>JAENHJ010000202.1:0-664185 GCA_025330945.1 Mucuna pruriens
ATCAATTGCCAACCATTGAAATCACAATGATCATAACACCTAGCCATTTAATCCTATTTAATGAAGAGTTATAATATATGACAAAATATAAACTATATTTAAACAACAAAATTGTTATCAAAAAAACAATAACAAAAGACAATTTTAATTTAATTGTTTAATTTTTAAAACTATAAAATTATAATTCATAAATTTAATTAAAAACAAAAAATTATTTAATCTATACAACACAAAAAAAATTATATAATATTTTAAAACTATACTCATATTTAAATATTGAAAATATTTGAACACAATTATTTTTGCTGGCCAAATTTGATCATATCTACCTGGCTCCAAATTATCATCTTCTTTGACCATGCACACCAGATTTTGTTAAATAGTTTGATAAAAAGCAGACTACCCGTGATGCTTTCCGCCAAGACTATAGAGATCAGATAAGAAATAGTGCCGAGAATCTGAAGCAGCACCATCGATGAATCGGTGAGAGCCACCCAATGCCAATCCGAGGATGACTTTAATCCAGCACCATCAGATGAACAAGATTACACTATGGTTTGCAGACATTTGCAATTACATCATCAAGCATCTAAATTTGTAAGCTTAATCTCGACTTCATAAAAGAGTTCTAAAAGTGATATGGGATATTATATATGGATGATTCATACCTTGAGACTCTATACCGATCAAGTCATTCCGCTAATCGCATAATTTCTGACGCTACAGTAGCCTGACTAGACTCGTTTCGCATTTAACGCTGGCGGAGCTCTGACAAGATCAATCAGACTGAAAGGTGAAAGGGGAGTTTTGCTGCGAGGAAACAAAGATAGGAAATAAGCTACATGAAAGCAAACGATTACATTATGCTAAACTACTATTGTATCCATACTGAATTTAATAAACAAATCGGTTCTAGTTTTTCCCCAAGATTACGCCTCCGAATCAACTCCTGAGATTCTTATGACCATCACAAACATTCGCCCATTACCATACCGAGGATTTACACAATCGCTACCTCATCGCCTGACAGGGATTAAGCTTGTGGTTGATTTTGCATTCTCCGCTGACACCTAACGGGGTTGTTAAATTGATTCCAATCGCGCCTAATCTTTACGCTTGTTCACTCAATATGTGCAACCGCAAAATGCAAGTAGATTAAAAACAAGATTCATTATTGTTGCCTCCCAAATCGGGTCCGGCCCATCTTCTAACGGGCTAGACTTCCAACTCTCAGAGTCAACCCCGAGTCAACCCCTGGCCCGCCTAAAGGTCACCCGAACTTAGTCAAACCAAGACCGAAAAACATAAGACGAGACCGAGTCAATCTTATCTACCTACCCCTCGATCCACAGCCGAGTCGCCCAGGATCTTTTGAATCTTTAACCCTAGACCGAAGTCAATCTTACCCACGACCTTCGATCCACACCGAGTCGCCCAAGATCTTAGGTGAATTTTAACCACCCTGACACACTGAGCCGCCTGTTTTAGCCCAACAACAACCATGAAGCTCCAAGTGGGAACCACCCAACCACCACTAACTTATAAACCCCCCTACGAAGTGATATGGAGACGTAAAAGCGAGGGAGAGGTTATATAAAAGCAGAAACGGAAAGCTGACGATTGCTAAGAAAGGAAGGAAGCGTTCGAGTCGGGGCATCAAGGGCAAGTAAAGGCTTTGGTCTATAAGCAAGAGGCATCTACCGCCTCCCAGATCCGGGTTGGTCGTCCATTTTTCTTTTCATAATTAGCATAGTGTTGTTCAGATCGTCACACCCATCCCCCTCCCCGAATCCCTCTTAGCCTAAAGAGTCTCACCGGAGAGAACCCGAGACCTCACCTAAGGCCGAGGCCGTCTCGGCCAAGAGAACCATCCACCCCATCAACCATCACTTTCTTTTCCTCTTGGACCCGAGCATGACTCCTACTAGAAAAATGAGACCATAGTCAGCCTAACTCCCCACCCGCCCAAATACTAGAACTACGTAGACTTTGCCCCTAAAGCCGAGGTATGTAGGCCTAGGGCCCACCCTCATCAAGTCAATCTCAAATCCCCAAAGCCAGGAAAATTTCAAAAAATGCCGAATATCCTACCCGAATCCCCCTCTACCTGTAACTCAGGCTGAGAAACCCAACCTTAAACCTACACACGGCCCCCGTCCTACGTGAAATGACTGCAGGTAACTATCGAGCGACAGCATGTTAGAAGACCCAAGATGTAACCAACTCCCGAACTCCATATCCATGACGCCAGACCAGCCTTCCCTAGGTTTCCTATATTCCTAAAAATGTAGTGGCGATCCAGATGGCCGAAAGCAATTCGGTCAGAGGGACGAGGTAAACTTCGACCTCAAGAAGAAGGCGAGTCAGTCGGTCATCACGATTTTTAGGTTGTGATGATGGTGACTCCAATCGGGGACTATATTCCATCGAGAGTCGAGCCTTGTTAGGTTAGCCGCGCTGGGAGTGGGGATGGTGCTTACGATACTAAGTGTTGCGTGTTTTAGCTTTTACTCGCCTTTTCATTATGTTTTATTATAAAATCGGTAGGCGACAATATTCACATTATGTTCGTGGGATTATACGGGGCACCCCTTTAAGGCTGCCATGACGAGTGTGTATATATCCACGAGTGCAAATTCTATTCCGGACCTAGAGTTAAGGAGTCATGAGCGTGCAGCGGTACCCATAATCGGAGATTTCTGGGTGATCGGTGACCATGATAGTTCCACCGGCCGATGACCTTTGAGCTAGCACACTCTAGAAACTGGTCCTGTTGTGTTGGAGACCTCAGGAGTCCATAGACCCAGAGCCTAATGGTGAGGAAGTCTAGATATCCAATGGCAGAACAAAAGCGGAAACCCGGGGAAAAACATTAACCCCTAATCCACCAAACGTAATCCTTTAGCCCAAGTCAACCAACTAAACCCTAGTCCGAGTCGTAGACCCTAGTCCAAATCAGCCATCCGAAGTCATAAACCCTAGTCCAAGTCAGCCAAAACTAAACCCTAGTCCGAGTCATAAACCCTAGTCCAAATCAGCCAACTAAACCTTAGTCCGAAGTCGTAAACCTTAGTCCAAGTCAACCAACTAAACCCTAGTCCGAAAGTCATAAACCCCAGTCCAAGTCACCTAACTAAACCTTAGTCCGAAGTCGTAAACCCTAGTCCAAATCAGCCAACCAAACCTTTAGTCCCGAGTCATAAACCTTAGTCCAAGTCAACCAACTAAACCTTTAGTCCGAGTCGTAAACCCTAGACCAAATCAGCCAACTAAACCTTAGTCCAGTCAAACCTGGGCCCAAGTCAACCAACTAAACCCTAGTCCGAGTCATAAACCCTAGTCCAAATCACCAACTAAACCTTAGTCCGAGTCGTATCAACCCTAGCCCGAGTCATAAACCCTAGTCCAAGCCACCAACTAAACCTTAGTTCTGAGTCAGAACCTGTCACCCAAGTAGTCCGACTAAACCTAACCCGAGCCTTAGTTCAAGTCAGCCAACTAAACCCTAGTCCGAGTCGAAACCTTAGTCGAAAGACAGCTAATTGAACCCTAGCCCGAAGTCATAAACCTTAGTCCGAAGTCACGAACCTTAGTCCGAATCAACCGTCCGAAATACAAAATCCTAGTCCAAATCGCACAACTAAAACCCCTAGTCCAAGTCAGACCTTGTCAATTAAAACCTAGTCCCAGTCATGAATCTTAGCCCAAGTCTGCCCACTAAGCCTCTAGTCCAAAACCGTAAACCTAGTCCAATCGACCCCGTCCAAGCTCAGCTATTCCCAAATCAAGGCCGAGCCTGCTCAATAGTTCCCCAACCCGATCAGCCCAATCCATTCTCAACCCGGTACTCGCCTAGCCTTTTACTTGGTATTGCATGGTAACTTAAACTAACTACGGGACTTTAGAAAAATGATAACCGTGACACACCTCCTCAAAGACTGCATTGGTATCCCGTCCAGGTTAAGACCTTAATTGCACACCCCTCTCGAACATTAGCGCCATTTAAAAGGGTAGGGCGTAGGAGTTTGAGAAGATGCATGGCAACCTCCTGCAAATCTTTGGAGATTGAGACCCCAACCCGAGGCCTTGGCCTCGATCCAAAGATATGACGCACCCAAGAAGATGCTTACTTTCAATGACTTCCAAATGGCCCCGACGATGGAGGAATACTAACGCCTGCTCGGCCCGCCCTTGGTAGACAGGACACTATACTTCCACCAAGATTAGACGCTCCTAGGGCACCATAGCTCGGCTATTAAAGACTTCTGAGGAGGACATAATCCGAAGTTAAGAAAAAACGCAATGGCACGTAAGGCCTCCCGAGCTTACCTCCGAACAGACTCGATCATTTTCGATAAGAAGAGAACTGGCCCGCCTTCATGTACACCATCTGCCATCGATATATCAAGGGATCCTATATTGTTCCCCAGTTAGAAGATTATGTGGACCGCACAAACCATGGGGGTATTTTAGCTAGGAAAAACAAAGGAGAAACCCCCCAATGTTTTCCGCAGCATACATATTATTCCCCTCCAATTGTGTGGCGAACCAAGGGGGTCCTAAGATGCTGCACTCCCTTCTATATCTCTAGTCGACTCCCACCTCTTTCAATGCAAACACTGTACCACCCGGCCCCATGAAGATTTTTAAATGAGATGGGTTCCCCATGACTAACAAGGAATGGGCTCAAGCTCACGAGGCTGCCCGAGAGATCCGGCCCGCTGGTACCCACCATGGAATGAAAGAGAACACGCTATCGCTAAATGCGGCGGTATCCAAACGCATTCCTTGGGAACATGTGGGGCAATCAACTATAATCAGAATAAGCTGCTCGACAAGCTCCGGCTATCCGATAATTGTCCCGCCGCCGAGAAGGCTTTGACCCCTTTTCGCATTACTAAGACCCAGGTACGGGAAGCGGAGCCAATACCGAAAAGATACTACAAGGCCCCTGGGCACCTGACCAAAAAGGTACTTCAAAGAAGCCTGCAGCCAAGTGGCTTCATGTAATACCGCCAATGGGTGGAAAAATAGGTCAAGGACCTCCAAACTTCCATGGGACAAGGTTCAGCCTCAGGACCTAAACATCACCGCATCGGCGCAGAAACTCTCAGGTCGAAAGGTTCAAAAGATCCCCGGACTAGACAAAGGGCCGAAAGGGCACACTGAAACGGAAACTCGAGGAAGCACTAGATGAGGTTTACCACGAAAAACACGTGAATGATGAGATTATTAAGAAGGAGGGCAGCACGAGGCCCGGGTAAGAATCAGCAGTCGCTTTAGGCTGCCGAAGTGAAATGTGTAAAGAGGGCCGAGCGCAACCAAGTAACCAAAGATAAGGAACAACTCGAAGGGCTCTTTTGGGAAGGGTCAAAAGAAGGGAGGCCGAACAACAAGAGCAGCTCCATCAACTACAAGGGAAGTCAGCCTCTAGAAGAAGAACTCACAAGTTTAATCTTTCCAAGGAACTCCTAAAGGAGCAAGAACGCAAAGCCCTACTAGAAGTGGTCAGGGCTCGCACAAAGGCCGAGTGAAGACGAGGCCCAACTTAAGAAACCATCCAAGAACTCAAACAAAGCGGTAGAGGGGTGGAAACGACGATGCCAGGACATAGTTGACCAAGAACAAGTAAATGCGTTTACAAATGAAGCCTCGTTCCGGAAGGACAAAAATTTTAAGTTAGTTAGTGTCGGCCGACCAAGCGCTAAAGGACATACCCCAGGGCCTTTGGGCAAATAGAGGGCATGGTTGACTTCATAAAATTACCCAGAAATAACAGGCTTTTAAGTCTTTGTAGGAGTTTTATGACCAATTAAGGGTCAGGTTCCCGCCCGATTAAGATTAAAGCCGTGTATTGTTTTTGAATTATTTGTGTGTTTGAGACCCGCTTTTTGAAATACGCCCGTAATTAGATATGTTTTGCATGCATACCCCTGTTCTCTCATCCGGTTTGCCATTAATTTTTTTCCTTTCGTCAAAATCCAAAGCACAACCCGATACCTACATCACCACTAATATTATGTCGAGCCCGCCATTACATGGAGCAGGCAATAGACAATTTGAGCAGCAAATCATCCAAACCAGGGTAGAGGTCGGCCAAATGAGGAAAACATAGGCGAAATAAAAGAACGGTGAATAAATTATTGAGCTTCTCACTCAGCGGCGCCCCACCCCCTGGCGGACAATAACCGAAAGCAACTCCGCCACTTGGAACCCCAACGCATTCCCCAGAGACTGCTCCCACAATACGGAATACCTTTGGGGTGGAACGCACCCGCCAGCCCCGACCGGAAGAACCTAAATAGGTGACCTTTGCCCCTGGGCCACCTGACAAGCCTCCCCACTTCCCCTTATTCCTCGGCCCAGGGGATCACCACTTAGCACCTTTGAGGTCACCCGCAGTCCGCGATTTAAAAAGATTAGTTCCCTCGACAGCAACGGGTTCGGCTCATTGAGAATACTGAAGGCCACGACCTAGACTGCAGACCTCCGCTAATGTCCGCCGTAGTCCTGCCTAAGCAGACTTCAAGACCCCCCAAAGGTCGAAAAATACAAAGGTAGCTCTTGCCCCGAGTACACCTGGCTATGTAATTGCCGGAAAATGGCAGCCTATGTCCACCACGACAAGATCTTGGTGCATTGCTTCCAAGATAGCCTTACAGGCCCCGCATACTGAACTCGGTATGTCAACTTGAGAAAGTGGAAAGTGAAAAACTGGAGAGATCTCGCTTGAGGCATTCGGTCTGTTAGTACAGATACAATGAGGATATGGCGTGAAGATCGGTCCCATCTCCAAAATTTGTCTAAGGCTGATTCTGAAGGGTTCAAGGACTATTCTAACGGTGGCGTGAGCTGGCAGCGCAAGTTAAATCCCAAACCGGTATGAAAATGGTTCCCCCTGCTCATCAAACATTGCCGCCCCTACGTCAAAAGGGAAGCGTGGCTTCCTAATGGTCCTCATGACTTATTGTCATTAGGGAGAGAACCCAATCGGCATCAAACATAAGGAGATTCACCAACAATTTGCCAATCCCGCGAGAAAACTCCTACCGAAAGAAGGAAAGGGAGTGCCAATGCCATGACCATCTGAAATCTTAACACTTCCCAATCACCTCGGCTTTTTTTTAGGGATAATGCGTCTCCCAACTCCCCCCGAGTCCAAGCAGAGTCGAAACTACAAGCCCGACCAATGCCCAGGATCCTAGGACAACCGGCTTAGGAGAGAGTCTTCACCCCATACCGATGTCATACACGGGCCTCTTCCATCAGCTCCCGCAAAAAACAGATGATTACGGCACGCCATTCGACCTCGGAGCCCCCGTATCCTCGAATTACAAACCCGAACGCCAAATGCGAATACCATGAAGGCGGGACACACCACGGGGCGTGCTGGTACTGAAACACAAAATACAGGATCTCTGGAAGCGGGATGGCTCAAGTTGAGGCAAAAAAGCCCGAATGTGAGCACCAACCCCTCCCACCTCACGAGGGCATCATCAATGCCCCGGATCACGAATCCACTGTAGGACCCGGGGGCAGACCATCCCCTTTATCGCGCGGAATAGATAGACGAGACCCCTACAAAGGGAGCCAATTACCATTTACTACTTAGGATTACCAAATGACGAGCCCTTCCTCACCATCGATTAGAGTAGCCCCAGCCTTATCATGACAACCATGCCGTACCATGGCTGCGACGAGCCAGCACCACCGGAGATAGCCAAAGAAGAAGAGCAGCGAAAGAAGTCATCAACATAGCTGGGAGGAGGGAGGCCTCACTAGAAGTGGGACGATCTATACACCCGAGGCTCTCGGGGCCGAAGCTCAAACTTAAACAAAAAGGCCCGTCACCCAAACAGTGTTGAATCTTGCGAAATACCCATTCGAACACCAGGAAAAAGAGGATGAGGATTTCCTGAAGATCATAAGGCACTGATGAGCACCAGTTCCTCGACCAAAATGAACAAAACCCCGGCACGAATCTCGCTCTTATCCCTGTTACTCCACTCGAGGCCCAGGAACCTCTCTTGAAAGTTTTACGAGGAAGCTCATGTGGCCCATGACATAACCACGGAAAGATTTGGCACCTTGGTTAACAACATCACCAACAAAGGTCATCCGACCCTTCTCCGATGAAAGATACCCAAGGAAGGAAAGGCCCAACCGCCGCTCCACATCTCGGTAAAATGCCATTGGTTATATGATTGATAGGTCCTTATCGACAACGGATCATCTCACGAACGTCCTCCCCAAGGCAACACTAGATAAGCTCACTCCCATGGACACACAGTTAAGGGCTAGCTCCATAGCGTGGTACGGGCGTTCGATGGGTCAAAGCGAGAAGTCATGGGAGAAATCTCTCTACCCATCCTCATCGGGCCAGTCTTATTCAACATTGACTTCCAGGTCATGGACATCCGACCAGTCTACAGCTGCCTCTTAGGACGACCCTGGATACATGCCGCAGGCGTCGTACCATCCTCTCTTCACCAGCAGGTGAAGTTCATCAGCGACCACCGCATAATCAGCGTCACGGGAGAAAAAGAGCTAGTGATCACCACTCCCGCCCCCGAGGAATACATCGAGGGGGACGAAGAAGCACTTGAGACCTCCGTTCAATTACTAGAGATCGATAACGGACAAAAATCCGAAGGTGCCACATTCCCTCAAGCAAACACAGCGCTACAGATTATGATCAAGGGAGGATATCAGCCGGGAAAAGGACTAGGCCCCCATTTAACGGGCACACCAGCCCCGATCCAGGTGTCCGAAAACCCAGGACGATTTGGAATCGGTTACCAGGCAAGTAACCTCCAAGGGGGCGCTTAGGGGCCCTCATTTGTACGAGGAAGCGTGTCGGCAATTAGGGAGGGGCTTGAAGACCGGGAGCCATGGGTATACGCCACGCAAGAGGAGCTCACCAACTGGACCACGGAAAGATTACTAGACCTAGACCTTTTGGAAATGTAATTTGTTTTGATGACTTGTTTTCATTTCTTCCTTTTATTCATTTTTGTAAAAAACCACCTAGACAATTCCATTACCAACGAAGTTTTAGCATGTCTTTCTTTCTTTTTGCCTTTCCCCTTTCTTACGTCACACTAAAATAATTCTCCTCTAAAAAAACTAAAACAATCCGATAAGCGGCCCGCCCCTAGGGAATGAAGAACCCGACCGACCTGACACGCCAAGCGAAAGCATCGACCACAGCAAACCGGCTCGTAGACATAGAGCGAGGATATGAGCAGAGAAAAACCAAGATTCGAGACCCCAATAGGGACCTCGAAAGTGTTAACTGCAAAAAAATAGGCGGGAGGGAGGTTATAGCATAGGCAAACAAATACCCCGGCATCGCGGGTTAAGCTCCTTGAACTTCTAGAAGAGTACGTTGCACATCTTCACTGGTCATACCCGGACATGCCGGTTTGGATCGGGCAGATTGCCGAGCATCGGTTGCCCTTACTTCTAGAGGGCAACCCCTAATCAGAAACAACGGCTTCACAGGAGAATGAAACCAGGTGGCCCTCAAGATCAAAGACGAGGTAGAAAACAGTGGAACGCAGGGTTCCTCGCGGTGGCCCACTACCCCAAATGGGTAGCTAACATAGTGCCAGTTCCCAAGAAAGACAGGAAGGTACGAATGTGTGTAGATTACAGGGATTTAAATAGGGCTAGTCCCAAAGATAACTTCCCACTACCCCATATTGATGTACTCGTGGACAACACCGCTCAACACTCCTTCTTTTCATTCATGGACGGATTCTCAGGCTACAACCAAATCATGATGCTCCCAGAAGACCAGGAGAAGACAACATTCATTACGTTTTGGGGGACTTTCTATTACAAGGTAATGTCGTTCGGGCTTAAAAACGCAGGTGCAACCAGCGAGCCATGGTAGCCTTGTTTCACGACATGATGCACAGAGAAATTGAAGTCTACGTGGATGACATGATCACAAAATCAAAAACAATAGAGCAGCACATAGAGGACTTACGAAAGCTCTTCACCAGGCTCCGTAAGTATAAGTTACGACTAAACCCGGCCAAATGTACCTTCGGAGTAAAAACAGGCAAGTTGCTCGGTTTTGTGGTCAACGAAAACGGTATTGAGGTAGAACTGGACAAGGTCAAGGCTATCAGGGAGATGTCGGCCCCTAGAACAGAGGCAGAAGTCAGGGGATTCCTGGGATGAATCAACTTCATATCTCGTTTCATCTCCCAACTAACAGCCACTTATGGCCCCATTTTCAAGTTCCTGCGAAAGAAGCAAAGGAAGGAATGGGATTCGGAATGCCAGGAGGCTTTCGACAAGATCAAGCGGTACCTAGAAAATCCCCCGGTACTCGTACCAGCCGCGCCAGGGCGACCACTAATATTGTATTTGACGGTACTAGAAGAATCCATGGGAGGTATGCTGGGACAGCGGGATTCCGCCGGGAAAAAGGAACAAGCCATCTACTACCTCAACAAAAAGTTTACGGAATGCGAGGCGAGATATTCAGCACTCGAGCGGACTTGTTGCGCCCTCGTCTGGGCCGCCAAAAGGCTCAGACCATACATGCTGGCCCACACAACCTGGCTAGTAGCCAAGAATGACCCGGTCAAATACATCTTCGAGAAGCCCGCCCTCACCAGACGAATCGCACGCTGGCAAATGGCTTTATTCGAGTACGATATCCTCTATGTGAACCAAACGGCCGTCAAAGGAAGCGCCCTGGCTGAACAGCTTGCCTACCATCCCTTGGCAGACTCGCAGCCATTGAGCTATGAATTCCCAGATGAACATCTCATGGCCGCCACGGTAGACAAGGACCAACGCAGCGGCGAATGGACAATGTGGTTTGACGGGGCCTCCAATGTTGTAGGAAACGGGATCGGGGTCGTCCTAATCTCGCCAGATAATCAATGTCTCCCTTTTGCCGCCAAGCTAGGTTTTGACTGTACCAATAACATGGCCGAGTACGGGGCATGCACCATGGGGCTCCTGATGGCTCTAGAGCACCAAGTAAAAAGACTCAGAGTCTTCGGAGACTCAACCTTGGTTATTTACCAGCTCCGTGGAGAATGGGAGGCAAGGGACGCCAAGCTAATCCCATACCATGACCATGCAAAGGAGATCATGTCGGCATTCGACATGATCACCTTTAATCACGTCCACCGCGAAGAAAATCAAACGGCCGATGCGCTTGCCACTCTATCTGCCATGGTATAGGTAAACGAGGGACAAGAAATGGTGATCCAAGTTCGGCAGCAGCCACAAACTGCGTATTGCCAATGCCTTTCCCATGAAACGGCAATATCAAGTACAGAGCCATGGTACTTTGACATAAAAAGATACCTCGAAACAGGCAAGTACCCGAACGATGCCCCTGAAAACAGCAAGCGAACTCTACGGCACCTAGCTTCCGGTTTCCTACTAAGTGGAACCACGCTCTACAAAAGAAACTCCGATATGACACTTCTCCGTTGCGTAGACGAGCAAGAAGCTAAGCAAATCATAGAGGAGGTGCACGAGGGAATTTTCGGCACCCACGTAAAACGGACATGCCCTGGCTCGCAAGATCCTCAGGGCAGGATACTACTGGACCCCAGATGGAGTCAGATTGTTACTAGCACATTCGAAAATGCGCAAAGTGCCAAATCTACGCCAATCACCTCAACGTTGCTCCTTCCACACTACACAACCTCAATGCACCCTGGCCCTTCTCTATGTGGGGCACCGATGTAATTGGGCCCTATTGAGCCAAAGGCGTCCAACGGGCACAGATTCATTTTGGTGGCTATTGACTACTTCACCAAGTGGGTAGAAGCAGCCTCCTACTCCTCCGTTACACGCAGTACGGTGGTACGGTTTATCAAAAGATACATTATATGCCAATATGGCCTCCCCGCTCACATCATCACAGACAACGGCACTAATCTGAACAACAAGATGATGTCCGAACTTTGTGAGCAATTCCGTATCACCCACCACAACTCCACACCCTACCGTCCCAAGATGAACGAAGTAGTGGAAGCGGCTAACAAAAACCTGAAAAAAATAATACAGAAGATGGTAGTCACCTACAAAGACTAGCACGAGATGTTACCATACGCACTACACGGATATCGTACTTCTGTGCGAACATCCACCGGAGCAGCCCCGTACTCACTGTTATGCGTACGAAGATCCCGCCAATAGAGGTAGAAATACCTCCCTAAGGGTACCGGCTGAAGCCAAGCTAGACTAAGCCGAATGGGTCCAACAACGCTCGACCAGTTAAACCTCATCGAGGAAAATGACTCACCGCCTTATGCCATGGCCAGTTATACCGAAACGGTAAAAGAGCGTTCGACAAGAGGGTGAAACCCCGCATTTTCCGAAGGGGACATGGTGCTAAAAAGGTCCCTGCCCAACTTCAAAGACCCGAGGGGTAAATGGGCACCTAACTATGAGGGACCATACGTGGTGAAGCAGGCCTTCTCTGGAGGAGCATTAATCTTAACCAATGCCGAAGGCCAGGACTTGAGCTACCCTGTCAATGCAGATGCGGTTAGAATGTTCTACCCCTGAAATGCCCCAAAGTGCACGGTAAGAGGTGAAGACTCTCGCTTGGACGATGGAAGATCGAGGAAAGCACGCTCAAAGTCCAAGTAGTTTTTCATTCCCAAATAAGTTAGCAGAGATTATTGTTAAAATAATTTGTAACCTTTCAACGAAGTAATAAAAATCTCTCCTTCCTTCCTTTCCCCTTTCTTCGCTTGAGTCTTTCAATATTTCGACGCATGCTAAAACTATCATAAACAAGGTACATTTCCAAATACGTCACGGACCTGTAATCCCCTAAGTCCAGAAGGACTCACGCCTCAGCTTAACCTAAACCCCATGACGCTTCTAAAAAAGGAGCCCACAGGACCGAGTCCACCCCAGCGCTGGGTCCACCCCGAATCCTAGGATACCGAAAAGCACCTGGGGCCGATTTCCAAACGGCCGACTCATTCACACCCCGCATCCCGACCCGAATAGGCTAGACGGCCAAAACAGATGATCCAAGACCTTAACTCACCCACAGTTCAAGCAACTACCCCCAACCTTTTCGAACCGCAATACCGAGCCGAAATCGCTCTCATGCGGTTCAAGCCGAATGTAAGGCGGAGCCGACTTGATATTCACCCTCTGTAGTCGCCATGCTCAACCATTGCATCTCCAAAACCAAGCACCAATCTCACTAGGAACCGAGTCTGATCTAAAATGACCATAGCCAAAGACCGAGTCTAGGCTAGGGCCATCCCCAAAAGCCGAGTCCGGGTCGGAACCACCCATTTGTTCCAATCCATTACCTCCCTTAAGTGTTAATCTCATTAGGCCATCACCCCCAAACACCGAGTCTAGAAGCCACCATTCCCTTTAATATCATTCCCTTTTAAGTGTCAATGCCATCAAACCACTATGCTCAAGCACCAAGTCCAGTAACCATCGCCCCATTCTTATTACCCCCAAATCCCGAGTCTGAACTAAAACCATTACTACCCTTAGTATTAGGTCCATTGAACATCATCTCAATCTGGCTAACACCATTAAAATAATCAACGGAAAACCGAAAAAAAAAACACAAAGAGAATGCCAAAATCATTTCATTAATAAATAAATGTATTACAAGTTCAAGGAGAGTCCAAGAGGGAAATCAGTTTCCCATCTTGAACATCCTTTGTCATATCATAAGGGCTGAGGTCAAAATCTGGGGCCAGCAGAGCTATTTGTCTAAGGGCTTTGTTGAAGCCGTCTTCATGCTGCTCCACAATAGCTCCTTCTAAGGAAGCCACCCTCTCAGAAAGATCCACGTTTTCCCCTCTCAACTTGCCCGCCTCCGACTCGGCAGCCGCAGCCTTAGCCTCTGCCATCTTCAAAGCCTTTCTATCAGAAGCAAGAGCAGCCTCCACCTCCACCACCCTTGACTGAGAATCAGCAAGTGTAGACTTTAGCGAAGCTTCCTCAACCTCTGATGAAGATGTCTTTGTCTTCATCGAGGAGGACTCGGCTTGAGAAGCAGTAAGTTGGGCCTTCAGGTCTTCAACCTCAGCACAAGCCTTCTGACTAGCCTTCTTCATCTTCTCAACCTCAGCCAAGGACTCGGCCCTAGCCTTTTGGGCCTTCTCCAACTCCTTCTTTGACATGGCCTCTTTGGCCACAATCTGCTCGGCCTTTCGCAGCATACCTCGCCAAATCTCCAAAGAGGCTATTGAGCGGGCCATATAAGCAGTCATCATGTCAATGGAACTGTCGACTCCGGCCGACACCAATAGCCCTCGATCATGCGGAGGTATGCGACTGGCAGGAAACAGACTGTGCATGTCAAATCCAGGACCTCACAAAGAACCAACAGTGCGGGGGGCCACATAGCACGGTAAGCCACCAAGAGGCAAACCTGGCCCTACCGTCACCACCACTTTGCCTTGGGATTGAGTAGGCATGGGTGGAGGAGGAGGAGCAATGACCTTCCCTTTCTTAGTAGCCACCTCCTCAACCGTAGCGGAGTCGACCTTCCGCTTGGCCGCCTCCTTGTCGGACACGGCCAAAGCCGTCAGCTCCTCAACCATGGGGGTCGAGTCCTTCTCGGCCAAACTTGTAGTCGACCTCCTCTCAACAGTAGCCGCAGCAGTCTTGGCACCCGAGGCTTTTCGGCCAGAACTCCTGGCATCGTTGGTCAAGCGAGCTTTCTTGATCAACTCAGCCATATCAATGCCTTGTTTCTTCAGCATACTTGCAAGCCAAAAATATAGAACATCTACATTCGGCGCGAGGTCGAGTCTGAAGACAACTCAGAAAACTCACTCTTTAGGCGGAGGGTAGCATCCCCTGAAGAGATCCAGGTCACTATGTCCCGGCAACTCATTCCTCTCGGCAGGCTGTCCAACAGTTGCAGATCAACCTTGGCGTCTAAGGAAAGTTGACTCCTCGCTAGCCCCTTGAACTTTGAGGGCTCCCGCCAATACAAAGGTAAAGGCCGAGGGTCAATGTAGAAATGACCCGCCTCAATCGCCTTGATCTTCACGAAGCGGCTCTTGAAACCCTTGTAGGAGGCCGTGTAGGAAGTGAAGAGGCCCGAATTAGGCAAAGGGGTTAATGAGACCCACCCCACCGATGGGCCGACTTTGGCGGTGTAATGGTTGAGGAAGACTAAGGCGGTAGGCAGGGAGCCTAGGGCCAAGCAAACTACCCTAAAGGCTTGAATCGCCGCCCAACCATTAGGATGAAGTTGGGAAGGGGCTATCCCAGAGACCCTCAAGACGTCCACCTCGAAGAAGTCAAAGGGGAGAGTCACCCCTAAATCCGCCAACACCGTCTCACACATGAAGACGAAGGGCGCTTTCCCTTCCCCGGCGACATCGCACACGCGCTCCCTTTTACCACAGCGCACCATCTCCAACAAACCAATATGCGAGTCGCGAATCCATTTTCCTTCCACCGCCAGAGATTCCACCTCAGAGCGGGTCATCTCTGACACGTTCTCCAGCACATCCTTATGGATCCACGCTGCTGGACCCGCCTTCGGTACCAAAGGTCTAGGGGCTTGTGAAGCCCCCCCCTCAGCCACAGCCACGGGCATGGCTTCTAGAGCCTCACCCGATGAAGAAGAGGAAGAAAAAGAGTAGGTCTCAGAACTCGAAGTACCTGACATAGTGTTGGAGAAGACGAAAACTTGAGGAAGACGAAGGCTCGAGAAGAACGAAATGCAGAAGCACAAATCCAAGTGAGAATGAAAGAAAGAGAAACAAGTGAGGCACAAGCAAAATTAAGGAAATGAATGCTCGTTGTAATAAGCCCTAACCTCGAAACCCCGTGACTAATAATCACAGGTTGCGCTTCTCCATAACGGCGCAATCATGGCGCCACCTCGCCATCAATGCAGCCCAAAAAACGAAGAGGTGTGTCCGAAGGGCGGTGAGGCGCGTCCCTCCACGCGCATCCCTTCAACTGCCCCAAAATTAAAATATTGGAGCCCAAAAAAAAATAATACAACAAAAGTAGGCCCAAGTGCTCTCGGCCCATTACATCACTCAATCCAGATGCACCCTCGGGCCGCCTCTATCTCAGTCATCCTGGCGCAGGCCGCCTCTATCTCTACAGCCTCCCATGGACCGTTTCCATCTCAATCGTCTTGGTGCAGGCCGCCTCTATCTCCACACCCTCCCACGAACCGCCTTAGTCTTAGTCAGCCATGCACATGCCGCCTCCGTTTCAGCACTCCTTGGGCCGCCTCGACCTTAGTCAGCCCTACATGAGCCGCCTCTATCTCCACACCCTCCCATGGACCGCCTCTATCTCAGTCATCCTCGCGCAGGCCGTCTCAGTCTCGGCCACATAGTCGTTCTGTCCACGGTTCGACCCCAGAACACAGACAACAAGCTCCCCTCATGTCATCGTCCCCACAAGAGCCTAAAGACCGTTGCTCCTACACCTTCTAAAAACAAAAACACTTACCTCGGAAATTTGGAGGGCATGGGTACCAGCTAGTGTGTACCCCGCCAGCTGCCAAATACTCACCTCGGAAATTTGGAGGGTCTGGGTACCAGCCAGTGTGTACCCCGCCTGCTGCCAAATACTTACCTCGAATTTGAGGCCCGGTGCCACGGCTACCCTTTCTTTGCCAAATACTCACCTCAAAAAATTGGAGGGCCCTAGGGTACTAGCCGCAGGTACCCCGTGATAACTTGCCAATACTCACCTCGGAATTTGGAGGGCACTGGTTCAACCAATGTGTACCCGCTTGTCGCTAAATACTTACCTCGGAATTGGAGGCACAGGTGCCGGCCACAGACCTTTTCCTCACGCTAAATACTTGAAAATTTGAGGGAACTTTGGGTACGCCTACTGCACCCCGCCTGCAGCCAAATACTCACCTCTGAATTGGAGGGCCTAGGTACCAAATACAGTGTACCACGGCGCAAATACTTACCTCGAAGATTTGGGCGGCACGGGTACCCGGCAGTGTATTACCACGCTGCCAAATACATACCTCGAAAATTTGGAGGGCACGGGTACCAGCCAGAGTGTACCCTTTGCTGCCAAATACTTACTTCGGAAATTTGGAGGGCACTGGTACCCGGTAGTGTGTGCCAGCCTCTTGCCAAACACTTTCGCCTCGGAAATTTGGAGGGCCTCGGTACTAGCCAATGTGTACCCCGCTTGCTGCCAAATACTTACTTCAGAAAATTAGAGGGCCTGGGTACCAGCCAGTGTGTACCCTGCCTGCTGCCAAATACTTACCTCGGAAATTTGGAGGGCTTGGGTACCAACCAGTGTGTGTACCCCGCCTGCTGCCAAATACTTACCTCGGAAATTTGGATGGCCTGGGTACCAGCCAGTGTGTACCCTACCTGCTGCCAAATACTTACCTCGGAAATTTGGAGGGCCTGGGTACCAGCCAGTGTGTACCCCTTTCTTGCCAAATACCCTTGAAAATTTGGAGGGCCTGGGTACCAGCTAGTGTGTACCCCGCCTGCTGCCAAATACTCACCTCGGAAATTTGGAGGGCTTGGGTACCACCCAGTGTGTACCCCGCCTGTTGCAAAATACTTACCTCGGAAATTTGGAGGGCCTGGGTACCAGCCAGTGTGTACCCTGCCTGCTGTCAAATACTTACCTCGGAAATTTGGAGGGCTTGGGTACCAGCCAGTGTGTGTACCCCGCCTGCTGCCAAATACTTACTTCGGAAATTTGGAGGGCCTGGGTACCAGCTAGTGTGTACCCCGCCTGCTGCCAAATACTCACCTCGGAAATTTGGAGGCTTGGGTACCAAAGCCGGTGTACCTGCCTTTGTTGCAAAATACTTTTACCTCGGGAATTTGAGGCACGGGTACCCGGCCGGTGTGTACCCACTGGCTGTCAAATACTTACCTCGGAAATTTGGAGGGCTTGGGTACCAGCCAGTGTGTGTACCCCGCCTGCTGCCAAATACTTACTTCGGAAATTTGGAGGGCGGGTACCTCAGCCGGTGTGTACCCGCCCTCGCCAAACACTCACCTCGGAATTTGAAGGGCCTGGGTACCAGCCGGTGTGTACCTTTTGCTGCCAAATACTCGCCTCAGAAATTTGGAGGGCACAGGTACCGGCCGGTGTGTACCCCACATGCTGCCAAAACTTTCACCTCGGAAATTTGGAGGGCCTGGGTACCAACCAGTGTGTACCTCGCTTGCTGCCAAATACTTACCTCGGAAATTTGGAGGGCTTGGGTACCAGCCAGTGTGTACCCTGCCTGCTGCCAAATACTTACCTCGGAAATTTGGAGGGCTTGGGTACCAACCAGTGTGTGTACCCCGCCTGCTGCCAAATACTTACTTCGGAAATTTGGAGGGCCTGGGTACCAGCCAGTGTGTACCCCGCCTACTGCCAAATACTCACCTCGGAAATTTGGAGGGCTTGGGTACCAGCCAGTGTGTACCCCGCCTGTTGCCAAATACTTAACTCGGAAATTTGGAGGGCCTGGGTACCAGCCAGTGTGTACCCTGCCTGCTGCCAAATACTTACCTCGGAAATTTGGAGGGCTTGGGTACCAGCCAGTGTGTGTACCTCGCCTGCTGCCAAAAATACTTGCCCCCGAAATTTGGAGGGCACAGGTACCGACCGGTGTGTACCCGCCCCTTGCCAAACACTCACCTCGGAAATTTGGAGGGCCTGGGTACCAGCCAGTGTGTACCCGCCTGCTGCCAAATACTCACCTCAGAAATTTGGAGGGCCTGGGTACCAGCCAGTGTGTACCCTGCCTGCTGCCAAATACTTACCTCGGAAATTTGGAGGGCATGGGTACCCGGCCGGTGTGTGTACTTCTTTGCCAAATACTTACATCTGCGCCGGAAATTTTGAGGGCACTGGGTACCCAAATTTAGTGTGTACCCGCATGCTGCCAAATACTCACCTCGAAATTTGGAGGCCTGGGTACCAAGGTGTGTCCTCGCTTGCTGCCAAATACTACCTCGGAAATTTGGAGGGCTTGGGTACCGCCGATTGTGTGCCCTGCTTTGCTGCCAAATACTCACCTCGGAAATTTGGAGGGCCTGGGTACCAGCCAGTGTGTACCCCGCCTGCTGCCAAATACTTACCTCGGAAATTTGGAGGGCCTAGGTACCAGCCAGTGTGTACCCTGCCTGCTGCCAAATACTTACCTCAGAAATTTGGAGGGCCTGGGTACCAGCCAGTGTGTACCACTTCTTTGCCAAATACTGCCCGGAAATTTGGAGGCCCTGGGTACCAGCTAGTGTGTACCCGCCCTGCTGCCAAATACTCACCTCGGAAATTTGGAGGGCTTGGGTACCAGCCAGTGTGTACCCCTTTGTTGCCAAATACTTAACTTCGGAAATTTGGAGGGCACGGGTACCCGGCCGATTTGTACCACCTGCTGCTGCCAAATACTTACCTCGGAAATTTGGAGGCTTGGGTACCCGGCCGGTGTGTGTACCCGCCTGCTGCCAAATACTTACCGGAAATTTGGAGGGCACAGGTACCCGGCCGGTGTGTACCAGCCTCTTGCCCAAACACTTCGCCTCGGAAATTTG
Organism: Mucuna pruriens; assembly: GCA_025330945.1. Classification (NCBI taxonomy): domain Eukaryota; kingdom Viridiplantae; phylum Streptophyta; class Magnoliopsida; order Fabales; family Fabaceae; genus Mucuna; species Mucuna pruriens. The sequence goes on from JAENHJ010000202.1 coordinate 19,533, forward strand.
GAGGGCCTGGGTACCAGCCAGTGTGTACCCCGCCTGCTGCCAAATACTCACCTCAGAAATTTGGAGGGCCTGGGTACCAGCCAGTGTGTACCCCGCATGCTGCCAAATACTCACCTCGGAAATTTGGAGGGCCTGGGTACCAACCAGTGTGTACCTCGCTTGCTGCCAAATACTTACCTCGGAAATTTGGAGGGCTTGGGTACCAGCCAGTGTGTACCCTGCCTGCTGCCAAATACTTACCTCGGAAATTTGGAGGGCTTGGGTACCAACCAGTGTGTGTACCCCGCCTGCTGCCAAATACTTATTTCGGAAATTTGGAGGGCCTGGGTACCAGCCAGTGTGTACCCGCCCTTGCCCGCCAAACACTCCCGGAAATTTGGAGGGCCTGGGTACCGGCCGGTGTGTATCGCCTTGCTTGCCAAATACTCACCTCTGAATTTGGAGGGCACGGGTACCACCGGTGTGTACCCCGCCTGCTGCCAAATACTCACCTCGGAAATTTGGAGGGCCTGGGTACAACCAGTGTGTACCCCGCTTGCTGCCAAATACTTACCTCGAATATTTGGAGGGCCTGGGTACCAGCTAGTGTGTACCCCGCCTGCTACCAAATACTCACCTCGGAAATTTGGAGGGCCTAGGTACCAGCCAGTGTGTACCCCGCCTGGTGCCAAATACTTACCTCGGAAATTTGGAGGGCCTGGGTACCAGCCAGTGTGTACCCCGCCTACTGCCAAATACTTACTTAGAAAATTTGGAGGGCCTGAGTACGACCCAGTGTGTACCCCGCCTGCTGCCAAATACTCACCTCAGAAATTTGGAGGGCCTGGGTACCAGCCAGTGTGTACCTCGCTTGCTGCCAAATACTTACCTCGGAAATTTGGAAGGCTTGGGTACCAGCCAGTGTGTACCCTGCCTGCTGCCAAATACTTACCTCCGAAATTTGGAGGGCTTGGGTACCAACCAGTGTGTGTACCCCGCCTGCTGCCAAATACTTACTTCGGAAATTTGGAGGGCCTGGGTACCAGCCAGTGTGTACCCCGCCTACTGCCAAACACTCACTTCGAAAATTTGGAGGGCCTGGGTACCAGCCAGTGTGTACCCCGCCTGCTGCCAAATTTTCACCTCGGAAATTTGGAGGGCTTGGGTACCAGCCAGTGTGTACCCCGCATGCTGCCAAATACTCACCTCGGAAATTTGGAGGGCTTGGGTACCAACCAGTGTGTACCCCGCTTGCTGCCAAATACTTACCTCGGATATTTGGAGGGCCTGGGTACCAGCTAGTGTGTACCCCGCCTGCTACCAAATACTTACCTCGGAAATTTGGAGGGCCTGGGTACCAACCAGTGTGTACCCCGCCTGGTGCCAAATACTTACCTCGGAAATTTGGAGGGCCTGGGTACCAGCCAGTGTGTACCCCGCCTACTGCCAAATACTTACTTAGGAAATTTGGAGGGCCTGAGTACGACCCAGTGTGTACCCCGCCTGCTGCCAAATACTCACCTCAGAAATTTGGAGGGCATGGGTACCAGCCAGTGTGTACCCTGCCTGCTGCAAAATACTCACTTCGAAAATTTGGAGGGCCTGGGTACCAGCGAGTGTGTACCCCGCCTACTGCCAAATACTTACCTCGGAAATTTGGAGGGCCTGGGTACCAACTAGTGTGTACCTCGCCTGCTGCCAAATACTTACCTCAGAAATTTGGAGGGCCTGGGTACTAGCTGTTGTGTACCCCACCTGCTGCCAAATACTATGCACCCCACTCGCCCCGAAATTTGGGGGGGGCTGGGTACTAGCTAGTGGGTATCTCACCTGCTGCTAAACGCTTTATGAGTTGGAGCACCAGCTGGCCAGCTTGTACTCTGACCGCTGTCATAAGCCTCCATCCTCACTCACCCAATCCAAGTCTTTATCTTTATTTATGCTTATCCAAAAAAGGATCACGTCCTTTTTAGAAAAAGCATAAATAAAGAGGGGGGCCACTGTTGTACCCCAAATCGGTCCGGCCCAATCTCTCAGAATGGGCCAGACCTCCAACCTCAGAGTCAACCCCGAGCCAACCCTGGCCCGCCTAAAGGTCACCCGGACTCAGTCAAACCAAGACGGGAATACATTAGACGAGACCGAGTCAATCTTACCCACGACCCCGATCCACAGCCGAGTCGCCTAGGATCTTAAGCGAATCTTAACCGAGACCGAGTCAATCTCACCCACGACCCCGATCCACAGCCGAGTCGCCCAGGATCTTAGGTAAATTTTAACCACCCCCCCCCACACGTAGAGCCGCCTCTGTTTCTAGCCGAACAACAATTACCATGCGAAGCCCAAGGGGCACCACCCAACCACTACTCAACCCTATATAAACCCCTGCTACGAAGTGATAAGGGACAGAAAAAAGAGGAGAAGGAGAAAAGAGGAGAGAAGCAGATGGAAAGCTGACGATTGCTAAGAAAGGAAGGAAACGTTCCGAGTCCAGTCTGAAGGGCAAGCAGAGGTGCTGGTCTACTAGCAAGAGGCGTCTACTCGCTCCAGGATCCAGGTTGGTTGGTCCCCTTTTCTTTTCATAATTAGCATAGTGTTGTTCGTATTGTCGAGCACGATCCCTCCCCAAATCCCCTCTTAGCCTAGTAGTCCTCAGCCGGAGAGAAACCGAGACCTCACCCAAGGCCGAGTCTGTCTCGGCCGAAGAGAACCATCCACCCCATACTTTCACCTCTTGACCGAGCATGACTCGGCCAGATAAATGAGACCATAGTCAGCCTAACTCCCCACCCGCCTAAACACCAGAACTACGTAGACTTTGAACCCTCTAAAGTCGAGGTACGTAGGCCTAGGGGCACACCTCTATCAAGTCGAATCTCAAAATCCCCAAATCCAAGGAAAGCTCCAAAAAAAAGGGCCAGAATATCCTACCTGAATCCCCCCCTCTATCCAGAACCCAGGCTGAGAAACCCAACCTTAAACCTAAGCACGATCCCCTGCCCCACAGAGCTGACCAGAGGGTAACTATCGAGTGATAGGCATGTTAGAAGACCCTAGCATGTAACCAACTCCCGAACCCATATCCCTGACGCCAGACCAGCCTTTCACTAGGTTTCCCTATATTCCTAAAAAATGTAGGTGGCGACTCCAGATGGTCGAAAGCAAGTCGGTCATGAGTGGGGACGAGGTAAACTCGACCCCGCAGCAGGTGAGTCAGTCATGCGTCACGATTTTTAGGTTGTGACCGTCCTCCTTTTGCTTTTCTCGATTGGCACAATTTGTGTTCTTCGATCAGCATGTCTTCAATAAAACATTGGGAGTCATTATCTTATTTATTACTAAATATTTCAATTTAAGCCAACTCACTATTCTCCTATTTATAGTTAATCTAAGATTAGATTTCTAAACTACTGAAGTTATTTTAGGTTTAGGATTAATTTGAATTCTAAGACTAGTTAATTAAGGGACAAGTATAACAATATCCTGCAAATACTACTCAGCCTGCAGGATAATAAAGACAAATAAACTTACATTGTGTTAAAATTATTTAATGAGCCTGATTAGTATTATTCTCTTTATTTCATAAAGTAGTTATTGTTTAAAGTTTTGCATACCGATAAAAATAGGTCTGCCATCTAATAGGAGTATATCACCTAATGTACATTAAGTCTAGATTAGATTAGACTCTTAAAAAATAGATTGAGTTTAAACTTTTATAAAAACCTATTTGATTGAAAAGGTAAAGAAAAATTATTAAATAGTTCTAATTTTAAGGAAATATAAGTGAGTAGAGATACCAAAACATAATGACAAAGTTGACTATATTATCATCTCATTCCATAAATCTTTAATTTCATTCTACAGAGTGGAGGCACTAATGATAAAAGACATCGATAAAGTTGAAAAACGTGATTAATATCTTCATAATTTTTTTAAGTAACAAATAATTTAAACAAATTAAAAATATAAACAATTGTTTTTAATTAAGACAAATAATCATACTGAAATAGATGTAATAATAAATAAAATATTTAATACTGGTATTTTAATTTTTGTTTACAGGATAATATTTATTATATAATTAAATTTTATAATAAACAAATATCTCTGAATATATAAAGTTTGTATGTATATATGCATTACTTTTCCTTTTTATAACTTCCAACAGAAACATTAATTTTAATTTTAATATTTTTTTTTCAGATAATGATATATTTTCATAAATTTATTTTGTTTCTTTATCATTATTTTTTATTTATATTTTTAGTGTGATGTCTATCCTTTTCATTGTTTTCCTCCCACTCTTTGGTACTTTTCTCCTTTTGCTTTTAGTTTTTGATATACTATCAGTATAAAATTATAAAATAAATCAATTAGAAACTGTCCTATATAACTATTATAGTAATTAATAAATTTTAATTATATATAATAATTATAATTAAATAACAATATAAAAAATATTTATACTATCAATACATTTTAAATAAGATATTCTTTATGTCTCCCTTTTATCTTTTTAAATATTTTACACTTAATCGACATTGTTCTTATCTAAATAATATTAAATTTGAATTTTTTAAATATATATTTTAAAGATGATTTGCTATCACATGGGAATCCAAATTACAAATTCCAATACTACGTATCTTCTAGAAAAAAGTACGAAATTAAAAGTCTGTGGTCATAAGCACGCATTCCACGTTGATCAAGCAATACCATGATTAACGGTGGTCATTAGTATGAAAACATTATAAATACTGCAAGATTCCTAAACTTGTCATCACATCGATCATTTGCATTTGCCTCCCCTCAATTATTTGTTGCTTCTGATCGATCATGTACAAATTATATTTTGCTATTTTTGTGGCACTAGTTGCTTGCCATGGTTCTCTTTTCGCTCATGGAAGGCAGATAAAACCATCGAACCAACAACATTCCTCGTTAAACACAAACACTGAGGGACACAATAATGATCCCCACCCTATCGTTCCTGCTCCTTCAGCACATCCAAAACTTCAAGTAATTGACGCACCAATTGTGCCCAAATACGAATTTGCTCATGTTGATTCGGATCCACACTATGCAAATTCCTTTCGACCCACAACACCAGGAAACAGTCCTGGGGTTGGTCATAAAAAAACTGAAGTTCATAGTTCTGTGGCAGAAGGATCTGAAAACGATTTCAGGCCCACAGAACCGGGTCATAGCCCTGGTGTTGGCCATGCTCGTGAAAACAAAACTGGCCAGCTGAATTAATTAATAAGGTATAAGGTGTGTGCATAATCAATAATTACCTGTGTGTTATCTAAATTAATAATGAAGCAATTGCTTAATTAGGTCCTAAGATTTCCATGGCTTAGCTCTATTTGTAAGATAATATTATGTCCTCAGTTTATTTCGTTCTGTACTAGTGTCTTGCACCAGACCATGCATGCTGCATGTGTTTGGCTTCAAAGTTTGTGTAATGCAAATTGTAAAATAAAAAAGATGATATTGTTTGTATAAATTAACGATCTCTCCGAGTGATTTATTTTGTTAGTTTTGATATATAATTCTATCTTTCTGTTTGTATTTTTCGTCCTACATGAGGCTGGAGAAGCTTGAATGAGTGTAAAATGAAATAAAATAAAATTACAAAGGGCTCTAGAAAATCCAAAGTGTTAATGATTATTGTAATTATATAATCGGAGATCTTCTAATGCAATTGATTTTATCAAATTAAAATTTGAAGAATAATATGCATAGTTTAACCAAAAAGGCTATCGATCTCCTCTTCTTTTACTAAAAATAGGTTGCCTGAGCTAACTTGCAAAATAGCAATTATAAGTGATTTTAGGGTCGGCCATCAGAAAACGTCAGAGAAACTGAGAAAGTGTAACCTTTCTACTTTTGGTGAAAGAACGACGGCCATTTTTTTTTAATGTAATCACATTCTCAGTTCTTATTATAAATGTTGACTATAAAAAATTAAGTCAAATTAATATAAAAATAATTATTAGTTATATTAATGATTCAAAGTCTAATTATGTGTAACGGACTTTTTAATATATTATAATAAAAAAATTAGGTTATGCAATCACTTTATAATATAGTTTTACCACATGACTCATTCATAACCATTCATATTTTTAATGGGTGATTTGTTGGATTTTACGATAAATAATTTAAAAATTATATTAATGATAATTTATTATTAAATAGAATATATGATAATTAAATTCTATTATAATTTCTTTTAATGTATGAAAATTAAGTTGATATATTTTCTTTTTAAAAATAAAAATAATAAATAATAAAAAATTAAGAATATATAAATAATACATGCTTTTATAGTGGACAAATTTCTTAAAAACAATACATTAGTTTAAGTAAAATTAAATTCAAATATCTTAAACAATATCTTGAATTTAAATTTTGATTAAAAAATGTGCTTGGGAGAAAAAAAAACATTAAGATAACTAATAAGGTTTTTCAACAAAAATTAATCATTGATAAAATAATACATTCTTTGCACTTATAATATGATAATTAACAAAAAAAAATATAAAAATTATTTATATTGATGTCAAATCATAAATCACATGTATTGTAACTTTATTCAATTTCATAAATTAATTAACTACTTAAAAGTCATTAAAAATAATTTTGGTTAGTTTACAATGTGAAAAAATAATAGTGCATATTTATTAAACTCAAAAATTAAAATTAGTATCAACATTATATTTGTCCAAGTAAAATTGTTATATCCCTTAAGCAAGATCTTGGATTTGAATTTTGTGGACGAAAAAGAAAAGTATTTAAGAAAGAAAACTCTATTATAAGTAGTCAGTCAAATTCTCCAACAAATATTAGTGAAAATATTTTAAAAAATTAATTATTTACTAATATCTTATTAGAGTTTATTAATAATTACAACCTTAATGTTTGCAACAATCATATGCTATTTAAATAGGGGAAAATTAAATTTTATTTGGGAAAGTAAATTGAAAAGACACTCAAGGTTAACACAAGATAGTTCCTGCAATCTAGCATTAGCATAAATTAATTTTTGTTTATAATTTTATTTTATTTTATTCTTTTATAAATGTTTATGAAAAAATTTATCTAACTATATTTTAAATAAATTAACAATTGTCTTTATTTTACTTGTACGAGGAAAGATAATATGACATATTCTCTTTCATTTGGTTGAAAAAAATAGATTTTTTTAAGAAAAAGAACAAGTTAATTTTTAAAACCAAAGTTTAAACTTTTTTTTTCTTACGCTTTTTTCTTCAATTAAAAGATTTTCCATATTTTTTACTCTCTATTTTTCATTCCACCTTACAAACACAACATATAAGACACACGCCGATCCTCCTCCGTCTTTGAATAATTTATTCATGAAAAAAAAAACCTGTGAAACAAACCTTATTTTGTCTCCTTTTGTATTTTCATGAGAAAGGGAGAAAGTTATTGTGTTTCTTTTGGTTAAAATAGTTATAGGTCTCTTATTTATATAAGAATTATTTATTTAAACAATATTCTATATAATAATTTCTTTTATAACTTTGCTAAGAATTTTTGTCAATGGACAGGAAAAGGGCAGGTAAGAAGACTTTGAAGCAAAGCATGTTAGTGAAACCAATTTGTTTATCGAGGATTATGGTCAACACTAGCAGCATTATTCTCACTAAAGTTTTCGTCAATAAAGAAAATTATGTCAACCAAGCAGTGTTAGAGAAAATGCCGACTAGTTACTAAATGTGAACAATTAAGTGCTAGAAATACCACTAATTACTAAAATTATATCAGGATCTCAACTGAACGTGTTCTATTACTAACAGTGTTTGATATCCGTTGCTGATAGGAGTTGCAATTTCAGTAAATATGGGTGTTTTTTTACCTGTAATTGGGGTTGGCGCAATTTAGAAAACACTAAATCGTACACTTCAACAGAAATTAGAATTCTACATTAGTCTTGTCAGCTTTATTTTTCATGTAAACTTTTTATGAATTTGATGTATGTTTTTGTCCAAATTTCTTGCTGCTGCTCTTACATTAATTTCTCCTCTTTCTGTAATTTTTTTAAATTTTTTTGCGCTACAAGGTTGAATTGAAGCACATATACAACATCATTTGTGCGTCTGTACATTACTTGACTTTTAAGTTGCCATTGAAAAAGCGTCTGTACATTACTTGACTTTTAAGTTGCTATTGAAAAAAGTCAAGATTCTTTGTATTTTTCATTAAATCACGTCTCTTGCAATACTACTGTTGCTTCATGGGCTCGAAGCATAGGATGTGTTGCAGGCCCAACAAGGTTGGAGGATCCATTATTTATTTTTGTGAACACGAGGTGAGTTATCGAGGATCCGGGACATGATGAGAGTTCTAGCTACTGAAAGCAATGATACTTGCATAAATTTTGACGCTCAAATTAATAATATATATTAGAAGTTCCGTACCTTACCTCTGTGAAATGACGTCGGATAGGTGTAAGTTGGGTGAAAAGCTTGGTAGGCATTTAAAAAAGAAAACTAAATTGATGATTGGAGTGTGTTCCAGGTCCTTTTAGCCAATAAGACGAGACTACTAATGCTTTTTTTATTCTCTAGATGGGGACGTTCCTTTGGAGGTAGGATGAGATGCACCTAAGTCTTGTATTAAACCTAAGTGTTGTGTCCTAGGTGGAGGGGTTGTTTGTATCTCATAGACTTCTCTCAATCGGATCTAGGGTGATGCTAAATCTTATTATTAATTCAAACTCAAGAGAGGATTTGTTTCACTTATTTTTCCTAATTATTCATTTATATTAACATATTAACTTCAAAATTATATTACTTATGTCATAACATGATTATATATCAAATTTAAAATTATTTGTTAGTTATAAACATGTTGTTACAAGTTAATTCTTAGCTATATATAAAGAAAACTTTATATACCGGTCGACAATCAGCTTGATCAATCGATCGGCAATCAGCTCGGTCGACAAATCGGTCGGAACCAGTTCGATCGACCGGTCGGAACCAGCTCAATCGACCGGACCTTCGTATCACGGGCAGGTGACATGGACAATATATATATAGATGGTTTTTTTGGCAGGGACCTCTCTAAACCATATTGTCTATATTGAAATTATGGGTTATTGTGGTAATTAGGATGAGCCGCAAATTTGAAAGAGTGGATCCTATGTAGGCTATGGTGTAAGCTAGATTCCTTATTGGTTGGTTTAAATGTTGTGATCGCTTAATTTATTGCCTAGCATTTAAAAAAGGGGGGCTATGTTTCCAAGGACAAAAAGGAATCGGAAGAACGACAATTTGCAGGAGCTCACAACTCACAACATCGACTCAAGTTTCCCACCATGTGCATTTCTGCTCTTTAGTTCACTTCAGACACAACTTGCACGACAAACCTTCCTTTGCGCTTATATTTAACTGCGCAGATTCTAATACCAATGATGTCTATATACTTTTCTATTTGATTTTTAGGTTTTAACCCAAACGATCCCGGCCATAACGACTCCTTCTCTCTACACTGTCAGAGAATAGATAATATAATCAATAATCTAATCAAGAATTATTTTTGTTTTCAAATTTCTAACTTTGTATAAACTCCCAAAATCTTTAGACAGTTTGTATATCTTCTTTTTAATGTATTAACTATATATGATGTTAAATAATGTGCTTTTAAAGAGAGATACTTATTTATTGAGTTTGGGTGTCCATCCATTATTTTCCAGTTGTTTTTTGTCCATCTCTAGTGTTTTATGTATCATAAATGCACTACTGATGCACATAGATGTCATACTCGCTGGAATTTCACCCTGATGGGTCCAAATTGCAAAATAGATAGAGCAAGATTTACTGTAGAACCAAATCTAGTTGATAGGTGATCATAGCTAGCCTCTAGATACATATTTTCTTCAGATCTTGAAATATATGAACCACAAGGCAATTAATCACTTACAGTAAACGCTAACGTAAAGAATGGTGCATATTTATTATTCTACATATATTATCTGGCTATTCTATAGTGTAAGCACAACTAACGGTTGTACATACGCTTTTTTTGTGAAATTGTCGCCTCTCTCCATAATAGCAAAATCCCTTCCACTTCAATTCTCCCTGTCAGCAGAGAAAAAATTGGCAAATGAAGAATTGGCATTCTGAACATGAAGTGAATTTCCGATCTCTCTCGAGCAACGTCCATGGTGTACTTATCTTTTACTCTTAACTTTGCTTTAAACTTCAAAAGTTGTAAAAGTGGCACGAGAAGAAATATTTGTGGCCCATAACTCCTTTCCTTTCACCCAACTACCAAGTCTGTTCACTTTTTAGTGTAGTTTTTTGTTTTTTTCCCCATACACTATTATTTATTTACAGTTGAAGTCACGAGTATGTATGGCAATGGAATCTTCCCTTGACGCTTGGCTCTTCATTCGTTTCTTCTGTTTTTCTTTTTTCTTTTTTTGTTTTTTCAGTCTTCCCTCAGTGTTGGAGCACATGCTTCCCCTTTTCATGGTCTATAAATATTGAATTCACTGAAGTAGTAGTCATTCATATATCAATCTTCTCCTTCAATTTCTTCTCCCCAAACACACCCCCTTCTTTAGCCTTCAATATTCATTACTTCCTCATCCCCACATTTGAATCTTTGAGTTTGACCATGGCACATTTCACTCGCACTTGCTTGCTCTTTGTTTTCTTGTTCCTCTCATGTGAACTACTTTGCATAGAAGGAAGGGGTTTAAAAGCAACCAGTAAGTCACCAAAATCTGTTTCCGTGAAGGCAATAAGCACCACAAAAAGTGTTGTTGCAAGCCCAAGCCAGTTGGAGACTATTGCTAGAAGTTTGAATGGATATGTTGAAGCTTTTCGACCCACAACTCCTGGCCATAGCCCTGGTGTTGGTCATTCTGTTAACAACTAATCAATAAGTAACATACAAATGCAACAGAAATATACATGTTGCTATATATCCTTATAATGGTATTTCATTTCAATGTTAGTGTTAGACATATTCTGCATGTGGTCGCAGAAATATTCGATGTATCTTCCAAATTTAGGTTCTTACTATGCATGCGTGTATTAATGCAATTTGTAATAATCTTTCTGCCAAGTGGGTCGACTCACAAAAATGTGTCTTTCCATCCCCATGCAACTACTGGAGAAGATCCAAATTGATAATAACATGTGTTTCTTCTATTCTACAAAAATATCACAGCTCTTTCGCTTTGTGCAAATAAACTTCATATTTTTTATTATTTAGTACGATTGTATTTCAATCTTCTGATACATACTCGTTGGTGGAAAAAGTTGAAAGAAAAAAAAAAATTGTTGGAGCCTTGCAATCTCCCATCCTTTAATATAGAGTAATTAACCACGACAATTTTTTTCAAATAAAAATTAACCGCTGAATTAATTTAGGGGACTTTGGTGAAATATTGGGAAGAATGAAAAAAATAGGAGGAGCAAAATATGATATATATATATATATATATATATATATACCAACCATTTAACGCATCGATCTTAAGAAGGATATCAGTTTTTTGATGCACGAAAATAGCCAAAACAACTTCAACGCAAAGTGCAAAACCTAACAATATCACATATGCATGTGCTTTGCATGGCAAGGCATGGCTGGATTTCTATATTTTTTCAGGACTGAAATAAAAAACTAGGTAATGTAATTAATTAATAGGTATAGCAATTCAGACCACTCGTTAAATACGGGAAGACATTGATTCAAAAGTTTACTAGTCCAACATGTAGTCAAATGGTAATTGAAATAATAATAATAATAATTAAACACAGTTTTAATATTATAATATAGTAAATAACTCTACAAAAAAGTCATAAATTAACAAAAATAATATTAGATGTTAGACTTGCGTTTGTTGGCATAATATTTTATTTAATATAAATTAAATCATTTATTTTGATAATTAGAAGATCACATTAAATGTTTTAATAATAGAGAAATTAACTTGAGAAAATTAAAAAAATAGAAGGATAAAAAAGTAATAAATAAATTATGCACATAAATCAAATTAGAAAAAAAAATATTTATTTATATAATATTTTTTTCATTCTCTGTCAAATTAAATCTTCACAGCTAGAAAAAAATTATTAGATAATTTTGAAGTATAAGTATCCATAATTCCGACTAATATTTATAGAATATATATACAATTTTTTTAATCTACAAAAAAAATTTTAAAATTTAATTACATATATAAAAATTATAAATCATAATAACTACCTAATAATTTATGTACCACAGCAACGACCCCAGTGGTCCTACTCTATCTTTATTATAAAACTTTGTACTAGTACAATCTTTTGATTGGAAAAGTATATTATTTTACATAAGCTGATTCACATTGTTTCATCTACCTAGGTTAGGTTACTATAACTCTATAAGAATATGCCAGACAGCTAGCTTGCAAACCATTTCATCAACAGAAAAGTTTGCCAGGGAATATATATATATATGTCTCAGTTTCACATACTAACTTTCAAGTGTAATTGATATTAAACCTCTTTTCTTCAGCTACTAACAATTAATTTGAACGTCCTGCGCTATTCATAACTTCACATTTCATTTAGACAGACAGAAATAATTTAGAGGAGGCTAAGGATGAGCTAGCTCTACAAAACCCAAATTTCAAATGATCGACTTGAAGAAAAAAAGATTACTAACATGATCGATAGGCTGATGAGTTGACATGGGTCCTATGATGGTTTGTTGACATTCAACTGTCACCTTTCTTTTCCTCTCTGCAATTTGATTACAAGTAACAATATTTTAATTTAATTAGGGCCATGCAATCAAGTTGTCCAAAGTCCAATTTCTGTTGACTTCACTTTCCAACTAAAATTTAAATTTTAGCTCAAATAATATGGATACTCGTATTATTCACGCCTGATGTTTCAAACCCAAATAGATTATTAAGCAAAAGAACACTATGTAAGAGTTCTGATAATTAAAATTTTAAAAAATAGGATACGTAGTATAAAATAATTTTTTATTATTATTTAATAATAAAATACTATATATAATAAATTTATTGATTTTTATAATAATTATTTTTAAATCATATCAATAATAATTTATAATGATATAAAATTATAAAATTATATAATAATATAAACTATTTTACACAATTTGTACACTACATTAAACTTAAAATTATATATTATTTTGTGTGTGAGAAAATGCTAGGCAAGAAAATGAAAAGTAGAGAGTTTGGTTTTTACTTTTGATTGCTGTTGATAGTATTTTTTTTTAGTTTTTTTTAATAATTGAGGGGTGATGTCACATTATATGTAGGGAAAAAATTATTCAAAGAGTATTTAAATAAAAAAAAATTTATTTTATCTTAAAATTATAAAATAGAAATTCAAACTTATAACCTATTAAATGTGAGATTTTAATTATTTTATTCAACAAATATTTTGAGATTATCAATTTTCAATTTAAAGTCATAGCATGTTTAGATTATTACTACCTTAATAAATCTCAAACTAAAGAGAATCATGCAAAAATAATTTACAAAATTATTATAAAAGATAACTAAATCTCAAAAGTTAATTTAAGGAGTGATAATTACTCTTTCGACTCAATTATATATATATTTTTATCTTATATATATTATTTTGGTCTCAGTGATGTAAAATCTCCAATAAACATTTTTCAGATTATAAATTAAATATCTTGAATATAAAATTTATAATAATTTATAACAGTTCGATAAGAAATAATTATCTGATAAATCGAATAATAATTATTAAGTAATATTATCTTATAATTTATATTTAAATTTAACTTAACTCAAAAATTATTTTAAAAAATAAAAATTATCATTAAATATATATACTATTTTAATTATATCATTTCAACTTGTTACAAGATTAGTTTTGTCAGGAGTACTGACCTAGGGCAGGGAACAGTTTATGATGTAAACCAAAAAAAAAAAAAATGGTTAGTAGCACATTACCTTGTTTATATAATGTACATTGAATCCAATAAATAATAATAACCTGGGGCAGTAAATACCGAATCCATATGAAAAGACCAAATGAATGACTTCGGAAATAGAATGGCCAGTGGAATGGCACATGCGTACGAGACAGGGCCAACAGTGGCCTTTCAAAAATGTTTAGAAGCAACCCTTCAGTTGCATGATGGGAAAAAGTCACTACCTACAACGAACAAATAATTAATAAGCTGCTTGCAGGATTAATAATAATAATAATAATAACCTATAACTACATATAAAAGAAATATGAAGTTTTGATAATAGATATTCATATTTATATCTTATTTTATTTCTATAACTACTTCTATAAGCTACTCTTTTTTCATTAATTTTATTTTTTTTATCTTACAACAAGTTGATCCAAAAAACTTGAGTTTAATTTGGACTTATAAAATAAAATTCTAAATCTTATTTATTGGACTTTTGTAAGTTGAAAAGTATTACAAAATTGGACTAAAAAATTTAAAATTTAATTTGTTGTTAAAATTAAGTTTATATCATATATTCTAGCAATTGGGTTTTCATCAAAAGTTCATTTCGACACTTTTAGTAAAAACTAAATAAAAGTTGAGAAAATTGAGCAAGAAGCAGAGAAAAGGATAGAAAAATATTAAAAAGGATGAGTCATTTTCTAAAACTTATCGCTAGAACTAAAAAAACTTTTTTTTTAAAGTGAGTTAAAATGGTTTTAAAAATAATTTATAAACCATTCCAACCTCCTGATATTTAAATATATTTTGTTTTCTAAATTTAAGTTTGAAAATAAAAAATTAAAAACTTACGAATTTAAATGGGACCTAAGTTATTCGTTCATTGCAATCTTTTAAACCCTTCTAAATTTGTTGCCAATGTTCAAAAGTTTTATTAAACACACATTATTGTTATTGATTTCCGGTTATTGCTAATTGTTTGGTTTGTCTAGCATAGGCCCTCTTTTCCTTGTCTTTTTCGTAACGGCTAGGTTGATTTGTTTCTTTTTTTTTTTCGTTTTTTTTTCTCTTTTATTCTTTTTCCTTTCTCATGGTTATTAGTTTATAATGAACTTTGAGTACATGATTTGAAGGACCATGTTGTATTAATTTTGGAGAAGGAAATTAGGTATTAGATTATGTTGGATAAACTAACCAAGATATACCATATATATATATATATAAAAGTTGAGTAATATATAAGTAAAAAAAATAATATCTTAAAATTTTTGGTTGAATATAATATAATTTCACCAATATTTTACTTTATTATTTTTCTTATTTCTCTCTCTTAATGAAAATTTTGGGAGAGTGTGAGAATGACTGTATAACTATTTTTTTTTTAAATAATAAAGAACTCCTTCCCATGAAGTTGTTTGACTTCATTTCATTCCTCTATTGAATTTTATTTTATTTATTTTTTTATTCTTCTATTGAATTTTTCATTTTCATTCACTTAAAGGTCAATCATTAAAAAAATGTCACGTAAAATCTAGGTCACAAGTCATGTAATAGACAACGTCATCATGCCATTCATAATTTAACATAAGTTTAATATTTGAACAAATTTGCTAAATCAAATTAACCTGGGACTGAATACACAGAAAAAAAAAAAACTATGGACAAAATTCGTGAAATTGTAAAAGAAATAGATTAAAAAGAGCAATTAAGTCTGCCACTTTTGTACATGTGACTTTACCATTATTTAGCTTTTTTTTTTTTTCAAAACTTCGAATAATTTATTAGTTTTCAATATTTTCATTTACTTATCAAATTTTATCTTTATTAAATTAATTGTTTAAAATTTTTCGTATTAAAAAGTATTTTTTTTCTCAAATCTCAACTACTTATTCTTTCAAATTACTCCCCCATAATACTAATTTTTTTCTCTAAATATATAAAGTACTTATATTTTTTTACTTATTTATTTAAATGAAATATAAATATTTTCTCTTTTAATTT
Source organism: Mucuna pruriens (assembly GCA_025330945.1). Lineage (NCBI taxonomy): Eukaryota > Viridiplantae > Streptophyta > Magnoliopsida > Fabales > Fabaceae > Mucuna > Mucuna pruriens. Next base: position 35,475 of record JAENHJ010000202.1, read on the forward strand.
TAGATATTTTTTCTTTTGATTTAAAATTTTAAGCTTTACTTAAATTAAAAAATATTCAATTAATTAATTGAGTATTTATTTTTAAGCATAATAACATCTCCTATATATTGTGCTTTAATTTCTTTCTCTTTATGACATGTGCCCTCATTCTTTTTTCTTTTGTTATAAATTTGATATGTTTTCCCCTACTTATATGTTATACTAGATCATCTAAATTAATTATGATTTTTCTTTTAATTTAAATATTATCTTTTAATATATTTTTTAAAATTGTAATTAAATTAAAAAAAAACACTTAAGAAATACATTGAGACACTCATTAGCTATACTTTATTCTTCAAGACATGATTCGACTACTATTTAAAAATGATAATATTTTTATTTTAATTTATATTTTAAAGTTCTATCTAAATTTAGAAGAAGATAAAAAAGGAATACCAAATACATGATAAGCCGATAGAGAGACAGAGAATAATACAAAGAGACAAAGCAAACAAGATACCCCAACCTTTATTTTAGTTGAGAGGTCTTGCTTAAACAGTTAATACACGCCGTCCGCTTTAGTTCATAGGATGTCTCCGCAGAATCTTTCCCAACGATCAGGAGTGAAAGGCATCACGTGCCATGGTCGAAAATTATATCATTAAATCATTTGCATTATTTCTTTTCACTACATTCATCATCTTATTTCATACTTTTTTATTATTATTATATAAAAGATTATCTAAACTAGTTGTGCAACTATACAATTTCTATAATTAAATTGTATTCCACTTTTGTTTTTAATTTATATAAATATCTACGCAGATGCAGGAGCTTTCAGCATCGGCCAAACTACACATCTAATTCCTCTCCCCATTGGCACTCTCTGCTCCATTTTTTTTCTCTTGTACAACATTCTCTTTTTGAATCACGTTAAATTGCTCATGGCAAACACAAATATCCGAATTGCGTGTGTTTTCCTCTTGTTTTTTATTTTACACAACCAAGACCTCTATGTTCAAGGGAAGAGGCATTTGAGGTCCCGGTTGAATAGACGGTGCTCGAAAGATTGTGAAAAGTTGAGCAATAATGTTGCGGCTCATGGTGTTGGTGATCGTGGAATTAGGTTCACAACTGATGGTGATACACATCAAGGAAGAAGAAAGCAACTGGAATACGAGGAGAACGATTTTAGGCCAACTTCCCCTGGTCATAGTCCAGGTGTTGGTCACTCCATCAACAATTAATTGGCAACACCCAAATTTCCTTTAGTCAAATTAAAATGCATATATTGTATTTTTCAAGAGTGAGAACTTTGTTATTCATAGTTCTACACTTATTGGAGTAAAATTGTCTCCATAAAAAATATATGTGATTTCTAGAATGGAAAAAGAAGCATATATTGTATTTAATGATGTGGTGCAACATGAAACGTTGTGAATGATTGTATATATATAAATTCCCAAAGGTTCAACCATTTAGGCTGTATTATGCAATTCACTTTGACTACAGTTAATTCTAGTGCCCTAAACACATGGATTATATACACGAATACACTGTGAAGTGTCATTTTATTTATAGCAGATCGATGACCTTTCCATCATGCATGCTTCCCACTTCCCAGTCTAATTGTGTGCCCCTTCTCTCTGGTTTTCTGGATACAAATGCAAATTTATTTCAGTAAGCATTCGTTGCCATTTTGTCATGGATTTGAAATCACATATATCCTTGATTCATCCCTTGTGATTAGAAAATGCCACTATATATAATTATCTTAATTGTTGTTTTTTTGCTTATGACGCGTTACTTTTTAATTGGAAGAAATTAATAGTCAATATTTTAACCAAAGTAATGATTCTTTTCTTTGAAAACTTTATTAAAGGATAAAATATAAATAATTTTCACACAATTTTATAAAATTCTCTAATTACCGTTTCAAAATTCGAAAAGAAATGTGGTTTCCTTCTTGAATAGAATTGTATAAATGAAAGGAGACATCAAGAAAAAAGAAAATAAATGATAGGTAAAAAGAAATTTCACAAGTAACCGAAGCAACAATGCAATGTATATATAACTTTTAGTAAAATTTAAAAAGTTATGAAAATATAAAAATATTATTTATTAGGTTTTTTTAATATTTTATGTTATATTTAGATAATGTCACAATATGTCATTATTAAAAATATACAAATATCATTAAAAGAAATATTGAAAATATGTTTATAATAAATATTCTTTAAAAATAATAAAGGTAACAGAAGAACCGAGTTGAATTATATATTTACTGTTGTAGAAGATTATAAAGTGTCAAAATCAACAACTGATCTATCCAAAATTCTTTTTCTTGTTATAAATTGGCGCCGCAATTCCATCGGGAGCACGGATCATATGCCTATTCAATGGATTAGCTACGTTCTGATAAACCAGCTAACGTTGGAATATATTAATCAAGATTTTTTTTAACCAATTAATTACATAGTGACATCTAGGAAGTTATTATCATATCATTAAAGATTTCATATTTGTTACCATTTTTTAACATTTTTTTTTCACAAATTTAAATATTCTCTTCACTGTACCCAACTTTGTTAATATTTTAATTAATCTTCTTTTACTTTGATTGTATATATATTTTATTGATGTGAATCAAAATAATCTTTTCGAGTTAGAACTATATATACAAATTAAGCATCAGCTCGTTTTAGTGCCATATTTAGAATTTCAACTATTATAAACATATTTTTTTATTAAATTTTTTTCATCACATCACCATTTTACATTTATTATTTATTTTTCTCTATTTTTTTCTTCCTCTCATCTGTCTTTACAAACCGCGGTCCATCTCAAAATGGAATTTTTAGTATTTACTTTCCTCTAATGAAAGGATAATTTAGTATAGTACGTAAGTAATCACTCTAGTTTAGTAATATTAAATCAACTTTAATTATAGTAAAACACATTTCATAAAGATAAGGACTATGAATTAATTTTATGTGAAATTAAAATTAGTTCAATTATATTTTAGTTCTTATATTTTATGAAAAAAATTGATTCTTTTAATTTTAATTAATGATTTATATTTAGTCTTCATAGTTTTCTAATTATTTATATTAAAACTTATTTTTCATTCTCATATAATCATACATGACTGTATGAATAACTTTTTAAAAAAATATTATAAAAATTAATAAATTTATCATCCATAATATGTTATAATTGAATTACAGTATAAAATTATTTTATATTGTTAATGTATAATATATTTTTTCTTTAAATTAAATTTTTCACTTCAAGATTTTATTCAATAATAAATAAATAAAAGTAATGACTGTGTGATATATAACTAATTATTTGTATAAATTTGAAATGGAAAATGTATAAAATTTTAAAATAAAAATAGAAATTGAGTTTCTTTACCTTTTATATTTTTTATGATCATTTAAATATTTTATACAGCTTTCCTCTACTAATTTATATAAATCGAGTATATGTCACACCTTCGTTACATTTCTATAATTATTGGATGAGATATTTTGTGTGAGAACTTAATTTGAATAGTTTGAAAATAATGAAGACTAAATAAAACCAATATAGGTTTTCCAAACTCCAACACTAGTTTGATAAATTAGATTCCCCGACAGACCCCATAAAGCTTAGTATGTTGATTGAAATAAATCAATCAAATGAAGCCTGAAGATCAATAATTAGAGCAATTTTTAATATGAGCACGATGTCTATGAACATAATTAATTAAAATTTTAAGAAAGTAATATTTTATTTTTTGTAATTTAACAATTTCTTGAAGTAATTCTTTATTTTTTTATACGTAACTCCCTTATAGCTAGAATCAAAGTGAAAATGTTCGATTTTTTCTTTTAATTATTGGTTGAGTCATGCACGAATCTAGTTGCATGGGACTCAGTACTTTGTGTCTTCCAAGATGCATATGTATAGCTCTCTCTTTCCTTTTATAGATAAATAATAATATTAAAGTGAGTAAAAGGGATCAAAGTCAAGTACAGTCAAAGATGCATATAACTCTAGTAGCAAATTAATTAATTAACCAGCCACCTGTGTGTATGCATATGTGCCTATGGCAACATTGCGAAATGTAGATGAATTGGTCCTTTACACATAAATTTAGGGGTGGAACAAGTTTGATCGTAAATGTCGTTATTTTTGACAAAATTTTAACATATTCGTTTTGGCCTAAATGAAATATATATATATATATATAAAGGGGTGATATTCCAAGAAAGTGATAACCTACAAGGTGTTAAAGTGCTATTCACTAAAAACATTTAAGATGTATTAAAGTAACATGTTAAAATTAATTCAATATTTGCTTAAAATTTGGATTAGTTATGTCTATAAGCACTGCATTGACGCAATAATTTTTTAAACAATTAGATTTGATGACAAGAAAAGCTAATACAAGTGATGAATTGAGGATGAGACATTAACGACCACTTAGCTAGTAATGCAAGTGGTGTGCTAGATACCTTTCCTGTATGTGCATTGGATAGTAGCTTAATTCAACTAAAAAAAATTAATTCAAAAGCTGAAAGTTATATTTTACTAATATATTATATTTTTATTTTATTAACTAATACATATAATATACTCTTTCACATAAAAAAAATTAAACATCTAAAACATAAAAGTTATAAGATTAGACACTTAGATATGGTTCCATAAATCAATAATAATTATTATGATAAATTATGATATTTCTTAACATTTGAATTTAAGTTTAATTTAATTAAAAAAATTAATTCAAGAGGGAAAGGTTATGGGTTACCCTTTATATATTATAATTTTAGTCATATTGTGATCGTATTATACCTAACGGCGGTTATGGTACTAGGTAGTTTAAGCTGAAACCAAACAGCAGTAGAATCTATTTGTCCCCACAAATGACACTTCTTTTTAACAACCAACGACATTACACTCACTAATTCAAATGGAAAGAATGGTGTCCAAAGTGCAAGGCCAGCTGTTTTGAAGATTTCTGAAAGCAGAATTAATATCTATTTTATAGGGTTTGGTTGTACACGGGGACAAACACTCGTGCTTTCAACTTATAAAAGTTGCAAGTGGCAGCATGCGCTGTGTACGGTTTATGGTTTCATTAAGTATACACTTAGAAAGGCACAAACACACGCTTTCTCTCTCTTCAAAAGTACATTTTCACTTTAGCACTTCTTGGACGTACTTTACTTACTAAGATTTGAGCAACGAGTACTGATCTGAATAATACTTATTACTTTACAGATTCTTTAGGCACCGAGCATATTAAAGGGTCTTGACAGGTTTTGTTGTTTGAATATTATTGGTATGATATACTTTTCTTTTCTTCACCAAATTTTTTCAGACTTTCAAAAGTATGAAAGGATCGAAAGTGCTCGTAATCACAATAAACTCATTAGAGATATGGTTTTAACCCAGATCTTAATTAAGGATATTCTAGGAATGCTTAAATAATGTTTCCTACGCCCTAGCTTACTAGATGGCTAGAATTTTGTCCAAGTTACAGATCATATTTGTAGTCTTTTCTACACATGAATCAAAACTTGAAATGCGCCCGCATACATTCTCAGTTTGCATTTCGTTATTTTAATTAAGTATTGAAGAACTTGCACTGAATCATTTTGGAGCGTGTTTATATAACATATCATCGAAGCAATACGTAATCGCAAGCACAAACTAACTAGCTATATTCTGTAATCTAGCCTTAAAAAAGCTAAAATATACCCCAAATAATGCTTCTCATTGAAAAACGAGGGAATGGATATTCTTAACTCTAATAGTAGATGAAATGTCAAGTGTAAATTGTGTCTAATTTTGTTTTGATGAACATTGAATGGAGCTTACTTATTTAATGTTTATCAAGAAAGGAACACGATTGTTAAATATGATCTTATTATGTTAAATCTTAACATAAAATTAAAATAGATAACTAATAAAACTAAATCGATTATAGTATCGATATTTAATTAATTGACAATAACGTCTGGCCTTTGATGTAAGCTTTCGGACCATTTTAACAACGATAGACATATAATTGCTGATTTTAATCTAAAGGCATGAGCTTATTAATTCACGTGCAAGAAATATAAGCCCAGAAGCCGGAACCCTGCATTGATTTGAATCAAGATAAAGCAAATCATTTTTGCTTCGTAATGGCAATATTATTTGTTTACCTTGAGACACTTTATTTTTCTTCCTATACAATTCAAACAAATTAAAGGTGGAACCACGATTTTGTTCCCCAACGAAAGGAAGATAAATCTATGGAAAAAAAAACTATTCTCATTTTAACACTTTCTCATTATTCCTTACTTTTTTTGTTACTAAAAATCTTAAAAGTTAGAGTTAGAGTAAAAAATATTAAATTCGGTTAAATTTACTTAATTTAACTATAGTTTTCTGTTTATTAAGTACGGTTATAGTGTTTTTTTTTTTACTTTAATTCAAATTTTTAAGAGATTTCATGAGCAATAAATTGAGAAAATGGTAGAATTCAAAGAAAGATACAATTTACCTTAATACTTTATCCCAAATAAGTGTGCAACAAGCAGAAGAAGAAAGAAAGAAGCACAAAAATGAAGAATCTTGACTCCAAGCATAGCATAGAGCAATTGTGACTTGGATCCTTGAGTTATATTACGAGAAGTTCGGTATCAGGCCCATTTTGAAGGGACTGGACTGTTTCTGTGAAAAACGAGCCCATTCTATATTTTTTGGACAGAAGAGGATTTCCTCACTTTCTTTGAACGAGACCATTCTGTGACTGAGATTCATTGTACTCGGTTAAAAATATGTTATAGAGCCCATAGTGACCAGGCTACGCTGGTGTGTTACTGTGATCTGGGCCTTGACCATATTTCATCTTAATCAAGAACCCTAGTGTTGGAACAAAAAAATAGCTAGTTATGCTTCTACTTTTAATTGCACCAATTGAGTCTCCAATAGCAATTTTGTGTGATAATTGTATGTAAGGTACGAGTTATATAAGGTATTGTTGTTATATAAGGTATTGTTGTTTAGCTAAGATGTGAGTAGTATGTGGAATCCATTTGGTAGAAAATATTAATGATGATACTCAATTAATGAGCTATGCTGCTAGAGAAAAATAATTAAATTGAACAAAGCTAGAAAAACATTGTATTGATATAGTAGGACCTATGTAGAATTATAAATAATAAATTTATGTAATTTCAATTATTCGATTGAAGATGTTATTAAAACATTGATTAAAAACTTTAAAAAATGAAAAATCTAGTATTTAATATTATAAATATATATATTCATCATAAAATTCAATAAAAAATATTTATTAATGCATTATACATTAGACACTTGTTAACGACACCTTGAAAGAATAGAAAAAAAGTACTAATACATTATTTATTAATCCAATGTTTGATAGAAAAGAAAAATAAATATATGTTTGAATACTGATTATCCGTACTTTTTTCTTTTGTATTCATTGTATCTACCAAATATTTGATATAATTGTCCAGAAGCCTCACCACGACGGTGGACAAGACCCTGAAGCCTTGACTGACAAAGGAAACCCCGTGGAGTCAACGTCGCGCACCCTTCGCCAGAATCATAGCTATCGAACCCCGCATCAAGATTTTCGCTCCCTTCTCGTAGGCAGAAAAACAAATGTTCTCCAAATACACAGGCCAGACCCTCAATATCCATATTACAGTGACACCACAGCGAGGCAAACCCCTCACCATGGTTCAGATCGCTCGTTGGAACAATAATAAAGCTAAAAGGTTTTGTCATTATTCTTTCGACTCAAACTACGATATTTTATTCAATTCATTTTTATATTTTTTATTTATTTATTTTACACTTGTTTAATTTTTAATTTTAAAATATATTAGAAGAAGTATATTTAATATAATAATTTTTTAATTATGAATTAGTTCAAAAACTTATATTATTACTTATGTATTATGAAGTTAATAAATAAAATAAATAAGATAATATTTATAAATACAATCTATTGATATTATTATAATAATAAATTATTAAATAAAAAGTTGTAATGATATTCCATATGTAATTTGTAAGAATAAAATAAAAATTAATAATTTTTAGAATGTCAAATAATTATATTTAAATATTTTGATTAATAAGTTATTTTTATTTTGATTTAATTTTTAATTAAAAATAAAATAAAATTATAAAAATATTAAATATAGAATTAGATTTGAAAAACATAATATTTATAAATATAAGTTATTAACATAAATATTAGAATAATTAATTAAATTAAATAAAATGAAATATAATTATTATTGTTTATATCGAATAAGATTAGTAAATCATAGGAATGTGATAGTATTTATAAATATATATTGTTAACATAATTGTTAAAATAAATAAATTAAATTAAAAAATTATAATTACATTAAGTATGTAATTTACAATAAGAAAAAAATAAAAAAATAAAAAAATAAAAAAAATTAGTAATTTTAAAATATCAAGTAATTATATTTGACTATTTTGATTTAATTTTTTAATTAAAATTAAAAATAAAACTATCCCATATGAAATTAAATTTGAGAAGAATAATATAATAATTAATTGAATAAAATAAAAAAATAATCTCACGACTTATATCATACGAATTTAATAAATCATAATACAGATTATTAATGAGAATATTAGAGCACATTAATGATAAAAAAAACATTATATGAAATATGTAATTTACAGTAATAAAAATAAAAAATAATATTTAAAATATCTAGCAATTGTATTTAACTCTTGTAATTTGTATCTTATTTGTTTTTTGTTTAATTTTTTAATTAAAAATAAACTTATCAAATAAAAAAATAATTATAAAATTAAATTTGAGAAGAAATATAAATTATTAACATATTGATTAAAATATGTTAATTGAATAAAATAAAAAAATAGTAAAAATAAAATAATAAATTATAAAATATCAAGTAATTACATTTAAATCTCTTTTATATTAAAATTTTTATTTATTTTTGTAGTGAAAAATATAGAAATACCATATACATAATTTGTACATTATAAAACTCTTCAATTATTAATATATATCAGTCAATAAAGAAAATAAATATAACAATATTTATAAATATAAATTATTACCATAATTATTAAAAAAATAATTGAATAAAAAATAATAGTTACATGAAATAAGTAATTTGTCATAAAAGAAATAAAATAATAATATTTAGAATAATAAATAATTACATTGAAATCTTTTTATTTATATATTATAGATTTAATTTTGTAATATTTATTTATAATGATTTAAATATTACATTTTTAATTATTTGAATATTTTTTATATATGCATAGTGAGTTAAAAACTATATATTATTTAAAACTATTTTAATAAGATTTAAAATCAGTACATGGGAATATACTGATTAACATTATTTCAATTTTTATGTCAAAGAATTTTTATATAATAATATTGTTCATGAATACCCAAAATTACTAATGACATGTTATTTGTTCGATTGATTACTTATTGAAAACGATTGAAATGGTTACTACAAATCTATGTAACATGACATAATTATAATAACTAACAAAATTTAATAGTATTTAAAATAAATATTTATATTTTTATATTAAAAATAAAATTGATTAGGTATACTTGTAACAGTAGCGGTACGATAAACCAAAGCAATCGCAAGTGGGAAACATGAATCAGTAGATGCATGAACAACAGCGCTATGTTGGGAACAGGGATATATGAAAGGGTCAAGATTCCAGCGTCCAAAACGTACGGTCCCACACGTGTCGTGTCACTGAGACCCACCGTCTTAGGCGTTCAGGTGCCCTATTAATGCATTAGCTGGACCTCTCCATGCAATCCAACGGTCAATAACCACTTCCATCAACCCTTCTATGACCTCCAGGATGGTGACAGCGCCGTCAACACTTTTTTATTTTTCTGTCCAGAATGGAGAAATTAAATGACATCACCCATTTTTATTCAGCATTGTTTATTTGACAAATTAAGGGAAGTAATATTGCAAATTTATTTGCCATCCCAAATTGCAACAAGAAAAGAAAAGGAGGGTTGGTGTGGAAAGTGGAAAGTGGAAACTAGACTGTAACAGTCTTCACTTACGCCGCATTCAATATTTGTGCACCATTTACTCAAGACAAGACAGTTTTATTCAATGTTCTGTGGTGTAGGTTTTTACTTTTTAATGGTGCAAGTGACAGCACTATAGAAAATAAGATAGTGCTTATGTATGTTAATTTATTAATCGATTTAATTACTACCACTACTCTCTTTCCATGCCACTTTAGTTCTTGAAATTTTGATTGATGAAACGCACCGTACGAGTACAATATTAGGATGATGCCTTGCAAATTTTCCTTCATCCTTTTAGCAACCCCACGATAAAAGCAAGTTTGCCAGATCAATACGTTTACATACAGTAAATTTTGGTCATGAACGTCCCCCACTAAATTTATGTAGTTATTTATTATTAGACATCTAAAAATGGGTGGATGAGCCATTTTCAATATTTATTAAAAGTTGCTATATTTTACTGACAAAATCAATCATTTTAAAAGTTCAGTAAAGTCAATGATAAAAAATAAGTAAATTTAAATACTTTAAATTTATGTACTGTTTATATAAAAAAGTTTAAACTATCAATTAATTAGAATTCTTCTCAGAGATCACATTTAAAATAATTATTAAAAATTTTAACAAATTTACCATTTAACACACTAGTTTATGATAGACAACAGTGTTTTTTTTTTAATTATTAGTTTATTTAAATTAAATTAAATTCAAATTTAAAAATTATGTATAAGTATTTATTTACAAATTTTAATATATAATTTCTATCCTATCTTTTACATACTTATACTAGTTTAATAAATATGTATTGTCAATATAATATTTTTAACTTTTAAAAAAATCATCTTTAAACTTCTTAGGTAGTTAATATAAAAATAAAAATTTATATTGTATTGCGTTGCATGTAGTGTATATATATATATTATTCCCACAGTATTGTACAGCATGTAGTAATACTATTGTAATGGATTTTTTCTCTATTGGTGACATTTTAGTTAGTTTATAAATGCTTGTCCATGACTCCATGTGTTATTACATAGAAGGATTTGGTTACACTTGTTCCTACATTTTTTTTTCTTTTAGATAAGGTTTGGTAATCGTAATATAAAAGTAAATAAATATGCGATTCTTCACTTGTGTTTCTTTTTTTTATCTAATGTTATTGTTGGTAATTATTCATTTAATAATTTAGAGAAAATATAAATTTAAAGAAAAATAAATAGAACATACTGTATATACGTCCTACTAAGAAAATAATTATTTAAAATAAACATGAAAAATTATAAAATGAAATTTACTATTTACTTACTATTGTTCGATACTCCTTGCCGTGCATGGTTAAAAGGTTAGTAAATATAGTTTCTTTTTGTCGATTTACCTGGTAAAAAAACTGTTAATATTTAGTTGTACATTTAAAATATTAAAATCATATTTATTCTAAATTTCTCAATTATATCTTAATATTGTCTAATAACTCTTAAATAAGTAAACTCAGCAAGAAAAAAAAACATTTGCAAATAAAAATATATTGAATATGAATGTTTTAAAAGTTTTTCTTTAATGAAAGAGATTTTATATATTTTGTTTAACCTCTTATTTTTTCAATTTATTTTTATGTTTGTTTCTAAATTAAATTTTAATATTTTAAAATAAACTATTGATGATTAAAAATAATCTTATATTACAATATAAATTATTTATCATAAATCTAAAATATAATATATATGTTCAAAATATTTATTTATTATAAATTTTAATGATAATATAAATTAAAAAAGTATTTATTTTGTATAAATTTAAGTTATATTCTCCCTAGGTATAAATTTGGCTAATTATCTTGAAGGAGAGTGTTTTTAACTAATTTTTTTTTAATTCTTATCTCTTTTAATCTATCAATTTTAATATACTTATTTTTAAATTGAATTTCAATACTTTTAACATAAATTATCAATAATTAAAAATAATATTATATCATAATATAAATTATTTATTATAAATCTAAATATAACTTATAAAATTATAGATTTTAATTATAATATGATTTATATATTCATATATATTTATTTATTATACATTTTAATTATATGAAATAAAATATAATCTATGTAATACATAGACTAAAATATTAGTATAAAATAAAAATTTATATCTTTTCCACTATACAAACTAAAATACTAATATTTGAACAGTGATGATAAAATTTGAATTCTTAGTAACATAACTGAAATTCATCCAAAGTATCAGTTCTTTTATTGTAACTAATTATTTTAGAATGTTCTATAATATTTTCACATTAAGATTGAAATTGAAATTATGAATAAAAATATCATGAAACTTATTTGGAAGTCAACTGGCAACAGTGTTAACTTTGTCGACCTTTCTACTTCGTAGTATAAGTTTATTTTGATAATCTCCGCCCACCCTGGAGACTAGGCATCTTAATTTATCTTAGAATGTTGAAAATGACTCAAAAAACAAAATAAATTAAGAATGTTAAAAATGAATTTTAGCGCATATTTACGTATCCGTGAAAATTGGTCTTGCCTGGTTTAATGAGTTGGGATAGACTTTCAAATTCAAGATCAAAATAAAATTCAGATGGTTGGATGAGTCAAATAAGCTAACCTATGATATAATAGTTTTAATTCCTTAATTTTAATTTATATATTTAAAAAATATTAGTTTTAGTTTTAACTTGATAAAAAATAAATTAGTATAAATAATTAAATAAATTAATATAAATAAATAATTTGTATTAATTATTTAAATAATTTAATTTGTGAAAAATAAGTAATTAATGCAACATTAAATATTCATTTTAATAAATTGTCTAAATTTTTAAAAAATATTTGTCCAACTATTTTATGTAATTATGTTCATTAAAAAATAAATAGTAAATTAATTGTAGCTTCTAAAATTATCCATTTTTTTTAAAAATGTTTGGTCCAAAATTTACCATTATAATTACGAGAATTAAAATACTCTATTTTCAAATGTTTGGTGTAAAATAAATATTAAAATTACAATAAACAAATTTGTCAACCTACTAAAACTAAAATGACAAAAGAACAATTAAGTCTAAAAAAAATATTATTTATTTCTAGTTTTTACATATAACGGTAAAATTAATCTTTAAAAAAAATGAACTAACACGAAAATCTAGGAACTTAGAAATCACCACATAGATTACTCAATTTTATAAAAACATTTAATTTAAAATTATGTAATAAGTGTTGCAAGTACTGTCAATAATTGCTTTTACAATGTTTGTTAGAAATATATATATATATATATATATATATATATATATATTTCTAACAAACATTGTAAAAGCAATTATTGACAGTACTTGCAAAATTTTAAATTAAATGTTTTTATAAAATAATATTAATATTTAACATCATTAATATTTTATAACAATCATTTAAAAGGGGGAGCGTTTCCTAATTATCAAATTCGTGCCTACAAGTAAGTAACATTAAATTATAAGATAATTTTATACATTATAATTTGATACATTAGTTTTTTTATTAATAATTAAAAATAATCTTAAATAAATATTTTTAAATAATTATTATAAAATAAATAAATTTTAGTTATATTTAAATATATTTTAAATTTCTATAAATATAATTTTATCTTATTTTAGTCATTATAATTTTTTTTGTTATTTTTAGATCTCAATGTTGTTTTTTTGTTATTATCACTGGTTTTTGTTAGTTTAATTTTGATATAATTAACAAAATACATATTCTAATAAAGAATAAAAATATATTTTAAAATAAGATAATTAAATTATTTTTAGATATATAATTAAATTAAATAATGTATTTATCATTTTATATAAATAAAATATTTGTATATAATTTATTTTTATAACCTATTTTAATATACTATGAATATTAATTTTATTACTTTTAATTTTATTCTTATTTTTTAATCAACTAATTTACTTTTGATATGATAATTTTTTAAAAATTTATAATTTATTTAGATTTTTATAATTGAATTTTAATATATTGTCTTATATAATTTTACATTTTAATTAATTAATTTTGATAGATTGTAATATAATTTATTTTTAATATATTATATTTTAATTTAATTTTATTTTAGAGACAAAATCCTTTTGTTTGAGATATCTTAAAAAATAAGTTATATTAAAAATAAATATAAGTTAACGAATTATATTATAAAATTAATATATCAAAATTAAATTGTAAGTAAATTATTAAATTATATATATTTCTAGAAAAGTACAAAATTATAAATAAATTAGTTACTTAAAAAGTATGAATAATATTAAAAGTATTTAATATTTACAGACAGATAACGTAAAACTACTTTATTCAGTTAATATATAATTTATTCTTTCTAATAATAATTAACGTTCATAATATATTAAAATTAAATTATAAAAATACATTTTATATAGTTATATTATTTATATAAAATAAAAAATATATTACTTAATTAAAGTATGTATATAAAATAATTTAATTTTTTTAATTTAATTTAAAATATTTTTATTATCTTATTTATTTAGTTAATATTTTTATTTGATTAATTATATCAATATTAAAATAATTAGATTAGAATTAGCGATAAAAATAAAAAAAAATAAAAATTGTAGACTTAAAATATATTTAAATAATTTAATTAAAAAATAAATATTTAGTTTATATATATTTAATTAAATGGTAAAGAATAATATAGGAGGCAGTTTAGAGTGAGCAGTGTAATTTAAACCTGGGTTGGACTAAAAAAAAATATTAGTGTTGAGATATTTATTTAATTAAAAAAAAATGGTATGCATTAATTGAAGCAGGGGTTTGTTTTACCACCCTGTATGCGATATTCATAGTTGTCTGGAGCCACTCATCGGGTTTGTGTGCGCAGTAAGAACATCCCCAAAAATTCCCTCTAACGTCCTGTCGTATCGTATGGGTTCTTCGCTTTCTCTTCCATGGACCCTCAAACCCTAATCTCACTCTCACTCCCCATGTTCCGCCTCCGGTACGCTATCTTTCTTCCACTCGCCATTTTTACTTCCCTTCTGTCTTCCTCACTTTTTCTCTTTTTCCAACTTGATCACTTTCTTTTCTCTATTTTTTTTTTATTCATTTAATTTACTATTTCTTTTTTGGATTTTTAGTCCTTCCCTGCGACTATTTTTGGTCTTCCCTTATCGCTTCTTCCTATTTGGTTTTAATAGATAGATGTTTCCTTTTTATAGTTTTGAGTGGGAGTACTGTGATTGTTTTTGGGTTGAGCACGTGGTTTGGGTTTTTATTTATTTTTTATTATTTTATTTTAATTTGGGTTACTGGTTCGGGGAAGCTAGATTTGGAATGCTCTGTTGAAGTGCCTATTACGTTTTTGTTTATTTATTTTTCATCAAATAGATGATTGGCTCTGTCATGGTATGGTAAATATTTGAACTTTTTAGCACAACGGTGCGGATTAGGAACCTTATCTTTTCTACTTCTGGATTACAAAGGCTGAATTCTAATTATTGCTTCATATCTTTCTGTACATGTTTGTTTGTTTGTATGTTTATTTGGGCATTTTGTGCTGTTTGATATCGATCTAATGTAAAACACATGAAGCTCGTGTAAAGAATCTGTAATTAATGCTGCGAGGTGTAACTGCAATTGGTTAAATTTATTCCAATAAATTATATTTATATTTGCGCTGAAAGCATTCTCTGCCTTAGTTGTTTGCACATAGTTTATGTGTGACGTGAAAAAGATATATATATTTTTTCTAACCTTAATTTGTGCTTCAACTAGGGGATTGTTGCACCGGGCCAACACATTCACTTGTTATGTGGTTCTGTCATTTATCTTATTTTGGCTCGCTGGGTATGGACTGTGCTCCTCGAATGGGATAAAAGACCCATCAGATTATGATGGTTGTGCATCTTTTGAGAAAAGTTATGATTTGGGTTCTTCAGATACCACTGTTAGTGATTCTGGTTTAGGCTATGGATTCCCATCTGTGCATAACAGTTTTGAAGATGTGTGTCCGAACAGTCACTCATTCTGTTTTCCATCAATGTTGTCTGAATTTTCCCGTAAAGGGAAAATTGTGAATGAAGCTTCTCTAGGAGAATCTGGCAGTCAATACAACAGTCCATTTTGTGTAGAGTTAGCTCAAGATACTGAGCAGATAAGTAACAAAACCTGGTCATCTGAACATGGTGTGTTTAGGTTACTTAATGGAGGGGTTGTCTCATGTTCTTTGAACACCAGAGAGGGAGTGAACGAGGTACCACCTCTTCAAACTGAGGTTGGTCATAAAGATGATATTTCTTGTGGAGGCTCTTCACTTAAGCAGAAGACAACACGTTTTTGGTCAAAGAACTCTGAGATTTCCAAATCAAATTCTTTTGATGGTTCTGTGTTACCCAATGTAAGGATTGACCCTACTGTACTGGACTGGGGACAGAAATACTTGTATTCTTCTTCAGCAGCTTTTTTAACTGTGACAAATACATGCAATGATAGCATATTACACCTCTATGAGCCATTCAGCACAGACTTACAGTTCTACCCTTGTAACTTCAGTGACGTTTCTCTAAGACCTGGTGAATCGGCTTTAATTTGTCTTATTTTCTTCCCTAAAAGTCTGGGCTTATCATCAGCTAGCCTGATTTTGCAGACAAGTTCCGGTGGATTCATAGTAGAAGCTAAAGGATATGCTACTGAGTCTCCTTTTGGAGTTCAGCCCTTATCAGGTGTACAAATCTCTCCTGGTGGAAGGTTGAGCAAAAATTTTTCATTGTTCAATCCCTTTGATGAGACCCTTTATGTGGAGGAAATAACTGCCTGGATATCAATTTCTTCGGGGCATAATTCTGTTGAAACTGAAGCAATGTGTAGGATAAATGATATTCAGATTTTTGATGCTCGGCTCTTCCCAACTATTAAGGATCGATTGGTTGTGAAGAATGGCCAATTTGGTTCACCAATAGTAGCAATCAGGCCCCATAGGAATTGGGATATTGCTCCACATAGCTCTGAAACTCTCATGGAGATGGATATTATGGTTGGATTTGAGGGAAAAATCTTTGGTGCCTTTTATTTGCATTTACTGAGGTCCTCACAAGACACATCTGATACTATTATGGTTCCTATTGAAGCTGAAGTAGATGGTCATTCTGCCTATGATAATGTCGGTATATTTATTTCAGCAACTCTTGAGGGTCTAGCCACATGTGATAGTGGTGAAATCGCTATCTCTATCTCTCTAAGAAATGATGCCCCTTATGCTTTAAGTTTTGTTAAAGTCATAGAAGTTTCTGACACACAGCTTTTCCATATTAAGTACAAGGAAGGCTTACTGCTTTTCCCTGGTACTGTTACGCAAGTTGGCATTATTTACTGTAGTCACCTGCACTTGGATTTGCATAATTTTGTGCCTATAGTCCCCAGCTTGCAAGAGAATTGCAAACTGCTGATTCTAACTAATGACTCAACTAGTCCTCTGATTGAGATTCCTTGTGAGGACATCTTATATATTTGCTTTGAACATCAAAGGCTAAGGCATTCATCTGTGCAAGTAGAAGGCAAGTCCAAACATACCCAATCTGACAATATCAGAGCAGGTTATATGGGCAGAAGCATGCAGTTGCGACCGAATGTCAAGGTAAGTTGTTTCAGCTCTCGCTGTCTGTATTCTATTCGAAAACAAAGGTTGATGAACTGTTTTTAATTTATAACTCAAAATTGAGACTACTGAGTAATGAATCCTGGTTTTTATTTATTCATTCATTTTTTTAAGAATGGGGCATTTCAATTGAATCTTGTGGTGTATTTTGTTAGTGCCTTGGGTGTAAGTATGTTCCTTTGATGAAGTTATAGCTTTTCCTCTGGGATATTATTGCATAAAATACTGAACTTGACAATTATCATCAGCTATGCTTACATTGTTGCATTTAATTATGTGCCAGGGGCATTTGAATAAAAATCAACTGTCTGCATTAACAATATACGTTTTTTAGAGTTTTTTTTTCTCTAGATCAGTGGATCCAATCCACAAGAACTGAGAGTTTGGTAGGTTTGAAAGCTGAGAAGCTCTAGGATAAAGGTGTTAAACAATGTAAATATAATCAATTACTTTTCAGGCATGACGAACCATTTGAGAAAATAAACAAGCTTATCTCTGTTTATCTATGTTCCCCTGTCTTTTGATGCAAATAAATGGTGGGATATATCTCGTTGATGGCTCAATTCTGGAAATTGGAATCTCATCAACTTGTATAGTGTGCCTAAATTGTCCTATGAATCATGTGGGAATTTTCTTCCATTAGTTCCTTCTTTACCATTGTTTGAAATTTCTAACTATCTCCTCTCCTACTCTTTTCATTGCTGCCTTTGTTGCCGTTTGTCTTTCCACAAATTGCTGTATATGAGCATTTGTGGTCATTACATACAGCAGCAGATACTATTTGAAACACTTTTACTTAGTTTTCTTTAAATTATTTATCATTGTTGATTATTGATACATATTTCCAATTTCCAATAAGCATTAAAGCTTGGTCTTTTTGCTACTTCTTTTCAAGGTTTTAGAGGCAGAAGATGTAGATGAACTGGTTCTTGCAAACTGGAAGTCTCAAGGAACCACAGGTGATATGTCTGTGCTTGAAGACCGTGAGGTGTTATTTCCGAAGATTCAGGTTGGAAGTTATGTCTCTAGGTGGATCACTGTAAAGAATCCCAGTCAACATCCAGTTGTGATGCAGCTTATCTTGAATTCAGGAGAAATAACTAATGATTGTAGGGGTTTAGATGATTTATTACACCCTTCTTCATCTGGTAATTTGGTTCTAGATGAAGGTGCTACTCCAAAAAAGTACGGATTCTCAGTACCAGAGAATGCATTAACAGAGGCTTTTGTGCACCCTCATGATCATGCTACTTTAGGGCCAATAATTTTTTATCCATCTGAACGATGTGGATGGAGTGGTTCGGCATTGATAAGAAACAATCTTTCAGGTGTTGAGTCGATATCTTTAAAGGGATATGGAGGGTTGCTTTCCCTAGTTTTGCTTGAGAGGTCTGAGCATGTTGACAGTGTAGATTTTGATCTTAAAATGCCCAAGATGCTCAACTTTTCTCTTCCATATACCTTACTTCACATGAAAGAGATAACTTCTGCCTGTTCACAACACTTGGTGAAAGAGTTATATGCCAAAAACACTGGAGACTTGCCATTGGAGGTTAAAAGTATCAGAGTTTCTGGGAGAGAATGTGGGTTGGATGGTTTTAAGATTCTTTTTTGTAAGGGTTTTGCTCTTGAGCCTGGGGAATCTACTAAACTTCTGATCTCATATCAAACTGATTTTTCTGCAGCTGTGGTGCATCGAGATCTTGAACTTGCCTTGGCTACTGGTATTTTTCTGTTACCCATGAAAGCAAGTTTCCCTTATGATATGCTAAGTAGTTGCAAGAGATCCATGTATTGGATGCGACTGAAGAAATCCTTTCTTGGATTCATCTTTGTTGCGTCCTTAATATTTCTGATATTTTGTTTCATTTTTCCTCAAACCACTGCATTGGGCTTCTTGGAGTTTTCTTACAAGAGTGATGATAACTTGGTCCACCCCACCATAAAAAGTGCTGGGAAAACCTCTTTGCTACATCATGACCAGAGAAAGAGTAAGCTCTCTATGTCTAGTAACATGAATCATCTAATGGAGGCTTCTAGTGGCAAAATTTCCTTTGGTCAAGGCAATCCATCCGAACTGGAAATACCTCAGCATTTGACACAGACTTCTGAAAACCATGAACAGGCTAGTCATGCATTGGATATTCAAAGTGAAAGAAAATTGTCTCCCACCGCAGTTCAGAGCTCTGAACCAATGAAAGCATCTCAGTTGGGTCATCTCACAGTCAAAACTGGTAAAGAAAAGGGTAGAAGAAAAAAGAGGAAGAGTCTGGGTGCCAAATTAGCGACATTGTCTGAAGTTTCCAGTAGTCAAAGTGGGAATTCTACACCCTCATCTCCTTTATCCCCGATCGCCTCTGCTACACCTAAATGTAACTGGCCCTTGTCTGCGGATGTGGAGCAACCTCCTCTTGAGGCTCTCAGTTCAATGACACTGGTGGCTGCCCAACATTCTGCCAATGTTCAAGCTTCTGCCACTGCTGTTGAGGTAAACATATTGAAGCCTGCCTTTACACAAAGCTGCAGTAATAATATGTCTTCTCCAGTGGCGCATTCAGCTTCAAGAAGTGCTACTAGTTTACCTGTTCAGATACCTTGTGCTACTTCTCCCATTCCTGTTCCTGCCAGCACTTTTCCATCTCCCTTGGGGTCAAAATCTGCTGTTAACTTGCATGCTCGAGCTCCTGGATCCCAACTTCACAACCAAACAGCTGTTCAAGCACAAGAGGCAGGACTTGCAAAAGAGTATACATATGATATTTGGGGTGATCATTTTTCTGGACTTCACTTGTTAGTTCCAAAAAATGTTACATCCATGAAGTCCAGTCCCGTGGAAAATAACTTCGACAGCTTTTTTGTAAGAGGTCCACAAAACCTTGTGACAAATTCTCAAGAAGGCTAATAAGTTGAAAAACAACGTTACTTAACTTTTTCTTGCCTCCACTCTGGGCCTATGTTAACAAGAAAAATAAAGGTCTGGATAAAGCCCTCACAGCTGCACATATGCACTCTCACTAGTCACTATCATCTAGTAGTGTAAAAAGAATTTTAATTGTGACTATTTTAACGAAATTAGTGCATGAAAAATCATATAATTATGCATATTAAAAAGGAAAAGTAAAATAACAGAATCCATGGGCTTGGTTTAGTTGGTCTAAACTTGATGTCTATTACGTGTCGACAACAACGGTGTCTTTGTCAATGTCATGAGCTTCTGAGAATTTAAGGAGGTTAGTTTTGACTTCCGAGTATTGAAAGAAACATACCCCGAACTGTAAAAGTGCACTTCTTTTTAGCTTGACGAGAAGCTGTTGCTTTCCTAGAGGAGAAATTGTTGGAACTTGGTAGTTGTGATTAATTGCTTTATAATCCTCTACCATAATTGTAACTAAACAGGAATCTAGCGCTTGTAGATTCGTAAGGCTAGCATTACATTGATACGGCATATAGGTAGTTAAACTCTGGATTGGCCAGTGTGGTTACAGAAAGTTTGATGTCGTCTAGGCTCATTAATGCCTGTTTTATCTTTTGGGTTTTACCTGATTTGGCCTCCACCTAAGCTGTTTTCAGTTTCTGACCTAATAAAAATACTGGTTCAAATATTTAGTTTTAAAATTATATTTTTTAATGTTTATAATATTTTATGTAATAAAAAATTATGAAAAATCAAAAATTAAAAATTACAAATTAATATAAATGACTAAATTATATATTTTATTAGATAAAAATTCATCATAATTAGTAGAATAATTTATATTAATATGAAATATTTAAATATATATTTTTATTTATTTTAATTTTTAAATTAAAATATAAATAAAAGATATCAGTCCAAACCAATTTTTTACATTGATTTTTTTTATCAGTTTACACTAATATTAATAAGTTCTTGAACAGTTCTTACCAAATCAAACTTTGAGAACAATGATTTTAAAATATAGTTTTTTATTTTTTGGTGGGAATGATTTTAATAGAATAGGGTTCTTACCAGTAAATAAATAAATAAATTACGGTTAGCGTTGTTTACTGGTTACCTAACTGCGTTCCATTGTGAACGCAGGGGCCGGTGGCAAAATTCTATTATATTTTTCTTTCACTCTATTGTGTAGTCTTAGGAGGCCTGCTCTATTGAGGAGATAATTAATAGTAAAGAAAAGTCATTAAAGAAAAACATTGTTATATAATTTCTGTGAATAGACTATTATAAGATTTTTGTAATTTTTTCAATAAATTCGCTTCCTTAAGAGTTACAATAACTTAATTTCATTAAATATGAAGGGCACAGCCAAACAATTAGTCTCACGATCAAATTTTAGTGAAATTTGGGACCATCTCTCTTCACAAATTCGCAACGGGCATAATGCAGGAGCGAGACACTGACCATATCACCGTCCAAACAAGTTTGCAATCCTGTGCTTTTGTATATACATACACATACATGTTGCATCATTTATTTGTAAGTTAAAAAATATTAATAATGAAGTGCAAACTTGCATAAAGTTGAGAACGTATGTATATCCCTACTTTAGTTATACCATCGTTAAGGGCATCATTATCTGTCTAGACAAGTTGAAAGGTACTACTCAATCTATAAGTTCATTCAATTGGTCCCGGTACTAATTGAATCACCTAGCAAGAGGTGGTCCAAATTCTAGCGTAGGACCATTTTCTACAGCATACAATTACAAATATTACAACAGTATGTAGTACAAATAATGCTATTGAGTAATACTTCCAACACAATTCTTGGCTTTATCACTATATACGCACAAATAGTTCTTTTTTTATTTAATTTATGCACTTACACCCAAAAACTCTAGATATATTTACTAGAGTTCACGTGACCTTTTTTCTTTTCCTGTAGAAGTAATATTATATAAACAATACAAAAAAAAATTTACTTCAAAATATATAATTTTGCATTATTTTTTTAATTTATATATCCAGCTTAATAACTTCACTCGCCAATTAAATGTAGGTTGAGTTTGGACTAAGTTCAAAATCCACAAAGTGAAGAGCTAACTTTGGAAAAAGTTATTGGGCCTTGGCAATGCCCCTCCAAGTCTGGTTTCTTTGTGTTACAGCAAGAATGGTGTTTAGGCTTTGAGCTCTCATTATTTTGTTCCAATGGTTGAGCAGAACAGGGCACGTACATTGACATGCTGTCCTCGAAGTTTTAGATTGATCGTTGGATCACGTCCAAAGACTAAGATAGAAGTTGTTGTCGACAATTAGCATTTGTGATTTGTGCACTAATTGTGCAAAGATTAATACATTTTTATGAAAAAACTTTTCACTTTTAATTTCTTCAGTGATTTTGTGACACTAATTAGTATTTATCTTAAATTAAAACATATATCTATGATGAGATTCAGATAGTACAAGATATTTTTGATAAGGAAACACAAGAAGCATTACACTCCAATCGCAGAAATGAGTGTATGAGTATGATAGTTATTATTAGAAGATCAAGCCATTTTTATCTTTTTCTCCATGTGCAAGTCCTGTGTCTTTTTCTTTTTCACAAATCGCGACAAAGTAACCTCTTGTCGTTGCACTTTATGCTTTGGATCAACTTATGGCATCACTGCTAATTGGTTACTAATTACTACTACGTCAATGAGCCCAGAATTTTATGGTGGGACACTTTGCAGCCCCCATTCATACGGGATGGGACCATCCTTCATACCTATAATTTACAAATATAAAATATGTTTTAAAATTAGTTTTTCTAAAAGTTATTATCAAAATAGAGATAGTTAACTTTTAGCTGAAAAGTTATATTGTGTGTAAGAGAGATCAACCAAATACGTGTGATGTGATTTTGCGAATCTTTAATTGCATGATGAGTTTTATCTATGTTAAATGCATGTATATTGGTATAAGAAACACAAAACAGCCAATCACAACAGAGGTTGATGTTGATTAAGTTCCTAATGATAATTATGGTTTGAGTTAATTAGTGAAGCATAGAAAGATTATGTTTGTCATTTATCATAAAGAAATAGAAGAATATAGCTACTTTGCCTATGGTAAAAAAAAAAAAAAACTGTCTAAAGATCCAAATTCTGTATTCCCCACCTTTCCCTTTCTTATTCTCCATTTATCTTACTGTCTACTCATAGTAACTTGACTCTTTGAAGTCTTTTTCGTTATACTTACCAAACAACGCACATAAATGATGCCCTCTATATATCAAAATGAAATTGTTGAATATTACAAAAGTTTTTACACAATAAGTATTGAACGAGTGACGTGCATTGTTATTATTTTATTCTTTATATAATCTTTTTCTTTTAATGTTATTTAAATTATGAAAAATACTACTGCGTATGAACCAATTACTATGTCAATCACTTCTTTTTATTTTCTCCTTTTTTAGTTTCATTTTCATGCAATTATTTTTGTAACAAATAGCATCACTCTTAACTTATTTATCACTGAATAGGAAACCATTATCTGAATTCGTGTGCGTTCGTACTTTAAATTTCGCACTAAATTCTGTTGACATGATCAAGATCCACTATGTTTATGGTTACAAATCACTTTGCAAATTGAACGAAGGAAAGACCAACTTTTTCTGATACGTTTTTGATCCATCTCAATTATGGCAGCTTGACCATTAACTCCTGATCCTGAATCCTATCGGCAATGTCCTCCTTGATCGAGTCTCACCACACTTAATTAAATTATAAACAAAATTAATTAACTTATATGTTAATTAAGAAATATAATTCACATTAATTAATTTATTGATCTCATTTAAAAAAGAATAATTAGAAATAAAATCTTAATTAAAAAAAATATTTTAAAGATAATACCATTACTTGAGATAAAATTAATTAATACATAGCATTTACCTATATGTAAGTCCACTGTTGATATTTTCTTTTTATATTCAAGGCTCAACATTAATTTTGATAGTTTCAAGATTTACATGAATGACTTTTTGATATTTCAAGGAGGGAGGAGTTTTATAAGTACATAGATTAATTTGAAGTGGATGGAAAGGTTGTATTAAGGACTAAAGTGACTTATCACTCAAACTAATTATACCAACAGTCTCATGAGTTTATGAATATATCTTATAAATTGTATCTTAAAAACTTAATTAATTTTCTCATATAAAAATTGAACACACTAACTTTTTTGTTGGTATTTAACATTTTTGTCTTTGTGGCCATGTCATGCTATTGTTTTGAGGTTGTATATCAAGTTCTTTAATAAAAAGTACCACCAGTTAATTGTCTAACAACTTCATCTTTATAATTAAGATACAAAAATGATACTTTTATTTTACTGCTTATAGTTAAGGTACGAATGTATAAGTAGATATAGGACAAAAGAATAATCAAGTTTGGTAACTATGAATATATACATGGTTATGAGAATTGATTTTCTTTTTAAATATATAGATATAAAGATGAGTTGTAATGTCCATCTTCACACAGATGTCATTTCTAGGCATGAGAGCCATTAATGTTTGTATTAGCCACAACAAACTGAAACTTGAACAAAAAAAAAGAAAACACCCACCCTTTTGATTGTGCATTAAATTGGTATATTTAGAGGAATATATAAATCAATGGATTTTTTTTCTTCCTTCAAACCTTTACATTCCCCGTGCATGCGCAGATAATAACAGTCATGTGAGCTTTAAAAAAAAATCTTCCAGAGTTCTTCAAAAATAGAGGGGAGGAATTAAAATAGATGTGAACAAAGTCTGACGAAAAGGTAAAGTACACAAAAGATCTAATAACTTAGCTTGGCCGATTTCCATATGAAACTCTAAAACTATGATTTGAATTAAAGTTGAAAAAAAGTTTTTGTCCAAGACTCCAAATATAACGACAGATAAAAAAAAACTTCAAATATAACTCGAGGTATTAATTATCAAGGAAACCAAGCGCACACAGAGTGCTTAGTGTTGTGATGTGGGGTAACAAATTTAATTTTCACAGGTCAGATTATGAATAAGGGAATAGGATGAGTGTTTCCCATAGGACAGATGCGCCAATGCTAATAATCCTCCATACTTATAATTTTCCAGACAATGCAACCTTCTGACATTACAAGCTTTGGTTGCAACCTTTTCACAATCTCATTCTCTTTCATCTTATTCTTTCTTTTATCCTCTTTAACGTTTAAGAGTAGATAATTAACTGAGTATCAATCATAATATGCTTCATCTGTTCCTTTCATATGTCTAAATCAAAGGTTAGCTTGAGAAAATAACATTTATTAATATCTTTCCTTTGTGATTATTGAGAATATGATCCATATATATATATATATATATATATATGAGAGTTGAATTCTCCTTCACCAGACAAAATGGGTAAACCACAAATGATGTTGTTCCATGAGTAGGTAGAGGACACAATGACATGTGTCCGAGTAGGTAAGGTATATATGATAATGAGACTCTAAGAGATAGAGCTTGGGTCTTGGGTAGTTGAGTGAATTTCTTTTCACTATTTAGTTTAAAATATTTTCCTTCAAAGGAGCTTGAGAATAAAGACACATTTAAACTTCAAACCACACTCATATTATTATAGTTCCTATTTATCACGAATATGTCTTTAATGCAGTGGGAATGTCTCTGCAAACCCCCACCTTAAAAGCAATCTTTCATTAAATATGATGGATATAATAAATTATCGTGAATTTAAATTTTCTTGTACAGGTGATAATGTTATGTTTGAGAAAGAAACATTATAAAATTAATAAACGATATGTAAATAATGATAGGTCATATTATAATTTTTTTATATTTTTATAATATTATAAAAATTAACGTGAAAGAATATTTTTAATCTATTTTATTGATACCTAAATACTATTTATCTACTTCATACTAGTTTTGCTGTGAAGTATACAATTCTCACTTCACTTGACGTGAAGGGTATAGTGATATGTATAAAAGGCCATTTACCACTGGATATATTTCTTTACTTTTTTTTAACATATGTTCACCTGTTCCACATTTATGAACATGGACTTAATTTTTCTTGTCCTAGATTAATGTTTCCATGTTAATTAATGGTCAGCATACAAATAATTTGTTAAGTCAATATTTGATGAGCATAGCGAACTAGGCGATATTCTTTATCTGATGGTGGAAATTTTTTTTTTGACAGCGTCTATCATTTGGTTGCTGTTTCTTTCACTTCCATTCTTGGAACTCTATGGAATTGGTCACTCTCTCTTATTAATAGTCCTTTCTAATTTGTGCAGTTTTTTTTTTCCTTTTTAGTGCCCCCTCTCTCTTTTATGTATGTTTGGTTCTTAATTTCCTCCTTTTATAGTTTTATTCGGTTGTTTTTCGATCTTACTGTGCCAAGGATTAAAAAACACAGCACAAATCCCTGATAAGTAGACACATAATATTTCCTAAAAACAAGTGGTGCAACACAATTTTTAGGAAGAACGCAGGTAGTTAATTCGTGATATTGATATTAGCTGAGAATCTTAATCACAATATATTAAAAGATAAAAAATTGTAGCATAGCATAGCATACGAGACTCTGAGCAAATTACTGACCACGTTGCTTGGTTCTTAATCTTATGTCTCCATCCAATCCGCAATGATGTGTTTGCTTTCGCGAATAACATAAAACTCGACGGGTTCCTTATACTTCACTTGCTACTATCTGGGTATTAAACAATATATATCAATAACTGCACCTGTTGTTGTTGTTTTATTTTACTTTATTTTTAAAGTGAAATTTAATATTAAATTTAACAAAATAATTCTTTCAAAATGATAAATCTTCTGTTCAATTAATAAGTTGTAGAGCATTCAATCAAATAAGTAATTAGTCGATGCTGAAACATGAATAATTTATAAGAAAAACTTTAAGTCATGCCATGTATATATATATATATATATATATATATATATATATATATATATATATATATATATATATATATATATATAAACGAAAGTGAGCGATCGAACAATTGTACACTAAGTACGAATATAAGTAAGATTTTATGCAAAGATGACAATAAGAATAGGAACGCACTAAGTTAGAATACAATAACCATTTTAGAGCTAAAATGTTATATTTTATTTTTACATATGATATAACAATAAATATAAAAAAAGCACGCTGAATTAGAAAGGAGAAAGCGCGCGTGCATAGACAATTATATATAAACGATAAAGATTAAAAATTAATTAGGGTTCAATAATAAATTTTTAAAAAATTATATATTTATTTTTAATTTTAATTATTAAATATATGACTTAATAATCTATATTTATAGTTTTGATATAATAACAAAAGTTTTTACTCGATGCTATCTATGTATGTATATATAGATAGAGAGAGAACGTGAAAGATGAACACTATATGTATATAGTTGGTTGCTTGACTAAAATTTACTTTATTTTTACTGTGTCCCTGTATATGTTCTTTCTCTAAACCACATAGAATTTAAAACTAAGAATAATATTTAGAAATTATGAACGTGAGAATGTGTGGTTGAATGCAGGCCTTGAAAACAAAGAACAAAGTTGGCACTATACGCAATAAATAAAGCATGATAAAAGCCAACGGCAAAGTCCACACAGACAATTGTCTTCTTTTATTTTTTTTGTTGAGAGTTTACACACAGACAATCACATCCCATAATCCCATTGTGTATGTATAAAAAAATCCATGACCACTTCGAAGGAGCAAATTACATTTTCTGATTTAATAAAAAAATATGTGAAACAATATAATAATAAGATAATAAAAGGTAAGTTAGTGAGTCCACTTCCTTATCCTCTAGAAACATTTTTAGGTGAATAGAATCTGATTATTTATATTATTGAGGGAGGGTGTGGATCAAATAGTACATGTTGTATAAAACATAAATTTCCAATTTCGCATCAAAATCTCATATCTAAATACTAAAATAAATAGATTTAGTTACATGTCACAGTCCACTCAAGAATCTCTCTCTCTCTTCAATGTCTGTCAACCACATTTATTTGTTTGCAAAATGAATGTTGCGTAGCAGCAGAAAATATCATTAACCATTTGAGATCAGATTTGGTTTTATTATGGTTTTCATATAACGTTGGGACTTGGAACAACTGGAACATTTACATTGGTCCTTGGATGAAGCAATGAGCTTAAAACCTCGTCGTTTTGTTCTACTGTGGGCTTCTCTTGCTTTGTTTTCACTCTGTTCCATATTTTTTAATGATATGCAAAACAAAAACCGTGTCCTCTTCTTTTTTTCTTAAACGCAGAAGCCGGCATTTGTGTTCACGTGTCTTCCCTGCTTTCTCATTTTCTTTCTGTGACTGTCTCCAAAGTCGGTGTTTTCTATCATTACTTATTACCGTTTTGCAGATTCACTTTATCTATGTCATAAAACTTGTACATGTTTCACCTTTTTTGCAGTACTAGATTGCATTGTTTTCCGAGAAAGTGATCACATAATAGCAGATGAATACCAGAGCACGCACCACTCTTCACGCAATGAAACCTCCTTTAAATAATGGCAAAGTATTTTCTTCTTCTTCTTCTACTTCTAGTTTAACAAAAGCTTAGCTGATTTTTACTTTCTTTCTTTTTCTGTTTGATTGAAACTTGCGACATCTTCGGAAACAAATACTCATGTAAGGTTGTTAGCTTCTTCTGAAAAGAGACTATGTAGCATAAAATTAGAATATAAGTTTGTTTGAATAAATTTCTTTATAAATAATTAAAAAAATAATAAAATAAAATAAATTGAGTTTTTTGGGTTAAAATCAACTTATACATATTTCAACTTTTGAAGAAGTTAAAAGAGTTGTTCTAAATAATTGAAAAATAAAACAGTTGGTTTCCATCTTGTTCTGCTGATTTTTCTTTTGCCGGATACAGTTTTACAGATTTGATTTACTACTGAATGTGAAAAGCAGGACAAGATGGAAACACGAGGGAGCAAGGCAATGGTGGCTGCAGAGAAAACCGTGAAAAATGGGCGTCGATCCAATAGAGAAAGGAAAATGGCTTTGTTACAAGATGTATGTGAATGATATTCACATTGCTTTTGTCCTTTAACGCCTCGTGTGTTTGTTCTATGAATAATGAACCCTTTGTCAGTGTAGTTATGTGTTCGAACTTTGCAGGTTGATAAGTTGAAGAGGAAGCTCAGACATGAAGAGAATGTTCACAGGGCGTTAGAAAGAGCACTTACAAGACCTTTGGGATCCCTTCCTCGTCTTCCTCCTTATCTCCCTCCAAATGTTAGTATCTCTCTTCATCTTTCCCTTCTGATCATTGGTGGAACACAAAAGTGGACAATGCATCATGTATTTCTTTTACACAGATTGAAGTGTTCCTAAATTTAGGAAAACCCCAGATGTAGTCAGTTATCAATTGTATTTCAATTATAATAAACTTTTTATTTTTACTTATTTATTTATACATGGAATTTTTAGACATTAGAGCTTGTGGCTGAAGTAGCAGTGTTGGAGGAGGAGGTGATTAGATTAGAAGAGCAGGTTGTGAATTTCAGACAAGGTCTATATCAGGAAGCTGTCTACATTTCCTCTAAGAGAAATGCAGAGAATTTGAGGGACTCAATGGACCACAACTCCATCAGGAGTTCCAAACATCAAAGATCAAAATCTTTGTCCCAAAGTGAGCTTAATTCAACTACCATGGCCAGGCCTCAGCTTTCTCTTGCCAGAAGTGCTTCCAGTAGAAAGCTGTTCCCTGACATTGTCACTGATCACACTGCTAAGCTAGTGAACGGGAAACAATTGCACATGAAACAAGATTCGCTATCATCAATCCCAGAAGAGGGACGGCAAAAAGAGAATCCGCTGTTTTATAGCTCTTTGAAGTATAAGCAATCTCCAGAAAAGAAAATGGCTAAAGTCATTACTCCAGTGAAGAAGTCTCCATTCAAACAAGAATCAGCTGATAAGTGTGTAGATCACTTGAAGTTACAGGTATGCAACAGTTTTCAATGTTTAATGTTAAAAATGATTGAGTTGTCATTTTCACAATGTTTTGTTTTGCTTGTTCAGATGGAGGGGAGATTAGTAGATCAAGAAAGGGAAGAGAGTTCCTCAAGTTCATTAGATGATAAGGTGTCAGAAGTTAGTAACACGCCAAACAGAATTTCTGAGGATATTGTCAAGTGCTTGTGTAGAATATTGGTGAGAATAGGCACTTTCAAGGACAAATTAGGGGAATCAAAAACTACTTTCAGTTCTACATCTGCATGCAGCAAGGAAAAGGATCAGTGGTGTGATCCATATGGTATCTGTTCGGAATCCAAAATGAGGGATATTGGTACATATAATAATTTGTGTGAGATTAAAGCCTCCAATGTTGATCTCAATCGAACAAGAAATGTAGTGTTTCTGATCCATAGATTAAAGTAAGTTATAACGGGTTATTAAGTTGTTGATTGATACTTGATTCTACGAATGTCTATCTAACCTTACAGACATATTCAGGTTCCTACTTGGGAAACTTGCCTCTGTGAACATGAAGGGTCTTACTCATCAGGAGAAACTTGCATTTTGGATAAACACTTATAATTCCTGCATGCTGAATGTAAGATACCTTTCTGTCACTGATTTGCTACTTCTCACCACAATGTTAGACTAAAGAGTTGGGTCTCTGTTTGAGGACTTGATTTGAATTTGATATCATTTTAGCTTGCCTAACATGGGTAGAAAAAATATTTCGGTGTACATTTCAGGCATATTTAGAGCACGGCATACCCGAGAGTCCAGAAATGGTTGTAGAACTAATGCAGAAGGTACAATAATCTCTTTAGTATTCTCTACATTTGTCTTTTAAGAATAAGTATTCAAGTCCAGCAGAGACATGTATTTCATGGCAGATTGAACTGAAGCCTACATGCGGTTGCACACACATACATACACACACCACAACCATATTAAGCATTTAGATTTTGTTTGGGTAAACTTCTCTATAAGTACCTGGAGGAAGAGAAAATAGGAAGGAAAAATGAAGTAAACTTCTTCACAAGTTAAAATTAGGATTTGATTTAGCTTATATATGTTAAAAATTAGTTTTTGAATATGCTAGTATGAGAGAGCTTCTACAAATTAACTTATATATAAGTTAATTTTAACTTAAGAAAAAGTGATATATTTTTTTTATTTTCTCATCCTATAAGTGTTCATTTACTCAAACATACTCTTAGTTTTTTTGTTGAGATGACTAAAACATGGCAATGCTTGTGTCAGGCAACAATAGAAGTGGGGGGCCAGCTGATCAATGCAATTACAATAGAGCACTTCATCTTGAGACTTCCTTATCACCTGATGTTTGTAAGTGCATTATTTACTCTCTTGCCTATGCTTTTAGATGTGTAAAAAGTTTTTCTAATTTTTTGAAGTCCTTGTTATGCTTTGTAGATTACAATTCATCCCTTGATTTTCATCTTTGCTTCCTGCGACAGACCTGCCCAAAAGCTGCAAAAAATGACGAGATGAAATTGCGAAGCATATTTGGCTTGGAATGGTCAGAGCCCTTGGTTACATTTGCACTTTCCTGCGGAAGCTGGTCTTCACCTGCGGTATCTTTGTTTCTCAGATTAGACAACAAACTTGTTATTTGGACACTGACTAATTGCTTTTTTTTTTTTTTAACTATAACTTAGTTTGTGATCAATTACTCTGACAATGTATGATCAAATCAAAGATATCATGCGTTCTGCAAACAATATTGCTAAAAATCAAATTTGGATTTTTTTTTCAGAAAAGGGCTCTTATGGTTGAATATTACCGGGTGTTATTATGTGTTTGTTTGATTATGAGAGAAACTAAAATATCTGGAATAGGAACTAAGAAGACATGCATGGATAAGCTAGAAGATTCACGACATCATTATAATACAAAATTAAACAGAGTAAAAAGCTTGCCACTTTTCCATTTTTCATTGTTAGGATCAATAACAATGTTAGCATTATTAAATGCTACATGCTAAATTTTATTCTTGATGTGGATAAAATCTTAAATCTATGTATTTCCTTGGTTAGTTGACTTGATGGAACAAATGTGTTTTTATTTTATGAAGGTAAGGGTATACACAGCATCACAAGTTGACAATGAGTTAGAAGCTGCAAAGAGGGATTATTTACAGGCAGCGGTTGGCATTACAAAAACAAACAAGTTAATAATTCCAAAATTACTAGACTGGTATTTACTTGACTTTGCAAAGGACTTGGAATCTTTGTTGGATTGGGTCTGCCTCCAACTACCCATTGAACTGAGAAAGGAAGCACTTGAATGCCTTGAAAGAAGGGGAAGACAGACCCTTACACAGCTGGTACAAATGATGCCGTATGACTTCAGTTTTAGGTTGCTTTTACATCAATAAATTTACTGAGAGGTACTGTTCATCACTCAATACTTCAGTCACACAAATTTCTGAACTTTGATGTGGTGGATTTTT
Source organism: Mucuna pruriens (assembly GCA_025330945.1). Taxonomy (NCBI): domain Eukaryota; kingdom Viridiplantae; phylum Streptophyta; class Magnoliopsida; order Fabales; family Fabaceae; genus Mucuna; species Mucuna pruriens. The sequence continues at coordinate 68,667 of JAENHJ010000202.1, forward strand.
GTACATTGGGTAGTTCACACAGAAAATAAATAATTAAAAGCATGGGATGTATTCATTTGGTGAAGTGTTTTGGCTAGTGTTTGAATTCACAGTTCAGATGTGTTTTTTTAGAAACAATAATTATAACTTTCACGTTCGTGATTATTTCTTTCTCAACAAATTTTCAAATACGCTTATGTAGCAATACTTTTATAAGAAATATACATAGACATGACAGTTTTTTATAGAGCAAAAAGTACTTGTCTCAATACAAGTAGATTTATCAAAGTAGGGATTGCTAAGATTTTATTTAGATTTATCAAAATTATTTTTGCTATGAAAAATAAATATTTATTTAAGGATGTATTTTAATTTCAAAATGTTTTTAACCGTCAAGTAAAAAAATACAAGAGGTTGACATATTATTTTGTATTAAATTTTGTAAAATATTTACCAAAAAAATTGTAAAACAAATCTTTATGTTTAATGTCGTTTCTAATAATTAAGGTAATAATTAAAAGTTATGCCATTTATATTAAAAAATATTGTGCCGTATTTTCTTCAACTCTTCAAGTAGACGTGGCAGCTGCTGAAGCAACATTTTTACTTACTGGATTTACAAAAATCGTCAGCGAGTAACATTTGTTCAATTTTCCTAAAACGAAAATCCATAAGAATGATTTTCGCATGCATGTTATATTCATGGTTCAACTACAGCGAATTCATTTTCCATATTCCATGCATGTTATAAGAATGTGTCATTTTCCACTAAAAGAAAGTAAAATAGAAAGAAAGAAGTTCAATTTATGTTTTAGATGGTGGTACAATTCCATAATCTCAATAAGATATTTATTGATTAATAGCCTGAAACATAGATATTAATCATATTGCTTCGTTTATGAAAAATATTAATTTCCCACGGTCCCACTAAAAATTAGAGATAGATATTTTTGGAAAAGTAGAAATTCAAAAACAAAAATAAAAGCAGGGATTGATAGACCTAATGGCTCCAGCCAGCCACTGAATGGAATAGCCAAACAACAACATAATCTTATAAATATTTACATGGCAGTAGCAGTACCAATACATGCAATCTGTCTAAATTCTTTTTAGTAAAAAGTTTTAATAGTTGTTGTCTCATTCAAAATACTTAAAGATAACAATAACAGTTTTTGTAAGAATCTAACCAAAAACCTTTTCGGAAATGCTATGTATCTTACTGTTCAGTTAACATTCGATGGTAATCCAGATTAATTCTAAACTAGTATAGATGATGTATTATGATGCCGAATGAATCCATTACTTAACAATAGAATTATGCTATTCAACTTTGTGTTTTTATTTCAAAAAATGGTCGACATATGTTATAAAATTATTGGAAAACAACATTCTGTAATTACATAGAAAGCATCACCTAATGGAATTTAAAAAGAAAAATACGCAAGCCATAATAAAACTTTCAGTGCAAGAAATTTCCTCAGCTGTAGGAGAAATTATTATGATCTGAAACCAGATAGTACTAATCAATATGTAACACGTAATTGAATGTTATTAGTTTTTTTCGTAGATCAAAAGTTTGTCTATATATCACATAGAGATTATTTAAGATTATGAACATGCGGTGCTCAAAGACTATCTAATAATTTTGTACATATCCCTTCCTACAATGAAGTTGCATCTCTCTGTACAACAGCATCGCAAGGGAACATACGGTACAAGCAAGTATAATCTTGGTGACTCAACCAAATGGTGAAGGAACTGGCCCTGTGACTGCATCTGATCTTCTGATGCTTCCAATTCCACAGATGATGCATCCAGATGCAGTTACCGCTGAAAATTTGGCTCCACAGAGATCACAGACATCATATCCAATGGTCGACAGCCTGCTTAATGTGGCAGCACAGAATTGCGATGGATCTTCCAAAGGATCAATGGACTTGTTAGTCAAACCCCTCTGAACACACAAGTCGACGAGGCTCCTAAATTCCTCCTGCTTGCCTGGAGGTGCTTTAGACAATAGTAGTTCTAACATTTGCTTGGAATATGCATAATTTTGCACCTCCATATTTCGTTTTATCGCAGTTCGAATGCAATTGATTCTGTGCTTCGCGAGAAGAGGCAATGAACCCAAATGGCGTGAAAGTCTAGCCATCTCATCTTTTGCACTAATTGCACTTGAAACATGAACTCTTTGCAAACGTCCAATTTCCTGCAGTCACGAAGACAGCTTTAAAGGAATGAAGACTTCCATTGCAAAAGTGAAACAAATTTGGAGGTTCATATCTAAATAGATAAAAGTACAATATTTGGTCATAAGCTTAAACTTTCCAAAATTTCCAGGTTTGAATGATCACTATTTACGTTTGCTGTTGTACTGACAGTTGGTGATCTAACCAACTTAGTGTTAGGCCGGTAGTTAGTTTTGCCAGCTGTCATGTTTCTGTTATGAATCCTTGTATATAAATAGTCTCTCAATTGTACATCTAAATGTGGTTAATAATAAAACCAAAATTCACTCTCTTGAAATTCTCTCTACTCTGAACTCTATTATGGTTATCAGAACACATTTTTGGTCGTAGGACATGATGTTACCATATTTTTCTTATTTGAAATTTGAATAAGTTTTAGCTTAGATCTTAATATTTTGCAGATTTAATCTTTTATGTTTTGTTTTTAGGTAGTTAATAAAATTCCAATAAATATAATAGTAGATGAAATATCCTAGAAATTTCAAATTGGTTGTAAGCTTATTTATAGACATTCTCTTTTATGAATTTTAATATCAATTTTCCTTCAATTTCAATCTCTTATCTATTTTGTAAGTTTTAATATTTCTCACAATGTTTCCAACAAGTGGTATTAGAGCTTGCTTCTTATAGGCCGAGACAAAATTTTATTGAGGTATAAATAAAAATAATTCAGTGTTAAACACATTGGTTTTGAGTGCAAACACTATTGAGGTTAAGCAATTTAATGTTCAAGTAATTGCGGTGCAAAAATGTTGATTTCCAACATCGTTTAATTTGTGATTCCAATGTTTAATGGCGAAATATCACAGTTGGGCGGTCAAGAGAAGTTTTTTTTTGAAGTCTCAAGATTTATGGAACGTTATGATCTCTGAAACTGATCCACCGCAATTGAGGGAAAATCCTACTATTACTCAGATGAAAGCTTATGAGGAGGAGATGCTGAAAAAAGACAAAGCCATTACTTTTTTGCATTTAGGACTTCCAAATCATATTTTCACCAAAGTCATGGATTTGGAAGCAACTAAACGAGTATGGAACAAGATCTTAGATGAATTTGAGGTAGTAACAAAGTCAAATCTATTAGGCTCCTCACATTGAAAAGAGTATTTAAGTTGATGAAGATGAAGGACAATGAATCTGTCAAAGATTATTCTAGCAGAGTAATAGATGTTGTGAATCAAATGCGACTTCTTAACGACACATTTACATATAAAAGAGTTGTAGAAAAAAATCATGGTTTCCATGCTTGAAAAGTTTGAAGCCAATATCTACAATTGAAGAGTCTTGTGATTTGCAAACTCTCACAATTGCAAAGTTAACCAGCAAGCTTCATGCACAAAAGCAAAGAGTCTTAATGAGAAGCGATGAAGTTGTTGAAGGTGCCTTTTGAGTAAAACACAATGGAAGACGTTATGAAAACCTACATTTTTCAAACAAATGAAAAGTTGAAGGTTCTTCAAGAAAAGGAAAATTTTCACTTTTTTCTCATTGTCAAAGAACCAACCATGCTGAAAATGATTGTTGGTACAAAGATAAACCTCTTTTTTATTGTAATTTTTGCAATAAACATGATCATAGTGAAAAGTATCGTAGAGTGAAGAAGAAATAGTCTGAGCAACAACTAGAAAAACAGGCAGATGTGACTGAAGAAAACAACAATGCAGATGGGTATTTGTTTATGGCATCACAAAAACTCAATTCACATGGATTGAATACTTGACTCATTGACAGTGGCTATACCAGCCACATAACCAAAATTCTCTCATTTTTTACCTTCATTGATAGATCCATTCAACCAAAAGTTAAGTTGGGAAATGGTGAAATTGTGCAAGCCAAAAGAAAAAGGACAATTTTTATATCAACCAATAAAGGTATGATAATTGTAACCGATGTTCTATACATTCCAAAACTAGATCAAAATCTTTTTAGTGTTGCACAAATGCTAAGAAATGGATATGAAGTTTCTTTTAAAGAAAACTATTGCTTTATCATGGATGAACATAGAATAGAGATGACAAAGATCAAAATGATTGGAAACAGTTTTCATTTGATGTTTGCTTTAGTTCATTATTTTATTGCCAAAATTGATGAGAGTAATGTTTGACATGGAAGATTTGGTCATACTAACTTGAAGTCATTAAAGCTCATGCAAGATGTATTTGAGATGACAAATTTTGACACGACAAATTTTGACACTTGGTATTTGAAGGTAGGAGGAGTTAATTTAATTGACTATGATGACAATGATTTAGGTCAAGAAATTAATGTGTAATTCTAACATAATGACTAAAGCATTTCCGAAATCAAGTTTGGAGTTCTTGAAGCTAAAGGCTGGCACGTTCATGGCAAATCTCAAGGAGGAGTGTTAGAGTTTTGAGATTTTCCTTATTTAAAATTTGAATAAGTTTACTTTAGATTTTATTATTGTTGTAGATTTTATCTTTTATGTTTTGTTTTTAGGTAGTTAATAAAATCTCAATAAATATAATGGTAGATGCAATATCTTAGAAATTTGAAGTTGGTTGAAAACCTATTTATAGGCATTCTCTTTTATGAATTTTAATGTCAGTTTTCCTTCTTCAATTTCAATTTGTCATTTATTCTGCAAGTTCCAATATTTCTCACAAAATATTTTTAACACATTTGCAACTCAAAGCACTTTCAGCACCAACGATCACAGTGCTCCACCCTGCTGATGGTTTCTACTAATCTTCTGGTTACATTCTCATCTTCTCTTGTTTCGACTTGACAATAAGAATTTTCTTCCTTGTTTTCTTTGCACTGAAGATTGCAAATTTGAGAAAGTTAATGATGCCTATCCCCATTGGCAACAAAAGGACCAACTCTTGTTTTCATGGCCTCTGTCATCACTATTTGAGTTCATTCTAACCAGAGTCGTTTGTTGCATTAATTCTTGGCAACTCTGGGAAGAAGTCCACATAATTTCTTCCATTCTCACTCTCGTGCCAAAGCCAGACACCTCCGATTAGAGTTACGCAACACAAAGAACGGAATTCAATCTGTTTTTGAGTACCTTCTTCACATCAAGGCCATCATCAATTCACTTATCTCCATTGGCAAACTTGTTCCTCCACGTGATCACATCGATTTGATATTAGCTAGCCTTCCAGAGGATTGACACATTTGTCACCTCTGTTACTAATTGTCTTGAACCATACACAATAAATAAACTTGATACTTGGTTACTGGCTCACGAAGCATGAATTGAAAAGCACAGACAAGCTTCTATGTCAAATGCATTCTCATTTAATCTCACTCATACTGGTGATGCTAATTCTCAGTCCACTTCTATCAATAACACTCAGTCTTGAGTAATTTGAGAGTATCACACATGGTCACAAATCTCCATGGAGCTCCCAGCTGCAAGGTTTTGGTCGTGGATGTGGTGGCATGGCAATTCCTAACTCTATTGTCTGTCAAGTTTTTCACAGGCATGGCTAGGATGCTCTCTCCAGTTATCACAGATTTGATCAAATCTATTCTGCTCCTCCATTGCAGTCTTACTATCAATCTTACACCTCAAATAAGACAGGCACTAATACTATCTTAAAATTTGACTCATAACCTAACTCAATCCCACAAAACTAACTCGTAAGATAAAGATTTTCTAAGCCTTATAAGGATTACATAAGTCATATCTTTAGTCAATGTGGATCTCCTCATAACTAATTCTTACTATTGTACAAGTCTACAGTTGTACATAACTGCTCTTGGGTATGATCTTTCCTATTCACATACACAATTGTACATTAGAATGTGATTAATAATAAAATAATTCATTTTCTTCAAATTCTCTTAGGGTCTATTTGGTTTAAAGAGGTGGAGAGAGGAAAGCAAGCCTTTTTCTTGTTTAGTTCATAAAGGGAGGAGAGGGACTTAAAACTAATTTACTTTTGTACCCATATAATTTTAAATTTTAAAACACAAATAAGGATATTTTAGTTTTTATACTTGGAATGTTTTAAAATTTTCACTTTCCTCCAAATCCTCCAATATTAGAGGGGAACAAAAATTAGATGAGGAAGGGTTTTGCTCCCCCTTTTCTTCATCCCCTCCAACCAAACAGGGTCTTAAACTTCTATTCTAGGGGTGTGCAAAGGATGGGGTGGGACTTTTTTTCCTACCCGATCCAAAATTTTTGATAGTCGCATTAATTTGAAGTTGAACCCAATCAAGACTTCTTAATAAATGAGACAGAATCGGATCAACCAAATTTATTATCGTAATATATCAATTTTAACATTATTTGTAGTTAAATAATAGAATAAAATAAATATAAAAATTAAATGAATGTATATCTTACAATATATTTCAAAATAAATAATATCTACAAAATATTATCTATTAAATAAAAAAGATTTATTATTAATACACAATTGTAAAAAAAATTATACTTTTTAAAAGAATACGGGACATCATATAAGGTTGTGTCAAAATGAAGCATATCCTAAATTCGTCCTCAAAATACATTAAATCTACTTTCTAAAACCTGAACCTACCAAATCAACCTTGGATTGGATTGGGTTAGTGAGAAAAGATGGTCATGCACACTCCTTTTTTCTCTTTGAAGTTTGTTAACCACCAAGACGTCCACCAAAAATAGCTTAATCTCATTTAACTAAGTGTAGACAATGGTTTATTTCCTTTCATGTAGTTTAGACTGTAAAATGAAATTAAAAATCTTAACCCAGGGTTCCATATTAATAAGGGAAAAACACATGGTCTTTATATATAATTTCAGATCAATTTAACATTGGAAGACATTCTTATAATTCCTCTAGAACTTGGGTTAGGTATAACTCAATTCTAAAAGGTAGCTTGTAAGGTAAGAATTCCTTAAAACCTTTATAAGCTCTACTTTGTTCATATAAATAGTCAATGTAGGATCTCAACACACCCTCATGACCCTAGTTGGATACCTAGCTTGTGGAGATTGTAGGACTGATAATTTTTTATTGCATTTAGAAAGTTAGAGGGCTAGGTAGATTTTTGGATAGTTGAGAGTGATTTAAATATTAGATTTATGATGGTTTTGAAACTATTTTGAATTTGAGTTAGATCTAACTCAACCTAAATCTAATTCATGAGGTAACGATTGCTCTCAAGTCTTTATAAGCTTTACTTTGATCACATTAATAGTTGATGTAAGATCTCAACAATCCCTTTTATTGTTTTATGATCAGAAGAGGAAGATATCTTTCTTCATATTTTATTCAAATGATTGAACCAGTACATAAATAGGTAAAATAGGGAAGTAAAAAGGAAACGAATAATTGGCAATTCCTTTACTAACTAGGAATCTTGCAAAAAAGTAGTGACACCTATAGAAATAATTGATTGACTATAATCCCTTAAATTATGAAATCGGGATTCCTATCCAACATATTTTTTATGCTTGTGATAAGTCTTAGAATTTAGCTTTGGGTCCAACCAACCTTACAAAATTGACTAGTAAGATGAGAATTGCCTAAGTTTTAAGAGCTCTATTTAAACATATTTCTAGTCAATGTTGGACTAACCACCACCCATGAGGTTGCAACTAAGGCAGGCTTGAGTTAACTGCAATTAAGACAACTTTCCAACAAACTGGTTTTGTGGAGATTGAGTTAGGCCCTAATCTAACCAAATGGTATTAGAACTTATCTTAGATCTATTGTTGGGTCACATGCATTGTCACATTCCAGGCCAATAGCCCTAGGCGTGAGGAGGAGTGTTAGAAACCTACCTTATTGTAGTTACCTCTAGCTTGCCTTAACTCTTTAGGGGTGTTAGGAGACAGTTGTGTGTATGTTAGGCCGTTTTCTGCATAGAGAAAGCTTCTGTAGGAGTTTCTAAATTCTATGACAACAAAAATTTGCTGTAATTTCTGTGATATCATGTTATTTAAAGGAGGGGAATTCCTATAAGAAGCTGTAGTTTGGGCCATCTGTCAAACGATTTCATTCTGATAATGCCAAAGATTATTTTAACCAAACACTATCTTCCTTCTTCAATGAACATGGAATTATTCATGAATCGTCATGTGTACACACCCCACAACAAAATAAGGTGGCTGAACGAAAAATTGGGCATCTTCTAGCTATTACCGAGGCATCTTTGTTTGACAAATGTTCCAAAATAGTATCGAGGGAGGCTGTTTTTACTGCTGCCTACTCGATTAATCGTTTACCCTCTCAAACTCTTCAAAATAGCAGCCCTATTCAATTGTTCTCCAAGTTCTACCCACACTTCAAAACTTCAAATAACCTTGTTCCTAGGATCTTTGGGTGTGTCCTTGTCCATGTTCATTCTCCGCATTGAGGAAAACTTGATCCTCGAGCTATTAAATGCATGTTTGTTGGTTGCTCCCCTTAGACGATCTCTATCTTGGGGGCTACACCTCCAGGTTGATTGGTCTGCCATATATCAATCTTCTTTCCCTTGATTTGATACCATGCCTGAAGATAACTTTCTGATGATTTTTTATAGAAGAGCATGTGCTTTTTAAATAGAATACAAGGTAATCTAAAAAAGGAAACTCCTAATCAATGCTCATCATTGCACCTACTATCAATTCCTATAATTAAGGGTCATTGATTACTATTCACAAATACAAAATATACAGATAATCAAATCCCCAAATTATGGGATTTTAATACTGTTTATAAAAGGAAATAATATATACAGAAGATTTTGATAGTAATAGTACCTGAAGAAGAGTTACTGTTATCTTGTATTGAGCACAAATTGTTGCTTGAGCTTTTATATCACTTCCACGAGATTGATCTTTAGCTAATGCAACAAAAGCTTCATCAAAGCAAGACAATGCATCTGAAAGATGATTTAGCTCAAGGTGAGCAAGTCCAGTCTTGAAACATATAGAAGCAGCAGCTCCTTGGGGAACCTGTCATATGAGCCATGAGATTGGGAACCAAAAAATAAATTATACACAGTAATAGGAAACTGGAACAAGAACGCAGTTTTATTGAAGGAATCTCTACAAGATCCTTCTTCAGCTTTTGGTATTAGTGTCATAAGGATTTGTATAAAATAAAATATCAAAGATAAAGAGTCAAACAGAAGAAAAATGACAAAGATAGTAAGACTCTCCCAAGGGCTTTGCTTCCTCCCTTCCTAATCCGGGGTGTCCAAAAAACTAAATTGAATCGAATTGCATGAGAACTGAACTGCAAAAAGTTTGCAGAACCAAATTGAAAAACAATTCACCCAAACTAAACTGTATTTTGGTTCAGTGAACTGTTTTCTCAAATCCGAATTAAATTGTTTATGAACCAAATTGAACTTTTTTGAATCAAACTAAACTGTTTTTTTACATTAATTCATAGAAGAAATATTGAAAGTATGAGAAATTGAGAATTTTTACCCTTTTATAAAAATAGTTTAATTTTTATAATTCAGTTCAGTTCGATGCGGTTCTCACGTCTCCAAATCCCTTGTTGTTCTTGCCTTTTCTTCCTATACTATACCATAGTTATACATGGGAGGCTAACACTTACTAGGTTTAGTAAAGTTGACTACTTGGCTGTGGCATTATCAGAAGTAATAACTGTTTATAAGCACACCAGTTCAATAAAAAATATTTTCCTAGCAAACCTATTTAATTTCTTCTCTATACCTAGCATCCACAAAATGATTAAAGGAAAATTCATAAAATGCGTATTTCTCTGTTAAAAAATGTTGCATGGTTGTTCAATCTAGTACATCTAATTATTGCATGTATTCCCATATTCTTTCCTAACACCCATAGAAAATACAAATAGAACCTCTGAAAAAGAAATAGCACAAAATATCTCTAATACCCTGGCTGGAAAGCATTACTCATCCCACATGTAAATGGATATCCATGCATGTATGTATTTATACCTGTCCAGGTCGTACAGAAGATGGTGGTGAAACAGTTTGTGGAGGCTTTCCTGAATCAGAAGTATTTGCTACTCCAAGTACACTAAGATCAAGAGGTTGGGTGGAAATTGGTGCCTGCAGCTGTGATGGGGGCATGACTGCAGCCTGAGCTAAGGATTGTGGTGGGACACCACCACCAGGAAGTCCTGTGGACTCAATAGGAACCACAGGTTGTTGAACAGCTTGAGGAGGAACATCACCTCGAAGACTAACATCAACTTCGGAAGCATTAACCTGGTTAGGAGTTGCCTTGCCACTTTCAGCCCCTGCAGTAAATTTAGAGAGATATGTCCCAGCAGGAGGCAGTGAAGTAGCAACCTGCAGGGATGGAATTGTATTCTGAAAGAAGTCTTCTGGAATAGGCCTTGCTTTAATTCCCCCACTTGCAACCCCAGTAGTTGGCTGTGAAATTGATTCTGGTTGAGTGAAGGCAACTGTACCAAACAGGTCACCAGGAGTTGAAACAGTAGGAGCAGCCACTCCAGTAGGTGCAGGTGGAAGGGATAAAATCTGGCCAAGATCTTGGGATCCACGGGTAGATGACCTACTCCTTGGTGGAGGTAACCCTTCACCTAGTTTAAATTTACTAGTGGCTTCTTTAATCTTATTCACATCCACAGTAGAAGAGTCAATTGGCTTGTCTCTTATTCTAACACGTATTTTTTTGGTTTTTGATACTCCTTCCTCATCACTGCTGCTATCAGCAGCTCCATACATGGATTTCTTAAATTCTTCTGCTGCTTTAGCCTGTTCATCAGTAGAGGAACTGGCAAGCTGTTTGTTAAGATTTCCCAGACCCATTAATAGACCTCCTTGTGAATTACCAACCTGTTGATTAGATATGGGTTTAACTGAAAGACCATTTGCTTTAATATCATTATCTGCAGGGATGAAGGCTTTAACCAAGCTATCTTCCCTTACCTCAACAATATTGCCTCTTCCTTTAATTGAGCCTAAATACACACCTATATTATCTACAATAATGGATGGAATTGTACCATCATCAGTCTTCATGTATGGCATCACCTCTGCAGCAAGCTCCCACTGGGGTATATCCTTTGCATTAGTAGGGGTTTTGATTTCCCAGTTTCCACCACCCCACTCAGGTCCTTTAGGAACCATACTTTCTGCAGCAAAGTTGGCAAATATTCCTTGTGTCCATCCAGTAGATCGAATCCGTAAAATCCTTTCACAATGTCGCCTCAATTCTGAGTCAAGAGCTTCTTCTTCCAACTTTTGAGCAAGACGCCTCATGGCACTAGGATTAAGGTGGCATATAAACATATCAAGCATGCTTTCATAATCTGCAGTAACTTCAAAGGTTTCTTTTGCTCTATCAAACTGACCAAACCTGCAAGTAATCTTGAATTACAAAAGTGAACTTTTAAATCACACTATTCAAAGAACTACAGTACCATCTTTCATACATCAGCTCATCAGTAGTATGATCTCAGTAGAATAATTATTACTTACAGTATTAGTCTTACTGTTAGTGGGATTGGCCTTGTACTATTAGTGCAAGTACTCGACCTAATTATTAGTATAAATAGGAGAATGTTAAGGTATGGGATCACTAAAATCTATCAATTATTCAGTATATATTTACAGCTCTCTTTATCTCTCTCCCCTTTTTCCTACTGACACAATAATTCCAACAAGCTCCAACACCATGAATGTCATAGTTGATATGGATGGTGCTATAAATCAACAATATAAAAATATCCAACAGGCTCCAACACCATAGGCAATACTTAAAACATGCATGTCACAGTTGATATGAATGGAGTTATAAATCAACAATATGAAAATATTATTAATCTTTACTCAAGACCAGAATTGCCACACTCTAGGTCCATAGCCCTGGGTGTGAAGGGGTGTTTTTGAAATCCACCTTCATTGTGGTCACCTCTAGCCCACCTTAACTACGACCTCTTTGGGGCTTGCTTTAAATAAAACCTTGGAGAGGTGTGTGTGTTTAATTCTACATTGCCTAAAGATATGACTAAAATATAACATATAAAGCTTGGATAATTTTCAGGTTTAGTCAGGAACCTAAGCTCAAATTTTAAGAAGTACCATCAAGTGAATAGAAATTAAACTAGCACATGAATCCTCTATTTTAAATTATCATACATGTCATAGGAGGCCAAGCATGCTTCCTTAATGATTTTTTATATTGTTTTAAATAGTGTCCTCTACATGCTCTAAGAATACCTTTTGATAACATGCTAAGGAGCTAGTCAACCCAGTATGACTAGTAAACTCCAGTTCATTCTATTTTTGCATTCTTACTCACACAAGAATAAGCCAGAATCATTAGGGTATGTTATTGATGATATGCATAGCCACTGCCTTTTCTCATTAGGTGGGTCCGCGACATGGATCAAATGACATCATAATGTTTTATAAATCATATCTATAGACAAACAATTGAAACAACCACTAGAAAGTTAACAAAAAAAAACTACAGTTTTCATATATAATATAGAGTTTTATATACATAGTAGCTTAGCTATTGGCTGAGATAAGAAGTAAAACCTTACTGTTGGGGGCTGCCTTAATTGTAGCCCCAAGAATTGTATTCAATCTCACATCAACTAGAGATATGACTTAATAGCTTATAAAGTTTAGACAGTTCTCTCACTTTACAAGCTGATTTTGTGGGGCTGAGGTAAGACCTAAACTCATTTTAAGAATTACCAATAATAACAAGTAATTCAAGAAAATTAATAATGATGGAATACAATCAGGTTTCGTGGTTACCACTACCAACCTGATACAGGCATAACCCAACTGCCTGAACCTGTGAAATAAATGAGATGTAGGAGGACATTGTGGATAATCTCTTGAACGCAGAAATTCATCCTTCAGAACAGACAAAGCAGTGGAAAAACGAAGAGCTTTCAGAGCATAGACACCCCGCATCACCTGATGTCAAAACTGACCATCCTTAGAAGAAAAAATAAACCAAAACTAAATGCCAAGATAGAGAATTCTATCCCTTACCTGGGTGAACTGTGGACCTGATTGAGATAATGACACAGCTAAGTCTCCACAAACAGGAGAACCTCTAGCAAGGATGTCCAAAGACCTTGGTGTTATGCGCAAGCTATCAAACCTTCATTCAGATAAGAATTTACAGTGTCAGTGTCACTTGTTACTAGCTTTAACATAGATAAAGAAATGTGAAAATGGATATTTAAGTCAAACTTTCTAACCTATATAGAAAAGTTAGATTTTTCTAAAATCACGTCATAATCAATAGTAGTAAAAAAGGACACCTTGATGTTAATTGGTATAGTATTTCTGATAGGTCAAGCTTCTGCTCAAAACTTTGTTGCATTGTGGCAAATCCAATAAGAAGAGGCTCAAGAAGACCAATAAGACAGCTTTTGACCTCAACCCCCTTCTTCTGTCTGGGATTTATTTCCGAAGGGCTAGCAAGCAACAATCGATCATTCAAAGCACCAATCAAAACTGCATAAGGAATTTATAAGAATAGATCTCAGTAGGAAACTACACAACAAAAAATGTTAGAGCATGAGTTAATTAGTGTTTAATTTCCCTGTTTCAGTTTTGACTTGTACAGATTTGCTTCCCTGCAAGTTAGTTTCCATTTTATTTCCTATAATTATGATAGCAAGATTCTTTCCTGTAAACTAAGAAGCACAGACACCGGACTGGACATGGCTAATGTCCAAAATATAGGACACCGCATATGTGTATATTATTTATTGACTATTGAATTAAGAATTATACATTCACCTTCTAAAAAATTAAGTTTTACAATTTTCATATGATAATAACACTCACAAAAGAATACTAAAAGGGAATGAGAAATCATTTCACAATGCAATCTTTACAAAAGAAAACCCAAGATAAAAAGATGAATCATATATCTTAAAACAACTAGTTAAGTCCTATAATAATGATCCTTAAAAAAATACTAAGAGGCTCATTTTGCTAGTTGTCTCAAAAAGTAAAAGATCTAATCCAGAGTTGGTGACCTTCTTGATCTAATATAAATTGACATTTTTTTATATATAGTAGGAGTGTCGGAGAAGTGTCTAGCCAAGAGCAGGTGTTTGTTCGATGTCTTGGCCCATGCTTGAGCTGTATTAGATAAGTGTCGAGCTGAATAATTTTTTTTTTATTCAAACACTACAAACAAACGAGCGTGTCAAAAGGATGTCAAACACATGCCGGTAAAGGAAATTTAACCATACAAGGATATACAATCTATACCTTGTGTTCAATTATAATATTTGAACAAAGGGACTAAGTTACACAAGAACATATCTTCCGGAAAGGTTATGTTTGCAAGATATTTTTATTACTTGGGTAACGATAATGTGCGGCTAGATACCACGCATTGTTTATAATACTAAATAAAAATTTAATATTATTATCAATGTAATCAAAACCTATAGGGTCACATGCATAGAATAATTGAAAGAGAAAAGAAATAAAGTTTAACTCTAATATTTCTAATTGGGTTCATTATAAATGAGTCCATATCTATCAAGAAAGGTTAATGAGAGACAACTGCATCACTCATGGGCCGAGTTGGTGCATGGGCCTGCTATTACTAGGTTACATGCTAAGTGGTTTCTATATAAGGGAACCTATTGAAGTGTTAAATGACACGCAATTATTAAGCATTTGCATATCACATTGGGGTTAATGAGTTATTCTGGATGAAAATCATTCTTGTTGGTCTTAAAATAAAGTGTGAGGCTCCCATGACACTTCTCTGTGACAACAAATCTGCCACTAGTGTTGCACATATTCCACTTCAGCGTGATACAGATAAACTGATACTTTATTAAGGAGACTTCCAAATATTTCTGTTCTTTCCACTTCAACAAATCTGCCACTAGTGTTGCACATATTCCACTTCAACAAATCTGACAGTGGGCTTATAACAACATCAGATGTCCTTTCCGGGGTGTCAATTGGCGATATAGTAACTAAGAGACTTCCCACAGAGCACTTTCAAGATCTTTCTTACATGATATCACCAACTTGGGAAGGAGTGTTAGAGCATGTTTTATTCCTTTAGTTTCCAATATTTCTGTTTTTATTTGTTCAGATTTGTTTCCCTGTAATTAGTTTCCATTTTCATTTCCTGTAATTATGATAGCAAGATTCTTTCTGTAAATACCATAGAATTAATTAGTCACTTATTATATATCTGTAATCATTCTATACACAATAATCAGTGACAAGTATTCATCTTTTCCTTATATTTCAAGTAATAAATTAGTTGACAAAAAACAACCCACAAAACAGATGTATAAGATATTGTGATATCCCAACATGCAGTAAGACAATTACCTGCATAAAGCATACTAGTTGACAGGATAGTCCTCACTTTTCCATCCCAGCCAAGTATACTAATTGCAGTGGCAGTAGAAAAAAGAAGGGCAGGTCCAATCCATAAGAGTGATCTAAAGTAGACATTAGTTAAGGCTTTAAAAACGAGAATATATCCATGTGACGTGGAATTTATGGTCTTCTTGATTGAGTAGGTATGGAAAGTGGGAAGGTAGAAATAGAGAACAGAGTGAACATGATTTCCAACCAAAGTAATGGCTTCAAGTGAAAGTGAGTACAATTTATGTTCCACCTCCTCATTTCCTTCCATATTTTCCACCTAATCAATCAAAAGCATATAATTAATAGGAATAAATTAATTGAAAAAAAATATAAGGATATTGAAGGAAGCCCCTTGTCAAAATTTGTCGAAGTGCCTGCAAGTATATCGAATGCTGCCGAAACAATAAGTACTCTCTGTGTTGTTAAAATTCCTGCAACGTGTCCCCTAAGAGTCTCTTGCCAGTATACCTGTCAAATTTGAACAACCATGTATTTGTTACCAAGTAGAACCATAATAAAATCATTTGATATTATTTCCACTATCAAGGAACCCTAAAACTAATGAGTAATTACCTCTACCAATGATATAATTTCCTCAGTTTGCTAAGAAAAGGTCTTTGGTTATAAAACCCACAGGACAAGGGAACAATTGGCTAAATAAACATGCATGCAAGTAAATTAACACAATCAGAAATGTGAACCAACCTGCACACTTATTCCTCTACACAATTTTTGGAAGACTTCCAAAGAGAGGCAGAGGCCTAGAGTTTAAATTCTACCTATGGAAATGCCAATGTGGTCTAGGTTTTGACATCCTTAGTCCCTCCATAATCAGCTTCAGAACCCGTGAGATCCATAGCAATTCAACAGAGTGACAGTAAATAATACAAAATTTTCTCCTTTTGTCCCTCAATCCAAAATTTAGTCCCTCCAATCTTATGCAACCATGCTAATTGAAGTTGCTCAAGTAGATTGTTTATGCTGACATGGCCAAGTTTGATTAGTTCTGTTTGAGAGAAGACTAGTATGTATGACTTATGAGGGACTAAAAGAATATTTACTCAAAAGTATGGTTATTTTCTTTAGAAAAGAAATATTAAATAACCACACTTCCATTTGTCCCTGCTCTTTTTCCTACTTAATTGCATACAGCAGGTGTGCACCACTACAAGTTCTAGTCATTATTAAACAAGCACGCTACTGAATGATACCTGAAGTACAATCTCATTTCTTTTCAACTTGATTGACTTTTTGCCCTCACTCTTGGTTGATATATAATGGCCATTGGAAGATGAAGTCGAAAGGCGGTACCCTTGTATGAGCTTTACTAATCCAATTTGGTTCCCATGAGAAGCAAACATCAAAGTCGAATCTATAACCAGAAAAAAAAAAAATTATACTGCTAATAAAATACTGGCAAGCATGTAAAATGTGTGTTGGTGTGTAAGGGAAGTGATCAACTGAAGCCAGTTTAAGACTTGATATTATTTACACTCAATGATTTCTTCTATAAAATTATTTTGACTAATCCAACCATTGAATGAGTAAAATTATGTAAATCTTGCAAGCAAAATTTCAGAAAATCTAAACAAGAAAAATTTTACAGAAAATGGTAGATGTTTCCATTTATTTGAAAAGTATGGTATACTAATATCTTCAAGACTTGGAGTACAAAAGGTCTCCAATATGAAATTTTATGAGCATGATGCATATAATACAATTTTTAATACAATAGTGGATTTTGTGAGAATTGAACCCTATAGAAGGTAATTTATTTTGCAAAAGATTGATTTGATTTACTCCAGTATCAATGGATCCCATCCCTATACATGTACCCAAAAATATATCATGACTAAGTAAATATGTCTGTATTCAAGCACCTAAAGGAGTAGAATAGATACGATCAACTTCAGTTTCAAACATAAATGGCGTTGGGCCACGAATTGAACCAGCGCTAGTTTCTGTAGGTTGATTTTCTTCAAAAAGTTTATCGTTTTCCTTAGTTTCTTGTGAGGCTCCTCCTGGTAGTGTATATACTGCCAACCCTGTCTTGTCATCATCAAGAATAGCAAACTGATTTTCACTGGGACCAATAAATGCAGCATCTCGACCTGTAGACAATTACTTGAATTATTTATTGCACACAATGCATGACGAAACTCTGGCAGAAAGAGAAAATGAAAGCATTCCACGCATATAATAATATAATAATACCTTTCACTGTGCTGCTTTTAGTGTTTGCTGTCTTTCCATCAGTATTTTCCCAGTAAAGTACAACTTCATTTGTAGTACCACTAAATTCATAAACTACGAGAAATAGGTGTTGCTTTTTACTGTAAATCAAGTATTTTGCATGATACTCCACACTCCGAGGAATCTATACCAAGTTGATGAACATTAGAAATATAAATAATCATAACATATCAATTGTCGACAGCTGTATGTGCTTTTATTTTAAATTTCAAATAAGGATTCTAGAAAATTTAGATAGTTAAGATCAAGTTCAGATTATTCAGTTCTGATATGATTCTTCCTTTTTTTTTCTTCTTATCTTATCCTTATATTTATTTTGTAATCAGAGTGGTTAGGATCTCTCCTAATCAGCTCTGTCTATAACTCTTTAATGTAATTTTGATCAATCAATAATAAGAAATACCATTTTCTTCTCCTAAAATTACATGGTACCAAAGCTTTGACTTTCAGACCACCGTGCCTTCCCAGAATTCTGGAGGCGTTGAAGTTGCATCACTATTATCATTAGTGGTCGATAGCTCTGTCCTCGGGTTCCATTTTACAGATTATAATCCAAAAGCTGAATGGAGAAAATCCGGCATTTCAAGCTTCAAATGAAGAAAACATGGAGTAGAAGGGAAACTCAGAATCACTCCCTTTCACTAAGGAACAATTGGAGCACTTGTATAGGTTCTTGTCGACTAAAGTGTCAGTTAGTACCAAAAAGGTATTTCTTTTTCTACTACTCTTCTTAGTATCAAACAAAATTCTAAAGGCCCATGGATCGTTGAATCTGGAGTTACTGACCACATGACAAATTGTTTAAAACTGTTCCCCACATATTGTCTTTGTGTAGGTCATAAAAATGTCAAAAATTGCATATGGTACCAGTTGAATAACAGAATATTTTGATGAAATTGCTTGAGTTAGGAAGGACTCAGAAGCTTCGCCAAATATAATAATTCAGGGTGAGTATTTAGGAGCAATAAACATAAAAAGCATCCAATTGAGTTTATGTTCATGAAGATGAAAAAAATATGTTATGGCATTGTAGGCTAGGTCACCAAAGTTTTTTGTACACGAAACAATTATTTCCTGAACATTTTATAATAAAAACCCAAATATGTTTTCTTGTGAAGTTTGTAAAGCATCATAATTCCTTTTATTCTCCTCAATCTTATAAAAAATCTAGTTCATTCACTTTAATTAATAGTGATGTTTGGGGACCTAATTGGGACCCTACACCAAATGGAAAAAGATGGTTCATTACTTGATGAAACAAAATCTGAGTTGAGAACATATTCAATTCTTTTTTTCCATATGATGCAAAGTCAATTTCAGGAAAAATATTTCAAAGTGATAACGAAATGCAGTATTTTAACAAACACCTAAATAAATTTTTCCTTGAAAATGACATCACTTAACAAAGCTCTGTGCTGACACTCCACTATAAAATGGGGTGGCTGAAAGGAAAAATAAACATGCTTGAAGTTGCTTGGGTCTTGTTTCAAAATATGGCACCAAAACATCTTTGGGGTGAAGCAACCTAAACGGGAACATATTTGTTCAATAGGATGCGTAGCAAAGTTTTGAACTTCAAAACTCCTTCTGATGTTTTCACTAGTTCATTTTCAAATAAGACTCTCATGCACTTGACTTTTAATACCATTTGGATGTACTGATTTTGTACATATACTCATGAACCAAATCAAAGTAAACTTGACCCAGAGCAAAAACGTATGTGTTTGTTTGATAGGCCAAATTCCGATAGGCTTCTAAAGGTCTATGCTAAAAAAATAAAAAACAGCTATAATTTATGTATGAAACAATTATGGTAATAGGAAGTTATGTTATACATGTATTCATTATTTAGTGTCAATAGAGTGCAGTTATTTGTTTGGCATTATTAGACAGTTGTTTTATTAGACAGTTATGAGTGTTTTAAGGGGATATGTATGGTTGGTAGTTATGGGGACAGGAGGTGTACAAATTTGCATGTTTGTTTGAGAGAGAAGAACTCTCTCTTTAGGTCTAGGCCTATGTTTGTGAGAATTGTACTCTAGTTCTGCTTCTGTCTAGAATTGTTATCAATAAAACTATCTTATTTGTGTATACAATTTCTTGAGTCTAACATTGTTGGCTCTGCTCCCAACCAAAAAGGATACAAATCCTTTGATCCTTCCAAGAAAACCTTTGTTTCTATGGATATTGCTTTTTTTTAAAAGATTTTTTTTTTCAAAGTCATTTATAGAGGAAAAAAAGAAGATGTTGTCCAATATTTTCAAACTTCACAAAAATCAGAAATTTCAGTTTTAGATTCCATGCATGAAGAAGGAAGTTCAGAGGCTCAAAAAAAGGGTGAACCAAGTCAGCAAAATAAAGACAACATTCCAGAAACTGTTTTAATTTCAGAACCTGTTTTAGAAACTGAAAGTTCATATTTACAAGCTGTGTCAAGTTCTGAAATTAATGAAACATAAATTATTTTAATTTGAGAACCTGTTCTAGAAACTAAAAATTCAAACTTACAAGTTACGTCAAGTTCTAAAAGAGGAGGGCTAGCAAGCACACTCTCTATCATTGGTTCAAATTTATTGAAAAATACAAAATTTTGAGTATGGAGTCAAGACTATAGTCAACTGATCCTCAAGACTACCACAAATCCAAGGATCCATCAGGTAACGATTTTTCAAATTATGTCCAACCTGTTCAAACTACTGTTGAACCTGTCTCTGATGATGCTGACCTTCCTACTGCTATTAGAAAGTATATAAGATCATGGACAAAGCATCCTATTTCAAATTTTGTCTCGTATGAAAACTTATCCCCTTCCTTTTGGGCTTTTACTTCAGAACTGACAAAAACATATATTCTAAAAGATATACAGGCTGCTCTAAGGGTTCCTGAGTGGAAGGAAGCTGTCTTGGAGGAGATGAGAGCGCTAAAGAAGAACCAACTTGGAAAAAAGTGGGCTTGCCTAGAGGAAAGACAATTATGGGGTGTAAATTAATATTTACCATCAAGTATAAGGCAGATGGATCTATTGAGAGATACAAAGCTTGGTTAGTTGCTAAAGGCTTCACTCAAATTATGGTATTGATTACGCAGGAACCTTTGTCCCATTTGCAAAGTTAAACACCATTAAGGTTCTTTTGTCATTGGCTGCAAATTTAGGTTGGCCACTACAGCAGTAGATGTGAAGAGTGCCTTTTTAAATGGGGATTTGTAGGAAGAAGTCTACATGGATGCACCCCTAAGTTTTGAATCAATTTTTAATCGAAAAATATGCAGGCTTCAAAAAGCTCTTTATGGATTGAAATAGTCATCTAGAGCTATGTGCAAGAGATTTCCCCAATTCGTTAAGAAGGATGGGTATGTTCAATGTTGACCATACAATATAAAACATTCTTCTAGAGGAAAAATGACTACTAATAGTTTATGTGGATGATTTTGTGATTACTAGAGAGTATTTTATTGAAATAAACAAGTTGAAAATTTCCTTCACAACTAGTTTGATATTAAAGACGAACACCTTGAGGTAGTTTACAAGATTTTGAGGTATTTAAGAAGTGCTTCAAGCAGTGATCTGTATTTTAAGAAAATTGGGCAACAAGGCATTAAAGTATTCATAGATGCAGACATGGCTAGATCCATTACTGATCGAAAGTCAACATCTAGCTACTGTGCATTTGTTTGGGGAAATTTGGTTAATGGAGAAGCAAAAAAATAAAATGTTATGGCTAGAAGTAGTGCAAAGGCTGAATATAGGGCAATGGCACAAGGAGTTTGTGAAATTCTATGCCTTAAAAGAATTACAACTTCCTATGAAGTTGTACTGTGATAACAAGGTTACAATTATTATTTCCTAAAACCTAGTTCTACATGACCAGACCAAGCATGTAGAAATTGACATACCTTTTATAAAAGAGAAGGTAGATGCAAGCTTAATTTGCATGCCATTTGTTCCTTCTTCACAATAAGTAGCAGATATTCTTACAAAAGGATTGTTTAGACCTAATTTTGAATTCTTTATAAGCCAGTTGGGCATGTTGGACATCTATGAAATAGTGGTCCAATTCTATGTTGTTTAATAGGAAATTAGAATACAGGTGTGAATTAAGTAAATCAATGGATAGTCTTGGTCTTATTGAAAATAAAAATACCAGTGTAAGTGAAGAAGACCCCAAAATTTTAACTGATATGAATAAAAAAATTCATAGTTGGACTGATACTGACAATTCTAGTGAGGGATGTGTCAACAACTGTACGTGCTTTTATTTTAAATTTCAAATAAGGATTCTAGAAGATTTAGGTAGTTAAGATCACGATCAGATTATTCAGATCTGATCTCATTTGATTCTCCCTTATTTTTCTCCTTATCTTATCCTTATGTTTATTTTGTAGTCAGGATGGTTAAGGTATCTCCTAGCCATTTCTGCCTTAACTCTTTATGTAATTCTTATCAAGCAATAATAAGAAATATCATTTTCTTCTAAAATTACATCAATATTATGCAAATGATAAAATCTATAGAAATCAGAGAGAACATGATATTTGTTAAACTTACTACTCTCTCTACATTACCGAATTATAAAGCTTCTTGTAGATACCCTCAGATCCAGATGAAAGATTATATGCCATAAGATTGGGTCCATCAACATAGAAAGCCCTGACGGGATAATGAAGAACTCGGTTCTCTTTATTGAAGAAATTTAGCTCCAAATGAAATGGCTAGTAGTACATATAAATAATATTAGTTGATTAAAGAAAAATGTCCAAGGAAAATAAATCAATCTCAAAATCAAATGTCAAAGGAAACTTGCCAATATAACAGGAATATCCTTCAGATGATGCTTGGTATCTAGAACAGTGATGAGGGGCAAACGGGATATTGGAGCACTTTTTATATGGCCTTCCATAAAATGCTACAAGAAAAATGTAAAATACAAAATTTGGGTCAAAGAGCAAGAAGATTTTCATAAGCTTTTTAGGAGATTAAATGTAGGACTGTAAGGAAATTTTATCCATCAAATTTGGTGGTCAAACTTTAGAGTCACATCTAAACCATTGCATCATTCAGGCCTAGAAACATACACTGTAAAGAAAAGCCTTCCTTGCAATGTCTAATATTGTAAGATGATTGTGACTGCAAGGAAGAGAGGAGATAAGTCAACAATGGCATAAGATAATTACAAAATGACACTATTAGAATACACTTAAAACATAAAGAAAAGAGAGATAAGAATAGGATGAGCAATATGGATACTGCACTTGCAAAACTTTATTTCTCATCACTATTTATCATATATTCACAAGTAGTTAGCAAACAACCCACTAACTAACAAACATATTACTACTAATGAATTATCTACAACACTACCCCTTAATTCAGAATACCAATAGGCTGCACTCCTATCATGTCTCTAGCCATCTTGAACTGGTCATCCTTAAGAAGTTTTGTTAAAATATCTGTCACATGTTCATTAGTACTGCAATATTTCAACTCTAGCTTCTCTTTACTTGATCTCTGAGAAAGTGGAATTTTATCTCAATATGTTTACTTCTTCCATGAGCAATTGGGTGTTTAGCTAAGCTTATAGTTAACCTATTGTCTATTAGTATCTTTATAGGCTCTTCTTTCCCAATCTTCATTTCTGACATCAAGTTCTCAAGCCACAAGGCTTGACAAGCTCCCATTGAGGCTACAATGTATTCAGCTTCACATGAGGACAATGCTACCATTACACATGATAAACACATACTCTGTTGTACTTTCCTGTCAGTTTTATCACTACGTCGATCAGAGTCACAATAACCATATATTTCATCAGAAACACTTCTAACATGTTTTGAGAACAACAACCCATAATCCAAGGTGCCCTTCATGTATCTCAATATCCTCTTAGCTGCAAGTAAGTGAGAAAGTCTCGGATGATCCACAAACCTACTAATCAGTCCCACTCCATAAGCTATGTTGGGTTGGCTGCTACACAAAAATCTCAAATAGCCAACAATATGTTTGTACAAGGTTGCATCAATCGACTTATCACTTCCTTCTTTCTCCAACTTTATACCACACTCAACTGATGTTTGAGTAAAGTTACAATCCAACATATGAAACTTCTTCAATACATCAGTTGCATACCTCTTCTGATACATGAAAATACCTTCACTTGTAGTGACAAATTCCATCCCGAAGAAATAGGACAATCCCAAATCTGTCATCTCAAACTCCAGCATTATTCTCCTTTTAAACTCATCAAAATTTGTTGTATTGCTCCCAATAACCAATAGGTCATCTACATACAAGCATAAAAACATTAAATCACCTACAGTAGCTCTCACATAAACTTCATATTCTGTTGTACATTTGTTGAAATCCAGTTGTAAAAAGAAGCAATCTATCCTTCTATTCCAAGCCCGAGGGGCTTGTTTTAGCCCATATAATGCCTTCTTCAATATGTACACCTTGTTTTTATGTCCTATCACTTCAAAACCAGGAGGTTGACACACATAAACCTCCTCCTCTAGTGGCCTGTTTAGAAAGCCTAACTTTATTGATGTAATGATCAACCTCTAAAAATAGAGGCAACAACCACTAATCTGATAGTCTCAATTCTGGCCACAGGTGCAAACACTTCATTGTATCCAATCCAGCCTTTTGCAACCAACCTAGTCTTGTATTTTGCAACTTTCCCAATCGATTTTACCTTCACTTTATTGACTCATTTCACTCTAATAAACCTTTTGTTATGAGGTAATGTAACCAACTCCCATGTGTGGTTCTTCTTCCATTGTTGCTTTCCATTTAGGTTCTCTAATTGCTTGTTCAAAAGATACTGGTTCTGTTTCGGCCAATAGAGTCAAATGCATCATGTCCCCTTCTTTAGTCACTTCAAAGTCAAGAATAGATATATAATTTCCAAACCTCTTAGGTGGTTGTCTAGTTCTTTGAGGTCTACATAGATGAATATGAATTGTTTCTACACAATTTTCAAATTGCATATCAAGCTGAATTTGTATAGTTACTTTACCATTTTCAGTTGTAGTCTCCCACCTCCGACCTTTGCTCTCATCTACAACAACATCCTTGCTCAACACTATATTTTTACTAGTAGGATTGTACAGTTTCTATGCACCAGTTGAATCATACCCAAGAAACATCATTGGTTGTCCCTTATCATCCAACTTCTTTCTTCTTTCATTAGGTACATGTTTAAAGCAAAGAGAACCAAATACTCAACAATAGCTTATTACAGGTTTTCTTCTTGGCCACACTTCCTCAAGAGTCACATCATGTAGGCTCTTAATTGGACTTCTATTTAGAATATATGTTGTTGTGGATACAACTTCTCCCTAAAACTGTTTTGGCATATTCTTATCTTTAAGCATACATTGAGCCATGTTCATCAAGGTTTTATTCCTTCTTTCATGAATTATGTGAAGATCATGTGAAGTGTATTCACCACCACCATCTATTCTAAAGACTTTGATGGAGTAGCCACATTGTTTCTTCGCCATTTCCTTGAACTTTTTAAACATTTCAAATGCCTCTCCTTTTCTTTTAATCAAATAGACCTACAACTTCCTTGAAAAGTCATTAACAAAGGAAATGGAGTAGTGATTACCTCCAAGTGAAACTGACTCCATTGGACCACACACATCCGAATAGACAACTTCTAGTAGTGCCTTTGTTGTTGGAATGTTGGACTTGAAAGAATTTCTGCTATGTTTGCTAACAAGGCACCCTTCACATAACTCCTTTCGTGGCTCTATAAAGGGCAAACCATGTACCATCCCTTTCTTTTTCAATAGACTCAAACTTCTAAAATTTAGATGCCCAAATTTTAGATGTCAAACCCAATTTTGATCTTATACAACAACTACAAGACAATGACTTTCACCAATTTGAATTCCAATTTTAAATGTTATGTTCTTTGATAATAGAGCCTTCAAAATCAATTTTCTCTTGCTATCCTACACTTTCATCATATTATGCTCCATATCTATGACATATCCTTTCTACAATAGTTGGCCAAGGCTTAACAGATTGGTCTTCATTTGTGGCACATAAAGAACATTTGTTATGAATGATTGCTGTCCATCTCTTTTATGAATAAAAACTTTGCTCATTCCTCTAGCTGTAATAATGCTATTATCAGCAAACTTAACCATTCTTTTAACTTTTTCATCAAGATTTACAAACCACCACTTATAGTCATGTGGTTTGAACACCCAATGTCCAAATATCAGATTTGGCACAATCTGATGTTGTCACCATGAGAAGAACATGATCTGAATCAGAATCATCACTATCACCTTGTGCCATTTGAGCTCCATCCTCCTTTTGCTTTCCTTTATTATTGTAGCACTCATATGCAAAGTGACCTCATTTTTTACATGCATAGCACTGTATATTCCTTTTATCAAATTTCCTTTACCCTCCTCTATTTTGATCACCTCTCTTCTTGCTAAATTTTTCATGATTTTCATTCTTCTTGTAGTTGTTACCACCAGAATTCCGATTTGAGACTTTTGGACCTTCATTAGAATCTTTCAATTTATTCTTCCATTTTCCCTTCTTGTTCTTGCTGCCCCCACCATCATTTCTCTGATAGGCTTATGCCTCCAAAGCCTGAGCAACAACTCTCATACTATTTCTCTCAATAAGCCTTTATTCATGATCTTAAAGGGAATTATGTAGCTCTTGCACCTGCATCCTTTGGAGATCCTTTGATTTCTCAATTGTCATCATAATATGGTAAAATTGGGGTTAAAGTTCTCAAAATCTTATCCACTATTTGCTAATCTAATAACTTCTCACCGCAAGCCTGTATTGAGTTGACTGACATTTGAATTCTGGTGAAGTAATCCCTAATTGATTCTTGATCATTCATGAACAGCAACTCATTGTCTACGAAGGGATTGAAGCTTCACTTTCTTGATTTATCAACACCTCTATATGACTTGTTCAAAATATCCCAAACCTCCTTAACTGAATTGGCTAAAGTTATCTTTTCCAAATTGTCAGAATCTACTCATTGATGGATTAAGAAGAGAGCTTTGCGGTCTTTCTTCTTGGACTCCCTATAAACTGCCCTCTGCACCTTTGTAGCACCAACCTCCACTTCTTGAATGTCATTCTTTACAATTTTCAACACTTCTTGGAAACTAAAGATGACATTCATCTTGATACATCATTGCTCAAAGTTCTTGTCATCAAGAAGTGGCATGTTGGTAGGAGAAGTCCCATTAGAATCAACCATAATTCACCTTTTGAATTTTGCATAATTCCACCAGAAAAGATTCACATATATGAAAACCCACATAGGAAAGGGTTTCTCACACAACAGGAAAAAGAAAAATCAAGCTAATGAGTTTTACACACAGGTCCACAATTGATATAGCTCTAGATATCACTTATTAAAACACACTTAAAATAGGAAGAGAAGAGAGATAAGAACAAGTGAGTAATATGGATACTGCATATAGTAGTTGTAGGTATTGTTCATGAGTTGCTACTGTGTAATAAAAAAGAATGATCAAAATAAGTGTTGTATGTATCACTTATACATACAATGCTTTATTTATAATCAAATAAGGGATACAAATAATGGTAGAATTTTCTAATTTCTAGCTATGGAATCTTTCTATATTTCCTTATTAACATAGAATAAATGATATCTTTAACACTTAATTAAAGATTAATTTGAACAAATTTTTTCTCAAAATAAGTTTAAACGCTAACCATAAAATGAATATCATATAATAGATTATCTATGATCATTCGAATTGGAACAGACAAACATTGACCTCATGACATCATCTCCAACTCACAATTATAGTAAAAAAGCTAGTTCAAAATCAAATACAAAAATTATATGAGGCACTGTATATTTTTTTTATGATTTTTTTTTCCTCTTTCATAATAGGCAAATCAATATTATCTACATTTAATGGGAGACAATATACTAAAAAAAAGAATTATTAAAGATAGAAAAGATAACATTAATTATATCAATTAAAAAATTAATAATTTTTATTGATTATATAAATTTCATTATATTTGTTAGAGATTCTGCGTAGAACCTCACCTTACAAGTGTAGGATTGAGTTAGTCATATTTTAATTATAGGATTGAGTTAACCATAAAGTTATATTTTAATATGATATCAAAATTTATTGTAGGATTAGTGTTGCACTTAGGGTATCATTTTCTTTCCACATGCCCGTTTTTTTATAAAAAAAAAAAATACTGTTTCCCTTTTTCCTTCTCTGCAACCCCAGCACCAAACCCCTGTTCTTCTTTGCAACCCAAGCACCAAATCCCTGTTCTTCTTTGCGACCCTAGTGCCCAAACCCCTCCAACTGTCTTCCTTCCTCTGAAACCCCTCCAACAACCTGCCCGAGAGCTGCAAACCCACTCGCTGCTACGCTGCAAGTCCTCCAACAACTGTTCTTCTTGATAGATGCAAGGTACTCCACCAACAACTCTCAACGTCACCATGACGGTAGATGAAATGTTGCGGAAGCAAAGGAGGAGCAGCCCGTCTATAAAAGAAAGAAGAAAACGAAGCCAAAGGGGTTGGAAAATTTCGAATTGGAAAATTGGGGCTAGGAAATCTGGTTTTGGGAGAGAAAGGCTGAGAGTTTCGCTGGAAATTGGAGAGGAGAACGCGAGGGAGCTAGGCTTTCGGTATTTGTCGGCAAACGCAAAAGGGGGGAGGAGAAGAAAGAGTCAAACGTTCCACCATAGCAACGACGAAGGTGCTCTGTCCAGGTAACCTGTTGGTGACTCTCTGTTGCCTGTAAATTTCGTTTTCCTACTCTGATTTTGTTGTGTTATTCGATATTCACTTTCGTCGCACTCTGCCGTCAATATGATTCTAGGATGGTGAACCATTCGATTAACGGTTCCCTTTCCTATTCCGATGTTCTAGATTAGATTTACCTCCCTGTCCTGTTCCCCACCTTAGTTCAAACTTTAGAACTACCCAAACTGCTCCATTCCTCCTGCTGCAGTACAATTACAAGGATAAACCCACACTCGTTGTTGCTGTTATATGCCCTCATGAATGCATACCAAGTATTCATCCTCCCACAAGCTTTGGATGTCGTAGTTACAACTGGGGATGTGTTTTACAAATCGTGCACCAAAAAAAAATCTATAAAGGTTTCCCTTGCTCCCTATTCCAACAAGCCATATCGAGTTAAGAAAGCTGGTGGATTAGCGCATTCAGTGCAAGCTTTCAGTGCAAACTCCCACCCGAGACCACAAACCATGATGAGGAATGCTTTCATGTGACGTGTTTTTGGCGTGGTGTGTCTCAGTGGAAAGTCTAGGTGAGACAATTCATCTTGGCCTTATAATATGTGTAACAAATGACTAGAAAATGGATCTTGGAAACATTGAGAACCAAGGTGATATCACAA
Organism: Mucuna pruriens; assembly: GCA_025330945.1. Lineage (NCBI taxonomy): Eukaryota > Viridiplantae > Streptophyta > Magnoliopsida > Fabales > Fabaceae > Mucuna > Mucuna pruriens. The sequence continues at coordinate 97,862 of JAENHJ010000202.1, forward strand.
GAAAACTGTTTGCTTGCCACCTCAAGTATCTACGTGGCTGCCTTTCAAGGAACATATGGTTTCAGCTTATGACAGGACCAAGCATTGAGCGATTCTTTTCAGATCATGACGATACTAGGGTGCTGAAGCCGTTAGCACCTTCAACAGCTTGTGCAGGGTCAACGAAAGACTCCAAACACACCAAAGACAAAGGGAAGGCAATTCTGCTTCAACCTGCCAGTGAACTCCTTCCTATGATAGACGAGGTATCACCAATTGGTTGAGGAAATGAAACCATTTCCTAAGAGACCAGAAGAAGGAGAGAAAGGAATTTCCTTAACCAATTAAACCTGGTTTATCAGGAGAGCACTTGAATGCCTACAATAATAAAAAAAAAAAAGCCTCCATAGGCAAGGTCATGGATAATTGAAGTTGTTCCCATCTGAGCTGTGAGATTATATATCCAAATCAGCTAAGGGTTTGATTAGAAGAATACTCTGCACCGAATCTTCTCAAAGGCTCACTGTATGGTAGAGGAAGCGAAAGAAAGTCACCAATTGAAGGAGCACTAATCCAACATGCTGCTGGTGTGGGTGAACTGTTGGAACCAACAAGTCCATACCAAGACTATCAATTGAAAGTGCACAGATATAGCGTGCAGCTAGGATGATGGAATAATTGAACTGGCCCTTGAATTGAATCCATTTTAGAGACATTTGACAATGCATAAGCCGTCAGGAACAACAATTCTGGAGTTTTTTGGGAAGCTTGCTGGAATTCAATTTGATTTCAAATGACAAATTATCTGGTGCTGCCATTTAAACCATCACTGTTGGTTATCCATGGACGCAGAGAAATATGGGTTTGGACATCCAAGCCACTCCCATTATTTAAATTAAATTGAAGTACATGAATTGGATGGCGTAAGCAGTGTTGAAGAATACGTGTAGACAAGGGAGCCGTAGACACTCTCTTGGCATGAATTATGTGGATCAGGAAGCCATGCTTTGCACCTAAGCTGCAATTTTACGGTTTGGGAAGCATTAATTTTCCTCCTGGAACCGAGAAGAATTCGACAGTATTATAGGGTGAGAAATCAAGATGTTTGCTAATCCTTTCGGGTATGATTTCAAGCAATATTATTCAATATAGACCAAGAAGGAAATATTGTCAAGACTCCTGATCATAATGCTGTTGCTGCTGGCTGTGATGCCTTGATAAAAATTTTTGCCTATGCTTGTCTATTTGATTGGTTTGCTGGTCAATGATTTTGTGGGGCGAGATATCAATTCCCGGATGCAAAACGGAATTTTGGGACACATACGGTTTGGGATGATAGTTTCGAGCAATTCCGCATCAATTTGGCAAATGGAGAGCTGCAGCGACGTCTTAATTCGTATGTTTTCAGGAAGGTGCAGGAGGAATACAACAGAGAGATTATTAATTGGAGTCTCATGAAGTCTATAGACAACCAAGACGTTTTGGATTTATCAGCCACAAAGGATCCTATCCCACGATAAGTTCTTTTATATAGTCCAAGGTTTTGAGTTATTGTATATGTTGGATGCTAAGGCTGGAAAATTGGTTGCTTAAAGAGAATTGATGCGAATCCTTGGATGCAGCCAAGACTCGTTTCCTCTATAAGAATTATCAAGCAAATAGATGCCAAACCGAGGCTGCCGCTGCACTTCAGGATGGGTGGACTTTCGATCCTTAAACTCCGTGCCATTGCCGCCTAGGATGCAAAGCCTTGAGCATGTAAATGTAATAATCCTAAGTTGCACGTATCATCATGGATAGCCTTTGATTAATGAGTGCCACCGCCAAGTCTACTAAAGTGGCGGCATTGTCAATAAATTTGATCCTATGGATGTTACATCACGTCATGCTTACGTAAGGGATCAATATCCCTTTAATTCTTCATCCCCTGGCCCGATCCATGCTGCACCCGAGGCCAGATGTTGGCGCGATGGAGTCGCCTCAAAGAAAATGCCAAATGGAAAGCGAACACGAAATCGGCCAGAAAAAGGTGTAATGATGAGTCTCGGTAGTTGTTTGATCTAGTACCAAGGCATAAAATGAAAGCCGAGACATTTCGTTTGGTTTGGATAATGAGGATATTAGGCAAGGAGTTGCCGCTGGCGCATGGAAATCTATTAATGGTTTTCCTAGCAAACACCTGTCAAGGACCTTCCTAATCCAAAAACCAAAATGACAGCTCGGTTAAACTTATAGGGAACGAAGAAATTGAGTTCCTGATTTCCAAAGAATAGAAAACGCTAAGATGGAAATTGATGAAGTACTTCCTGGTGTCAATGATGATGACATTAACATGCAGAATGTTAGTACCGAGGCCATAGCGGATGCCTCTGGGAGCTGGGAGCTAAATGTTGCCTGATATTTACTTGTGATCAGTGAAAAGAAGACATGGGCAAAGGGTGTATGTCCTTACACGTATCATTGTCATACAGACGGGTCAGCACACATTTCTATTTTCGATGGCTTTCGGACACGCTTCTTGCTCGAGCAAAACCATGGGCTGCATTTGTAAAAAGAATCCCGAAAGAGAATCGACAATTCAGTAAGTGGCATTATCCAAATTCGTTTTTATGCTTTCAATGCAAGTGAAAAGGAAAAGCCACAGTAGATGTATAATAAAGAAAAGCCACTGATCCTAGAATTTAAAATTTGAAAGACAATCAAATTTAATCTTGTTATGTCATTCGATATGGGTAGTCTTGCCACGTGTCACTTGAATTGGGATTAAGAAGATTGGTGTGGGCATATATATATATATATATATATATATATATATATATATATATATATATATATATATATATATATATATATATATATATAGCACATGGCCATGGCCATTAGTACATTAGGCAATTAATATTCTGTTAACTTTTATTCTATGGTCTGATGCGGGACACGATTCCATATGCCAATAACAGTGCGGCGCACATGATGACATGAGTTGAAAATAATAATCAAGATGAAGATCCAATTGGACCACATTTGGAGGAGTATGCAGCAAATATTCAGCCCCTCTTCCATCTCGGTTTCGGTTCCAGCACATGAATTAATAGCTCGGTTCCAGCACATGAATTAATAGCTCGGTTCCAGCACAAGGTGAGACCATCAATTTTGAAGAATCATTTCAAAACTACTCTATCCGGATATTCCATTCTCCTCCAATTATCTTTGTTCATCCTTTATCTAATTACTTTCCTAACCTCTATTCGAACTACATAAATTTTGAATTCTCCGTTGTATTGGAAAATACTTAGGAGTAATCTTATCAAGTTCAAAAACCTAAAAAAATATATCTGTCATCTCCTAATAATAAATCTCATTTCTATTTGCATTTAAAAGATAAAAATAATAATTTATCTCCAAAGTTTTTTCTGACGTTTCCCTCAATAAACGTTGGTAGCAACTCCATTGTAAATTCATTTTTTTCCCAAAAGAAACTTGAATTTCTTTTTCTATTTTTCGCTATACGATTATGATTGCAACAATTAGTTATCAGACTGTTATTAGACCACTCACAGCAAACTTCATATTTAAGATGTCTAGTCATCATCATGAGGAGTATGTGTTGGAAACCTCACATCAACTAGTGAAATGACCTGAATAGATATGTAAGTGACCTCACTAATCCTTACCTTACAAGCCAATTTTGTAGGATTGGATTAGGCCCAAATCCACATTTTAAGACTTGTAAATCACCTTTTCCTCATTCTATTCAATACAATTTCACTTTTCTGAATTCTCCCTTCTAAACCATGTTTTCTAACATGAATAAATCTTGACAATTTTTCATAAGTCATAAGCAAATATAGTTATAAAAATGTTAATGACATAAAAGCCACAAGACATATGTACGTACATAAGAACACAATCTAATGACTAAAAAAAGAAAATTCCAAGACCAAGACTTCAGCATTTGCATTCAACATTTAGCACATAATGCATTCCATGACATTTCTCTCTGCCTAAAGGCCACAGTCCACAACCTAGTTGTAGCAGAAATAACACTTCAGCCAAAAGAGGTCTGCACTCCTTCCTTCGAAATTTGAATGGTGTAATCAATCATAGTTGGGAGATTTTCTATAGACCTGAAAATGGAGGTTTGGGTCTTAGAAATTAGGTTTTTGAAAACATTGCATTGACTACTAGCTTTGGCTTTTTCCTCTACAGACAACTTCATGGCATCAAGTTATATCTCAAGGTTTACCTTCTAATGGGTGAGATGCCAATTCTGTGGTTAAAGCTACACATGCTAGCCCTTGGAAATTTATATCTCAAGGTTATGCTTCCTTTAGATCTCTTATTTGCTAGGGTTTGAATGATGGTTCTGTATTAAATTTTGGGAGGACGTTGAGTGGGGTAAGATTTCTATTTCTGGTTTTATTTCCTGGACTATTTCATCTCTCTATATTGCACAATGCCCCTGTCACCTAGTTTTATTCTTCATCTCATGCACTGCTTTGTCTCCTGATTATTGTGTGATGTGAGGTCGAGTTCGAAACTAGTTCACTCAGCAGTTTCCCTTTTATGGAATAACCTATTTGGTGAGATTGGGTTTACCCCAAGGATCTCCAGCAGTTCCTGTGTGTTAATTTTAGAGGATTTGGCACCAGCAGAGATGCTAAAAGGCTTTTTTGTTGTTCTCAATTTACAATTATCTGGTGCATCTGGATGGAAGGAAATGCTAGAATCTTTATTGGTCGTCGGTCACCTCTTCAGTTCATTTGGTATCAGGTAATTCACCTAGGTAGTTTCTGATTATGGTCTTTTTAGGGGGGTATCTTTGCTAGAGCTTCAGAGAGATTGTCATGTTATGATACACGTTACTTGCTCTTAGTTTTTTTGTCTTTTTCCTTGGTATGGTTCTCAAGGATTTCTTATCTTCTCACATTTATACCTGTTTTTTGTATCTTAGTAAACTCCATGTTTATTAAAAAAAAAATAAGAGTTAAATATTGAGACTGAAATTTGTGAAATGCTTGAGTCCACACTCAGCTGGTTGCATATATATATATATATATATATATTTTTTTTTTTTTTTATTTTTTTATATATTTTTTTTTTCAGCAAGCATAAATGCAATAGCTACCTCCTAAGTAAATGGGGATAAGGCACCATGCATGAATCTGAATTAATTACATATTACAAAATAGATTTACAGCAAGCATAAATGCAAGAGCTACTTCCTAAGTAAATGGGATAAGGCACCATGCATGAATCTGAAAATTCATGAACCTAAGGCACCATGCAAGAGCTACTTCCCAATAGATCAATTTCCAACACTCTCCCTCAACATGGAGCATATAAGTTGAACACTCTAAGCTTGGCACATATATATTGAATTCAAGGTCCTCCTAAAAATTTTGTCAAAATATTTGAAAGCTGGTCTTTTGAATTGACAGTTTCAGTAATGATTTCTCTAGACATAACCTTTTTCTTGAACAAAATGACAATGAATTTCTATGTATGGTCCTCTCATGAAAAACTAGACTATGGACAATGGGAAGGGTTACTTGATTGTTACAATAAAGCTTCATCTATTAGATGTCACAATATTAATTTCTTAAGAAATTGTTTTATCCAAATAATCTCACAAATAGTTGTTGTCATAGTCTTATATTCTTCTTCTACACTAAACTATGCAACAACATTTTGCTTTTTATTTTTCCATGAAAGAATATTTCCACCCACAGATACACAATACCATATAGTGGAACATCTATCATTAGTGATCCTGCCCAATCTGCATCACAATATCCGAGTGACTGGGGTGTTCCCTTTCTCCTCATATAGTAATCCTAATCCAAAACCTTTCTAATGTACCTTAAAATACAAACAACTGCATTCCAATCATTAGTATAGGGAGATTGCATAAATTGATTGACTACAATTGTAGAAGAAATGTCACGTCTAGTAATTGTGAGATAGGTGAGCTTTTCAACAAATCTTCAATACCACTTAGGATCTGGACAAGGCTTTCCTTGATTAGGCAACGATTTGTGATTTGTGTCCATAGGACTACCAATAGCCCTATGGTCTAACATGTTTGTTTCAATTATTTTTAATCCATACTTCCATTCTGAAATGATAACTCCATCCTTTAATGGAGCAATTTTAATACCAAGAAACTATTTTAATTTCCTACGATCTTTGGTTTGGAAGTAGTTGAAAAAAATTCTCCTTCAGTTGAAAAATTCTTATATAGTCATTACTTAGGATGACTATGTCATCAACATAAACTATTAGATAAACACATTGCCAAGAGAAGTATGATAGTAGAGGACTGAATGGTTTACTTCACTAAATTTTAGACTACATGGTTAACTACTGCGCATCACTATCCAAGATTGAACTCTTAATTAAACCACCTAAAATTGTGTCATTAATGGGACTCGTCCAGGTGGATGCTTCATCTAACACTCAAAACACTATTGTAGCAACTAAGCTCAATGTGCAAGTATAAATATCAAATCCAATTTCATAATCCAAATATAATCTAGTACTACCCGGTCAAGATTCAAGACTAATAACTCGAAGCAAGAATAATAGGGAGATTTAGAATCAAAACAACATAATATAACACAATGGATTCAAACCACCAATCTTTCCATAAAATAATTGTTATATTTTCCTGTACCCAGTTGCAGATTTCAACTCACCCTTTTAGATGATGTTCTTGTAATTGAGCTTGAAGCTGATGGTCCGCTAACACTCCAGATGAACCCAAGGCTGACAATTTTTCTTTTAAAGCAGATGCTGCATAACATCTCTATCATTAGCTTATATCTAATTCAAGAGCTACATAGAAGCAGCAAATATGACATGTATAACACTACTATAAGCAATAAAGCGAAATATACAACAAACTTCACCATTCTTTTAACTTTTTCATCAAGATTTACAAATCACCTCTTATTCCTAGTCGTGTGGTTTGAACACCTAGTGTCCAAATATCAAAAATCAAACTTGGCACAATATGATGTTGTCACCATAAGAAGGACATGATCTAAATCAAAATCATCATTATCACCTTGTGTCATTTGAGTTTCATCCTCTTTTTGCTTTTCTTTATTATTGCAGCATTCATCCACAAAGTGACCCTATTTTTTACATGTATAGCACTGTATATTCCTTTTATCAAATTTCCTTTGCCTTCCTCTGTTTTGATCACCTCCTTTCTTGCTAAATTTCCCACGACCTCCATTCTTCTTGTAGTTGTCACCACTGAAATTCTGATTTGAGACCTTGCTTGGGCCTTCATCAAAATCTTTCAATTTGTTCTTCCATTTTCCCTTATTTTTCTTGCTGCCCCCACCATCATTTCTCTGATAGGCTATGCCTACAAAGCTTGAACAACAGCTCTTACACCACTTCTCTCAAGAAGCCTTTGTTCATGAGTTTCAAGAGAATTTTGTAGCTCCTCCACCCTCATCCTTTCAAGATCCTTTGATTCCTCAATAGCCACCACAATGTGGTCAAATCGAGGGATCAAAGCTCTCAAAATCTTGTCTACTATTTGCTATTCTAAAAAATTCTCAAAGCAAAGCCTTCATTGAGTTGACCAATACTTGAATTCTAGTGAATTAATTCCTTATTGATTCTAGATCATTCATAGACAGCAACTCATATTATTAGCAAAGGGATTGAAACTTCACTTTCTTGATTTTATTAGCACCTCCATATGGCTTGTTCAAAATATCCCATATCTCTTTAGTTGAATTGGCTAAAACTATCTTCTCAAAATTGGCAAAATCCACACATTGATGGATCAAGAAGAGAGCTTTGCAATCTTTCTTTTTAGAGTCTTTGTAAACTGCCCTTTGTGCCTCTATAGCACCTACCTCCACTTCTTGAATGTCATCTTTTATAATTTCCTACACCTCTTGGAAACCAAAGGTGACACCCATCTTGATACACCATTGCTCAAAGTTTTTGCCATCAAGAAGTAGCATGTTGACAGGAACTAGCCATGATTCACCCTTTGAATTTTTCAAAATTTCACACTAGAAAGATTCACACACAAATTGAAAACTCACACAAGAAGGATTTGTCACAAGCTAGTGGGTTTTACACACAAGTCTACAATCAATATAGCTCTAGATATCACTTGCTAGAACACACTCAGAAATAGAAAAGAAAAAGGGGAAACAAAGAATAGGATAAGAGATACTGGATAGAAAACTTTATTTCTTATTGTTGTTTATCACATACACAACATCACTATTTATAGTACACAGTTACAAGTAATTAGTTAACAACCCACTAACCAACTAACAAACATGTAACCACTAACTGAATATCTACAACAACACCTAAGTATTTTTCCACAGCTTTAACTCAATTCATGTCTTCTCATGGAATTATACATTACTTGTATAGCAATCCAAGCATTAAGAATGATTATGAGGCGGTGGAAGGCCTTTACAAATGTATTGAGAGACTTAGTGAAAATGAAGACTTTGTAGACATCATTCATAGAGAGTAGCCAATATATAAAAGGACTAGAGATATTTTTAGGATGAATGCAGCAATAAGGAAAAGAGTTACAGTGGCTCCCAGTAAATGGACAGTTCACTTCTTATAAGCTTGATTACATTTGAATGATTTGATAATTCATGTAAATACTAATGCATATAAATTGCATTATAGTTGAGTGGTGGAAGATGTATGGAGCACATACACCACACTTGCAATATCTTGCCATTAAAGTACTACGTTTGACTTGTAGTTCGTTAGGATGTGAGCATGATTAGAGTACCTTTAAGCATATAAGTTAATGTGAAATTATTTAAATTTCTCTTTAGAATTTCATATAATGATAATGAAACATTGAATCTAACATTTATGTTTTCAAATTATTAGAGATTTGTTTGAAGAAGAGAAATAGGCTTGAGCACCAAAACTTCAAGACTTGGTTTATGTTAAGTATAATCAAGTTCTTCAAGAAGGCTATGAGTGTCATGATGTGATTGATCCTATTGATTTAAATGACATTGATGATAGCAAGGAGTGGATAATGGGATGTGGACATGGTGAAGATACCAAAAATGATTTGGTTTTATTTATGATGTTTTGACTTGGAGAGATGTTGCTAATGCAAGTGAGGTCGGTGAACCTTTACAATACACTAGGAGGCAAACAAAAATGAAGTGGGAAGTTGTTGCATCTACACCTAGGAAGGAAAAAGGAATGGAAATGGTGGGAGAAGAGGATGAAACAAGTGAAGATGAAGGGGAGGAAGAGATCTACAATTCTAATACGAGTAAGAGTGATGAAGAAGACATGAATCTTGAAGAGGATGAAGATTCCTATTACGGAGATATTGTATTTGAATTTTAATGTCTAGTATTCAGTTACTTTAGGCTTTAGAGGTTTTGAGCATTTTGTTTCCACTTTTATTGTTATCTAGTTTATGTTTTATTTAGGTACTGAGTTATTATTATTAATGATGATAAAGGAGTGATGAAGAGACATGGATCTTGATAAGGATGAAGATTCCTATCAAGGAGATATTATATTTGAATTTTAATGTCCAGTACTTTAGTTACTTTAGGCTTTAGAGGTTTTAAGCATTTTGTTTCCTTCACTTTTATTACTATCTAGTTTATGTTTTGTTTAGGTACTGAGTTATTGTTAATGATGATTAGTGCATGAATTTTGAGTTTTTTTTTCTTTATAAGCATTTATATGTATAACATTAATTATTTAATTATTTAATATATATAAAAAATATTAGAATAACAGTCCTCCCACTATTTTTTTTTTTTTGGGATTACCTCTGCTATCTAAGATTAATAATTATGTTTTCTAGCAACTGCAACCTTCTCTTCTGTTTCCAGCCACCTTGTTTGCTTCCTAGACTTTTGTTGTTATTTACATGTTTTACTTAAGACCTACAACTTTTTATTACGAATATATCATGGATTTTAGTAATTTTTATTTTTTTAGCATTTATATGTATATATTTTAAATAAATTATTTAATCTGCACAGAAAATTTTAAAATAGAGGCCATCCCACTATGCAGTATCCCACTAGTGTTTTGGGGATCGGCTATTACGCATCACTGTTCAAGATTGATAACTACGGTACGAGTATGACGGCAAAAAATTAGAAACACAAACTGGGAATTTTGTTAATTGAAATAGAAAATAACCTCAAATAGTAAAGGCTCTTTGACCTTGATTCTAACTAAATAAAAATCAATCACCTGACGATCCCCGTGCACTTTGCAAAAGTGCAAAAAGTTGCTTTCTCCTTTCTCTACTGAATGTGGTCTTATTTTTCGAAATGTCTCCACTTGTTACATTCTGTTAAAATAAACAACAAATTCATATATCCAATACTCACCGGCAAGAAAGGTATAAATAATGAAAGGTTGCACGTAACTGCAAACACGAGTGCAGCTAAATTAGATTTTGGATGAAATACTAAAGCTTTAATTCGCGGTAAGGGATACACTGCTTCTCCACCCTGTTGAGAAAGGATGCGAGGGATATCAAGCGATTCAATTGCTGCATCGAATGTAAAAAGTATTAGCCAACCAAGTTTAACGAAATGAATAAGACAATGAAGCAAGATGACTGTTGGAATGTAAAAAGTATTAGCCAACCAAGTTTAACGAAATGAATAAGACAGTGAAGCAAGATGACTGTTGGAATGTTCCTTCTCTCTATATTTCTTTATTTTAAAGCATTCTATGCGGGAGGGGGAATGTAGCAGCAGAAAGTTTGCAAGACAAATAATATAAGAGAAAGAAGCTGTCAGCAACCAACTGGAATTTCAGAGTAAAGGCTGAAAGAGTCAAAGTTATCTAACCAGCAGGCAGAAAAAAACTTGCCGGCATAGGAGTTGTGTTAGGATTAACTATAACCCGGGTTTTCCAAACTTGCATATTTCCATCCCTGGATAGGGTTACAAGTAAACGCAACGTGGGTAGCCAAGCAACTGATGTTATTGGTTGTGATCCAACTTGTGTTCTGAAATTGAAATAATATAACCATCAGAACCCAAGACAAACAAGCCTCAACTTAAATATTTCCAACAATTGGCCGCAAGAAAGCAACAAATTCAAAATAGATAACCATGATACGAGGTCTCTCAGTTACAGGATGGGGAAATCTCAACCATAGCCACAGTCACTCACAATCCAATCATACTAGGTCTGTCTGTTGATACATCCCATGCCAATAGTGTACCACGTCGATCACCAACAAATATCCATTCTAGAGTTGGGTGAAATGCAAATGCACCGGCACCATTAAGCTTTATAGTATTGTCAACTGAATAGGAAACAAAATATAAATAACACTAAGGATATGACTTATAAGAGAAATATAAACCATGTCAACAAGAATAGAATGTGTCGGGAATCATCTCACTTTGAAGTGTGTAATGAACAGCATAGGTGTAAATGTTATACGCTCGAATCAAACCTTCTGCATAAGCAACATACTAGGACAGAGAAGCAACGAAGTCAAGAAGAACAGGGCCGAAGTATGATTAGAAGAAAGACTGGAGACTAAGTCTTTCTTCAGCACAAATATGTATAACAGGAACCTGCCAAAAGTGACAAGAAATATATTGACGTAATACCAGAACGGGGAGGCGAGGATGACAAGCAAGATTCACAATAGGCTTCTTCAAGTCTGTCTTGATTTTTGTGGGTGCTCTACCGCCTTCAAAAGTTCCAACAACTTCATTTATGCAAAAACAGATATAGATCAGAAATATCGAGATTAATAACACATAACTTCACAGATGAGAAACCAGACATCCAACCTGTCACACTCATCCGTTTATGGAATCCAAAAAACACAACAGATTGTAGTGCAGTCAATGCCAAATGTACTTCTGTATCAGAATAAATTTGCTCTGTCTTCTTCTCTGGTGAATGCAATACACATGTTTGCTCTAAGTCAAAATCACAAGATCGTATTGTACAATCCTACAAATGGAAAAGCAACAGTTATAATAAGTATAAAAGAACTTCACAGTCACAACTCACAACATATAAACTAATAAAGAACAGGATTTAGCAACATTACATCCATAAAAACAAAGACTAATGGTTCTATCTCCCAAGTAACAGGAAATGATTAAGTTATAAGTACAGACAAATGGAATTTGCCCAACAAATGAAACAGAAATTCAGTACACTTGATTATATACGCTAGTGCACCTTTATATGTTAAAGAATGATAACATCCAAATAAAGAAAATAAAGGAAGACATAACACCAAGCTCATAAGAAATTTACTTCGGTAAAGAGACTCAAAAAAGGGAGAATGATACACTGACCAAATATCAAGATATGATTTAAATAGAAAAATAAATTAGTATATTATCTTCCCAAAAACCCTAAGTAATTGAAACCTCTCAACACACCATCTCTTTACTCTAAAATCAGAAGAAATATGTACTATGGCAATACGTTCTTAACTAGCACAATTTTTTTATTATTTAGAAGGACAAGGGGAGGAATTCAACCAAATTGCAGTCCAAATCTCATGTGCATAAATCCATTATGTCCATTTTATTGTTACATCTTGCACACCTATCACCAAAATGATAAGAAAATTTTATTATAATTTCCTAACTATTTCTTGTTTTCTTTTATTTCTGAACTGAACTTAACCATGCAAAATACTTCAGCAAGATCCTACAATGTTGTTCCCATGATCTTAAATATACCCATGAGGATCTGATTTTCACTTTGTTGCATATCTAGCCAAAAATACAAAAAGCATTTCTGGAAATCTATCGGCTCTTAGGAGAACAACTCTATAACAATGATATTGTGCTCCCGACCTGAGTACAATATTTGTAATATTTTGCCCTTCCACAGTCCATTCTTCAATGGGAGAAAAAAGATTCAAAAGTTCCGTTGAGAACTGAAGCACCAGAAAGAAAATGTTACTATACAACAAAAGTCTTATCCCATCAAGTGACGTCAACATCATTGATCACACAATGTCACTGGACTGGGTTAAAGATCAAATACTCTGGGATATTATTCACCTTAAGATCATTCTTAATTTCCTCCAATGTCCTTCTTGGTCTCCCACTCCCCCTTTTCACATAATTAAAAATCATGTAATTTATTCTCTTCACCAGTACTTCCAGTGGCCTTTGTACATATGCAAACGGCCTTAACTGATTTTTTATTGTCGTCATTTTCTCAATTGTGTCACACTAATATCTCTCATATACAAACATTTTGTATCCTAAAAAATATTACTATAAACTACAAAAAAAAATATACATATGCACACAATAGAAGTTCAGGTACGGCCAACCTGGAGGATTGCAATCACAGTATGCCCTCGTGTAGGACTATATGACATGCGAACAACTGGTGCACCAATGTCAAGAGCAGAAATCTTGCTTCCTGTTAATGCATCAAATTCTGCATACATGGAAATAAACCAATTAGAAACACATTTGCCAAAAATACGTCAAAAAGCAAATAAATGCAGCAGAAATAAAGGTAAGTCCACACAGTCAATTCACAAGAGAGCTAGGCGCACAAAACCAATGGTTCAGATGGATCAACAAGGAGCATTGCTGCTATCAGTACATTCCTTCAGAAATGAAAGCTTCAAGAGTAAGTTAAGCAATGTTTACCAGGCATTGCCATCGTGGTGGTTTACAAAGTTATGTACTTATGTCTTTCTTATTCTGGATGGGTTTTTTAGTGAACAATGCCTTTGAAGGCTAGCATCAAATTGGATATAGTTGTTTTAGGTTTAGTTATGGATGACCTAACTAATTCTTCCATCACGACAACAGCTCATGCTTGTGCTCGTGATGCATTGCTTCTCACAAGTTTGTTCTCTTTTAGAGAATAGAATAATTTATTAAAAGAAAGGAAGAAAAAATGACAGGAGGATCAGGAATGTTCCTAACAGCATAAAAACAAGGGGAAAAAGAGATTATAAATAAATAAAACACACACATATCTCACTAGAGCCCCCCAGTCCCTCTGACTGGAACTACCTCCAAAAGAGTAAAAATCCACATAAAATTACAGATTTTAGAGATAGTATTTGGTGACTCCAACTTAGAAGCTCGTGCAAAAAGGAGAAAGAAATACAATTTACATGAGACAAGAACTCAAGGTAAGGAGTGATATGGAAACATTCTCAATATTTTTATTTTGAATAGGTAGAGTAGTTAACAAGTAGAGCTGGAATCATAATTAACTGCCCCAGGTAGCTTCAAGGAGAAGGACTGAAGATAATGCTTTAGATATGATTAGGTGAATGAATCGTACCAACTCATCTAGTACGACTTTGGTGTATGTATTTAAATCTATTTATTAAGTTCAATTTAGATAACAGTCTTCCCTGAATGACTTTCATGCACTTGCTTGGAAGGGCAAACCATACTGCTTGTGAACATCACCCTACTCATCACTATATGCCTGTGCATCAACATAAAATCATGTGAAGCAATCTCTGCTTTAGTTTTTCTTCCTTTGCAACAAGGAGCAATGCAGAGCCTAGCAGAGCCAAAAACAGCTAAGCAAGTGCATTGGGATGGAAGCTACTACTTTGCTCTCGGTTTTAAAAGCAGGAACAAGTTGAGAAAACCAGTTAAACTAAACCAAACTGTGGTTTTTGTCTGAGAATTTGTTTGGATAAATTTTTCTATAATCACTTATAAAAAAAAAAATAAGAGATAAAACGAATTGAGCTTCTCCTATAAGATAAAATCAACTTATGCACTTAGAATTTTATAAAAGTTTTCTCATCTAACTTTTCCAAAAGATGAAGTGCATAAGGGTTGATTTTAACTTATGGAAGATGTTCAGATCATTTCATCTTATTTTTTCTCCTTAAGTAATTATGGAAAATCCAAACAAAATTTGATTCCATAAATGTACAGTTTGGTCCAGGATTTGAAAATAAGCTTGAACGATGTGAATTGAACCAAAGTCTTTTTAAACATACTTCAGTATGATACACAGTGTGTGTGTATATATACACACACACAAATATGTATACATTTCTCATCTGATAATGGATTTATCAACTTGTTATTTTGTTTGTTATTTCTCTTCCCACGTATAACATTTATAATACTTTAACACCGCAATTAGACAACAGCTTTACAATGTATGAAGTTTAATCCAAACTAGAAACATGATTTGGTTTAGTTTCTGAAATTATCATTCAGTAAATATGAAATTGGTTCAAGGAATATTACAAAAATAAAGATAAGTACAAACGGAGACGAATGCAGCGGCATATCGAGCGCATGTCACACCCACATTCGTGACCTCTGGTTCTCCTTCACTATTAGAATCTAATTTCAAAAGAGCACGTTACCGTAATGATCCGAAACGCGTCATTTAGGCGTTTCCAAATTCTATAAGCAGAGTGAACTTAGGTTCCCGAATATAGAAACATCACGAGAGTGATAGTGCAGTTGCTCACCGACGATGTATGTTCCGATGGCGACGGCAACGAGTACCAGATGAGGATGGAAGGTAGCTGCGTGTGGCTGCAGAGGTCTCACGCCACGCCCAACGTGGCGAAGATCAAGATGCTGCAATGTCGTCCACTCCATGGATACGGTTCCTCAAGTTTCCACCTACAATTTCATCGTCACGTTAGAATACCGAAACGAAATGAAACAAGAGGATGTAGACCTTGTTAGTGGTTCAGAAAAAAGATAAAAAATAAAAGCATGGAATCGCAATACTAACTTGTAACTGAAAAATGGAAACGGAATAATATGAACGACCAGCTACGATTTAAAAACTATAAGAAAGGGAAGAAGAATAGGACAATGGACCAAGCGTGGGTCGTTGGATCTGCGTGGACATGATATAAAAAGTTTGCGGCCCAATATTTCCAAAGGTCTTGAACCTTTGAAGGGAAATGATATTTACACCTTACCTTTTAATAAATATATTCCTTCTCTTTTTCTTTTTTTGAAAATTTTTCTAAATACTAGTATAATTTATTGAGAATTTTTTAAATAAGTCATCATAAATACATTTTTCAAAATAGGCATACGTTTATTGCGCAAAAGTTTTTTCGAAAAGCTTTTTTTCTGTAGAATTATATCTTGAACTATATTTTAAAAATGTAATGTTTATCGTGGTTAAAAAAATATTTTAACCCATTAATTTATACATTGTATTCAAGATAAAATAAAATAAAATTATAGTAAATTTTTATTAATTTCTACATGAAAATAAAGAGAGGAGAGAAAATATGTAAGAAATTTTAAAAATAATAAAGATGAAAAATGTGAATTTAAAGAAGATAAAGATAGAATATAAAAATAAAATTTAAAAAAAATATGAAGATAAAATAAAAAAATATGATTTATATTATTCTATTCACATTTTTTTTTGTCAATTTTTTATTTTAATAATATCCTGCAAGTTTAGTTTCGTTGTTTTGAAATTTAAATTTATGTAAAAAAATTGAGTTCCGAAAGTTAATTTTTTTATAATTCTAGAATTTAATTTTTGAAAGTCAATTTTTTATGCATTCTGATAATAAGTTTATGAAATCTTACTTCAAGTTACTTTCTCCTTCAAGTTTCCCTCCACTTCAAGCGTCCTCCTTCAGTGTTGTTTGTTTCAGCTGCAACCAAACATGTTACCGTTGCTGTGATAAATCAGATAATGTTTTTGAGTAAAGAAAATGTGTACCAACGTTCATGCGCCATTTTGACAAGTGAGATTTATTTACTTTCTAAAATTTTGCCTTCTCTGAATTCTATTAAAAATTGGAAACAGAATTTCGGACAAGTAATTGGTTCATATTAGGCTCCAACTTTGGTACATTTAGTGTAGGTAAGTTTGGTGTGAAGATGAGGACATTCTTGGAGTTACTGACGATTCATCTTCAATTTGTCACAATAAAATTTGACTTTCATAATTTAAATTTTAAAAGTGTAAAATTTTCCCAATCTGAAAAATTGAAAGTAAGAATGAGCTCTGGAATTTAGATTTTTAAAGTATGAATGAATATAGGAATGATGTTTGAAATTTAATTTCTGGAAATATGTAAATTTTTCATATTTTCAAAATCTAATTTCTAAAACGATGAACCAATGTTGTGTATAAAAATATTATTGAAATAAATATTGACAAAAACGAGTGGGAGTGTAAAAAGAAAAAAATTGGGTGCAAAAAGCAATCCCCAGTAATATTTTAAGTTATTTTTCATTCATTTTCCTAATTTTTTAATTCAATTTAAGCTTCAAAATTGTTTTTTTATGTCAACATGTTCCTTTAATTTTATTCTATCCATTTCGCATGATGTTTTAACGCCCTTAAATGAATTGTAACAATAGTATTTTGGACTAATTATTTGTTCTTTCCATTAATATTTGGTGTTGTGTGCTTAAGAGAGGGACACTATTAAAATTTAAAAATTGAGATGGTGTTTAATACAAGTGTAATGATATTCTTTAATTTAAATTTATTACACACTTCTCTCATCTTTATTTTTTCTTTTACAGCATGTTTGGATCTGAATTCACGAATTCTTGATCCACGTCACAGTAGAAACTACTATTTGTAGCTTCTATATGTTTCTCTCCATATGACGTGCTTTATGGATTTACTAGCATCTTAAACATGTTTCCAAACAAGCAATTAATTAGATGTCAAGTCATAACTTTTTGAGAGATTCAAATTACAATTCTAGGTATGATTCAAAGTTTCTTTTAATCACACTGCCCTTTCTCGCTTATGGTGTAGGACGATGGTTTTAAAATAGGCCTTAAATTCGAGTGTTTCTCGTTATGTTCACGCTACCAACTTCTATTCTTTTTTCATCGTCACTCACGCTGGATAACAGACAGGTACACTTCTCATTTATCAGTTATATTAACCATGTAATTACATATATACAAAAAAAATCTTGCTATGTAATAGGTATCTTAAAAGATAGACATATTCTAATTTTAAAATCTTATCAACAAAAATCTTACCAGTTAATTCTTATAATTTTGATTATTCTACTTTAGTAATACATTTAAAAAATAATAATTTTAATCATATAATTAATTTATTCTTCAATTTTTAATGAATATAACTACATAACAAATTCGATCAATTATTTTTTTTAATTAAACAATTTATAATACATAAATATTTTATATAATATTAATTATTTATTTTTTATGAATTAAATCATTTAATAAGTGAACATAAATTAATTATTTTTTTAAAATATATAAAATAAAATCGAACAATTAAAATTACAAGACTAAAATTATTTATTTTTTAAAATATATTAACCAAAATTGAACAATTAAAATTATAATAATTAAAATTATCCATACACCAAATTAAAAAAATAAATAATATAATTACGTAAAAATAATAATAAGAGAATTTTGTTAAAAATTATGTTACTAATATAATAAAAATTACGATAAAAAACTTATAATATTTTTAATCAAATAATTTTATTTTCAATGCAAGAAAACATCACACACGTGTTAAAGGCCCCTCTCTTTTCGGCCTCCAGCTAGATGCAACCGCAAATTCTTCTTTCGAGCCATATGCATTGAATAGCTGCCATTAAAGCACAGTTTGTCGTCTTTCCTTTCCACTATAGGAATTCTTGATCCTTCAAAATGCTAATAAAGGAATGTAACGTGGTGAATTACTAGCTAGAGCCTGGAGGATAACACTTTTAAAATGTGTTGAAAATGACAAGCCTACACTATTACTCCTTCAGTGTCCTTTTTGGATAAAGACATCTTTGACGTCCCAGTTGTGTGTTTGGTTCATGAGGAATCTTAGTAATACTTTTTTCTTAATATTTTTATTATTATTTAAAATTTATTAAAAATTATAATTTTTGTGAGCCTTATTTTTATAATAGGTGAGACTCAATAAAAAAAAATGATAAAGAGAATGTTGCTATTATTTTTCTTGATTTAACACGAAAGTAAAAGAAAATAAAGTAAAAAAAAAGAAAAGTGAGTAAAAATTAATACGATTTTTGAGTTGTTTGATAGGGGAGAAAATAAAAATGTATTAATTATATCCTACAAAATAATGAATTATTAATAGTAGAGAAAAATAAAACTAACAAAGATAAATATCATATGTAAATATATATAAACTCACATTTCATATATAAGATGAATAAAATAAAACATAAGTAAATAATATAGATATATACAATCTCAACAAAAGTTGATCGAACATAATAATGATGTCATAAAAAATATAATAACAAAATTAAACTCATAAAATTATATATAAATAAATGTACAATATAAAACTCACACTAATCTAAAACATAGAAAATATTATAACTAAACTTATAAATTAAATAATTATGAAAACCTCCCATATATTTAATTTTATGATAGTATTAATAAACTTAGAGTTAATAAAGTTATATGACAAGTGATGACAAGAACTAAATCATAAAAATATTGCTTATATGGCAATGGGACAAATATCCTAATGTTTAACATAACAAAATTAAAACTGTAAAGTCATGGCACAAATTTCTCAATCTTTTCCATGTTTTAAGGAAAACATGTTTCCTTGTTTAGGCCATGATTTGAGCCTTGGTTCTCTCCATGATTTCTTTCCTTTTTTTTTTGCATGTTTTCTTCCTTGTAATGGGTGCATATGTTTTTGTTTCTCAATGCCTATATAAGGCATCAACAATTAGAAAGCAAAATACTGATTGAAATCATTCATACACATCTATTATCTTGTCTCTCTACTTACTTCTCTCTATCTCAATTAACTTGATCAGGTCTCCGCATATCATTTCATTGTTATACTCAACAAGTGGTATCGAGCTACTTGTTCAATTAGAGATTCAATATGTCTACCGTCACTAAATTTGACATTGAGAAGTTTGATGGCAAGATTTGCTTTTCTATTTGGAAAGTCCAAATGAAAGTCGTTCTTACGCAGAAGCGGATTGAAGAAAGCTTTAGATGGAAAGACCAAAAAGCCTGGTCAACATGATGATGAGCAATGGGACGAAGTTAGATGAAAAGGCGCTTTCAAAGAATCCAACTATGCTTGTCCAAGGAGGTTCTTCGAGAAGTAGCAAATGAAACCACCCATTGCTTTGCTTTGTGGCTGAAATTAGAATCTCTTTATATGACCAAAAGTCTCGCAAAACAAGCCGTCTCAAAGAAAGACTATATACGATTCGTATGGTCGAAGGTATTCTATTCAATCTCATCTTAATGAGTTTAATTCTATTATCATGGATTTGGAAAACATTGAAATCAAAATTGATGATGAAGACAAAGCTGTTTTGTTGGTTGTCTCTTTACCTTCTACCTATAAACACTTTAAAGAAATTATGTTGTATAGCAACAATGATACCTTATCCTTTGAAGATGTTAAATCTAATTTGTTGTCCAAAGAAAAGTTTGATCGTGATATCCACTCTGAGGACAAGGGTGAGGGTTTAAGTGTCAGGGGTAGAACTCAAGAAAAAGGGAGTACCAGTAACAAGAAAAGTAGATCCAAATCCAGAGGGCGTAAATCCAACAAAACATGTCGTTATTGCAAGAAATTTGGGTATGATATCTCCGACTGCTTTATCTTGAAAAAGAAACAAGAAAGGCAAGAAAAAAACCCTGCTGAAGCTGCTAATGTTGAAACTGATTCTGATGGTGATGTTATGATATCTATCTCTTCTGATAAGAGGAGCAAAACTGAATGGATTCTTGATTCTGGATGTACATTTCATATGTGTCCTTATAAGGACTTATTCACCACTCTTGAACCTGTTGATAGTGGTGTTGTTTTGATGGGTAATGACACCCAATGCAAGATTACAGGAATAGGTACTATTCAGATCAAGACTCATGATGGCACTGTCAGGACTCTTTCCAATGTTCGTTTTATTCCTGACTTGAAGCGAAATCTAATTTCCCTTGGCACCCTAGAGTCTCTTGGGTGCAAGTATTCAACTGAAGGTGGAGTTCTAAAGGTATCAAAAGGTGCTATTGTTTTATTAAAGGCTAACCGTATTGGTAGTTTGTATATCTTGCAAGGATCTGTAGTGACAGGATCAGCAGCTGTCTCATCTTCTATGTCTGATGAAGATGTCACCAAATTATGGCACATGCGCCTGGGCCATATGAGTGAAAAAGGCATGCACCTTCTGAGCAAGCAAGGTCTTCTTGGTAATCAAGGCATCGGTAAGTTGGAGTTTTGTGAACATTGTGTCTTTGGGAAGCAGAAAAAGTTAGCTTCTCCACTGCAACTCACCGCACAAAAGGTACCCTTGATTACATTCATTCTGATCTTTGGGGTCCTTCTAAAGTTCCATCTTATGGAGGACGCCGTTATATGATGACTATTATTAATGATTTTTCTCGTAAAGTCTGGGTCTATTTTCTAAGGCACAAAAATGAAACATTCCCCACTTTTAAGAAGTGGAAAACTCTTGTTGAAACTCAGACAGGAAAGAAAGTCAAGAAGCTCAGAACGGATAATGGATTGGAGTTCTGTGAAGGTGACTTTAATGAGTTCTGCGCAAATCATGGTATTGCTAGACACAAAACCATTCCAGGTAAACCCCAGCAGAATGGTGTTGCAGAACGTTTGAACAGAACTATCCTTGAGAGAGCTCGTTGTATGCTCTCAAATGCTGGTTTATGGCATCAACGTGAGTTGTGGGTCGAGGCAGCATCTACAGCTTGCTACTTGATCAACCGATCTCCACATTCTTCACTTAATTTCAAGATTCCAGAAGAAATTTGGTCAGGTAATCCTATTGATTATTCTAATTTAAGAATTTTTGGATGTCCTGCATATGCACATGTCAATGATGGAAAATTAGCTCTAGAGCTATTAAGTGCATATTTCTTGGTTATGCATCTGAATCTAAAGGTTATCGTTTATGGTGTTCTGATCCTAAGTCACGAAGATTAATTCTTAGTAGAGATGTGACTTTTAATGAGGATGCATTATTATCTTCTGGAAAACAATCATCTGTGTCTTCTTCCAGTACTAATAATCTGCAAGGTACTAACGAGAAGGTGGAGTTAGAGTTAAAATCTGTAGCTCTAATGTTGATGTTCCATCTTCCTCTACCACTGAGTCTAGCATTGATGATCGTGGTGATGATCATCCTATTCAGCAACAGGAAGAATATAATATCGCTCAAGATAGGCCAAGAAGACAGATAAAATTGCCAGCTAGATACACTGATGACTATTTGACTGCTTATGCATTGTCAATTGCACAAGAGGTAAATGATGATGTTAAACCTACCAGCTATACTGAAGCTGTTTCTTGTGCTGATTCTGCTAAGTGGCTAGTGGCTATGAATGAAGAAATTGAAAGTCTTCACAAGAACAACACTTGGAATTTGACAAAGCTCCCTAAAGGAAAAAAACCTCTGAGGTGTAAATGGATCTATAAGAAGAAAGATGGCATTCAGGGGTTGAAGATCCTAGATGCAAGGCGCGATTAGTCGTTAAAGGCTTTTATCAAAAGGAAGGTGTTGACTTTAATGAGATTTTCTCACCTGTTGTTCGTCATACTTCCATTCGTGTTTTGCTTGCTTTTTGTTGCTCTGTTTAATTTGGAATTAGAGCAACTTGATGTAAAGACAGCTTTTCTACATGGAGAGCTGGAAGAAGAAATTTATATGGATCAGCCTGAGGATTTGTTGTTCCTAGTAAGGAGCATCTTGTTTGTCAATTAAAGAAATCCTTATATGGCCTCAAGCAAGCTCCCAGACAATGGTATAAAAAATTTGATTCCTTTATGATTGGGCAAGGTTATTCAGGAGTAAATATGATGATTGTATTTAGTTTCAACAATTTCTGATGGAACTTTCATATACTTGTTACTTTATGTTGATGATATGTTGATTGCATCACGTGACAAGTCTTTGATCAAGAAATTGAAAGCTCAACTCAACAGTGAGTTTGAGATGAAGGAATTAGGTGCAGCTAAGAAAATTCTTGGCATGGAGATTCATAGAGATCGCCAAGCTGGTAAATTATTTTTATCTCAACAAAAATATATTGAGAGATTACTTGATAGATTTAATATGAATAATTGTAAACCTGTTTCTACTCCACTTGTTGCACATTTCAAGTTATCTTCAGACCTTTGCCCACAAACAAAAGAAGAGATGGAGTGTATGTCGCACGTTCCATATGCTAGTGCAGTTGGCAGTTTAATGTATGCTATGGTGTGCACTAGACCTGATTTAGCATATGCTGTCAGCATGGTAAGCCGATACATGCATAATCCTGGAAAGGATCACTGGAGTCTTGTAAAATGGATTTTTTTCGGTATCTTAAAGGTACTAGTAATATTGGCTTGGTGTTTGATTGAAGCAAAGCTACAACTAATAATGTTGCAGGCTTTGTTGATTCGGATTATGGTGGTGATCTTGATAGAAGAAGATCTCTTTCTGGCTACATCTTTACTCTCTGTAATTCTGCTATCGGTTGGAAAGCTTCACTTCAATCTATTGCAAAGCATTATCCACAATGAAGCAGAATATGTCTCAGCAACAGAGGGTGTGAAAGAGGCTCTTTGGATTCAAGGTTTGGTCAAAGAACTTGATCTCACACAAGATGTTCCTACTGTGTTTTGTGATAGTCAGAGTGCTATTCATTTGACTAAGAATAATCGTTACCACGACAAGACCAAGCACATAGATGTTAAACATCACTTTATCCAGAGATATTGTTCTTGTTGGTGAAGTTCTACTACAAAAGGTACATACATCTGAGAATCCAGCAGATATGCTTACTAAGCCACTTCCGAATGTCAAGTTTCAACATTGTTTGGACTTGGTTGGTCTCTACAACACATGATTCCCCCTTTGGGGCTTTATCTGGCGATGAGCAACTTATTAAATTTGAGCCAAGGTGGAGATTGTAAAGTCATGGCACAAATTTCTCAATCTTTTCCATGTTTTAAGGAAAACATGTTTCCTTGTTTAGGCCATGATTTGAGCCTTGGTTCTCTCCATGATTTGCTCCTTGTTTTGTTGCATGTTTTCTTCCTTGTAATGGGTGCATATGTTTTTGTTTCTCAATGCCTATATAAGGCATCAAGCAATTAGAACAAAATACAATTGAAATCATTCATCTACACATCTATTATCTTGTCTCTCTACTTACTTCTCTCTATCTCTAATTAACTTGATCCGGTGTTTCCGCATATCGCTCGCTGTTATACTCAACAAAAACAATGTACCAAAGGTTATTATATATCTCTAAGCAACAAATTCTCATTATTGAAAAAAGTATCCACACAATTTACTGGTAGGTGTTGATATAAACTAAAATATCAAAATATTTATTATATAAACACTAAGTAACATACGACTAAGACATAAATATATATTATGTATATATATATACAGACAAAATAAAAATAATAAAAGTAGAGAAATTAAAAAGTACTACAAAAATCAATGTGACATCATTCATTATTAATAACGTTATATTTTATGAAACAAAAATGGTTTGTGTAAAATTAAAACAAATAATTTTTATATATAGGGACTACGATATAAAAATTATACAAATATAAAAACTAAATAAGTAATTGATTTTTTTTGTCATTATATATTATCAATATTTCAAAGGCATCATTTTGATAGTAAAATTCATCAAGATATTAAAAAAATCTGGAGAGAAAAAATATAAACAAATATAGTAATACATATAATAATAATATATATTAAAAAAAATTGTACAACCTATATAATTCAATTATTACATGTAATACAAGATTGTTTTATTATAACATAATTTTAAATATATAATTGTATTGAATACTTAAAAAAATTATCAATTATAATAATTGTATCTAACGCAATAAAATTATCTTTCTTACAAAATCCTCATAAAAATAATTGTATACAGAAAAAGAAAGGTGGATTAAGAATGCAGTTAGGATTAGAATGTGGAGTAAAAAAATTGATATGCATGTAAAAAACAGTGGGAGAGTTAACGGCCGGATTGTCTCAAAAGAAATAGAATTATTCCATGAAGCTTTAGAGAGAGAAGGTGAGCAGTGGCACGGCCTTATAATTCCAAAATTGAATTTCTTCTCTCCTTCCATTCCAATACTGCTTAATTAGATAGCCATTAAGAAGTCCATTCCTGGAGATGATAAGAAGAAGCATGGCAAGCTCTACCTCTTCACGAGGCATTGCTGCAATAGTCGGGGTTGGGCCCAAGCTGGGTCGATCCATCGCCCGCAAGTTCGCTCACGAAGGCTACACCGTTGCCATTCTCGCTCGCGACCTAGGCACGTCGCACAACCCCAACTTTATTATTTAATTAATAATTAAATTATATATACACCTCTTCTATTAATTTTTAGGGTTTTATATGTACAGGGAGATTGTCGAAATTGGCGGAGGAGATAGCAAGGGAAGAGAAAACTCAGGTGTTTGCAATACGTATCGACTGCTCCGACTCCAAATGCATCAGGGACGCATTCGAAGGAGTACACTCCCTGGGATTCGTCGAGGTTCTTGTTTACAATGCTAATCACCTCTCCCACCCCACCTCCCTCCAACATATCTCCCTCGACACGTTCCAAAAATCCCTCGCTGTTTCCGCCGTCGGTGCATTCCACTGCGCCCAACAGGTAACACTACTTTATTCTATTAATTTCTATATTTATTCATCAAAATATTTAATATTTATGGTTTGTTAATTAATGAAGGTGTTGACGGGCATGGTGGAAAGAGGAAAGGGCACAATCCTTTTCACTGGCTGTTCTGCCTCACTAAATGCCATTGCCGGTTACTCCCAACTATGTATAAATTGTCTTTTTAATTATTATCTTTCTTTCTCCACCGTGCTGAATGCTGATGATTAAATTTAATATTGGGACAGGCTGTGGGAAATTCGCGTTGAGAGCACTAGCGCAATGTCTGGCCAGGGAATTTCAACCTCAGGGAGTGCACATAGCACATGTAATCATGGACGGTGCTGTTGCCCCACCCAGGTTCGTTGTCGTCAGTTTCATTGGTTGCAGATCCCTACCCTTTTCGACTAGATTCCGATTCAAGTCTTAATCTATCTATGCATGCGTCTACATATACGAAAAATTATTAAGCAATCTTTGTCCTAACCGAATCTCCCATGCATTTAAATTTTTTAATTTACAAATGATAATTACTTTATTCAAATATGTATCATTTGTCGAGACATAATGGTTTCAACTATACCGCCACCAAAAATACAAAGATGTGAATCTATACATACACGAATTAATTAATGGGTACAAACGAATAGTATGAGATATATAGTTATTGCAGGAGAAGATTAGGTTCGGTTAGCGATGAAAGCATAAGCAGTGGAGAGGATGAGGGCACACTGGACCCAGATGCTGTGGCTCAAACATACTGGCAGTTGCACGTTCAGGACCGAACCGCTTGGACCCAGGAGATGGACCTGCGTTCCAACCCTGGTTCATTTTTCTAGCTCCACTCTTTCCTTAATTTTCCCATTATGAATATTTTGTCTCTTTGGTATCATCCACCCCCCGTATCTATCATTTCAACATTCACCAGTGTGCTTTTTATATGTTTTCAGAGAAAAACATTTGCTTTTCGTAGTGTACTAAACTTTGATTTTGCTTGTTATTTTATTTATATGGTGGAAAACACTCATCTTGTGTAATGTACCTAGAAATGAATGTATAGTGGTGTCTTGAAAATGGATGTCTTCTAATAATATTCGTAGAAACTAAGAAAGGAAAAATGAATTCTTATATATACTTAGATTTGCTCTCAAACCAATCATTACATTGAGAAATCGTGATCGGGGACTTCATTTGTCGGTAATGGATCAACTTGCCATGGAAGAATTGTGGTGGGGGATATGGTATGGGTCCGGCATTGTAAAAGAGGAATGGGATGAGAACAAGGAATTGCAAGGATAGAACCATAACTTCGTGTTCTATTCTACGACACATAAAAGGGTATTTTCTTGTTTTCTCTTTGCATGTATTTGCTTAAATATAATACGGATATTTTTTCAGTGCCTGAATTAAAAATTAAAAATTAAAAATATTAGAAAAGAGTATTTATCATATAAAAATTAACCTCACGTCTAGTAGCAGGAGATTTAAGTACTAGAAAATTCAATTAGTTTATGTGAGTGCAAACTTTATTGTACACAAAAAATATAAAAATTATTTAATATTTTTCAATTAATTTAGAATATTTAATTCTTCCAACTTAGGGTCATTAATTAACGTACAATACATAAATTCTCTTATAAATTTTCTATTACTTAATTTATAATAAGTTAAATAAAAAATAAATATATTTAATATCTTGAAAATACAAACACATTCAATAATTAGTAGAGAAATTTATAATTATTCAACTCAAAACTAGGAAGATTAATGGAAAATTATGTGTATAACTATAATTGGTTGAATTAATTTTAGAAAAATAATTATCCACTATTTAAAAGATCTCATAAAAATTGATAAAAAATAAATAAATATTATTTTATTTATGGTTCTTAAAGGAGCTACCTAATTGCTGGCATGTCCCTCATTTGCCGTTGCTGACATTTCCTGCCATATTTGGCCAGTTTCCTTTCCTTTCCTTTCAATTTCACTGGCATAAAAATGGAAAAAGATGGTTCTCTTTTTATCTTTTTGTTTAGGTCCACGGGAAAGAATAAGAACAGAGAGAGAAAGAAAGAGAGTGACGTGACAGTGGAACAGTAACACCTATTAGTCAACAGACACTCAGCACGCATTGGGATATATATATATATATTAAAGGGGTCATAAATGTTGGGGGCACAGGCGCATAGCAGCTGACAGCTGCATTAATAATTGGATGAAGTGACGGAGGGACCCATTATTACTTACACGATTGGACAATGCCTTTTATTTTATAAATTTATCGAAAATTTTAATATCATAAAAAATAATAATTAAATTATAATTTTATTCTTTTATTTTATAATAAAAATTTATTTTAATTATTTAAATTTTAAATTTGAGTTAACATTATCTTTACTTATGCTTTATTAGATAATATGTTACGATTATAGTCGCGACAAGATTGACGAGAATAGATTGATTGACGTCTGAATTCTTTTAGAAGAAAATAACATGGAGTTTGGAGTCGTCACCATATTTTTAAGGAAAATGTCAAAAAATCTATGATTGGATAAAGTTAGTCTTCGGAACTAGCTAGATTTCAGATTCGTCTATTAAACATAGAGAATGTGTTAGCACCCTACGACTTCCGTCTCAAGACGGTTACCTTAATCAGATATGGGAAATTTGTCATGATTTCTAAATTGTTATTTTTACCTTTCAATGCAGATAAAAGTGGATTTTATTATTGGAAAGGAATGGAATATTTTTGGTTTTTTTAAATTTGACAGAAGTTGCTTCCTACTCCTACGTATCTCCTTATACAATGGAGAATTCAAAGTATATGTAGTTCTGGCTATCGTCACAAAGGGTGTTTGTTTATCCTACAGGTCACTAAGGCCAACTAGGTGTCAGTGGATACAAAGTGAGGTAAGGCCAACTAGGAGTCGACCAACCCAAGGGGAGGTAAGGCCAATTAGGAGTCGGTAGACACAGAGAGGGGTGAGGCCGACTAGGAGTCGGCTAGTTAAGGAAGAAAGTAAGGTCGATTAGGAGTCGGTGGATGCCAAAGTAGGGGATAAGGTCAACTTGGAGTCGGTCAGCAACAGGGGAGGCAAGGCCGACTAGGAGTCGGCTGGCCGAATGGGAGCGGATACCTATTTGAAATCGGCTATGTAAAGGGGAAAGCAAAACCTATTATTGACTAAGCTTTGATGCTCAAATGCCTTATATTGGGTTAAGGTAAAGTTATATCTGTTTGGTTACTCTATTGTTGCGAAGAAGACTCTACTCATTTAGGTTATATGCTAACTCTTTTTTTCTCTTTCAACAAAAGTTTCTTAGTAACCTTCTTGCTCTCTCTCTCTATCTCTCTTTTTTTCGTCCTCTCTCTTTTGTTTTTCTTCCCTTTCTATAGGCCCTGAGGCCACCCCTTTTGCTTCCCATTTTACTTGGGTAGTTGATGGGGTAACTTGCGTCTTCTGTGTTGTCCTACGGAATAGTAGCAGTGCAGAGTGGTTGTAGAGGAGTTAGTAGTGGAATGTGCAAATGGGGACAAGTAGGGTGCAAAGGCGTATGGAGGAGTTAACGGAGAAGCTTCTTTGGTACTCCTCCCTTTCCTTTTGATTTTCTTTTATTTATTTATTTATTTATTATTATTTTTATTATTATTATTTATTTTTAGGGCACAGATTTTGGTATCTATAGTTATTTTATAAAAATAATCATTTTAATTTTAAAACTATTTAATTTTTTTTATTAATACAAGACGTAAAATTTATTTTTATATTTTATGAAACTCATATTTTATGTAATTTTTACCAATTTGTGATCCTTTTTAATTCAAATTTTAATTAAGTTTTATAACTTTAATATAAATAAATTTAATAATATAAATTTTATGTTTTGAATCAATTAAAAATAATTTAAAATCATATTCCAAAATAAATAACAATTAATTTTTTTAAAAGATAATTGTAAACACCCGATTTTTTTTTTCTACTCTTTTTACTTCAAAAGTCTAATCCAATACAAAAGTAAAAATGACAAAATTTGAAGAAAAAAAAAAACCAAATAGGCAAACTGCATCTAGTCATCCAAAGAGTCAAGACACCCTAAAGGTTGTTCTGCTCTGTTCCCATTTCTGATCTACAATATATGCATTGCAGCTCGTCATCCAAAGGGGATGCACCCCCTTTTCTCTCCTCACATATGCAATTCATCATCTATACTATTTTTCTATGTGGCTCTACTGCATGTTAGACGAGCCATTTTACTCTTTTACACTAAGGCTTTGCTTCTTGCAGCTGTTGAGAAGCAAAATGTAGTTGACCACCTTTCCAAAAGAAACAAACAAGTTGAATTAAATAATTGATCTGTGAAAGTCCTATAAAATACCTGAATTGAACCAAGAACAATGGGATCTTTTGAAAAAGAGTCCTAAGAGAAGAATATGACTTGTGAATGTCTAACAAGGAAGGAACCGAAAAGAAAAGAGTGGAGACAGAACTACGAAAAACAGAGCACGAGAGAGACAACATCTCTTGGAGCTTTAACAAAGTTGCAACGAGGTCAAATGAAAGTAGTCACGTAAAGGCACAAGTTGGTATTGTTAAACCTTCGGACTTAAACTCGTTTGAATATTTGTGTGTGAAAAAATTGTTATGTAGCTTGTTTCGTTTTATCTAGACCGTGCCCATAGCCTTTGGACGCTCCTTTAGACACGGGGACCCTTTAGATGTGTCCATACTCTCCTTTGGACATGGGACCCTTTGGATGTGTCCATACCCTTCTTTGGACGTAGAACCCTTTGGATACATTCATACCCTCCTTTGGATGCGAAACCCTTGGGACACGTCCATAGCCTTTCTTTGGACACAAAGGCACTTTGGAAGTCCATCTAGGCAATCCATTCCATCTCTATTTATTTGCTCATTGCTCCAGCCTTTCTTTGGACGTAAAAGTTCTTTAGACACCCATATAAGCGGTCCCTTCCATTTTCATTTATTTAATTGTTGTTCCAATCTTGCTTTGGAAGCAGAGACTCTTTGGACCCCATATGGATAGTCCTTTCATTTCCATTTATTTACTTGTTGTTTTAGTCTTGCTTTGAATACAGAGGTTCTTTGGACACCCAAGTAGGCAATCCCTCCCATTCTCATTTATTTGCTTGTTTTTCCAACCTTGATTTGGACACTAAGGCTCTTTGGACACCCATCTAGGCAGTCCCTTCCATTTCAATTTATTTACTCATGAATCTACCATTTCTTTAGATGCAGAGGTCATCTGGACACCAATCTAAGCAATTCTCTTCTTTTTTGTTTGTTTACTCACAAACCTATCCTTCTTTTGGACGCAGAGGTCCTTTACATGTCCATCTAGGCAGGCATTTTATTTTTTATTTGTTTACTCATCAACCTACCCTTGCTTTGGATGTAGAGGTCCTTTGGACACCCATCTAGGCAGTCCTTTTCCTTTC
The DNA here is from genome assembly GCA_025330945.1 of Mucuna pruriens. Classification (NCBI taxonomy): domain Eukaryota; kingdom Viridiplantae; phylum Streptophyta; class Magnoliopsida; order Fabales; family Fabaceae; genus Mucuna; species Mucuna pruriens. Next base: position 128,943 of record JAENHJ010000202.1, read on the forward strand.
CATTTACTTTCTCACAGACTTACCTTTGCTTTGGATGCCCATCTAAGCATACTCAAACCTTCCTTTTCTAAACCATGTTTGCACCAAGGCCTAAAGCCTTTTATCAAAAAGATTGACTAAATGTGACATAATAGATTGGTTTGGCTGTACACCTATGTCAATTTATGGATGTAAGAACTGTGCCAATTCGAAAATACTAAGAGCCTAATAAAAATAAAAATCAAACACACAAGCATTTTCTACCCCAAAAAACTACATAACTCTAATGTCTCCATTGCAACTAGAGATATGTAGGACCAAGGAACCATTCTTGTCAAGCTAAAAATACTAAAAAATAATAAATCTTTTTATAATAAAATCTAATGTTTTGCAATAATTTTCCATATTTTAAAGTAAAATAAGTACTTTAAAATTCATAAATTATTTGCTTAATTAATTGAAAGCAACCGTTTTGACAAATATTATAAGATGTTAATACCTTTCTTACGCGTAACAAACACTCAAACTCAAAATCTGGTTTCGAAGATTGTCTTTTTCCTTTGATGGTTTTTTCAATGTTATTTTTCTTAATAAACATTGATAATGACTTCATATCTTTCTATCCATTTCAATCTCTATTTAAATTATTTTTGCCGTCCCTTCGCGACTTTGGTTGTGACAATAATATTAATTTAAATTTAAGAGTTAAATAACTAAAATAAATTTTAAAAAAATAAATGACCAAAACAACTTTTACTATAAAATAAAGGATCAAAGTAATAATTTAGCCAAAAATAAATCATACTTCCTTTAATTATCGATAATGCTATGTCCATAGAAAAATTATTAAGCCATGTAACATTGTCATAATTTTAACAAATGTGTATATTATGCATAATTGGTTATTAAATTTTTAAAAAAAATTAAATGTATTATATTGAAATTGATTAAAGTTATAGATACATAATAGTTTTAAACTATTTTATATTTTCTCTTTTTATCTCATTTTATTTGATGCTCTAATAATTTTTTGTTTTATTTTGTTTTTCATTTAATCATATTAATGAAATATTAAATATTTTTTATTATATTTTAAACTACTTATAGTAGAGTAATAAATAAATAAAAGAGAATTTTAATTTATATGAAAGATAGAGGTTATATTAGAAAGTTATATAATATTTTTATGAAATTTAAAATATAAAGAGAAAATAAGACATGTATTTAAAGTGTATTTTTATATTATAATTCAATCACAAACTAATATATATATATATATATGTTATGATATTAAGAGAAAATTATGTTGAAATATAAGTACATGCGTAAATAATAAACTCAAGTATTTTGATGATAACAAACATTATGAAAATGAATAATATATTATGATTAATCATTGTTCTCTAGACTTTATAAGAATTACATTTTATTAGACTTAAAAGTTGAAACATATTCATTTAAGGAAAATTGATTTTAAAAGAAGTTCTTTACTGCGTCTATAATAAGGAGTTTGTTGTCCATAAATGCACTCATCATCCGAAAGACATAGTCAGATATGCTCAACATCCATAGAATTACTTGTCGTCCAAAGAATATATTTTGCATTCATAGAGAAGTTCTTTTTTCAAAGGATGTTCTCAACATCCATAGAGGACTCAAAGTCCAAAAACTCAGTCAAGGGTCTGTAGAAAAACTCAGCGTCCTAAAACGTTGCTACCGTCCAAAGAAGAGATGTCCAAAAAGTGGAATGATTGTATTATTTCAATAAGAAAAAATCTCTCGTAAAAGCATAAAGTGTTGTTTATCTTACTTATATTATCTCGTAAACTCTTTCATTCATATAAAGACAAATACTTAAAGTGTGTTTTTATAAGACAAATACTTAAAGTGTGTTTTTATATTATAATCTAATAACAAACTATCATGTATGAAATCTAAAATTTTAAGAGAAAATAAGACAAATACTTAAAGTGTGTTTTTATATTATAATTCAATCACAAACAACTATATATTGGTCATAACATTAAGAAAAAATAAGACATGTACTTAAAGTGTTTTTAGACTATAATTCAATCACAAACTATCATGTATGAAATCTAAAATATTAAAAAAAAATAAGACATGCGCTTAAAATATTTTTATATTATAATTCAATTACAAACTATCATGTATGAAATTAAAATATTAAAAAAAATAAGACATATACTTAAAGTAATTTTATATTATAATTCAATCATATATGAAATATAAAATATTGAGAGAAAATAAAACTTAGTTCAACAATTCTTTTATAATTTTATCTATTTTTCTTTCTCATTTACATTAGTCATAACATTCAAAAACTTCTTTTTATGGATGATAATCCTAAAAACCTTTGATTATGAAATTTAATGTATTTATTAGATCACATTGAGTCGAAATGCTTATCATTTAAACCAAACTAATTAAATTAGTTTAGATTATTTTAATTAATTTGTTATTTTATCTCAAATCTTAATTAAAATAACTAACTATTTTTTATATACTTTTTTATTTTTTATTTTTTCAACTTGAACCAACCTAATAATACAAATACAGTGAACTTATACTTTAATTTGTAATTCTTTTTTCACTTGTCTCTTTTTTCTTTTTCATTTATTTTTATTTTATTATATATTAAGTGTTTTAATTTGATCAATACTCTTTTTTCTTTTTCATTTATTTTTATTTTATTATGTATTAAGTGTTTTAATTTGATCAATACTCTTCCAGAAGTCCAATTTTAAAAATATCGCTTCCAACATTTCTTCATAGTATAATACAATGTATTCATTCTAAACAAAAGAACATAAAATAAAATATTATGTAATTTATTCAATGGTGACCTTGAGGAAGGTCGAGGTGGGCAGGTCCTTATAAAGGGATACCAATTTATATAGAATTAGAGGGACATTAATTTATATAAAAAACTAATTACTTCCAAAGAAAACTAATTACTTCCAAAGAGTCAAGCCAAAATTTATTTAAAAAAATAATTATATTTTGAAGAGTAAGAAATTTAGGTTAATAACTTTCATATCTTAGAGAATTAAAAATGAACAAAAAAATATTTAGAAGGACAAAAATCAAATTTCACATATTTTAAAAAGATAAAAAAACATATTTTTTTATTATTTTAAAAAAATATATAAAACGACCCTAATTGCAAGCATCCAAAAGTATATCACGTGTATCTAATTTGATATGATTATATCGGTTCGGCAATTATGTTGTATTTACATCCTAACCCAGACCACGTTTGAAAAAAAGAACGCTTACATTTCATCCATTGTGACTATATGTTGTACACCAGAACAAACCGGAAAAGCGCAAATGGGGAGCCCAAACTGCTTGTAGCCTGAGTCTTCCTAATGAAAAAATAGATCACATCATATACCATACTTTCTCCATCCATAATTCTTCATTTCAAAGTCGTGTAGGTTTGTATGGGCATGCCGAATATCGTTGGATACCATATGTCACGATCTAGATGTGAATTCACCAACACCAGGCCTTAAAGGTGGGAATTCGCTTGGCTCATTCCTGCTTTGAGAATTTACTTGATATTGGTATGTACTTTGTGGATAACTATCATATAATGGATAAACTGGAACTTGGTAATGGTCAAATTCAGCAGACTCATGCCTTCCCCTTGTATATCTGGAGGAGGCTCTTGAAGGTGCATTCTCCTTCCGTGTTGCTTGAGTTGATGAAGTGGCTGCTTGTGGTTGAAAGTTGTTTGCACTTTTGGAGCCATCTTGGTGCCTAACCTTATCTACTACACAGGATCTTCCTATTCTTGATCGTTTATTATTATGGATTTCATGCTGCCGTTTTAAACCTAATAATTGCAAGAGATGAGTGACAAGTTACCAATATTGTGATAAACTGTAAGATAGTGCAACAAAATCATCCGCTAAAGTTCAAAATTACCTTTAGATTCATTTGTATAACAGCTTTTCCTTTTTCGCTTCAATGCTCTCTTAGATCTTGCTGCTGCACCACGTTTGTGCTTCTCACCAAGCACTTCAATTCTATCAGCTTCATCTTTCCATCTCTAGAGCATGAACAATAAAAGTAACAAACTGTAACATCCAGAGGATGAAAGAGAAAACAGAGATAAAGGCTTGCACACACTGATTGATACCTGTCTGTAAGTTTTCTGTTTATAGAGATTCCGTCCCTTAACAAGCAAAGGAGAAAGTGGAGGCAATTTCCTAACCCCACTACTCCACAACACCTCAACCTGCAAGACAAATGAAGAATTTGACTTCTATGAACGTGTTGAGAGTTCCATATTTGGTAACAAAGGTGTAGAATATTAATCTGCAAACTCTGGTAAGAAATTTCTTTGGCATAACATGCAACTACAAAACCAAGTATGTTATTTTTGTTTCCTGATTCTCTGTTTCTCTATTTCTCTATTCTCAAGTAGAAGAATTTGGTTATTGACTTAGAAAACAATTGTACCAACAACAATAATAGATAAAACATAATAACAGAGTGAAATTCTTGACACAAATTTAAGAGAGAAACCATAACTCTACCTCACTAACCAACATATCCATTGCACTGCTCGGTTTACAAATTACAAGAGCAAATATCAATCATCCAGTAATGTGTGTCCAAATAAAAGACCAAGGTGTAGTACAGAACTCTATTTCGCTTATTGCTGCAAACTTTACACTTACGGTGAAGGTGTGCTGTTGTTTAGCTGCACCATAGCTTTCCTTCACAACCCTCCCAGCAACAGTTCTGTTTCCTAGATGTTTTCCACGCTGAGTCATTTTATCAAACCTGGTGAAATATATATTTGCATTGTAAAGGAACAATCCGGGACTAGGAAGAAAACACTTGTTAAAAATAACGAGAGCAAAAACATTACTTTTCATAAACCTTCTGTCTGAACAGAACAACATCTCCCATGCAGACATCACCTGAGGAAAGTGCGGAACCAAGTACTTATTCAAAAGAATGATAAGAGTAAGGCAAATGAAAGAAAAAAAGAAAAGAACAATTTACCAGTACAATTAATGTTAAAGGACGATCTCGGGTACAGCGTGTATCCACTTCCATGTTTTAACCTGAGATATTAAAATGTTCAGTATAACAACTCAAAATAAAAATCAAAACTATAGCACAAACATGATTAAATTAAATTAAATTAAATTTTCTTGAATCGAAAACCCTTACCTCCAATGTTCCTTTATCCTGGCGACACAAACATCTCTATTTCCTGCGATCCTCAAGCCGTGTTTCCGCAGATACGCTTTGCATACGTTTAGTTTCAAAGATTCAATGTCATTTCCTTCTGGCAAAATCAAACAAAAACACTGAATTCAATGGTACTTATTAGCACAACATTATTAACTTCATTGGTAAAATTAAAACCTCGAAGGAGCGAGACGACTTTGTCGGAGAGGGAGGAATCATCGAGGTCACAACTGTCGTCGGATTCGGACGCTTCATCGCACTCGCTGTTATCTTCGCAATCGCTGTTATCATTACAGTCGCTGTTATCTTCACAATCGCTGTCTTCGCAATCATAATCGTCGTCGTCGTCTTCTTCTTCTTGAGACGAGAGCACTATCACTGCGTTTTTTCCTCTCGTCTGAACCATTTCTTGTAACTGTAATTGCGTTCTCAGACACGCGCGGAGGACAAAGAGAAATGTTCGAAAATTGAAATTGAAATTGAAATGAAAGGGGCCTTGGCTTCATCGCGATCGTTTTCATCTAACTTTTTACTCCACACTTTTGGGTCGAATTTCCAACTATCTCAAGGACAGTTTTTTTTTTAAGTTTTAAAAAAATATATATATTTATACATTTAAATTTTTTTGAGAAAAATAAGTGAAATAATATTTTCAATTTTTTTATTTTTTAACAAATATACATAATTATAATAATTTTAACACGTGTTTAATAAAAAAAAACATTTTCTTAGAAAAAACAAGTAAATGGTTATACTTAAGAATGGCCATAGGAACAAGATTTTAAATTATTTGTAATGAGTAAGGTTTTTACCCATAAACATTTACAATTATAAAACATTAGGTACCCATTTACTGTTTTAGGATTGTAAATTATACTATTTGTGAATATATTTTTTTATAATATTTTCTTATAATAAATATCTTTGAATATTTTTCCTTCTAATGTATGGATGACAATCAACTTTTGCATTATAATTATTAGAAAAAAAAAAAGCACTCCGTCCTATTCTTTATTTTTTATAAAATAAAAGAATATAATTTTGAAAACAGTTGAAGAATAAAATATGTTTAACAAAATGTGTAAAAGAAATATTTTTTTTATATATTGTTATAGATGAATATTCATTTAAAGTGCAAAAACATATTCTATTTTTCTTTTTCTTTTTGTAACAAGTGATTTTATTATTATTGATCATTTTTTATATTTTAAAAGAATTTCCATTATTAATTATCTTTATTTTTTGCGTTAAAACGTATTATTTTTCTTTCAAATATCAACTTTAACTATTTTTAAAACTTTATATATTAATTTTTTTCATCTCAAATCTGAACTATTTATACTCAAATTTTCAAAATTTAAAAAGTACTATTTTCTTTTGAATCAAAGCTAATACTTTTTTCTACTTACTTAAATTAATTATACAAATTCTTTATAATTTCACATAATGTTCTTTTAATTTATATTTTTAAAATTGTATTCAAATAAAAAAGATTACCCTTACAATACAGACTATTTAGTAGCATGTAATTTTTCCAATTCCATTGCCAATCTGATTTCTGTAAAAGACCAGATACATCTAGCAACATCTATAATTTTATTGCAACAGTCAACAGAGGATATAGGGATTAGGATTATCTAGAAATAGGGGGAGGAAACCTTTAGCATCACACGGTTCTAATAGAACAGTTTATATTTATAATTTTTCCTTTACAGGTCAAACTATTTTTGACGGCTTAGATCCTCCGCAAGTTTCGTGATCCGAGGATATAGGTACTTCACATTTCCCCCTCCTTCGGGTCCATTATCAACATGATCCGCACCTTTTTAAATTATGAGAAAATCATCCAAGAAAAATCAAATTACAAACTCGCACAAGCTACAACAATGCTGAAAGCCCAAAAGAGCCCCAAAACCCTCTTTGCTTCAGCTCTGGATATATAAGCAATGAATTTGCATGTGGGCAACATCACAAGAATGATACACCTCAATTGTGAATCTTCTAACATGTTACAGTATTGAGTGTACCCTTCTAATACACTACAGCTTTACAGTGGGAAATACAAAACGCCTATAGCAGGTTTGCCTCCTGCTCCAAGTGGTGAAGTAAAAGAACGATATCATTCTAAAAGGTATGCACTGGGCACAATGTGAAAGACAATCACTTGATGATAGGGTTGTGATGATTCCGTTAGCAACTTTTAAGCCAAATAGGTCATCATATAGTTTAGTCGAGCACTCTTGGATATTCTATTGGGCTTCCGAAGTCTCTATTGAGCTTTTGCAAGACTTCTAGATGGACCATGCAACAGTTTGACAAATCCAAGGAAACTTAATTTTCCATCGGTGTGCCGAATCCAATCATGGAGAACAGCATGAACGGGGACAGATGGACCAAGCCCAAGCTCCTGGTTATTTAGTTAAAACAATTAATGAGAAATGTATTTGCATAACCATGAAAAGTGGTCCTTTTTTAACTGAATCTCAGTTAAATCAAATCATCACATAAATTACTAATAAAAAAGGCAAACATGAACATTACATCAACTGAAACTAGTTTCATGCAGTCAACCTACACCAATATTCAAATTCATGTTCTATCAATTCAGAAACTACTAGGCATTATGTAAATGTAACTCAGAATATTATGAGGAATGAAGAAAATTAATATATTAATATCACAATGCAACACCATGAAAGTTTGAAATAGGTAGATGTCTTCGTTTATATAATAATCAGCACGTTAATATTATCAGTATAAAGATTAACAAAGCATGTATGCATAAACTATCATAAATTCATCATAGTCAAAATAAAACATACCGAAGCTAGTTCGTCAATGACTATGGCCTTGTTTCCATCCTTTTCAAAAAGGTCATAGGCACATTGTGCAAGTTGCTCCCACTGGTCAAGTGCTTCAAGTTGATGAACACTAAGTGCAGCTGCACAGAACTCATCAAAATCCATCCTTCTATATTGTAATGCATTAAGCTGCCACCCAAATTATTTGTATCAATAACCACTGTGTGTACAAAATGCCATCTGAATAATTTATAGAGCCATTCTACGGCTAAATCATAGCACTTACTGATGCCAGAAAGTCAGGAATGCGTGACTCATTCATAGCTTCTGTTGCATTTACCATCAAGACCTAGCCAGCTCAAAATCGTGAGATGACAAACACCTTCCTCTTAATATCTTAAATAAAAAGAAATTGAAACAAAACCAACCGCTTTGATATTTTCCAAGTTAATGGTGCCATTTTTGCTTGGCTCTAAAAGAGCAAACTGCTCCCTCAAATAAATGAGCTCATCAACAGTTAGTGTCTTAGACAGAGCCTGTCTCAATGCCCATGAAAAAAAATTCGAATAAGTTATTGAGAAGCACTATAGTGTGATCAACAAAAAAAAAGGTAGCAGGAACAACCAAAATAACAGAAAGAACCAATGCTCTAGACTCTAGTCACACCAAACATTTTGAAAAGGAAACAATGTAATGTAGAACTTTTTGCCATGTCATTAACTTTAAAGTTCCAAAACACATTTCATCTATGAAAAAACCTTAGTCTGCCAAGTTAGAAACACTAAAATAATCAACAGGGTTTGCTATGAGATGATTTGGGGATCAATCAACTTGTTTGGCCGGAAACATTTAACCTTAAAATACTCTTAGATAAGTAGCGAAAATGAGACCAATTGATAGTTGAACAATATGAGACCAATGGAGACCACAGTTTTAGTAGCGAAAATCAATAGAGATGAAATCAAAGGATAATAGGGCATACAGTTCATCAAAAGCTCTTTTCCATCAATATCAGGTTTTTAAAAGCAGACAAAATTTTACGTGATAAGGCATACCCTTAAGGCTGCTTTCCGTAGGGATGAAGAACGCATGTATGCCTTCATGAGCTTAAATGTTAGAATGTCCAGAGGTACTTTTACATCCTTGTTTTTAATCCATGGATGACCTGCAGTGTGCAATTATAAGTAATAAAATAAAAATATAAGCACAAGAGCCAGCAATTATTGCTGAGAAAACTCACTCAATGCCTGTGCTGCAGACATTCTTTTCCGTGGATCTTTATTTAGTAACCGCTCAACGAAATTCCTTGCCTCGTCTGATAGAGAAGGCCAAGGAGGTTCATCAAAACTTGGATCAGATTTCAATACAGCACGAAAAATACCAGACTCAGTCCGGGCCCAGAAGGGACGACTGCCACATAATAAAATATATGCAATCACTCCAATACTCCAGACATCAGCCTCTGTACTGTAAGTTCTATGTAGAACTTCAGGAGCCACGTAGTATGCACTGCCAACAATATCATTAAGTCTTTCATCTGTAAAGGACAATGAAAAGTCAAAAAATAAAACAACTCCCAGATAACAAATAGCACACAACATATGTAAAAGGAGTAAAAAATATACCTGGTTTAACAAAATCTGACAACCCAAAGTCTATGGCCTTCAGCTTTGAGTTCTCATCCTTGGATGTGAACAAGAAGTTCTGATCCAAAAATTAGCCATCTTCAAAAGTTGTGCTTGATAAGAATTAGAAGACAAGTCCCATATGCCAAATCAAACAAAATCACAACCATCTTATAGCCTGTTTGTATTAGATGATTATGAACACAAACTTACTGTTGAATTAAAGGAAGAGTATTTCCTTCTCATAAATGCCATCAAATAACTGGGAATGGTGCATGCTTTCCCCTTTTGCATTGGTGAAATCTTAACCAAACACACTACTACTATATACATCATAAAAGAGTAAAAGATTACATTTATAGACAACAAAATTTTTTCCAGAGCTACTATTTAGCTTTTTCTGCTCCTTTTCCCCAAAAGATAGATAATTTTTCAAACATAAAAGGAAAAGGCTTTAATGCAAAAGATACTTCATACATCTAAGTCCTGACTACTTAAGCTAAGCAGCTGAGTTCAATATTATGAAACAGAATAGGGTGGAGTGAGAAGAAATCTCAAAAAACTGCAAATATACTTCACCTCAGGTTTAAGATCACGATGCACAACACCCTGTAGATGGCAAAAAGCAACAACATTCAATATTTGTCTCAAGACAGCTTTTGCATCTTCCTCTGTGTACTTCCCACCTCTGAAAGAGCAAAGAAATATCTTATTGTCATCAAACACAATATTTTGCCTCTTTTAATCATTTCCATTTGTCCCCAATTTCCATTAGCAGTATCCAAATTTTAAACAATTAGACAATGTAGATTTTAAAAATAAATAAATACCTTGATAATATTCTATCCAACAGCTCTCCTCCTTCACACAACCTAGAAGATGTATAAGAGTTAAAGAAAAACTGTTATTTGTAAAACTTATTACACTTGTCTTTGCTTAATTATCCAAAAATATGAACTATTGCATTCAACTTAAACAAGCAATGTAATTAAAGCTTACTCCATTACTATATAGACATTATCTTGGTCTTCATATGCATCAAAGAATTGTACTAGATTCTTGTGTCCAGTCAAAGCTCTCAATATTTTTACTTCCCTTCTCACATCCTCAATAGCAATTGCAGTGGTCATCTACAATTAATACATACAAATTAAACTAAATATTATGTTCATTTAATGAATAAAATACATATGCCGTGCATGAATCATGTGACAAATCCATAAATTACAAAGGCATAGACAGCAATAAATCACAAATTCTATGAAAGATTGGAAATGGATCCTCATCTTATGAGTTAGATTTTTGTAATAAATTTTATGTCTATTCTCTCTTCATAAATATTCACAAATTTTTATAAGCCCCCACTTGTTTAATGCCTAGATCCATTCCCATTAAAGGTCCAACACTAGCATTGGGTAATTTTATTAGCCTCAACATTTTGCCATGTTTGTTTAGAAATCAGGACTATTTTACACAGCATAAACCAATACATCACCTTCCAAGTTCCAAGACACAATTTCCCCCATGGCATAGCAGAAATGCATGAGCAGCACAATTGGAAAGCCCAATGCATCCAATCAACTCCACAATAACAAACAAGCCAAACAAAATCACTCACAGTTCAAACAACAAGGAAACAAACAACAGTTAGGAGCAAGGTTTTAAAATATGGTCCATGAAATCGATTTTGGCAGCAATGTCAGGGTTTTTGGACTATTTTGATGCTATCGCTATTGCAACCTCATCGGTTGCTTTTGTCTGTAATTTTTTCGCAATGTAATGAATTGCAAAGAAAACAGCAAACATAATTTAAAACCTTGGTTAGGAGTGACAATTCAACCAGAATTTTCAAAAACTAACAGTGAAAATCATCATTGGAGATAAAATAACAATAACTGTTATGCATTGCATGTGAATGTTGGTGGAAACCTTGGCTTTGGGAATGACTTTAACGGCCACTTGTTGGCCTTTCAGCTCTCCTTTCTTCACCTTCGCAACACAAGTGTATCCAAAATGCCCTCTCCCAACCTCATCTCCAACATCATATTTACTCCCAAAATGCTTCGAGAATCCGAAGTTCTTGTCCAGACCAACGGCCAACTCCGCCTCCGGTATGGCAGCCTCGTTGGGCTTCACCGGCCCGTGCCGCCGCGCCAGCGCCGCTCTGATGTGCTTCGCCGGCGACGGCGGCGGAAACGGACGCTTGAAGAACCGCCGCGGCGAGAGCGGAAACACGTAGCGCCCCGGACTCGGGCTGTAGAACGGGAAAAACGGAGATCTCTTGCCGTTCTCCGGCCCCTTCCTGTCCTCGCTAGGGTTTTGCCCATCGGCGGAGCTGGCATGAGGTTCGGCACTGTTAGTAGTAGTGAGTGCGACGGCGTCGTGTTGAGAAGGCGCGGGGGAGTGAGTATTGGATTGGTGAGACGAAAGAGTGGGTTTCGAAGTGCAGAGACCCATTCGGTTTTTCTACTTCCCCGCGACGCTGCGGAGACTCCAGGTCAAAGCATTTTTTGCATGGTAGTGAGTGGATCGTGGATGAGGTTGAATTCAGAAGTCAGAACCTCTTCTAGTGGAATTGAAATGTGCTTTTTGGGAGAATTAAGGTTAGTTGGTTCGTTGGTCGTGGAGAGTGTTGGTTTAACAATGGTGGGGACTGGTGTAAGGAAGAAGAACAGAAAACAGAGAGAGAGAGAGAGAAAGAGAGAGAGTTTGTACAAAAAATGAAATGCCCCAATGTTTCGGTTTTCTTTTCAATTGATGTTGGTGGTGGATGAACCATAGATTAAAACAATAAAATAAAAATAAAAATAAAATGTTTGTATTGCTAAAATATAGAGATTAATGATGCCTTTGATTTTTTTGGAAATGTGGAAATTATGTTCTAAAATGGACTGACTAATAAAAGGAAGGTGTGGCTTAAATCCAGTGGTTCTCACTCCTCGTGCTCTTATTTGAGTCTTCTTCCTAAAAGCACTTATAAAAAAATATAAATTAAAATAACTCATTAATAAATTAAAATTTTATTTTTAGAAAAATTAATTAAAAGAATTTTTATAAATTAATTGAAGTTTTTTTAAAATGTTAATGAATTAATTCACCCAATCAAATGTTTTCTCTTCTTGGTTCCTTCCCTTTTTTTTAATAAATATTTACTATTCGATCTAATGTAATAATTATGTACATTCTACAGTAGAATTTTTGTTGTAAAAAAGATCGAAGTGGGGCTTTTTTCTCTTCTCGTTTAGAAAGGTGGGGCTTATAGTTTTGAGTTCTGCCGGGGCTCTGTGCAACCAAATCAAATCAAATTCAATCATTTTTACAGAGCAGTTTTTAATCTAATAAAGTGGTTTGGTTTTTAGTTAACAAGTTGCTATTCGAATTTGAACGTTTTGAACTGATTATTCAATCAGTTTATTATACCATTTTGTTACATATGATTTTTTAGAATTTTGTACTTAAAAAAAATCTCGTCTCACATGCTATATATTTTTTGAGAAAAAAAATTAATATAAATTAAATATTTAAAACTTATTTTTTATCTAACTAACCTCTTTAATCCTCTATTAAAAGTAGAACGACTAAATCATTTATACTCACCACATTCACAATTTTACCATGTAATTAATTTATATATTGAAATTAGACTTAAAAAAACTCATTCCTTAAATATGTATATTCTTTTTTATACAGTAAAATATTGTGCACTACTAACGTGTTAAAATTACAATCTAATAAAAATATATATAATTCTTTTAATAATTTAATTAAATGTTAGGAATTATAAAATAGTGTTTTATTTTTAACGTTTAGTATTATAAAATTATAATATTATATTTTTAATATATATTTATATATGTTATAATAATTATTTATTAATATCAATTTAATCACGATGATTGACTAGTTAAATAATTTGTTGAATTTTAAAAACATTTATTACCATATAATAAAGTTTAAAATTTTTATTAAAAAAATAGTAAAGATCAAACTATAGACAAATGGATCACATTATAAAACGTATTGTAAAATTTTAAGATATTGTATGAAAATATATAAATAATCTATATTATATTATTTTAATAATAATAATACACCATATGTAAATAATTCATAATCTTAAAAGGTTAATACAAATTATACAATCATAGATGTAACACGTCATATTTTTTCAAAATTATTATGAGCTTGTTTCTCACACTTTATTTTCATATTTTATACTTGTTGTGTCTCACACTTAAGCAAACAACACATTGCATCACGTCATCGTATTCACATCATCTTACACATATGATGTTTATACAAGTTAGATATTGTTAAAATAAATTATAGAATGATTATAAACATTTTATAAAACATGTAGCAAGTTAAGACAAATTTTCAAATAAGTTAAACCAAATCTAAAAAAATAATTTATAACAAATAAACATTATATTTATTTAATAATTATTTCAGCATGCTAATCAAAGTCTAGCATATTTTCACTTCATATTATCAAATAGTGTAAATATGACATAAAAAAATAAATTTAGACTATAACATCACAAGCAATTAATAACAATATATAATATAAAAAAAAATTTAAAAAAATAATTTTATATTATTATTTAATATCAAATAATTATTAATATAATTTTTAAATAATTATTATAAAATTTAATAACTTTATTGTATATAATAATTTATAACCCAGCATAATAAATTTTCATAATTGGGAGTATAAAAATGAACTAACATTAAATAATAATATAAAATTATTTTATAACATTAGTAGATAATTATATTTTTTATTATAAAATTGCTTTCATGATGTAACTTAACATCTTCGATGAAATGTAGACCTTTCGTCTTCTTGTCGTCTGGGTATTAGATTCTTTGGAATGAGTGACCCTTTCGGTACAAATGCCAAACAGAATAATCCATTTACCCCCACAGCCGCTTCCAAAATTTATAGATATAAGCTTTATTTTATTACAAATAAATTAAGAACCATGTTTTTTTTTTCCTTCTAGTCTTCTGGATGATACAAAGCTGCCCGTACGAAAATTTATCAAGCAAGGTTGTGCATCGCCATTCAGGACAGCGATTCAATAAATATTATTTTTCAATATACCTGTGCCACTACTCTAGCATGCCTCAAATAATTTGCTGGGTGAATCGTAAATGGTCCCGTGAGCATCTTTTTTATTTTATTTTTATCATTATTTACAAAATTTAGATACACTAACGTAAATATTGATATTATTATTATTATTATTATTATTATTATTATTAATTAATTAATTAAAATTTACCACATAAAATATGACACCGACTATCGAGACATTATTTTAGTTACTGAAATAAAATTAACGGCCATTAACACTAAGCACCAATTGCAAGAATAAAATATAACATGTGATAATTTTAATTGGAAAACAATATTATTGATAAATATCATACTTGATTGAAGTTTAGTCCAATTATTATTATGTTTTGCGTTTCTGTTCCCTTTGTTTGGAATTAGAACTTTATCCGAAGGGTGAATAGAGATTCATCATGTTCTTGTTGCTGCCCACTCACTGCTTCATCAACATAATTCAGCTTCCCACGTAAAAGCACAAAAGTAGCATAGCCCACATATCTGACTGATCCGTATGTTATGTTTCAGCACTTGATAATCAGCTAGTATTACTTTCATTTTTGCTTAATTAATTGCTATTCCGTTATTATAAGAGGTTGATATTACTACAATTTAAGTGGTCCATTAAAGATGAAGTAACACCGCGTCATTAATGGAAACTCTCTGTCAACTGTCTAATTATATATTAATTCCTTCTCTTACAAATTTAATAGCGACAAGTTACCTTCTGATGTGATAATCACCTCACCAATGTTGGGACAGGAAATCAAATCAACCTAGTTAAGAATATATATCTATGTACGCATATATAATTAGAGTATTTGACAGCCAAATTAAGAATAGTTTAAAGTGTTTTTTTTTTTTTTGTTGAATAGGATCATTTTAGTTCGACTCACTTGAAACACCTTTGTTATATGTATATTTAGACGCACATACACTATTATATATACTTATTTCTAAAATCTAGTCCATTATGATTATGTTATTTGCTGCACTTGATTTCTGGTTTTGACTTGTGTTTTATATTGATGATGCTGGAAGGTGATGATGACTTACCGAAACACCATGCCTATGGCATTTGGCGCCAAATCCTGAGGTAATTATTGGCACTCCTCGTGTGCTGGTGTTTTGTAATGGATGGAACAAAACTATAGTATCTTGATATAAAATTCAAATTGGATGGAATAAAGTGTCAAGAACCACTCTCGTCCAAAAATCAACAACTTAAAAATTGACAAAAAGTGCCTCTTGTCTTAGGAGTTTAATTCTTCTTTTTTTTTTTTTTTTTTTACAGAGATAGACAAAAAGAATGAAATACAAACGAAAATTTAAAGACCCGCCATCCCCATTCTTCAAAAGATGAAGACCATTTATCGTGATGTGATATGACTTAAGATGCACATAATTGATAAACTATCATTCCTAATTAATATAACATTTTGATAGCTAGTTTCCTTGTCACTAATTGATTACATTGTTCAAAAATCACTTTCTTGATTATCCATGAAAGAAAGTTGCAACAAATCTGTACTTCTGATTTTCACATTCACGCACCAATCCGTGATTTTTGGTATGCCCATAAAAGGGAAGTTAAAGGTAAATGATTCCTAGCTAGATAATACAATATAAATTAAACTCACATGAATTTTACTTTTTGTCAAAGTGCAATTTCTTCCTTTTCGTGATATGGTTTAACTTATATATAAATTTGATTTGACTTTGCCCGTCTCTACCATAGCGTGTGTGAGAGAGAGGATACCATCAAACATTCTTTAAGTTTAATTAAATTTACAATAGAAAGTTTGACTTGCTCGAACAATAATGGTGCATGTAATTAAAAAAAGTTTCTGGTAATCATGTTACTAAGAATCCAAACACAGAAAAGTTTAATGGAAGTCAAAGAGGGAACCTCAACGGAAAGTGATGATGGGGAGAGTGAAAAAGGCTGAACATGCACGAAGAAGACATGGTGGTTCACGCATTGATGACTACCTACCTCAGAATTTCATATCCGAGAGCCCCACAATTGATGCGCATGCTTACCTTCCTTGTCCCCAACAAACAATGAAAGAAACAAAAATTAAATATTCGAACCATTTTTCTATCAATCCTTCATTGTCACCGTCATTTTCCTTCCATCCTACCCTAACCAAAACTAAAGAAATGTGTGTTTCAACTGGTAAAGAGAAGGTAGAAAGCGAAATGAAGATTAATTCTTTGTCCGTATTCATCCCATCAATTCCAATTCATTCATTTGATAAATCATCGTCAGAAATTCAATAAGTAAGTAAATCACATGGAGGAAGCTTGACTCTATCGTGTCGGAAAATATTTAAAATAGGAATTTAAGTTTTCATATATCAACAGAGGTACCCTTTTTCTTTAAATGGCTGATTTGCTGGGAGAAAAATTACTTGAGTGTAAAAAACAAATATCAAATAATTCTTGACTTTAAAAAAAAATAAAAACAACTTCAAATCACTTTTCAATATTATAAAAAAATTAAGATCCAACACTTTCATTTTAGATGATGGCATGATATTCCACTCGAAAATCAATAACTAATCATATATTGTGAGACAAGATTAATCGTGAGTAGTAGGAAATAAATATTTATTTTATATAATTAAAATTTATAATAAATAATTTTTTAATATATAAATTTATAATAATAAAATTCGTAATAAATAAATATTTGTAACATATAAATTATATTTAAAATTTATAATAAATAATTTATATCTTGATACAAGATTATTTTTAATTATTGATATTTGTAAATAAAAAATAAATTTAGAAAAAATATATAAAAAATATAATGAAAGATATAAGAGGTTAAGGATTTTTAAAAAATATTATTACTGAAGAAAAATTTCTAAAACACTCTCATTAAAGAATAATTCTTAAAAATATTTTCATCCAAATTAATTATTATAATTTATATAAGAAAAAAAATATGAATAATTTTTTGATGAGATATAAGAGCCCAATAAAGAAAGAAGGAAACTAGCTCCCCCTCTGATGAGTCACTGAGGAGGCATCGTAAAGAATTTCAAAGGAAACAAAAGTGGGAACAACGGATGTGTAGCCCAATGGTTGGCCAATGGAGCCCATGACATCCAGATTGGAGCCCTCCTTCTCACTCTCTGTGTGATGGGCTTACTCGCCCAACGGTAATGTGGCAATTACTTTGCTTTTGTGGGTCTTCAAATAAAAAAAAAGAACTATGAACAACATCAAAGGAATTGACCTCTCCGAAGATGTGATTACATGCCATGAAGTCTAGGTGCTTCAATATATTATGCTCATAAAATTATATATATACATTCAAAATTATTTTATACTACACTAATATATCTTATTTTTTTCTATTAAGAAAGACTATTGTTAACTGGTACAATTTTCAACCAGTTCAGTCAGAATCGGTTTTGCTTGCTGTTGAGTTTAATTCCGATAATTGGTTTTTTTTTTTTTTCTCTATTTGACTTCTCATTGTCCTTAATACAAAAACCAATGTTCAGAGAACATTAATTTTTCACGATGAGAATTTCACTCTTTAGAGCATCTACATTTTATTCTTTGCTTCTCATAAACAAAGATTTTTTCAATCTCGTCTCTTTCTCTCTCTGTCACACGCAGGACCAACTCAACATATTTTTCGGTATGTATACACACATGGTCGACTTAATATATATATCTTTAGTAAACAGTGAAGTGAGGTCTTTTTAAAGAGAGTGTAACAGAAATAACAAGGATCTTCCAAAAAATAAATGTGACTTTTGATTAAGCAGAGATAGAAACCTCATTCTCTAGGAAAAAAGCAACACTGCACTAATAATTTTTCATTCATTTTGGTGAAATTAATTCTTCTTCAAATTTCATCGATAGTTAAAGCTAGTTGCATACATAGTTGAAACACAGAAACAGTCCCTAGAATATTATATTATTATTATTTATTATACATTTGTAAAATACAAGTGCAAAGGTTTTTAAAGACGAAGAGGAAATGCAAATGGGGTGTGATATCTTCTAGTTCAGCGCCCTACAGTTAGTCCTTATTTGGCCCTGCTGTCCTGTGAGTACACCAATGCGACCCATTTTCTCGATAGATACTGCAAAGTCTCTAAAGAAGAGAATGGGCCACTTGCTATAGATGTTGACTTGTGAAGCAGTTGTGTTGTCATCCAAAAGAGCCTGATCCGACTGAAGCAGCACCGAATTGTTCACAAGATTTTTGTAATACATGTTATCAAATGTGTTGGTAGTGACGGGATCCAAGGGTGCCAAGTTGGTGTCAGAATCAGCTTGGTTTGGGCACAGTTTCTGCAAACTTTGTACAAGTGAGGCATCAAGTGTTGGATCAGATTTACCCGTGCCATCAAAGTCGAAGAGCCTTGGCTTGAACGTAAAGCATTGAGCAAAGCCAAAAGTGTGGGCACCTGCATTCAAATTAACTTATTAATTAGAGAGAACCCAAGCATATAAATGTATGTGAAGGAAGCATTAGCAATTAAGTTAACCTGAGAGTACTGCCACGTCCTTCTTTTCAAGACCCTTGGATATAAACTTGGCGGTTATGTTTTCTAGAGGTTCAAAGGGTGATGGCAAGTTATTTGCCTCGCTCTCGCTTGCTGTTGTACCATCTCTACGACCCAGAGGCACATACCAAAATGGGCCCTTACTCTGAACAAATTACCAAACCTTTTAATATCCTTTATGTATACATTCAATAACAGGTTAATGCTCATGCATCATTCAATTATATATCTTACTCCCCATCTTCAAAAACTAGCCAAAACTTATGCCTTATTAAACTTTTTATTTACGATTCATTAACTGAACAAAATTGCTAATTTGTACGGAACTAATTTTGCAAAACAACAATATATTTTTAGAGAAAAAAAAATACACTTTTTATATTATTATCTAATCACAATTTCACATAAAATTGTATATAATAAGTTTATTAATATCTGCAATAATTATTTTGAAAAAGTCATACTAATTATGTGCATAATAATTAAGCTCATTTTTAAATATCATATAATATATTAAATAGTAAAGTAATATGAAATTAAATTAAGTGAAAGGTTAATTTTGTATTAAATAATTATAGAGTATAAAATAAAAAGAAATAATTAGATTCTAATTAATGATAATGTTTTCAAGAATGACGGGTTGAACAATATTATGCCAATTTTATAACATTTCATTAAATTTGTTTTATCATGGCTCACAAACTATTGATTTGACTACTGGTTCTATGTGTAGCAGTTCATAGGATTTGTCCAAAGTACAAACCAATTACTTGATCAGTTAATCCAATTTTTTAAAACTATGGTCAAAATTTTTCATTTGAACATTATGGTCTAAGTTTCTTCTTCATCTTCTTCTTCTTTTTAAGCAAAATATATATTCTAAATAATTAAAAATTGGTCTCTTACAAGATAAACAGCTTCTCTTGCCGCTAGAGTAAGTATATCAGCACATGACACAGTGTTGGGACAAGCCTTCTCCAAGGCAGCTTTGATTGTGTCAATGACCTCAAATCCTCTGATTGAATTTTTATTAGGCAGTGCATTTTTCTCCCCCTTTAGAGTGTCCGTATCATCAAGTAGCACAGACCCATCGCATCCCTGTGTAACAGAAAAAATGAATGAAGCAGCACATATAGTCAATTTGGATGACAACGTAAAAAATCTATAAAAGATATCCCAAGTAAAAGAATCACTAAAATTGTGTCAGCATATTTACAATGACGAAACAATCATGGAAATGAAGGCGCAAGAGAGAAGCAGCAATCCTTGTGTCATTGGCCATCGCTGACCAGACATTGTATCGAACAATTCCGGTCAGGTTTGGACAAGTTGTGTCATAGAAATTATAATAAAGTTGACAGCACACTAGAGGACTAAGGAACACAAGCCAAAACATTGAAACAAATGGAAGCTTATTATTAGTGGCAAACTCCATAAGTTCAAACTAGCTACTATATGACACGGGAGAAATTAGTTAACAAATAACAACTCAATTAGAAATGTGTGTGACAATAAGTTGTAGACTGCAACCATTTATAGGACAGAAAAAACACTTCCTAGCTTAGTTTTTATGGAGAGTGGCATAGCCACTATCCATGTCCCTATCACTCGAGTTTGGTACAAGTCCAAATTGTCTGCTCTTTTTTGTTTTGGTATAACATGTCCGCATTTGGTTAATGGAGTGAAGAACTTGCGCAGACCCACCTCATGAAGTTAACATTGCTAATTTGGATACTAGTTTTATAGTTCGAGGGATAACTTATGTTTATATACATTATTCAAGTACTCTTTTTTATTAACACGATGTTTAAGTATTTCTTAATATATTCTTTCACGTCTAACATTGGTACATTGATTACTGTTTGAATAATATAGATTTAAATAAATATAAAATATTATATTAAAATTTGTATTTGAATTAACTCAATTTTAAAAACTATTTCACAAAATCTCTATTTGTTGGATTACTTTAAACTTAACAAATAATTGCTCTAAGTGGCGAGATGATGTATTATTACCATATATCTCGGATAAAAAATTAACAGCCAGGAGACTACATACAATAAAGTAGACTGCATAGTTGACACACGACGTCTCCAAACGAAGAATAGGGTGGCTTGCAAAGAGTATAATAATCACTGTCAGCGTGCTGTGTGTGTTGTTTTCTTTTTTCCCACTTGTCCTTACACTGGCAAGTTTGCAATTTGAGCATAAGTCGTATGCATTGTGGGAGTAGGAAAAGAATTTTCAAAGCAGAAATTATAGATATATACCGAAAGTGCGTGACATTTGACTGTGTTATGTGAATCTATCATGTGGTGGACTATGTGTGTACAGTCATGATAATAACCAGGCATTTTGTGGGAAACGTCATGATCAAGTTCATGTTAAATTGTTAATGCTATTATATATGTAAGATACGAATATGTTTTGTTTAGTTTACGTAAAGCTAGTCAAACGTGATATTTTTAATCAGAGCACTTTTATCCCTGAAACGGATGGTATTGGTAAAATTTTATTTCACTTGCGCATGTATGCACGATTGTGTTTGCGTGATCGTTTTTTTTTAAAACTTGCTTATAGAAGATTAGAAGCAACTCTCCTTTGCTCTTTCTTTGGGCATGATCGCATAATTCTTTCTAAGAACTTATAATAATAAAAAATAAAATAAAATTCTCTATAAATTAATTTATAAAAAATGTTTTATATTAGCTTCTTTAAAGTATATAAGAAAAAATTATTCATAAAGACACTTCATTACATTTAATCGTATAACTACACAAATCGGGGGCTTAACCATAAAACCAACCGATAAATATTGGTTCAACGTATTGGAATATTCCATGACTAAATATTGGTTCAATCTATTGTTCACATCGAGTAAAAAAGATAAAATCTTAAACTTAATCACTTGAAATATGTATGTACTTTATCTCTATCTTTACAACTCTGATTCATTAGTGTCAAAATCTGTTGAATTACACTATCACATAAACATACCACTATAGACTATACGAGATCATCATTGAAAAGTCAACTCACTCTCATATAATTTACGTGATCACTCTACTTTCTAGACTTGATTGAATGTAATGAAATATTAATTTTATATCACATAATTCTATTTCAATTTTGTTCCACTCGTTTTATCGCATTCATTTTAAATCCTTCGCTGTTAAATATCCAAAGATATTCTTGATGGATATTCACCAATAGGGGAATTAAAACATATGCACTTGAAAAACATAAAAAATTATTGATAATCTTGAGTGAGTTGAACCAATTGACATAAAATAAATTAATCTACACATGCACGCAAATAGTAGATAATGATGCTCACGTTGGAACTGGAAGAAGTTATTAAATTGGATTAGACCAATCGCTTTATTATCCTCGACGCACTGAAACCAAAATATTTTAATATGTGATTTCCGACCTGGACTCCAGTGAAGAATAGAGGGGTTTATAGAATGGATGTCTATTTAATTAAATTGAATCTCAATATTTCTCTTTACTCTCTTATCATCAAAAGATATTGTTGCACATCACGTTATTTCAATAACTGTTTATATTATATAATATTTTATTTTTGAGCATCACATCCGTAGATTCCTACCTAAAAATTAGGCACGAAGTCTTAGTTAGGCACTCGGGCCACCTATTTCAATAATGGTAAAATTAATTTAATTAAAATACATATAAAAATACAATATTTTACCATAGAATTTAATAATAAATTATTATGTGTGATAAAATTATTAATTTATAATAATTATTTTAAAAGTCACATTTATAATTATTTTTAATTAATTAATAGTATACAAATACAACAGCGTAAAAAAAACTAAACTTTAAAAAAATTCATAACCGAACATTCAGTGGATATAAGAGAACTTTTTTTGGAACAAAATTATTTTAAGAAAAAGATTCTCTTATATGATAACTATCTTCTTAAAATTGGAACCTTGTGTTTTTTTTTTTCAAGAAACCTTTTTTAATTAGAAGAGATGTTTCTTGTTGCATAAATATATGTTTAATAATATTTATAAAAGGTATCACTTTATCTTAAAACAACATGTAAGAGGAATTAGTTGGATAAAAAAATTAAATTTCAGATATCTCCTTACTTTAAAAAAATAACATTTATAAAAGTAATGCTTTAAAAAAATTCAATACTTTTTCTGAAGGTAAAAATAGCAAACATGAAACAACAAACCTATTTGGTTTTTTCACATAATCACTTTGTCTTTTAACAAACGAATGAGCCGAATAACTTGAATCAGATGCTTATTCGCCTTCAAGGATCCCCATACCTTAAAAAAGTAAATCCATTATAGTAGCAGCATCTCCTGAGGTAAGCCTAATAAAGGGTAGGCCTTATTCAGCCCAAATCAGAAAGGGTAAGTCTCACCCTAACGCCTATTTGGACAAATTACATCAGAGCTGTATAACAATGTCCCAATTCCAAATTTCCAATTTACTGCTAAAAAAAACTGAGAAATAAGACACTTTCTAAAGAGTATATTTTTAATATATTTTTCATTATTAACTGAAATTTATTGAAAATTATAAAATTATGTAAAATTTTCTTCTGATTTATGATTTTATAATTTTTAATAATTTTGTATTATTAAAAAAAGTTGAAAGAATAGAGTGGGTTGGTAACGGTCTTCAATAAAGTTCAGAATTCAAAAGGTTTTAGCATCTCGGTTTTTCCATTGCCATTACAATTAAATTGGATTTATTTATTTTTGTCTTAAATATCTATTCAAATGTTGGGAGATCCTTACATTTAACGCTCACCTATCTCAAAAAATAATTATCTCCAGAGAAAATATGCGAGAAACAAACCCCCTCCCTGTCCAAAAAATAAAATGCCCATTCATAAATATGAAAGCGAACCGATTAGTTCGAATATAGTTCAAAATTTGGCTTCGAATTACATCATTTGAATCCCAAATTGTTATGTTATTATACCGTCGAGGAATGTTTCTAACGTCTTCTTCCTCTTTTTTTTTTGGAAACACTCTTCCAATATATTATTTTTTTAGTCTTAAAATTTATTAAAAATTATAAAATCATAATAAAAGTTCATTAAATAATATATAAGATCTATAAAATTTATAACCTATAATAATTTTAACTAAAAAATAATATATTCAAATCAGAGAGCATTTCTAGCATTTCTCCGTGGAGTACTGTCTGACCCTTATCTTTTTTTTTTTCATTTTGTCTGATCAGAAAAAACGTGTATTATGTGATTGGGATAAGACAATTTGATCCAACATAAAGGAGAAAAATAAGGAGTTTTGCAGGCCCACACTACTTTATGGTAACAAAAAAAAACCAGTGACATTCCCAACACACGGTTTGGACAGGGTAAACTGAAATTGAGTTAGTAAAGGCAGCCAAAAAGACAGAGAAAGGGAGAATGTTGTATTAATAACTAAAAAGCACAAGTTATGGTTAGTTAATTGGAATCATAGAATACATCAATTCTCTTAAAAAGGGGGAAAGGGAAGGAACATGTGGATACCCATGTCCCCATGATTTTAGCTAATAAGTAATAACAGTGAGACTGAAATCTAATATAAGAGCTTTAACAAAAGTTACAGCACAAGAAATCGAAGAATCCCTGCGTACAGTCGTAGCAGCAAGAGCAACTGCATCTCCAGAAAACAAAAGTAAAGAAAAAGTATTGAATGAGACATATTATATCTGACAGTAACATCAAATATAACAAAGAAAAGAAGATTACCACTCGTTGATGAGCTTGTCTTGTGTATCATCCCCAGCGCTAGAAATATCAATGGACTGTGATGGAGGAGGTTCCATTGCTCATTCACTTTCTCTCTTGCACAATAGGAATAAGACGAGTCAAGTTGGGCACTGAAAGTGAAATATATCAATGCACGTGAAGCCACCTAATTGTCATTTGTCACCAGGTCACGCGGTTGCAAAAGACAAAACAATCAAATGCCATTATTAACTTAGATGCCCAAATTCATTTCTATCAAAGGTTAATAACATAGTTTTTCTTAATTAAAAATTATATATATATATATTGAGTTTTATTTCTTATTTAATAATTTTTATTTTATTTTATAGTTTTTAATAAATTATAACTAATAATAAAATATATGTTAAAAAAATATGTTAACTCTTTTCTTCATCCTTATCAAGAAATTTAATTATCTTCGTTTAATTTAGGTTTATTTATATTTTTGGTCTTTCAAATATTATAATAATATAATTTTGTTCTCTCATATTTTAATAATATTAATTGGCTTGTTCTAAAAAGTATTTTAAATATTCTTATTAATGGTAGCTATGTCACTTGTTAATATAACATTATTCGTCATTTTAATAGTATGTGCCATATTAACAACATGCATTAAACATATAATGATAATCCGATCCATATTAACAAAATCTATTATTGAATGAAAGACGAAGAAGAGAGTAAAACTTTCCAATTACAATATATAAGGAATCTAATTTGTATAATTAAAATTTAGAGGACAAAAAAATAATTGTAATACTTAGAAGACCAGTTAACACAATTAAAATTTAGAGTACCAAAAGTATCATTAAAATTTTAATTTTACTAATCATATTTATAAAATAATTTTTTTTAAAGTGTTCTTCATTAAAACCCAATACTAAGAATATAAAAATGTTATTAAAAATATAATCTCAATTAAATAAACAATATTTTAGAGATAATTTTATTAAATAAAATAAAAAAATTAATTCAAGTTTGCTTACATTATAAATCAATAACTTTTTTCTTATATTCAAGAATGAAGAATGAAGAAGTTTCAAATAAAAATATTAATATTTTTTATTTGAATAAAATCTCATTTAAATTTTTTATTACATTTTTTTACAAAATTACGCGGAGATTTTATTAATTAAGTATAATGAAAATAAGAGAACAGAATTTCAATAATTTTAAGAATAAATGTGAAAATTATACAAATTACTGATAAATTAATATTATTAATTAAATTAATTATATTTTTTAATGATGGTAAAGTGGTTAAAAGAGTCTCGAACGAAAGATAATATTATGAAAAGAAGCACAACCATCTTACCTCTCTTTTTGTTTGGATAAAACTGGATGATATTATTCCAAAAAGGAGGCAATGGTATGTACATAAGTTCATCTCAAGAACGATTTAGAAAAAAAAAACCCAATTAAACAGTGAACTCCAGGTGTGTTTTATTTTTTCTGTTTAAAATTCTTTTAGATGAAAATAAATTAAACATTTTTATATCAATATGCATACTTAAGCTAGAGAGTGAGTTTTCTTAATTTTTTTCAAGTGGTTAAAAGAGTCATGTGTAGCTTTGTACAGATGATAGCATGACACCAGATGAAAACAAAGGAATAAATTACTAAATTGTTGCGCTAATTTGGAAAAACATAGTAGGTCGGGGTTTTGACTTTGATATTATGACTAAATAGGCAAAAAATGATTCCACAATCTGCTGAACAAGAAGCCATAAAACAGGGAATTAATGGAGGGCATGTTATTCTTAAAATACTTTGTCTGACGAGTGACAACTTAATCCGTACACAAGTAATTTTTTTAGTCTGTCTCTATTTTCGGGCAGTATTATATCATCAAAAAATTAATAGAGACTAAAATGTAAAATAATTATTTGTATAGAAATTAAAACATAAAATTTTTAAACATAGAAGCTAAAATTAAAATTTGAGACAATTACAACGATCAAATAATTAATTAGACCTTAAAACTAAATTTGATGCCACGAATCAGTAACTAGTCTTTTAACCTTTACAAGGACTATTAATATTTATAATTATTCTGAAAATAATTTATAAATATTTTAAAATGATAAATCACTTTATAACATGAATATGTATGTAAGTAGTTTTTATTTATTATTTTGGTTTTAAAAAAATTACATGTAAAATTTGCAAAGATAAAAAAATGTTTTCTGATTCAACTGTTGGCCATGGCTGATTCTATCTCAAGAAATTGGAGCTATAGCTTCTTGATATTATGAGTGCTTTTAACTATTGTTACCAAATATTATTTATTTATTTTTACATAACCTTATATATATATTTCTATGCAAAATTAAAAATATAAACTTTATTTTTTTTACTATTGAGACTTTTTACTTTTTAACATAGATAGTAAACTAATTAGAAGTTTTTCTAAAAAGTAACTTTAAAATAATCATTATAAACGTTAATTATTTTAATTAAATTAAATATATAAATTACAGCAACAACAATCTTCTATCAAATTGGTATCAACATGTAACATTACATGTGGGACATGTGGCAATTCTTTCTGGGCTATAATTATTCATATTCCAAAACTGAAAGTTTGGATTATTTTTGTTTGAATTATTACTGTTTTGCCAATTATTGGGCGCTCAACGTAATTTTTAGAGAAAGATTTTTTTATATATATTTTTATTCTAAACGTAATTTTGTTTTTCTGATACTGAAGGGAGAAAGACTTGTACATCACACCCAAAAAAAAATCGCAAAAAAATAAAAATACTTATACAGTTATTTGGATCATTCAACGATGTACTATTTTGTCTACTACATGGAACTAAAAATAGAGGTGATTACACTTACCTTAATCTACTATAAATGGGGTGGATTGAGGTGTAAAAGATGAGATAAATAAGAAAAAAGATAGAAAGAGAAAGTCATAAATAAAATAGGTGATGGGATGAAAAAGAAAGAAAAAGAAAAAAAAATGAGATTAAAATGAGACGAAGGAAGATATGGATGGATGATTATAATTTTTCAAAAGTCTCTCTTTTTATTTTTCCTTTTCTTATACGGAAATTTTGTTAAAATGCAAAATACAATGGTGTTACTTGATCAGTGTGTAATGAATAATGATCCAATCTAATGATAAAAGAATTGGTGTTATTGTTGTTAATTTTTTTTTTTTTTTTACAGGATTGGTTTCGCTGGTGGATCACTCTAATATTATACAAAATCTGCTTCTAGATTCCCATGCTGTAAACTCCATAGTGAACAAGCTTGTTACTTATGAATGATATATAATCCCGGGAAAGAACCTGCAACATCTACAGGTGCAAGTCACCTAAAACAAAGTTCGTATTTGTTTAAATTATGTGAGAACTTCTCCCAGCGCAGTCATTTGAAAATACCATCCTTTTCTTAATGCCATTTTTGACACGGACACAGAAATCTCATCAAGAGTGTTGCTAGGAATTGTACTTCAATAGAGTGAGTAGGGCACTGCGATGCCACTGTTACATGGAAGTTGTTTTGTTAGACATTTGCCCAATCTCAGCAGAGAAAAAGGATAATAATGCATAAAGAATAACCAAAATTAAGCATCACGCATGGCTAGAAATTCTCACCTCTCAGTGGCTAATTTTCCTCTAGCAAACTGTGCAGTGGGAATAGAAATCTGATCAAATTTGTTTTCAAATAACTCTTTGGGACTATACGTATCCTGCCAACATATATAAAATAAATAAATTGAATACCAAAAAAGCATGGTTTGACAAGTATAGAAGAGACAGAACATTTATTTAGATTACCATCAAGGTTGTTCCATTATAGAGCTGCATGGAAGATGAAACATCTGGCTGTTCTAAGTTTTTGAGAAATCGATGATCTAGTAACACTGAAGCAGTTGGGCGCTCTGCTGGATTTCTCATAAAGCAAAGCCTCAGAAAATCTTTACCCTCGGCTGACAACGTTTCTGGTATAGGAGGGGTGTCCTTCATAACCTTAAACATAGCTGCGGCCTGCATAATTAGAGATGACATGTTATCAGTGTTACCAAATGTTGGGGTTCTATTTTCAATCACAATTCTAATTATGCTATACAGCGCTTTGGTGCTTACTCCTTCGTACTCACTCCAAGGAGGCTTCCCCGTGAACATTTCAATAATTGTGCACCCCAAACTCCAAATATCAACACCAAAAGCTAGATCAGAGCTGTTATCTTTTAGCACAACTGCTTGCATAAGCTGTACGAGGAGCAACCAGTGTTGGGTCATTTTCGATAAATTTAGTTTTATTTTTAATTTATACATAAACTAATTTTATTTTATGAAAAAATTATTTTATTTTTTATTACAAGTAACAAAGGAATTTATTCAAACATATTCTCAATAAATAATGTAGGAGACTTGGGGAATAATGCAGTGTTAGAATATACCTCTGGAGCCATCCAATATGGACTTCCCTTTAAAGAAAGCTCTGCAACATGTCCTGTTAGCTGTGGACATAGAGATCCCAAAAGTATTGTAAGGGGAACAAAAAGGATTATTTGTTGGTTTAATTCAAAATAAATAACAGAGAACTTGGACTTGGAGACACGCCATTGTTCAACAGGTCCCAAATCTAAAAGTAAACACCAAAGCACCGAGATACATATTTTTGTTTTTTAACAAATGATATCTCTCGGTTAGAAATTAATTCTTTTCGAGAAAATCATTTAAGTGAGTTTTACTTTTTCTAACAATTTTTTTTTATACACACTATTAGAAATTCAATCTCCCATATAATTAACAAACTCAACTATAACCATCAGTATTGGAACTTGTTTGTAGTATTCTAGCAATGAAATTTAACATATGTACCCATATAATGCAAGTTTCCTTAGACAACTAAGGGTTTAATGGGTAATAAAAATTGTTGCTTTCAGAGCCAAGAGAAAGAAATTTCCAAAACAACAAATTTGGTCCTTTTAACTTAATGCCTGCATTGGTAATGCAAATTCCTTCCTCAGGGAAACTTTTAATAATATAAAGACAATCATGATAATAATTAGAAATCCAAAGTAACAGTGCAAAGGAGAACCATTCTCTCCAGGGATATTAACACAGACCCAACACAAGTATAACATAGAAGGGGAATTTTACAACAACTCACATGCTTGGCCATCCCAAAGTCAGCAAGCTTAACAACACCAGCAGAATCAACAAGCAAGTTTGCCCCTTTGATGTCCCTATAAAAGAAAAGGAAAATGTCATCGATCAGATGTTCCAAATCCAAACTGAATTGGGAATTTCTGAAAGAAAAAAATTACTATTATATAATATTTATGCAAATATCTCATAGAGATCGATTTCTTATACTAATTGAACACGGAGCTCATGCTATGCAACACATCAATGAGGTGGCCAGTACCTATGAATTGTTTTTTTGCTATGCAAGTAAGCCAACCCCGAAAGAATATGCCGCGTGAAACTGCGAACAACACATTCTGTTATTGCACCACAATGATCACGAACGTACTTATTCATTGAACCGGGATGGACATATTCCAAATAAATATAAAACCTGTCTTCTACCTGATCAGAACACAAGCAACAAAAGACATTAGAAGGTTTTGTGGGGGCAATTTTATAAATAATGATTATTCCTGGACACCTAATCATGAATAGGAATTCCTTACTATTTCGCTACCATAATACTGCACAATGTTTGGATGTTTCAGATTGCTAAGAACTTTAATTTCCTGAAAAAGGTCAAAATTGGTAATGAGGATATAAAAAAGTGAATAAAATAAAACACGACTTCATACAAACAGCATATATAAACTAAGTAGATAAATATAATAACCTGCTCTAACTGCTTTATGCACTCTGCAGATTTTGGATCATCAGAAAATATTTCTACTTCTTTCATTGCACACAATGCTCCAGTTTTTCTGTGAGGAACGAAAATGTGTTTTAGAAAAAGTTTGAAGAAAGAGCTTAAAATAAATAATGCTTATGAAACATGAAGTACTATACTACATACCTATTGGTGGCAACATAAACAGTTCCAAAAGTACCTCGGCCAATAAGTTTCCCTTTTTGCCATTGGTTTTTCATTGGCAAGGATTCTGTCTTAGGTTGGGAAAAGGTAGCAGATGGTGAAGGTAAGGGAGGACCAGCCGAAGGAGGCAAGGGTAAGGGATGGACAGTGAAAGTTTCACGACGCGGTGTTGAGGTGTCAAGGGACAACCTGGGGGGTATGTATGAAGGAGAAGGCCCAGGTGGGCTTTTGGGGTGTTGGGTGGGGCTTTTTCCTCGTGGGCTTTGACGAGGAGAAGGAGTGCTATCAGCGGTGCGTAATGCAGATAAATCAAAGAAAGCGGGAGCCGAAGGGTCGCATAATGTAGGCATCTCTGGTGCTGACCAGAAGTGATTTACTTTGGGTGTCACGTAATAGTATGGTACAAAGTCATCGTTTCTGATATTATTCTTTGACCCTATTCTGGGACTCGCAAAAGGACTAGTTGGAGCACTTCTAACAGGCACGTTCGACCACAAGTTATCTCCTTGACTGCTTGTACTTGCACAACCACTTGTGTCTTGACGCACCACCCCCGCTACCCTTGTTTCTACGTGCTCCATATTTTTTCTTGCATCTTGACTCGCAAAAACACTTCACAGATCCACGCGTTCCAACACAAATTATATTCTTAGACATCAAATCATTTTTATATATATACTTTTCAACTAGGGGATTAAAAGGTAAAAGACTCAATACGTGCCCAATTACATTTCACACAAGCCCATAGTTAATAAAAATTATTTGAATA
Source organism: Mucuna pruriens (assembly GCA_025330945.1). NCBI lineage: Eukaryota > Viridiplantae > Streptophyta > Magnoliopsida > Fabales > Fabaceae > Mucuna > Mucuna pruriens. The sequence continues at coordinate 160,812 of JAENHJ010000202.1, forward strand.
ACCTACCTAATGAAAGCAAAGGGAATGAAGTTGAAAGAAGCAAATAGAATTACCTCCGCATTCGGAAACCAGCGGGAAGCGAAGCATCGACGGCGGCATCTTTGGGCGAGGGAAAACGGTAGTCGGCATCTCTCGGCAAGGGCAACGGCTGAGGCTCCACGGAAACGATGGAGGAGCGATCGAAGGTGCTCGAAGACCGAGACAAGGGGGGGACCACGACGCCGTCTAAGTCGGGCACGTGGCTGAGCTTCCTGGTTCGCGTCGGCCTTTTGCTACTGCCGCCGAATAACCAGGCGGAGCGACTGTTCTTCCTAGGGTCGGGGACGGAGGACGTCGAAGAATTTAGAGTCGTTGAAGATGAGGATGACGACGACGGTGTTGTTGTTGTTGTTGATGATGATGTTGATGATGATTGAGAATGGGAGAAGATGAGGTTGGGTAACCAACGCATGGCTATGCGTATTTGATTCTATGTTTCGGACGGTGATTTTTTACATCCCAAACGCACAAATAATCTGTAACGATGCTTCATTGTGCGTACAGCTTAGCCATGGTTAGTAATAATACGTAATTGTTGGGTACACATGCATGCATGAGCATGAGCATGAGCATGAGGGGGAAGAGAATTAATAAATTAGATGGATTTCTCTTCCCCTCTTAATTTCTCGTGCATTATTTTTTTCTTTTCATTCTTTAGTTTGTTTTGTGCCCCTGCTTCTTCTGCAGACGAGAACGCGGTTTTACAACGGTAAATCCGCTGCTGCTTCGGGTGCCGCCAGATGTGCAACCCTAATTCCTACCTTTTTTTCTCTCAATAATGCTCATGCTGAGTGGTGATGACAACATTCATTAATATACTTTACAATTAATTCATGCCTCTAACATACTAACATAACATTCCTATCCTCTCTTCCCTTCTCCCTATTTATCCCTTCTCCTATACTCCTTTCATCTAGTTAATAAATACATTTATATTCTATTGTCCTAAAAACAATATGTTTTTTTTTTTAAATAACATTATTAAAACCAAACTTACCACGAGATGTGCCCAAATTGGTAAAAATATTGACGGTAAATAGATTACAAGAGCTATGTTAATTCCATTCTGTCCCACGATTACAAAAGGAAAAAAAAAAAAAAGACACTACAACATAGCTCCACAAGGTATACTATACTAGGTACCTTGGGTATGGTCGTATGAGTGTATGCTTATAAACGATTATTTTATTTTATTAAAAACTTTTAACTATAAAATATACATAATGCCATAGTTTTTTCATAAATAATATTAACCAAATATGAATACAATCCCATGCCAATTTTTAACAAGCTATAGTGCATGAACATGTAAATTATTATAAAAATAAAATTTTCATATAAAAATGATCATATCACACAAAGTAAGAAAACATCATTCAAGAAAATAAGAAAAAAAATATATAAAAATGAGCAAAATAATGCATACAAAATTATTTAAATGAGTAGGAAAAAAACATATATAATTGATAAAAAAATTGCCAATAGAAAAAGAAAAACTGGCAGAGGAAATCTTTTAAGTGAAAACATTATATGGCAATGAATAAGAAAATAAGTGAAAAATGATGCATATGCGTGAAAAAGATAGAGTAAAAACGTAATTTAAATAATTGAAAAAAAAAAAAGGTATGCAAATAGGTGAAAAAACGATGAAAATGAGTGAGAAAGTATTTAAATTGATACAAAAAAAAGTGCAATACTCATTGAAATATCATTTAAACCATTCAAATAAGCAGAAAAATATAAGAGAAAATAAATTTAGATTTATAATTTATATAAATAATAATATATTTTTTATTATTTCTAAAATCAATTCTATTTCATTGGCCGTAAATAATGTTGTATATAGAGAGAAAGTTACTATAAAAATAATTCTAAGTATTGATATATATATATACAACGGTTGAATCAATCAACCAACCTATCCTTTCAATTCGATCAACACCAAACTAACTTTTTAATTATCAGTTAACTTTTCGGTTAATCACGTCAAATAAAGGGTAAATGAACTTGAGGAAACAAAATCTATACATACAGGGACAGGAAGAAAAATAGGGAAAAACCTTCTTAACAATAACTTTATCATTAATCCGAAACTTTTAATTCATTTAAACCAAAACAAATTGTGGTAAAAGAAATGGAAGGAGAACAGCTAAAAAACGTAGCGTACGTAGGAAATAAAGTTTCTCAAGTAATAAGTATATAGGTATAAAAAAAACCGTATAAAACTAAATGTTATTTTAAATATCATAATAGTTGGACAATTGATCAATGTTTATTGCAGTGAATCAGAACCCTGTAATTCTCATAATGAAGCCTAAATCGCAACCTCCAAGTACAGATCGGGGGAAAAACCCTTCTAAGTCAATCAAAAGGCAAAGGAGTTTACCACTGCACTCTCTTGGACCATGTGGTAAAAAGTAAGAACTAAGAATCCTTCCTATGATTCATTATAAATTTATAATATAGCAGCAGTTGCCCAACAAATGGAAAATTTGGGCTTAAGGCTCCAGACCCCACCCGGGCCTTAAACCATCACCATTTTCCCAGGCCATTGTTTTTGGGCCTTTGAAACTTTCCCTCGCTTGGACCTAACGCTCGGTTTCACATACCTTTCAGTAGTTTTATCTCTTGTTTATTCACAAACGAGTATGGCATAAAAAAAAAAAAAAAACTTGGTTTCAACGCTTAGATTTATGCTTTTTTTTTTTCGGAGAACTACCTTTTATCTATATTTATAAAAAAAAAAAAAGAAATCCTCACTAATGCTAATGTCTATTATCTCGTACCACCCGTCGCACACGCTACCGTGCCATGCGAAAACTCCAAAATCTTTTTCTTGCAGAGCAATAATGACCTTTTTGTTTATGACACTTTAAAAAGAGTAATGCTTGGTGTGGTGTTGTATGGTGGAGTACAATGAAAGAGGAGATGAAAAAAAAAATAAAAATGGTAATTTGGTCGTTTAGAAATAAAGAAGAAAGAAGTGTGGGTCTATCTGGTTAATAATTAAACAAAAATGTAAAAAATAAAAAATATTCTTAAATTATATTTTTGTCTTTATATAAGTAAGTTATATAAAGTTAGCAAATAGGCTAGCTCCATAGATTAAGTAGGAAAAATTGAATTAGGTCAATCTTATGTCCACCATTTTATAACTAGATTGTTACTGCATTAAACTAGACTAGTTTGAATTTATTTTTTTCTTAAAAATATTTAAATTTTTAAAGATTTTTTTTTTAAATTGAATCAAAACAAGTTTAACTCATTTTGGACCTAATTCTTTTAAAACTTAACTCAACACTGAAGGTTAATAAACTGAGCCAATTTAACTTAATTTTAAGTTAAATTTTTAAACCCAACTCGTGAAATAAAGTATTTTATATATAAACTTAAAAACATAATCAACTATATATATATAATTTATTATATATATTTAATATATAGAACTATTTTTTAATATATGTTTTAAATATTTATTTAATATATAAAAATATTTATTAATTATATATATTTAATTTTTATTTTTATTTTTATTATTATACGAATTAATATATATTTATATATTTATCTATAATAATAAAAAATAAATAGGTAATTCGTTTAATACTATATTTTTTTATTTCTTTTTTATCAAACAATTCAAATTTTATTATATTTCTTATTTATGTTTTTTTATTATTTTGTTTACTTCACTCTATTTATTTTCACTTACCAAACACAACGTAAATGTGAGACTTAGAGAGAGGAGATTTTCTTTTAAACAAAATACAAAAACAAAAACTACTTAACTTATCTAGTTTTCTTCTAATGCAGCTTTTTTTTATTATAGATTAAAATTTATTAAAAATTATAAATTTAGATAGAGTAATCAATAAATTAAAAAATTATTAAATAAGAATATTTCCTGCAAAAAATTGATAATATTTATTAATAATAAAAAAATGTCAGAAAGAGATTCTAGAGAAATTGTCTTTAGCCTTCTTCCTCCCCCATAACCAACCATTCAGACTGAACACTTTATGGTTGGCCATCTTATTCTTATGTGCATTAATTTATACTTTTAAGACTTTTGGAAGGGTGGAATTAATCATTTTGACAATGACTGTGAAAGCCAACCCCTCTTAAGACCCGATTGCTGTTTTTACTCTAATAGGCTAATAATACCTTTTCTGTTTTTTTAGTCGCAGTTGCTTTTCAACCCAAATAGTAGCTTTCATGCCAACGCTATTCTCCATTTTTTTAGCTACCCTTTCAGAAACTTTTTTTTTTTTCAACTAAAATAAAATAACTTTTGTTATAATTTTTAAGATAAAATAGTGTACCTCTAAATATCTCAAAATTCAGTTTTTATTTCTATAAAATTTATATATTTTTAGTATTTACATTAACACATGTTTTTGTTCCCGGATGAATGACTAAAATTAAATCACATTATTTTGATAGAGACAAACCAATTTTCTGGATATTCTTGAAGGACTTAAAACATACTTTATCTTATTTTTTTAATTTTAAGATTTTTTGAAATTCGTAAATATAAAATGAATAAAAAGTAAGTATAAAATAAAAACGATTATATACTGTGAATTACTTAATATAGTGAAATTATTTTAACAAACGAGCCTAAGTTTATTGAAGAATAAGTTAACACTGACGTAAAATTCTTGCACCTGTTTTTTTAAATTTATAAATATTTGACATATTAGTTCTAGACGTTAAAATTTTCAGATTTTGTTTGTGTTTTTTTTAATGTTATTCGCTAAATGCATGTACACACACAAAAAAAGCTAAATGCATCAGTTAATTAGTTAAAAGAACAATTGACGGTAAAACATAATAAATACTTGTTAATTAGCCAATTGTGTTAAGGAAGGATTATGTTTCTTAATTGTAGGTTTTTAAGCAACTCTAAAACGACTAAATTAGTTGAATGTATGGATAGAGCAAAAAGTAAGGTATAAAATAGGTAAAGGAAAGGTATAAATGAAAGGTTGAAATTGAAATGCGCTAAGTAATAAACAAAGCTGAAAAGAATAAAATGTAAAGATAAATGAAAACTCATGTTGGATTGATGTATTGGGAGAACATGTCTTATAAATTATTGTATAGTTAGTATTTATAAGTTTAAACTACTTGTTAAGTTCACTATCTAACAGATTTTTTCCATTAAAACCGCATAAAATTCAATAATAGTGGTCCATGCATTTTGGATTTGAACGGCTAGGTCTCGATTGGTCACTATTAATTTGTAATTGTAATATATGATTGTTAAATACATCATTGATGGTGCGTAGAATGTCTATAAAAAGTTTTTAAGTTCCTAATTTTCTCTCATCATATGTGTGACATAGATCACACATGGAAAGAGGGAAAGAGTGAGAGATTAGAAGAACCAAGAAGACCAACAAACATTCACGTAAGCAATAGATAAAAGTATATAGGATTATTGTTAAACCTTACATTTATATATTACAAGTCATTTATGTCATAGATGTGTAATTTCTTTTAATCTTTTAACCATTATATTTTAATACAATTATATCAGCTATTTATTTAAGATTATTGTAATCATAAAGTAATCTAACTTAAGTAATCAAATGGATTTTATAAAAAAATTCGATATGATCTTAATGACTGGATACCGATGTTCACCTGTTAGGGGATAATAGAAACTCTATATGTAGATTAATGCATTAGTAAAGTTATGATTTTCAATACACAAAATCGAAAAATACGTTTTTTTTCTCTCCAAGAAAGAAACGAAGGTCCTTGAATGAACTAAGATCATTTGGTTAATGAAGACTACAAACCAACTGCACATGATTGTCAAGGTTGTACTGTGCTCTTTAATCATCTATCATAGATCCAACCAAGTATTTATACAATTTTAGAAATTTTAATAATTTAATATAACGAAAAGAACATGAAAAAGAAAACAGTAGGAAATCTCCAATAATTTTAAGTATTGATCAACCACCTAAATGTTGCAAATAAAATGATGAGATACTTTAAAAGAACTAAACACTACATGCTTAATTATAAGTAAACATCTAAATCCGATATTTAGATTTAGAATTCATTAGCTATGCTGATTCTCAAAAATCAATATCAAAATATATTTTTATGATGTAGAATAAAACTATTTATTATAGAAGTGATAAACAAAACTTGATTATTACTTCTTTTATAGAAGTGGAATTTGTCTCTTGTTTTAATATTTTTTTATACCATGTATAGCTTTAAGAGTTTCATTTCTAAGCCAAGAACAATAGATTCTATAGCAAAATGATATATTTAAAGATTAAGTTTACTTGCACAAACTTTCATAAATTAAATTAGGACAAATTATTAATTTTAAACACAATATATGTTGATAAACCATTTTTTAATTAATATAAGTTTTGTAATATAGTTTATATTTATAACTTATTGTGAAAATAATTTAATCTTATTTTTTATTATAAAAATAACTTAGATATGTAAAAACACTTACATAATATATACTTATTTAATAATAATGCATAAATTATAATTTTTTATTTTAAATGAACTGAAAATATATAAAGCCACTGTAGTCTACCCAGTGATAGTAAATTTGGATACTTGGATTATATTAGGTTCAAACTTTTTGTCATTAATTGTAAAATAAAAAAAAAAACTGAATTAAAGAAATCCGTTACTTTCAATGAGAAATCTTAGGGCTTTCCAAAATGCTAATAATTGCATAAAATAATGATCTCTTCGATGTGATTAAAATGTTGCCAAAACTTGTTCCCTTATTAGTAGAATTGAAGTTAATTAGAAGGCTCAAATTTGACGACCATTCTCGTGCGCATAAAAAAATGTCGCTTCTTGGAGGTACAACTTTTAGATGTCTGTAAGAAGCCTCAAGAAATTAGAGTAATTCTACCAAACATTTTAGCTTTGTGGCCCAAAAATTTGACGCCATTGTTAACATGCTATTCAACTTTAAACATGTTGCTGGGTCTGGTTGGACCTGTTGGTCTCTTTTTCCTAGTGCCTTGTATTATTAATGAAGTTGTTTCCCAAACTCACCATACTCTAATCACATATTTGACAAATGCTTTTATAAGGTCTAACACCGGGTTTTATATATTGTGACACTACTATAATTCTCATTATTATAGTAGTGAGTTATTCATAGTAAGCTTTGTAATTTTCGGTAATATATTATAATGGACTTTTTATCACTAAATTACATATAGTAATGTGATAAATTTACCAATGATTTCATATTTGTTAACTTTACATTGACTTTACCCTTGTAATTTGAACAGCCTCTCAGTCCCTCTTGTTCCCTTGTAATTCGGTTAAGATGTTAACAACACTTCCTTCGCTTTCTTTATTCACTCTTAATTTATATAAATATACTATTAAATATCTAAGATGTATTACTAGAAGCCAAAATTGGAATATAAATTTTAACATTTTATTAAAAACTGAAAACATCAATTAATATGAAAAAGAAAAGAGAATATTATTTATTGATAATTTTCGGAAACAAAAAATGTAAGAGTTGGGAAACAAATAAATAATAATATTTTTATTTTTAAAGTAATAATAATTTAAAATAAATTAATTTTCTAACAACAATACTTCCTCTATTTAAATTGATTGAGATTTAAGATTTTTCACACATGTTAAGAAAAATAATTACTCTAAAATAATACTAGTATTTATTAGGGGATAATTTTACTAAAATATCCTTACTCTCTTAATTTCTATGAATGCACTATTGGTATTCTAAAATAATAGTATTGTTTATTAAGGTATAAAATTGAAATAAAATTTTTAAGATTTTATTAAAATTTAAAAAGTCAATAAATATTAATTTTCTTAAGAAAAATCTTAACCAATATTTCCAAGACACTGATTAAAGAATAAAAGTGAATTTTTTACTATTAAAAACTATTGCTCACATGTGATTTTGAAAGGCAGTAGTTAGCATAACCAATTTGGAATAAAGAGAGTAATTTTTGGAAACATAAAAATTGTAAATAGTTATAAAACCCATAAAATGAGAGATGATTAATATTTGGTTACAAATGGCATAATGAGCAATGCAGTGGTAATTTTGGGAAAATTAATTGGAAAAAAAAAATGAGGATGCAGTGAAATTAAATAGATTCTGTCAAACTAGGTAAAATCTGAGTTACTAGTAGGAAGATGGTTAAGCTTTGGTTTGCTGGAATAGGTAAAAAGATTGGATGAGAATGAATGGGGTATTGGTTGGCTGAGAGGACAAAAAGGTAGTAAAATGAGACAAGGGAGCAGAGCAGACCAGGGGACGTTATTGATGGCATCAGAATATTCATGTCATTCATTTAATAGTAATAATGACAATAAAGTTTCCTTGGTATTCATTCCATCATGTCAAATCCATGCACGTGATGGACTCCCCAGTTCTCCTCACCCAATTTCTAAGTCAACAGCGACAAAAAGCATTAGGAAAAAGGAAATGACAAGGAGAATTCAACTTTGGAGCTTTGCAAAATAATTGAGTTTGAGGCATGTGAGACAAAACCCAGTGCTGTGAGTGAATGTTGCTGCAGGGTCACCTCGTCAATTTTCATGCAACAAAATCATCACATCACATCTACTGCTTCTTCCTTCTCATTTTTTACTTGTATTTTTCTCATATAATACTTTTCCACATTATCAATATAGCTATAAATGTACATCTTAATGGATAATTAGTGAGTTTGCTCACTAAGTTGTGTGAGTGTTATGTTTTATAGATAAAATATATATATATAAAATATATAAAATAAGGTGTTTTAACTATATAAATTATTTCATTTTAAAAATCAATATAATTAATTTTTTTAATATGGCTATTATTAACAGCAAATAAAATACCATAATAAATGTCAAATAAAATGAGATAGTGAAAATATATTTTTACTCTCATTATAATATTCAAAATATTAGCACAAAGTAATACTAATAATTTAAAAATATCTTGGTATTTTAATATATTTTAAATTAATATGTTTATTTGCTTTAAACATCAAACCTTTCTTCATAAGTATATTAATTTTTAACTCTATGACATGACGTGTACTTATAGACACACATTAGAAAAATCAATTCTTTAAAATAAATTATGAAATCTTATGCACAATTATAACTGAATATATGAGTTTGACATGCAGATGTATGTTTAACCCACAAATTAAGTGAGTTAGAAGGAGGTAATATATTTATCTATTTAAATGTATACTTATTTGTCCCGATCTATTTAATCCATGGGTTAGACAAATTAGGTTTGCGGGTTAATGGGTCTGCAAATTAATTTTTTAATATTTATTATAGGTTTTATACTTTTATTATTAATGTTTTATCAAAATTTAGAATTAGAAACTTAACCCTTAGGGTTTTACTATTAGAATAATTCACGCATATTTGTTATACTTTTTATTAATCTTATATATTTTTCCAAATTTATCAACTTTTTATTAAATTTTAAAAAAATATATTTTTAATATTTTAAAATCTTTCAAAATTTTGATTATGAACAAGCTCATTTAGCCATAAATTAAGTACGTCAAGTACACACCACACCCGCAAAAAAAAAACCTATTTAGTTTAGCAATTAGCTAAATTTAATCTACTTAAACATGAATCATTATACTAATTTGTATGTTTAAAACCTATTTAGTTTAGCAATTAGCTAAATTTGATCTATTTAAACATGAGTCATTATACTATCTCGTATGTTCACATATAGTAACATGAATAAGGATCTTCTCTCATTAAAAATAATAGGAGAATCTCTTATTTATAAATCTAACCACTCATTTATATTTTTTTATATTAAATATTAAACTTAATCAATGATTAAGATGTCATTATGTTTTTTTTTTTTAAATTGGAGAGGATGTTTTCCACACAACACGTAGTTAAAAGTTAATGCTTAATAATATTATTTAAATGCAAGAAAAGAATGTTATCTATTTGTAAGATTAAGAATTTATAAAATTGATTTTGAAATATTAAATACAATGGAGATGACAATGCGTGAAGATACATTTTTTTAACTTAAAAAAAATAATTTAAATTCATATTTAATAAAATTAATTAAAACTATATATTTATATTTTTATTAAAAATATGAAAATTAATTTTCTAGCTTAAAAAAATAAAGACCTAATGTGATGATATCAAAATTCAAATATATATATTGCATGAATTAATATAATATATATATATATATTCGTGCAATATATATATTTGAATTTTGATATCAGGTTTTATTTTTTTAAGCTAGAAAATTAATTCTCATATTTTTAATAAAAATATAAATATATAGTTTTAATTAATTTTATTAAATATGAATTGGAGGTGACGAAATGAACGTGTACTCTGACATTAAAGTTGAAACTGACATTTCCTTTAACCATGTTTAATTTCTTATTTAGTACGGTTGGCTAATTAATACTATCGTTTGTATTCTTTTTCTTACATATATGACCATTGATGTAACGTTTATTTGGGGACCCTTGTAAAATTGATTTTAAATTTTATATTTAAATATTTTTTATTATAAAATTAAGTTAGGATTAAAAATTAATCTATTTTTTATTTAACATAAAATTTATATAAACTATTTTAATTTAAAATAAATTTAAGATCCAAAGTTAACTCATCAGCATATTATTAAATACGTGAACATTTATTTAAAATTATAATTAACAGATATTTTTTTAATAAATTTTTAGATAATCAACATAAATTTAAAAATATAACATTTTTCTAACTACAAATACACTATATCCATTTCTTAATATTTTTTTTATAAAATATTATTCTAATTTTATCGTGAAGCTAAGAATCTATTCACATTACAAAAAATCCTCATTGAAAGATACTATAACTCGATATGAACTTAAAAATAATCTCAAAAAATTTATACTATATTGCATGTAATTATAAAAGGTCACATCTATTTATTGAGTGTGTTCTTTAACTCACTATTATTTATTTATTTATTTATTTATAAAAATAACAAGTATTATATTTTTTCAGGTATGTGTGTGGGGGGATGGTGGTGCTTAATGCACCTCATTCACATGTTAGAGAGGTGTAAAAACACTTTGGTGTGGGCATATGGTTATATGGTTCTTTCCCGTCCCTAATTATGTTATGAAATTAGCTCGTAACAGTGGTCAGGCTAAGATAAGTTAGCTTTGAGTGTTGTATTCGCCTCACTCACTTGTTCATATTATTAGAATTCATTCTACTAAAGATCCTACTTGTAATGTTCAACTCTTATCTCAATACACTTAATTGGTTAGTTCGTACTTTCTCAAATGTTAAAGATAAAAGGCGCGGTCACTTATTATTATTATTATTCACCGGTGAATGCATTAAACTTTTATAATAAATAAAACACTTCATACCAATATACGTTGTGGGAGAAAATTAATAAAAAAGAGAGAATTAATAATATAATAAATGATATAATATGTCCAAAAGAAAAATAAAAATAAATAAGAAGTCAAAGTAAGTGTTAGTATATCATTGTTGCTTTTATAATAATACTGCACAGTACTTAATGCAAAAGCAATATTTCTGCAGCTTTTTTTTCCTTTGTTTTATACTACTATTTTAGTTTTGTTTCACTTACTTATAATTGAATAATCCGCGGATTGACCTATGCTGATAGAAAAAACCTCGAGTATAGAGCATTGATGAATGTAGCTGATTAATTATGGTATTTATTGGTAGGGGGAATATGCCACGAGTCTACAATTTCAAACAAACTAATTAAATTCGTTTGGATTGGTTTAATTAATTGCTGTAGTTATCTTATTTTAAATTAAAATTAAATTAATTTGATTTTTAATTTTATCTTTTTAATATAAATTAATTTAATGTTTTGATCAATTATTTTTAACTTTTAAATTAATAATTTTATATATTGTTTCAAAATTTCTTCTATTTTATTTTATTTATTGATTTTGATCTTATTATTTTATTTAGTGTTATAAGTGTCATAGTTGGGTCATATTTATTATGATATTTTTAATTATATTTTAGATAAAAATTAATGACATGTGTAAAACAATAGGTAAAGAAAAAAAAAATATTTTTTATCTTGTATTAATTTAAAATTAAATTTATATAAAATAGATAATAAATTAAATTAAAAAAACTATAACTCAGTAATTAAAATCAAACCAACCTGATCTTAATCGGTGAAGTAGGATTTTATTAGACTAAAAATAATTTTTAAATTTGAATTGAACTAATCTAATTAAATATAATTTATTAAAATTTAATTTTATTCTAAACTCAAAGTATTCCAGCCAATAAACACCATTAATTAATGGTAAAATAGCTCCATATTTTGAAATGATAGCTCTTGAATGGAAGTCACAAAAGAAACTAAAAATAGACATGAAATGCCCATTTTTGAATTGGACATAAACTAAAAATAGTGATAAATTTAAGGTAACAAACAGTGTAACACTAGAAAGGTGGGTATAATTGTTATGTTAGAGGCATGGTTAGAGTGAAGATGATGGTGAGACGGATAAAACAAAAAACAAAAAACATAAAAATGGTTAATGAATGGGTTTAAAGAAAAGAAAAAGAAAAGAGAGGTGGGAAGAAAGAAGGACGAAAGGAAAAAGATGAAAAGACAATGATCCCAACTGAGTATGAACCAAACAAAAATTGTACCTCAGCCAGAGGCAGAGGCAGAGGCAGAGGCAGAGGGGAGTGAAGGAATACATTAATGAGAAGAGTCCCTCTGTACGCAATTGCTCACCAACACACTGAGTCACTGCACCCTCTGATATGGTCCTGCTGCACTCACTGTGACTCACCACCATCATATCATTCTCCCACCCTTTTGCCCCCCTGGGATCGGATCCTCCTTTTTCTTTTTTTATTCTTTTTTTTTTTCTTTTTTTCACCTTTCTTTTTACCTTGGAAAATGTACACTCCTAATTAACAACCAACATCACGAAACTAATGACTATGGCCTTATCCTTCGTTCAAATCTACTCAACTGTACTACTACTTCTTCTTTCTTGCTTTATATCTAATGATCCCTCTCTATATTGTGCCAGGTGGCTACTTTTTCATTTCTATTGATTTTTTATTTTTTTTTTTAAATTATTATATCACATAAAATTTGCATTAAGTTTTGTTATTTTAAAATTTGCATAAGAGTCTAATAAGTACCTTTTATATGAAAAATAAGTAAATATTTATCGGTAAATTTAGTGTATAAAATAAACAATTAATAATAGTTAAAAAATAATACTATATTTTTTATTTTTAAAAAAATACTCTCAATTTTTTCTTATATAACATAACAAAATATATTAAGGTGAAGGTCTCGCAGATTTGGCGCAACAAAACGTAAACTAATGTTTCACAGGCAATTAGTTACAAGTTAAAATTCGGATTTTTTTTTCATTTGTTGGTTTTGTTCTCTAGTACCCTCATGTACACAATTTTGAAACTACTTTTATTCTGATATTATAAGTAAATTTCGTCTAACTTCAATTAACTTCTAATATATAATCAATTTCTACTATGTATAATTAGATGTAATTAATAATAAAATTTCAAATTAAGAAAATGTTGAAAACATAGATACTGATATTTAATATAATAACCAACCGTAATGTCCCCTTCCCAAAACAGAACTTAATATAATGTGATATAGAAGATAAATAATCATGTTTTTAAGCATTTAGTCAAAGTTTCAATCCTAAAACTCGCATGTATGTATTTCTAATCATATTTGCTAGAAATAAATCTTGATATTTCGAAAGATTATTTTATAACTCTTATTCTGAAATATTCTGAGTAAAAGAAAAATTAATATTTTAAACATATAAAATAATATGTTTTTATTAATTAAGAAGGAGAATTCATTAAACTTTATATTTTTAATATAATAAATTAATTGTTTCTTAACAAAAATTTATCTTAACTTTCTTTTAGCTGTTTGAAACCGGTTCTAAGGGCCGATGTTAGTAAAACCATAAAACTATGATGTTAAAAGAAATAATTAATTAAATACATTTAATGAATGGCTGTGAATTTATTAATTAATTGAATTTATTTTACTTCAAATAATTATCTTTTTCTTCTTTGTTTACTTTCTTCAGATACCTCCATTTAGTAGAAAGAAGTAACAATTGTGAAATAAGAATAATATTGTCAAAATGCACTTACATGTTTTTAACGGTTTTTCTAACTATTATTTTTTATGATCAATAATTAAGAAATTAAAAAGGTTTTATTAAAAATATAATATGTAATATTATTAATACATGTTGCTATAATTTTAATAAATTTGTTTATTTATTAATTTTAATACTTATTCTTAAAGTATGCAATAGTTGTTTTAAAATGGAAAGCGTACTTAACATATTAAAAAATTGAAAACAAAATACCTTTTATTTTGTACCTTTTTTTTTATAAATTTATTGATTAATGGCTTAAATGGCTTATTATTATACATCTGCTTTTGAAAATTGTAATAACACATTTTTATCATAATTTTAAATATATATTATTATTAAATAATTTTTCGTATTAGTCCTATTGCCAAAGAAAAATCCCAATTTATTTTAAAAATAAATATAAAACTTAATCAAATAATTTTAAACATGCACCATGAGTTAAAAAAAAAATTACATTTTTGACACTTCTTTTAATTTAATTTAATTTATATTACAAATTTGGTAGAATAAGAAGGATCTCAATACCACTAGTCAGGACACCAATAAAATACTATCAAGAAGTTACTCCAACTACAAAATATTTCATCAAATTATAGTTTCTCAATTAGTTCTTAGCTAGAAGAAGTTTTTCTTGAATTGTGGAGAGGATTGCATATCAACTCCAAGTGGAAAATTAAAATGACATAAGTAGACTTCAAACCCACACTCCAAAAAAGGTGACAGATATGTCAATTTTATATTGTTTGTACTTCTTTCTTGTTCGCCTTTTATGTTTGAATTTAATATCTCTATTATATATAGTCTAAAATTATAGTACCTAAATTAAGAAAAATAAGTAATCTCCTTATTTTTGTTGATATTATTTTTAATTTTTTAATATATTATTTATTTTCATTTACTATGTTAATATTTTATACACGGTTATATCTCAATCCTTTTAATAGACATATAATTAAAATCAGAAGGAAATAAATAAATAATATATCAAAAGTCAAAACAGGAGAATCACATATTGATCGAAAGCCATATATGATAGGAGTATTAAAAATACTCTCTAACATCTTTCTTAAACACGTTATTTACGTTTGGTTATAATTTATTAAAAATTATATAATTATAAGTAAATTTACAAATAAATAATACATTTATAAAATTTTATACATTTTAATAAATTTTGATAAGTAATAAATAATAAATTAAAAAAGTGGATTAAATGCATTTTAAACTTTTTTCACCTTATGATACAAGTTTGGCAAAAACGATAAGTAGATCACAGAGTTAGGAAAGGTTATGTATTACAATTTACGAGGGGAAGCAGAAGAAGGTAAGGTTGGTTTTCAAATTATAGGGATGGCTATGTCATTTTCTCTAAGCGTGAATTTCAATGCATAATTGATCATAAATTGCGTTACTATTGCATTTGCACTCATTATAAGTGTTCTTAAGATAATGAATTTTGGTAGTATCATAGTATATCTGGGTAGGTGCAAGTGCAAGCAGTGGTATTATAAAGTAACTTGCACGTGGCATGATATCTCCACTATATGGGATCGCGCAGGCCCTGACGTTTAACCACAAGATTGAAACTTCAAGCCTGGGAAAGCTAAAGAGAAAATAAAGGCTCCTTTATCACCAAGTTAAGATAACTTAGTAATCATATCATATGCATTAAAAAATTAGGAATTCGATTTTTTTTTTTTACTTTTGTGTGTACTAAGGCATTCGTGAAAAAATTTAGTTGTACCTTTGTAAAAATACACATAATAAATATTTTTAAACCTTAGTAATTTTTTCAACACATATGTTCTATCTTTTTAAAGAAAACTTAAAAGGAATAAAAAGATATATAGTATGTTGTTTTCTTACTAGAAAATAAAAATAAATACACTAAAATAGTATTTACTTTAGAGAAAATAGGAGAAGGAAGAATTTTTTTAATCACTTGTTCTGTTTGGAAATTCAAAGAGCTAGGATTTTTCTCCCCTTCTAACTTTCCTTCTAATATTAGAGAAATTTTAAAAAAAAATACTCGATGTTTGTGAATTATGTTGCTTAAACTATTCATAATTAAATACTTGTCTATTGTAATGATGTAATACTAGATTTTTTATTTTTTATCTTTCTTAAAAATAAAATAAGACAACTAAATAAATTAACCACAATAAAGAATCCTACCAAATCAGTGTTACTGCAATTAAATGCAAAAGTTTTTATATTAAGATCCATTTACAAACTGATATGTATTATCAGATTTATTAATTTTTAAACACATTACTTTAGAAGTAAAGTCACATCTATCATTATTTTTTATTGATTGATGTAATAGTGTAGAGAAAATAACTTTTACTCTTTACAACATGTATGATTATTTCTTTTATATACATATATATACTTATTTGTTTAGTAAAGAGATACTTCCTTCGTTTTAAATCGTCAATTATTTCGTGACTTTTACTTTATTTAAAGTACTTGTCATTCTACAAAATAAAACAATTAGATATTCTTATTCATTAATACATAACTACGTACGTAATATTCACAAATATACTAATAAAAATATTTTAACTAAAGAAAGTTATTTTTATCATAATGAATAACTTTTTATTCTTCAAATGTATGCAGTTAATATTTTATGTGTACGTTATCTTAAACAATGAATAGTTTCAACAAGTTGGGGTACGAAATAAAATGTAATTTAAGTAACGCTAGTTGCACACACAAGTTTGCATGGTGTTAAAGTTTGATTTAGTGCATTATATCAGCTTACCCATGATCTTTTTATAATATAATAAGAGTTATACCATATACAGATTTAATCATTGGTTCTCTCTCTGTTAGAATTTTTTTTTTATATATGACAGTAAAGTTAACAAATCTAAGGCATACAATTAGAAACAGATGATTAATATAATATTTTTTTAAAATCACTTGATGGTTTAAAATTTTCACATGACTTCTTAAAATACCATGCTCTACTATTTCGTATGAAGGTTTGGTTGCACGAAGTAACGAGTTTCTGTTCTGTAAAGAAACAACTAATAAATAGTTTGCCTTTGATAAAATACAGGAAAAGGTGGAGTTGAAAAATAACTAATTATATTATCAACATATCTTTCCTTCTTTTTCATATTTGTTAGTTTTTTTGTACAGTTGTACTTAGTATTTATATTTTAAAAAATTACATAATTTATATATTTTAATTTTTAATCATTAGTGTAAATTTTAGCCTATAGTTGGAAACACCGAACACGTTACAAACTTTTGAAAAATACATTCAAGCCAAAACGTACAAAGGGTATCTTTCTGCCAACGTATGTTTAGTATCCAGCAACGATAATTTAACCATAGACTTAATCATTCTTACATTAAAAATGTATATTCACTTGATATGTTTATATATAAATTTATGACACATATATATAATTTTAATTTAATAATTAAATTATTAAATTATTAAATTTTAGTATATATAAAAGAATTACTTAATAATGTAATTTTATCAAAAGTTAATCATGAAATAACTGAATTCTTACTCATACATGCAAAGTTACAATTAAAATTATAAGCACACACGCACTGGCTATTCACCGTACGCACATTCTAAAAAAATTACTGTAGTTACCATTTATTGACATTAATTAGTGTCCGTTGGAGCACGTAATTAAAAAAGTTGGATAATTGACACGGCATTTGAACAATGAATTGAAGTTTGAGAATAAAATGGAGCATGGGTTATTAGAAGCCAGAAACATTGTAATACACAGATGGTGGTAGTAGTACGTGAAAAAGTTAACGTTGGAGGGGGCAATTGGGCGGTGTAAATGGTATACTAAATATAAAGAAATGTAATTTAGGTAGCGCATGTGATGTTTAAGTATTTTGAATGTGAATTAAATGCTGAAATGATATTAAATTTAAATTGATGGTGTATAGTTACATAAGAGTGTTTGGAGTAAAGGAGATGATGATAGTTGAAAAGAGAAAAACCTGAGCAGTGACGGCTGAGTTGGGATTGCAATGAGTTGGAACAGAACAGTTATTTGCGGGGGAGGAAGCTTAAGGTTTTGTCACTTCAGGAAAGTGAATGAATGAGTGAAAATACCAAAAGCTGGTAACAGGTCAATCAAAACGACTGTGCTGCATGTGCGCAGTAGTCAGTAGTAGGAGCTCAAGTCAAGAACGGGGGAGGAAGAAGAAGCACTCTTCTTTTTTGGGGTACGGATGAGTTTGACCGGGAATAGCAGGTCACACTCCCTCGTTCCTCGTGCACGCCTGGCCCTTGTTTTTCTTTTTATTTATTTTCTTCGTCCGCGTCCATGTTATTGTTCGTTAAAGATCCAGACGAGATTACGAAAATGTCCCTGCTAAGGTATAGAGACAACTGTCGTTAAGTGTTGGAGACGGTACGGGAGGGAGCGGTGACAATAGGGTTGACGCGCACGGTACACGGACGTGTGCTGCAGTCTGCAAAATGCATAAAGAAAAGAAAATACAATCATCATTGCGTTTCGCAGCAAAAGCCTGATCTTCTACTTAACTATCAAACTTTCCCCCTCCCTAGTCCCCCACTCTTTATTTTACTATAAATTCACTTTTTACACCTCTCCCTGGACCTTATCATTCAAATGCTTTTTTATTTCTTTCTCCTCCTCCAATACCAATTAACTCAACACTCCATGCATTCAATAATTATAATATTATACTCTCACACAAAATGACAGATCTTATATCACTACACATATAATACAAATTTGTTTTTTCCCCCAAGCTATTATTTTTTAACTAAAAATAAAAAGCTGCACACCATTTGATTCCTAATAAAAATATTTTCTGTAACAAATGACCAGATTTTATTTAATGCACATGTTCTTTTTAAGTCTCCAGGATTTTTAAAATTCAAATTTTAATATAATATTTTTTTTAAAGAGAAGATTCTATAAATTACTATTGATCAATTAGTCAATTCCACATTCTAAACTATCAAGTAGAAAAAATCGCCCAGACGAGACGAGCTGGAAACAAACTGTTATATTAATATATATTTTTTTCTGATTTCAAATATAAGCACAAAACAAATTTGATTATTCGCACAAAAATAAAATAAGATATAAATATTATTTTAAAAAGAGGTTAGTAGCATTAAATTTATTAATAATTTATATTATTTTAATTTTTAAATTATTGACTTCCATCGTTTCTTTTTTAATATTTAATTATTTTTTATTTAATTAATTAAGAATTTAATAATTATTATCAATTTTATACTTGTGCTGTCCGGACGGCATCGTCCGGTATACCGGATGGTTCACCGGACGGACGAATGACAAAGCGAAGTCCGTATAAGACGTCCTTTTCTAAGACAGTTAGGGAGCGACTCTGACATGCCAGATGTCTTCACCAGAGCAGCGCCTCCCGTCTGACCTGTTTGTACGATTGTCGGGTGACTAGGCAATCAGGCTCATCAAATATCAAATGTATAAATAGGAAAAAGTGAGTAATATTGGATAGGTTTTCTTTAGAACCATAACAATACTATCATTCAATTACAAATAATTATTATATTATTTTAAATTAGTAATTATAAAATCAACAAATTTATTCTACATTATCATTTGTGATACAATATTTTTTTAATAATGAATGTATGTTAATCATTTTCTTCGAGACAGAAAATAAATTTATTTTATTAATTTATCTATTTATTATCTATTGATTACTAAAAATTAAGAGTATTTTGATAAAAAAAAATTAATACAAAAATAATTTATAAATAATCTTATATAAAAGATAAGCAAATTTCAAAAGAAAAATCTTATGTATAACTAAATTTATATAGCTTTACTCTATTTAATTATATTAGTTCAAGATATTCTTCATTTAATTGAAATTATATTTTTAATAATTAAAAAAGTTTTAAAAATATATTTTTAAAAATAATAAAACTAAATGATGTTAACTCGTCTTTTAAATAACATAACTAAACTCGAGTATATTAATTAAGATTTTAAGTTCGTGGTGATAGATAAAATACATGATTGAAGAAAAATTCTACTAAGTTTTGTAATAAAATTAATCTATTTTTTTTTATCATTGATACCGTTAGTAAAAAAGAATCTTTTAAGTTAGTCAGATTTTTTTTTTATCATTTAAGATTTATGACACGCATGACGAATTGACGATTAATTATGCACAAATTAAACAACACAGTGGATCTAGGTAAAATTATATGGAATTTTTAAATACGACAAGCATAGCATAAAGCTACAAATCATTTGCTGGTAAAAGAATGTAAACTATCATCACATCAAGAAGTTGATGACGAGATTTAACAGAAGGCTCGTGAATATCAGTGTAATTTATTGTAAGTTGGTCTCTCAGTCATGAGACAACAAACTCGTCTCTATTAACAAATATTAAATGGGAAAGACTAAATTTGTTAAAGATATATAATGTGTAAGGTATAATAAATAATAAATAATACTAAAAAAGAGAAGGTAGTTAAGAAAATAATGATAGTGACTGTAAATAAGAATGATAGTGGAACACATATAGGGTGGGACGAAATAGGATTTATTAAGATAGATTTACGAAGAAGGGAAGGGAAGGGTAGCTGATCTTGAAAGCTCTTGCGCTTTGTGGCAGTAGTACTCAAGAAACTAGAAAGAAAAAGCCTCCGTCTCTTTAAATCATCATTTTCCTCTCTACTCTTTCGTTTGCGTTTCTCCCTCTCATTTATCAACCATAACAATACATCAAATGCTCGTGTGAAATTCTTTCCTGCGTCGCGCCGATCTATTCACAGGTCACAGTAAGTTCTCTCTCTTTTCTCTCTCTCTCTCTCTCTCTCTCTCTCTGCTGTTATATATATTCACAGTCTTCTTTCTAAAATAACACCAATTTCGATTATGAGCCACTGGTGGATCTCACCACCTCTTTTCTCCGCCGCAACCCTTCGATTTGTCTTTCCTATATTCAAACTTCACCGCCACGGAAACAACGCCGTATCCAGATCTACCGGTGCAACTTTCTTTTCATTTTTTTCAAAGAAATTTCCCAAGATTTTCGTATTTGAAGATTTCGACGCCCTTCCTCTTTCCGTGCCAATGTTGTTGATTCTCGCTTCCGATTCTTTCCTCTTCTCAGATTGAATCGTTTATTGACTCGTTTCCGAGTCGGTTAATTTCTTGTAAAAAAAGAGAGAGAAAGGATTAGGAGACGCTTTTAATGACCTAGATTAGTTTAATAATATCACGTTTGAAATCCTTTTTTTAAAATCCACGATCACGAATCGGAACATGAAGCTTCGTTGAGTCATCCATTTCGTTTTTCTCTATGATTCCTCAATTTCCATGCCTTGTATTTATTTACAGCTATCGCGATTTAATTATTATTATTGTTATCTCCATTTGACTCTTTCTCTCTCTTGTTTGTTTGTAGAAAATTGAAATCATGGTACTGCAGGGTTGTGAAAGCTAGATACTAATTAGATCGCTCATTTGAAGAAAGAGAAACCGTAGTACTACCAATTTTTATTAGGGATTTGATCTAATATTATATGATTTCATGATTTAATTAACCGCAGAAGTTGCCTTGGTGTGTGAGGGACAAGAGAGAGAGAAAGAAAGAGAAAGAGAGAGAGATCGGAAAAGATGTCATCATCATCAAATTCGCCGTGCGCGGCGTGCAAGTTTCTGAGGCGAAAGTGCACGCAAGAGTGCGTTTTCGCGCCGTACTTTCCGCCGGACAACCCTCAGAGGTTCGCTTACGTGCACAAGGTTTTCGGCGCCAGCAACGTGGCGAAGCTTCTCAACGAGCTCAGCGCCGCGCAGCGAGACGACGCCGTAAAGTCCCTCGCTTACGAGGCCGAAGCGCGTCTCAGGGACCCCGTGTACGGTTGCGTGGGCCTCATCTCCGTCCTTCAGCACAAGCTCAGGCAGATCCAGGTGGAGCTCAACAATGCAAAGAAGGAACTCGCAGCTTACATTGGCCCCCAGGCTTTTCAAGCCATACACAATCCCATTCTCCAACACAACCTTAATAATCCTTTCCCATCTTCCATGTATGGCAACATGCCGGCTGTTACGGCCGCCGCTCATGGTGGCCAGCTTGTCATTCGCGAAGCTCAGGCGCCGCCGCCGCAGCAGCAGCAGCAGCAGCAGATCTTGGAAGCCCAGCAGTTGGCTGCGGCTGTGGCGGCGAGAGAGCAGCAGGAGATGTTTAGGAGTTACGAGCATCAACAGCAGCAGGAGTTTCTCCGGTTCGGTGGTGGGTTCGATGTGGGTTCGGCTTCTTCTGGTGGTGGGTTCAGCCAGGTGTCACAAGCTGCTGCTTCGGCTGATCAGTTGTCTCCTTCGTTGGCTTTGGGGTCCTTCGAGAACGCTTACCACATGCAGCAGCCACAGCAAGGGGAACCTCATCCTCACCATCTTCCTCTTGAGGCTCAGCTACTTCTCCCTCCGCAGCAGAAGCAAGCGCAGCAACAAACCCAGCAGTCGCAACTGCCCCTTCAGTCTGAAACCGAGGAGTGTAGAAGTGTTGGTCCATCTTGTTGATTTCCAATTTTGCAGCTCTGCGCCCTTTATGCTTTTTTCATCAAACAATTTTCAGCATAGGTACGTTTTTCTTCTTCTCCCATTTCCATCCCTTGTGGGTTTTCCATTTTTGTTTTTTTGTTTTTTTGCCCCCCTTTTTCATGGCTCTTGATGTAGGCCCGTTCACGTGGGTTTTCCTATTATTTGGTGATCTCTGTTTATGAATGATTATTTCTATGCTTTTTTGTGTGTGCGATTGTAATTATTAGCTAGCTTTTTCATAACGAGGGCAATCTAGTTTGGTGGCAGGAGAAAGCTAATATCAGTCCTCGTGGTAGGAAGCAGAGGGTCGGTTAGGGGAATGGTCTTTTCAAACTGAGAGACGTATGATCTGGTTCATCAATTCTGAGGACTTAACAGTAAGCAAAATGTTGAGTATAGACAAGTAAAGAAGGAAGAGAAGGATAAAAAGAATAAAACAAAATAGAGAAAGTGATAGATGAAATTTGATAGTAAGAGACAAAAGAGGAAAATGAAATGGAAAAAGAGAATGTTTTATTTGCTTTAACAATTTTTTATGTTTTATTTTTAATTACAAAAATAATCTTATTTTGATTTTTTTACTTTTAACATTTGTATACAAAATAATAAAAATGATTTTTTTATTAATTATACAAACTTTTAAAATAAATAATAAAGTAAAAATAAGATAACACTTTTATAATTAAAAGTAAATGTTCTTAAACCAACCAACACCTTCAATTTGCCATTCCATCGGTGGTCAGGTCAAAACATTATGCTGAATAACAAAAGAAAGTTTACATATCTAGGTTGGGAAATGTTCCAAAAAACCTATGTTCATGCTCTGAAGTTAAGGTATCCGTGGGGGTGTTACTGGAATTTTGCAATTTCTCAATTCAAGTCCTTGGCATTTGCAATCATATCGGGTATTCTAGCATTTTGTATGAATAATTGCATTAGCCTCCTTGTGATTGCTGATTTTTACCTAATTAATGAAAGAGATTACAAGCTAATCTTCTGAAAGGTAATTTGTGGAAGCCGACGTGCCAGCCGAAAAACAAGTTGGTATAAAATACACGATACATCCTATTCGGGGCAATAGGTTTGGTCTGCTTTTGTGGCATCCTTAAATAGTAATCACAACACACTCACGTTTTATATCTTGAGAGCTTCAATACTACGAATGAAAAACAGTTTTATCTTGATTTCCCATGAATATTTATTATTTCAAATAAGTTCACTGTGTCTCGTTCGAACAAAAACAAAATAAAAGAAGCTGCCTTTAGAAAGACGATGGTCCATAATTGCTTTTAAGCAAATGGATAAATATTAGAGATCGCAATAACCTTTATGTGCCATGTATTGATTTCAAAGATTTACAAACATGCATGTAATTAATTGTTGCATCACTGTTTGCCTATATTGCATAGTCTTCAGTGTCTATTCTAATCCCTTAAATAGAATTTGCTGGGCATGAATGACTTTTTATACGCTGGATATCTCTTAATAATTCTTTTTTGGCCCTTTTCTTCAGTTCTTACCTGACGGATACAAATGGATAGCAAGAGAGAGGGGGGGGTGAAGCACACGTGCGAGATTGATTAATCCGCTTCGGTTTGCTTGGCTTTGAAAGGAGACTACCAAGCTAGCACAATTGCAAAAGTAAGATCTTCACTGATCTTGGGGATCTGTTGTCCTTTTCTTTTTTTCTCTTAAACCAAAGCTAAAGCAGTAGCTACGTTTTATCTCTTTTCTTTTTGTCTAAAACTAAATTGTAAATCAGAATTCAGATTGCTTTTAAAGGCCTTATCTCCGTCTTGTTTGTCAAATCATTTCTATCACCGTTAGATTTATTGTCATTTCGGTGTTGAAGAAAGATTTGCAACACACTAGCCATCCGATATATTTAAGTGAAATTTACCTATTTTGTTAAACAATATGTGTTTCATTTAACGAGTTCATTGCCTAACTTAAATAAATTTGACCCGTAATGTATAGAAAAAAATATTCTACTAATATAATTTGTATATTTAAAAGTGATTTTAGAATTTTTATAATTTCATAACAATTTTGTAGAATTATAAATTAATTAAATTTTTACCATTTCTAATTCCAAATGAACACCTTAAAATTTGTTAATTTTACATATAAGAATTAACAGTAGAGGTGAACATTAGTTTGGATAGGCATGTGAATTGCTGAACTTAACCTAATCCGAAGATATAAAAGCGGATTGAGTTTGGTGTAAATAATAAAATATGCTTAATAATTTTTAAAATTATCCAACCTAGCTCATTTTTTTTTATCAGTTTCTCTCCTTTTTTTAACTTTACATTTTTATGTGGACGGAGGCTAGAGTAGAAAAGGAAAACATATCATCCATCGCAGAAAAGATTTTGGGACCGTTAGATTTATTTATTTTTAAATCAGTAGATGAGATATTTTTTTTCTTTTCTTTTTTCCGATATATCTTCTCTCTCTTTTTCCATCTTCTAGTCACTCATAGACACTGGTGGCCGCCCCAACAAATCACACCCACGGAGTGCTGCCTATAGCAATGCGTCCTCCAGTGTTCTTTGCCATGCACCACAGCTCTTACGGCGGAGCACCGTTACTAGCGCCGCCGCAAAACGACGAAAGGCCCAAAAGGAAAAGGAGCGGAAGAACAAAACTCTTATCGACTCTTTGCCATTCCCCTTGCTTCAAGCCAATGGCTTCTATAGAAACAACAAACAACATGAAGAGAAAACAAAAAAGAAAGATGAACACACAGGTTGCCATGGAAAATTGTGTATGACAGCAGCATCGATCACCCTTACCCTTGTTTTTTGTTCTTCCCGTCGACGTCGCCGCCCCCTCTCTCACTTTGAGGAAGCGCGTCACACTTGCTAATTTCTGGGCTCTCTACAGCATGGTGACATTGAAATTGATGTTGCGTATTGTATGCTACCGCGTCACCATCGTCGCTCCCAGAATCTCATTCTCGTCAGGTTCGACAACTATAGCCTCTTTTGCTAGGACACGCTCTCCGACTTCCACAGCAAGATACTTTTCAACATTGTGTTTACATTTAATACATGTATATATGTAGCTACAATAAAATATTATTGTAGATATTTTTGTGATAATATTTTAAAATTATATACTTATTGATTTATTTTAAAGCTTAAATTTATTAACCTACAACCATTAACTTATTTTGAAATGGACTTTTATACTTAAAATTAAAATTTTTTTACTACAAAATATATTTTTAAATAGGTTTTCAAGTTAAATTCTTTATAAGTAATTTTTTTTTCTCACAAAGTTTTTCTTAATCCACTACACCAATAATTAATTATTTACAAATTTACATCTTTCAGTAACTTGAAATTTTTTTTTATACCTCAAATATCAAACACGGATCCTCTCGCTAGATAAATTATCTGGTTTATAAATAAATTACACAAAATTTTGTAAATTGTAAAATCAAATATAACTTAATATGTAGATTAATTAGTATGAGATTGATTGGTCGAAGTTCCTTTCTTATCCATACTATTGAATTAAATATTTAAAAGAGAAAATGATATGTATGGATTAATTAGCTTATTTCTACGGGAATTTAGATTATCTTTTACTTCATTCACATATTATTAATATACAATCATTTTTTTCTCATATTTTTTCTAATCGCTCTCCTTTATTATTATATTAATTATCACATTTTTATTATTATTATTTTCTCTCTCTTCCATCTACCTCATTAACCAAAAAAAAAAGTTGGATGCTATCTGTTGCCCTAAATATTTTGTGTTTCTTTGGCTTTTTTACTAAACTACATCTTTCTTTCTTTTTTTTCTCTGCGCTGGGATCATAGAAGTACAAAACTGTTGTGTTACAAATTGATTTACTCCTCTATGCAAAATAAATAAAAAAATGCACCAAAGACAAAGAGAGTAATGAAAAATAAGGATACTTTTAGATTTCTATTTTTAAAAATTATTTTTAATTTTTAAAGGAGGATGATGCAAGACATATAATAGGGTGTGGAGTTGAGAAAGAGGTTTAAACAAGATGAGAAGGAAGATGAGAAAACATGTATTATTTTTGTATTTTTAAAACGCCTGTTTTTATTAGAAACAATTTTCATAACTTCACATATTCTGGATAAGAAACTAATTATCGGGTAGTATGAAATTGTTTAATTTAGAAAAGTCTTTAAAAAGAAAAGGTGGAAATGGAATGAAAAAAGACCCTAAGTTTCCTTTTACTTCCTAAGTTGGCTCTACTGCGCAAAACTCAGAAGATTCTTTCATGCATATATAAGAACTATTTAATTTCAGAAATAGATAAGTGACTGTTGGCTCTACCATTGAGCAGTTGTGTGTATTGTCAATGAATTTTACTTTTATCTTTTCATAATGTGCAAATTTTTCGATAATATTTTATTATGTTTATTCGTCTAGTCTATAAGTGTAATAAAAGTGTCCAGCCAAACTCCAAGTGTCACCATGTTAAAATATTTCTCTCCAGAATACATTATTAGTAGGCATTTTTACGGCAGTACACGGGTACTGGCTCTCTACCGTATCTAAAACATAAACCTACAAGCGCTGGAGCATTTCACGTCATGACCATTACATCATAAATCATACATATATGCTTTATATTATTCTATGTTAAATATCAATATTTATTTATACAAGCAAGATCTACTTATATTTTTTAATTAAAGTATAGAAGTTGAAATTTTGATATAGAAAAATTTATAATAAAAAAAATACTTACTATTTGATAAATTCATGATTCTTGTAAAATATTAATTATTATTTTTTTGTAATGAATACTTCTTACCTATATTATCTATCATCTATATTAAAAAAATTCTGTATCAGTTCCATCACCAGTAAATGAAAAAAAAAAATTATGTAAAGATGGTGGCATAAAATGTCTCCGGTAAATTTTGACAAATTCTAGAGAATAACACCGCGTTTTCCACATAAAGATGGTCATTAATTGCTGCATTTTCCACGTTTTCTGGAAACCTTTTTTTAATAATAATAATAATAATTATTATTATTATTATTATTATTATTATTACTATTATTATTATTATTATTATTATTATTATTATTATTATTATTATTATTATTATTATTATTTATTATTATTATTATTATTATTATTATTATTATTATTATTATTATTAGTTTGAACAGAGATAGATCATAAAGTCAAAAGTGGCACATAAACGCTTCAAAGAAATACAGCTTCACGGCATATGCGCAACATTTTATTGAGTGATTTGTGTGCACAACCGACAATTTTCGCCATCAAAGTTTTCAGGTAAGTTGACCAAACAAATTAGGATTACAGATTACTGTGTTTTTCTTTCACAAAGATTCTATGAAGTCAATTAATAAGTGTCTTCTCGTTCCAGTATAATAGTAGTCCATTTATTTTGTACACTGTGTTTTGGAACATGTTATCACTCAACCCTGGGCTATCCTTAATAGACTTTCAGGAGGCATGTGCTTCGGGTCCACAAAATAAAAAGAGTAGTATTATTTATACATAAAAGTCTTTCAATGAATTCTAAACATGGGAGAGGGATAGGAATAGAAGAGCGAAAAGTGTGTGACAAGATATATGATGTAATGAAAAATAAAATACTGAAAAATGTGAATTTAAAGAAATTATTATAAAAAGTTATTGTATGAATAACATGGCTTAAAATAAAAAAGAGAAATGATACAAATGCTACATAATTGAATTTATTTTTAAATGTGTAATTGTTTTAATGTTAATTTGTGTTTTTAAGAAATTGAAAATAGAAAAAAAAAACATATTTAGTCTATAAAAAAAATATATAGAAATATTTTTAAAAGCATATTTAATTATCAAGATCCTTGTTTTAAACGGTTTTACTAATTATTATCTTAAGATTAATAATTAAAGAATTAATATAAAAAATCTACTAAACAATATATAGCGCTTAATGTTACTAATTACATTTTTTCCAAAAAATTGATAAAAAAATCCTTATTTTTTAACACCTTAATTATTGCCCTTGGAACAAGGATTAAACTGTATGTTAAATAAAAGTAATAAGCAATAGCATGTTATAAACCCAAATCGTATATTGTAAAATCTGAACACGGTGAAGTGGTTTTGACTTGTCATATATTTTATAGCTAGAGTACTTGCGCATGTAACAATGTATTCAGTAGCAATACCATAATTTGATCTAAGTCAAAATCTTTGCAAGTGTGCAACCATCGAATGTAGATGGATAAATATTGAGTTTATATTCTACAAAACTTGAGTTAGAGTTCTGTATTCGACATTAAGATTTGTTGATTGATAATTTACAAGTATTTATTAAATTTAGAGGTCTAACGAGTCTCCAAAATCTAACTTGTATAAACTGTTATGAATAAAAATAAAGAAATTGCAAGTGAGGCTCTCGCAGGGGAACTCTGATGTCAACAAATCGGAGAAAATGGCATAGGATAAATTAAGGAAACAACAGTGGAGGATCTTATCTTTGTTTCCGAATCGTAGGTGTATTGTTTTATTTGATAGTCAAAAGGATGATCATGAATTGGATTGAAGTGAAAAAAATAAGCATAATAAAATTCCTCATAACACAAACATGTAGAGACATAGACTCGTGCATCTCATCAATCCGGTGGTGTAGGGAATCTTTAGATTCGGTGGATGGGTTGGAGTATCTCAAATTGTAAATCAAAAGATCTATTTTTTATAGATCGCGAATTAAATTATATTGTAAATGGTAAGATACATTATTAATAAAAAATAATATATAAATATTTTTAAATATATATTTATGATTAATAACTAAAAATAAAATTTTAGAATCATTTTAACCTAAAGAAAAATACGAAGAACCAATATATACATAAATAAATATTAGAATTATATGACTTTTAAATTTTTTTTATGTGAAATTAATAAAAAAATAAAAAAAAACAAAACAATAAATTATTAATTCATGACAATGCTATAAAATTGTATATATTTATTCATATATTGTGAGATATAAAGTAATTTAAAATTTATCTTAAAATACAAATTAATAGTAATTAAATTTTATCGAATAGTAAAATATAAATAGTGAATAGTTAGAATCTTGGAGTAATAAGTACTTACTGCATGTTATCATAATAACAGCTTACACGTTTATACAAGCTTAGGTCGATCGGTCCAGGTTACCAAAAGAATTCATCGATCTGCGTCGTACGTGGGGTCTCATGATATGACACCAATATTATTTATTTTTAGCTCCTTATATTATTCATCCTTGAACCACTTATATTTAAGTTTGGAAGGCGAATTGAACAAACCAACTTTACTTCTTCACTCCTTTAATTTGTGTTACAAATTACAAATAGGCAGAGAGAAATTCAAAGCTTATTCATGTTTCACAAGTTTTAGGATTCTCATGGAAAGCGAAAAATAATAATATGGCGTAAAAGAGAAGCTGTTTTGTCCCAAAAAATAAATAGAAGCTGTTCCTCCTGTCTTGTACACAAGGTGGGTATTTCACTGCATATGGTTCTGTAGTAAAGGGTTTTAATCAATTTCGACATGACACAATTATATTTTTTAATCTATAAAAAAGAATTAATCGCTGTCATGTGAAAATTGATCGAGAACACATGACCCCGAATCATATTTTCCCGCGTGAAAGGGTAGGTTAAGAGCGTGACTGATACTTGCATGAACACGGTACCCATAATCTAATATAATCTGTAAAAGGACAACCTTCCTTTGACTTTATGGTGTAAATTTTTAATTCTACGATATGAATTTTGACTTTGTTAGCTGAATTTTGACTCGCATTTAATAATAGATGATATACTTTTTAAATGCATTATTAATGTTCCTTAAAATTTTAAAGATTATTATCCATCATGTTTAATATTTTCTATACATTTAAACTTTACCCATTTCTTTCTTTTCCTTACATTAATTTCATTTATTATTATTTTCTTCTTTCTATATTTTTCTTCTCTGCTAAAATATATTCACTTCAGAAAAGTGAAAAAAAAAGATTTACTTTTAAATTATTTAGGATTACCTTTTACTTTAACAGTCAATCATTGATAATTATATTTATTAATTTATATAATAATAGTAAATCTACGTTGAAAAAATTACAAACGTAGAAAACTCGCATCTTGTTTCAAATATTTCCTTTTTCTTAAAGGAGTTATGTATTTTTTATTACATCTGAAGGTGAAAAAGTAATAATATGTAGTTTATGGCTCACACTTCTTACTTACGGACTTTTTAGTCCCTTTTCTTCCTCTTGTTACATTTTTAAAGTGGATTTTATTCAATTTAAATTTGAAAATAGAAAAACCATTGTGCATAATATAATAATTAAAACTAAATGTTTTGTGATACAAAACCAGATCAAAGAGAACTGGGTACTCTAGAAAACTGAGTACCAGCATAATCAAAATACAAGAGAAATACAGGCAACATGTAGGGAAATACAAGCAGATCCAACTTCAAAGTCCAACGAGTCTATATGTCCATAGCATCTGCAGTGGCAAGCCATTGCCACCTGACGGCCAATAAAGAGGCTCTGCAAATAATGTCTTTGTAAAAAGGTGATGAGAGATCAACTTCAATAACTACGTGATCAAAGTTCAAACCAAGGGCAAGGTTAATCCCATAAAGGAGCTTCCAAAACCACAGATGTCTTTATACCTGTAAAGAAAAAATCAACTACGTAATTTAGGGGAATTAACCAACAAAGGTTCTGAAACTCAAACAATGCCATAACCTTACAAATGTTACCTGACTTGTTTTTTGGGGGGAAGAACAACCTATATATTCTAATCTGAATCTGATGACAACTGAGGAGGACACAATGCCACAACCATTTTAGACAACATCTCTTCCATTTCCACCAATTCTTCCATGCCAAAGCCCCAGCTCCTAAGTAACTCTGCGCCAGCTGCTCCTCGTTTAATCCCATACTGGTGAAGATTTCGCAATTTACTCTCCAAAAGTGGTAACACAACACTGCTGGAACGTAATCTGGCAGCCATGGGAATGGAATGGATGTCAAGGGATCCTTTTGGTGAAGAATTAGTAATTTGACCACCCATCAATTCACCGTGCTGGCCAACATTGTTCCCAAAGATTGGTGGAAAAGGCAAGGGAATAGGCAGGGGACAAAGAGCAACAGATAGATGGCAGAACATTGGCCTTTTATTGGCATATCGAAAAGCAGCATCAACTGTATCCTTTACCACACCAACTGAAGCGCGATGACCTTCTATAGAACCAAAAACAGGCTAAATAAGGAGAGAACTTAGGAAAGCAACAGAATAGAAAAATAGGCTTAATAAGGAAAACAAATCATGTTGATAAGCAACATGGCCTTTTCAAAATATTTCATCCCACTAACCTAACTAATGTAACTAACTTACTAATGGTTATGAGTAGGTTTAGGGTTTAGGGTCATGTACATATTTTTTTAATTTCCAACTACAAGTGGGCTTATCTGTCTAATTAAATATAAGTATTGCATATTGATGAATGATGAATATATGTCAATTTAACTTAAGAGAGTTCCACAATAAAGAAAATCGATACCAAAATACCTGAAACAACCTGAACCATCATCAAGGGTAGTGGATTCATAAAAGAGCAAAAACCAAGGAGCAAATATCACTTGTTACACTATGTTACAGCAGAAAACTATATATTAATTTATCACTTAGTTCATTCAGAATTAAAAGATAGATGTAATAAATGGTTTTATTAATCATGAGGTAGTTGTCTTCCTTTCAAACCTCTATTAACATATTTGTGTTCTTTTTCATATCCACAAAACATGTATTTGTATATATTTTTACTTTATCTTTTGGACAGAGACATGCTACTTTGCCTCTAATGATTCACTAACTAATAAAAGATACCCTAAAAGGCTAAAACCTTTTGTTTTCACAATAAGCCTTACTCAGAATGGTAAAGTTGAAATTTAGAAAATACACCATACACTAAATTAAACCAACATGCTTGTTAGATATGCGCCAAAAACATTGAAGTGGAGAATACTGTTTGATTAAGTTTAGGAGACTATAAGACAAGCACAACATAAAGGGCAACCAGGTGCTATAAGACTGCCACCATGGTAGGGCCCAGGGAAGGATCAGACCCATTATGGATCTATCATATGCAGCCTTATCTTGCATTTGCAAGAGGCTGATTCCACGAATCACACCTGTGACCTTGTAGTCACAAATGGCAGCAACTCTAACTGTTGAGACAAGGCTTCCCTTCAAGATTAATAAAACATACTAGAAAAAAATAATAATTGATAAATCACTGTAGTCAATACCTGATGCAAGAGCTCCATGGACTGTCATGTGTTCAATAGCCTGCATGTCTTCAACATCCTCTGCTATTTGTGGGGTCAACGGCTGCAAAATCTCTAACAGAGACAGTTCATTCTGTCCCCCTGAATTTCAAGAGTAAGACCAATCAAATACATCTCTTATAAAGATTAACCAAAAAAATTATTCACATTTACCAGTTAAAGCTGGTGCTGGCATGGCAACATCAAGAACTGACACCATATTCTGCCTTCCTTGTCCTGATAACATTTGTACGAGTCCATGAACATCCACAGCACCAGAAACAGAACACGCATCTGCAGTAGGCCCAACTGGAACCATTCGAAAAGGTAGACTAATGGAGTGTAGTGCTGCAGCATAAACTGCACTTGAGTGGTAATGCTTTGCATCTTCAAGGTGGAGGAATCTGGAAGCTTTACCTATGAATTAGATGAAAAAAGAAAGTTTCGAAGACATCAAAAGAAGATTTAGTAAAATTGAATAAGAGTATTGGAATAATTAATTTGTGCATCTGCCAGCCAAAACAAATACTTTTAACATCAGTAAGGGAAATTATATCAATATTAGAACAAAGTACAACACAATTCAATGCCATCAATGATAGGCGTCCATTTAAACTAGTAAAGTATCAGCATATCAAACATCAATACTTGCTGCCTATTATCAAAGGAAGGGTATTAAATTGCATGTGACATAGATTGTTACTTTTACTTAAGGAGGGCAAACCAACGGGCACAATAAGTTTGCAGTAGGATGATAGTCTTGAAAATGATATAGCATCATGAAGATCCTCTAAGATTGTATGCTTCCTGCTCTGAAGATTTGTGCGTGAGCCAGAACCTTGGACAGCATACAGTAAGACAGGAATGTTTGTATATTCATCTACAATATTCTCTAAAAACTCAGCAGCCACAGCTGAGAAACCTCCAGAGTCATCAACTACAAATTGAAAGCCCTGTCAAACTGCCAAAATTTAAAGATTGTACAAGGCACATCAACAAAAATGAGTTTTCTTTTAGAACCTAATGGACAAAGGCTATATGTTTGATGTCATACAGATAATACCATCAATCTGAAAATCTCATATCGAAGTTATAAAGTTGAACAAGAAGAAAGAAGGGTATCCATTAAAGTTCAGATATCAAGTCGTAAAGTAGCTTTGTGAATTGAAAAACTATTATGTTAAGTAAACACTTTAGAGAATCAGCATTACTGTATTCCTGTCATAAAGTTTATATTTAATGAACTAAATTGCTCATTTCAAGGCATACTCAACACATTCTCATATATATAAAGGACCTTTCACCTTACAAAAAATAGAAGCTAAGAATACAAATTGACCGAGAAGTGAAAACCTAAAGAAAATCCATATGCCACTGGATATTGCTTACACTCATTATCTCACTACAAGGGTTAAAGTTAAAGATACATGAGAAGTAACCCCAAACCCAACAACAAGATTGAAAAGTGAAAAGCTGTTACCTGTATATAGTCACACTCTTCAACAAAAAATCGAAGCCTATCACTAATTTCTTCCCCTTGAGAAGCCCAAGCAAAGGACTCCCTTCCAATTCCATAATTGTCAAATTTCTCAACATTTGTCCAATCTCCATTTAATTCATATAGACTCCGGGGGTGATAATGTACTTTTGAGTAGTCTGTCCAAAACTGTACACCATTTTCTAGGCATTCAATTATATCCTTATCCTGATACTCACTCTGAGAAACATTACTTGAACCATGGATCTCATTTACCATATTCAAGTTTTCCTCTTCTTCATAAAGTCTTTGTAGGAACAAATTTTTTTTATAAGGTTCAGAAGCTTGAGTGGAAACTCTACCAGTCCTGCACATTGGTCTATGGGCATCAGTGCATATGAACATTAATTTAAACCATGGGACCATGACAGATATAACTGATGAAGTAGGGCTCATGTCCAATAAAAAGAGGCAGGCAAAACAATTTCAAATTTTCATTACCCTAGAAGGCTTAAAGTTGACGCTCAACAGAAACAATAGAAGATACAAAGTAAACAGAACATTAGAATGTTTGCAAGTTAGATGCTCGAGAAAATTTATCACTTTAAATTTTTATGCATAGTTTTAAATCTGAGTTTTCTTGATTGCTTATGAGTAGCAAAGAACTGCCATCTCACTTAAAGTTTTCAGGTATTTCATATGTCAAAACTATTCAAAATTGATCTTATATAGTGTCTCCATATTGATACAAAAGAAAAGCAATGATAACTCAGAGAAGATTCACACAACAGAAATCAACATTCCCAACATTATCCATGTCAGAGAACCTTCTTCAACCATCGTTATAAAGGCATAGACAACTCTCACCAAGTGACAACATCTGGTGTTGTGGGAGCAACCTCTGTATACAATGTACCACGTGAACTCATAGATCCAAGGGATCCTGAAAAGGTTGAAAAATCCTAAGAATAGATTACAAGTGGGATGGGGACAAATTGTGCTTACACCAAGAAAAAAATATAGGGATAAGAAATTTAGAATTAATCTTAGGCTAAAATAAGTTTACATTGAGAAATTCTAACATCATGAGATTAAAAGAATTCAAAATTAACTAAGAATAAATGTAAGTAGCAAGGAGATTGAAACAAAAATTGAAGTCCAAGAAGGAAACAATGCATAGGCAAGATATTGTGTTTTCTTCAGCTCTTTAAGGGCAGAAAGGAAAGACTAGAATATTGCATAAAAAGTTTAAATATGAGAGAATAACATCGAAATTGAACATCTAGAATTGACCTCGTTGAAAAGTCCATAATCTCAAATATGTACTATCTACTACCAACATCTATACCATGGGTATTTTATATCCTTCGGTCATATCTTTCCAAGCTAAATTACCAATCATGCAATCATAATGTACAGTAAATTATTGTTCACACTAAGAAAATAAGTAGTCTTCTGCTTTTAGCACTGTATCATGCTTCCCAACTTTTATGATGAATCTCTTGCTCTTCCTCAGATTCATAAACAAAGCAAGCTATAACCTTTAACCATGTTACAGTGTGAGTCATTTTGTTTTATATTGTGTACAACTTTCCTATCAACTTAACAAGCTGTCCTGATTTCCATGTCCAAAAATAAAATGTTGGTTGATTGGTAATGTCACAAAATTTAAACAATTACTAATGAACCTTTACAGTTTATGCCAACTACATTGGTCCTACTATATAGTAGTACTTTTTTTAATCAGTATTCTTTTTCAAAACAGTTGAATGTAAGACTAACCATGAACCATTCGCTGCCACATAGCAGCATCAACTCAATGAACAGTGAAGCCAGCAAATAGATCCTATAAAAAGGGCAAAAAGGATCTTCATTAATTTAAAAGCTTATAAATTAAGTACCTCTCAAGTTTATTGAAACTAGGCGAGGAGTATATGAAGGGATGCCCTGCACACATTTAACCAAAAATGGTGTAAGCATAAGAATAACATCTAATGCTTCTAAAACCTAAAATACATATTTGGATCATCTGTCCCCATTTTCCCTTGCCACCATAAAAATATGCCAACTAGACAATAAGAGTATCAGTTAATAGTAACACAATCAAACTAAACCATACTTTAATGTTTGAACTGGTGCAACAGGTAATATGGAAATGGCACATGGAATGGAGACACTAGATAGCCGCATACCAACCAGAAAAGTCCAAACACAACATTCATTCTATCTTCTCCAACATACTTCTAGTTCTAGCCACATACGATATTTAATTTTTTAAAAATAAAAATTGAATGCTAGTTCAACTACAGAAAATTGCACCTGCTGTGTCTCACCAGTACGATAAAGCACATCCATGTTAAGATCCTGATTCTTGAAGACTGAATCAGCAGAGGGATCCCCAGCCAATCCAAGCAACTCATCCTTACAAATTGAACACAAATGAAATATCACATTATTAAACATTAAACACGCTCAATCAACAGTACTTTCAGTTAAAGACAATCAACTTCAAAATTAAACGAATCAATTTCTATTGTTTGATTAAAAGGAACAAAAATAGGCATGGAAACCTGAAAGTTCCAGAAGTGAGAACCAACGAAGTTGGCGAAATCACCAACTTGGACAGTCACGATTTCTTTCATTTTCGCTTCCTGTCAGTCACGGAATCGCATGAGTTAATTGCTTCAAACTCAAAGCAGTTTATACGAAATTAGCAAAGTGAGAAACGTACCTTAGGTTAAGCTCAACTTGGTTTTTGGCGGCAAAGAGTGGTTTCTGGTGTTTGGGTGATGCAAAATACTTACAGTTTTTAATTTAAGCCACTGAAATATGAAAGTGGTTACTCTCCACTCTCCTCCGCGGACGGCGGAAGAATTCGATTTTCCCTTCCCGACTCGGGTCGGATCTCCAACACGGGTCATTTTTAATCGGACTGCAATTCACAAAGTACGGCAGCCCAATTCATATGCACCAAAAAAAATGTTCATGTATCCACCAAATAATTTGACGAAAAAAAAGGAATAAACAATTATTCTCAATAAAGTGAAAAACAAGATAAGTTCATAAATGGATTAAATATTTAAACCATATAAATTTGAAAATAATAAAAATCACCCCTAATCATATCAATTAAATGAGTATATTTTTGTCACGTTATTATCTTTTACATAATTGTGAATTTCTAATCAAACTCCCCTCTTAATATTCTGAACGAGGGCCACCTTTCATATATACGTTAGTTTCTTCAGCACAATCATACAGAACATGAAAACAAAACTACTTAGAATTATTGAACGGAAAATTTTTCGCCAATATTTTTTTGTAATTTATAGAAAACGAATGAAGAATCTGTAGACAAGAGTTTGATGGCTAGTTGATAACTGATAAGCATGCCACTTCATATGCGTAATATAAAATATGTTAAATATCTTCTTCACGATTATTAAATGATTTTAAATATCATTTTGTCGAGTAGATAATAATTAGATGGTTTGGTTTGGAATTAAAGAAAAATCTTAAAAAATAAAAATAAATTTAAACAACGTTCTTATCACGAACCACCGAGGATAAGGTTATATCTAATAAAATAGTTCAAAAGCGGAAAGTTAGTAGGTTAACCTAACTAGTTGAATTATAAGTATTTAATTAAATTATTTATTAGAGTAGTTAGTGTGAAATAATAAAAATAGATATTTATATAAAATTTAATTTAATTTTATTGATAAAATATACTTTGAGGTTATTATAATTTTTGTTTTTAATCATAATTTTGGATTTATTAAAATAATTTAAAGATACGACTCATTAAATAAAATATTCTTAAAAAACAAGAGATGATATATTAGTAAGTTGCTACTTAGATTTGTTAATTTTTTTTCAAAAATATAACTTACTACCATGTTTTAAAAAATGAAAATATACATATTAGCAACTTATACACACACATGACACACCATAATTAAATAATTAAATCATAAAATATTGCTTTTATGACTTTGATTGGCAGTCTAATTGTAAAATTATATATGTATTTATCGTTAATTAAATTATTGAATTAACGAGTAGTAAAATACGTTTTTAAATGACCGCATTAGAAGGTATTCTTAAAATAGTATTTATTCCATCCTTTTGGCTTTTGTATGTTTTATTCGATTATGTATAGTGAAAATTAAAGGCGCTGGTTAATTCTGTAATGATCCAGATTGATATTTTTTTGTCGGAACATGAACCACATTAGTTCTCTAATCTCGTATAACGAAAGCATCATTTTTTGAAGTTACTTGTGATGATAGATGCTCATGAAAGAATAACCGCGATTATTCTTACACAAAAAGAGTCATGCTTAGCCTATCAATCTCAGTGAAATCTGTTGATACGTGATAGTGCGTACGATGCGAAGAAAAAAGAAGAAAGCTGAGGAAAAATAAAAATTGATGGTGAAGATTAAACGTACGCGAGTTTGTGAGAGACAATTTTACGCGTGAATAAGATTGCTGAAAGAATACCACCAAGTTGGATGTATGAAAAGCTATCATTGAATATTGACGACTGTACGCTGCCGGAAAAATCCTGACACTTTATGTCAACCTTAATAAGATCCAGCCAAAATGCTGAAAAGCACGTTTACTTAAGATCGAGGAAGAGTGTCCATCAATATTCTCATGCGATCATGGCAGAGACTGATTTAACACTTTATTGTTAATGTTGCAAAAGCTAAAAGAAAAGATAAGTTTGTGTTCAAGATATAGCCTGAAATAAACCTTTCTGGCATTTGCATAAAATTCAACATCCAAAAAGCCAAACCACAAATTAAAGCACGTAGCATAAATGGGGATTAATCTATGAGAACTGCCCAGTAAAATTACAGCTACATACAACTATACCGAGTTTAAAAAAAAAAAAAAGAAATTAACCTGAAAATTCTGCAAAACCTCAGTGGCTCTCTACCAAACAGTCTAAAAGAGTGGTAGTACAAACTTGATCCCTATAGTTCTATGTGTTAGATCTATTATTTATTATTATTATTATGTTGTTGTTGTTGTTGTCAAATTCTGGGTCTTCATGATTTGTGTATTTTATTATGATTTTATTTGCAAAATTTTAGAGGCTATGATTATCAGGTTCAAGCTGGTGGTGGACCCCTCCTTTCCAATTCCGGCAATCTGATTGCTCATCTTCTGCATCCACACTGTTCCGTCCAGGGCTTGAGAGACCCTTAACAGACCCTCCTAGGAGGAGAGGTGTAAGAGGACCTTGTGGAGAACCGGATTGTGATAAGCTTCCCTTTGATTTATCCCCACATTCATCTTGGACCATCCATGACCCATTATCAGCTGAAGAAATTGGGAATCTCCTAACATGAAGCCTGTACTTCTGCACAAACCACACATTTACATAAGTTATTGACAACAAAAAATGTCAGGAGGCAAAAAATAATTAGTATGATAATTAATAATCATGGATGATCTTTTTTAGTGAATCCAGAGTATGTCAGTCAGAAATCGAAGATTAATTCTTGGAGATAGATTTAAGATATGGATGGTCAAATGTGATCCAAAATATGAAAAATGAAAAACGCTTACTTGCAGATGGCTTTTCACTTCATCATTTGTGAGGCCCTCCACCTGCATCAGTTCTCTAATCTGTTTAGGAGTGGCCACTGCAAAACAAAATAAACCAATTAAGTACACATTGATCTCACACGGGACAAGACCCACAGTTTCAATTTTAGATTGGAGAAGCAAGAAATCCTCTTAATTGAAGGTATAAAATTGTGCTCGCAGTGGCAATTTCGCTGTGATTTTTTATATTGAAGATAAATAAAGTCTATGCAATCACAAATTGCAGCAAAAAATCGGTCGCAAACCGTCTTACAAGGACCACCCCACCCAATTTCTAAGATAAAGAGTCAATTAGGTCTACCTTGTGCTCCACCAAGTTGTTGAAGCGCGTCCACAAAACGCCGGTGAAGCTCCGGCGACCAGCACCGCCTTTGTTTCCTAGGATTCTGCTGCATATGTTGTGGTAATTGTGGCTGACTCTGTACTTCAACACGACGCAAAGAGGAGCCAGAACTATTATCTCCACAAACACTCTTGGAATTGCTATGACTCGCTTCAGACGCAGGAGTCATCAAACTAAACCTCGGAACTTGCGAACCCTCCTTCCTCGGGGCACACGAATTTCCTTTAATTGGGTTCACGGGCACAGACCTATCATCTTCTTCATTCCTCTGCTATTGCAGAGAAAGA
Organism: Mucuna pruriens; assembly: GCA_025330945.1. Taxonomy (NCBI): domain Eukaryota; kingdom Viridiplantae; phylum Streptophyta; class Magnoliopsida; order Fabales; family Fabaceae; genus Mucuna; species Mucuna pruriens. The sequence goes on from JAENHJ010000202.1 coordinate 201,743, forward strand.
AAGGGGAAAAAAAAAAAACACTTTTTGTCTCAATTCTATAAAAATAAAGACAATAAAGCAAAACCCACAATGGCGAGATAATTAAGAAATACCGATTTGGTTTTTTCAGTGCTCCAAAGCTGAGCCGAGCTCATCCAATTCTTCTTCTCACAGCTTCCATTTTCATTTTCAATTTCATTTTCACAAGAAATGGTTTTGAGTGGCACAAACTCTTCACTCACAGTGACAGTGACAGGTGGATCTTGCATTCCCGAACACTTAAGTTTTTCCTCCTTCAATCTGGCTATAGCTGCATGACCAGCAAAATCGTTATCAAAAAAGAAACGCACAACAATGATATAAGTAAAAAACAATGGAAGGCACGCACCATCGTTGAGGAGGAGCATGGAAAGAGGAAGCTCGCGTTTGAAGGCCTCGACCTTGTTCAATTCGTTCTCCAATCTTTGCACGAAGCCATCGAGCGTGGCCACTTTCTCTGGCTTATCTCTGTTTCCAGAAACGTCGCCGAGAAACAGGGAAATGGGCTTGGGGACGAAGCCCAAAGTCAAATCCAAGCTGAGGTCCATGTTGGTGTTTTGGTTTGGGTGTTTCTCTCTCACCGGCGCTAACTCGCAAACTACCATGCCCTGATTTGAGTTGATAACGAAGGCGTGCTAAAGAGGAAGAAGATAGAGATTCATTTATATATAAGGAAAGGGAAATTCAGATTCAGGACAAAAAGATTCGCTGCTCGCATTCGGGTCGTCGCGTCTTTGTCCCGCTTGGTAACTCCACCCATCTTCTACTGCTGCCCATAATTAATTACCTCTTTTTTTTTACACTGTTTGTTTTAAAACAATCATTTGCGAGTTGGCACTCATAGAGTTGGGTTCATAAATTTGAGTTGGTTTTACCAGTTGGAATTATGGAATTCAGTTCGGTAAAAGACACTAACTTTTCAAACGTGACATATCAAACATTTAAATTTTTATCATAAGACTGTTTATATTTAGTATTTGATTATGTCTGGAGTAGGATTATTTTTAAAATATTTATTTATGAAAAAGAAAATTTATAATTTAGTTTCTTTTAATTCTTTAACAACTCCAACTGAATCAATTCGATTATATTCAAATTTAATCAAGTCAGGTGGTCCAGCATATTAATGAAAAATATAAGTAAATAACAAATAAATAATCATAATAAAATAAAATAAAAATTATTATTTTATTTTAAGAGTTAAAATAATAAAATTATACAATATAAAAATAAAAAATAATATAAGTACGAATCAATTTAAGTTCTAAGTTTTTGGACTCGATATATTCCAATTCATAATTAGTATTTTAATTTTTGTATTATACAGAATAAATATTTATTTTATATAATTAAAATTTATAATAAATAAATATTTTAAATATATGAATTGTATTATAATTAATTTATGAAATAAATAAATGATTTAATATATATTGTTACTTTTAAATTTATGATGAGTATTTTATATTTTGATACAACATTTTTTAATTTTGATTATTTTTTGTTAAAATATTAAAATTTAATTTAAAATTAGATATTAAAAATAATAGACTAAAAAGATAAAAATCACTAAAACTATTTTATTTTAATTTATTATATATAGATAAAAAAGAAATATTTAAAACAAAAAATAAGGTGATGATTCGAATGAACTGAACTTCACATTTTATTTGATTCGAACCCAATGGAAACTATGAGCACCCTTAATTTTATATCATTAAAAAAAGAGTTAAAGAATCACATGGAGAAAGAAAAAGGGTAAAGAAAAAAAAAGGTTGGGGCAAAATTGAATTTTGTTTGGGGGGCATCTAAGGTGACTAGATGAGGAAAGTGGATATATAAAATAAATAAATGCGTTGCGTTGTGTCTATATGGGAATCTTTGGATTCCGTACTTGACGCGGGGACAATGTAATTTATTAATTGGGTATGTGAAACTGTATTTTGGGTTGGTCTGGTCTGCTTTTTACGAAGATTCTTTGTTTGGTTGGCTACACAGTTGTGATTGTGCTGTTAAAAGCGAGGTATGGTTGACCTGACATATATCTGAAACGTTGATGAAGAAAAGTAGGGGTAGTCCGGTCTTTCCGTCTACAGCACCACATCTATGACCTTCACTCACCTCTCGTGTTTGGCATCATTATATTTTCAATTTTCTTTCATAAATTATCAGTACATTGGTAATTGTTTTTGTCATATTTTCATGGCCACGCTAATAAAACTCTTGTCAGATATACTATTTTTAGATAAGAAAAATAAAGACAGTGTAAAAGCCCACCACATATCAATAGACTGACCGTTTTTACCGCACCCAATGTTTGACATTTCTTTCTTTGTTTTTCCACTCCAAAGGTTGAATTTTGTTCTCAAATTCTCCAAATGATAATTTTAATACTTTTTTTTTATATGTAGTTTTTAATTAATTCACATAAAATTAAAATTAATTAAAATTTAATTATTATAAACTATTTTTACATAATTATTTAATTACAAATTATTATTTATATATCTTTTATAATAATTACTATAAAAAATGAAAATTTTCATATACATTGCTCAAGGACAATTTAAACTTGTTTTTTAGAGTTGATGGATTTATTTTCTCAATTAGTTAACTGCCTTTATTTATAACAAATATATAAACTTTATAAAATTGTTCTTATTTCAAATATGCTAATTTTATTAAATTATTTCTTCACTTTAATTAACTCTTTAATATTTCATTAATTTAATAGACTCCTTTCTATATCCTCTTCGTAGGTTCAAATTAGATCTTTATTCTCTTCTTGTTAATAATGACCAATTTAGGACTCTCATGCTTAATTATTTTATTTACAAAAATATTTTTAAATATTAATCATATTGTAAGCTCAATAAATAATAAATAAAATATATTAATATTTAGATTATTTAAAAATTTAGCTTTATTGTGTATAAAAAATATTTTAAAAATCTTACTTTTGAATATTGATACAATCTACTATAATTGGAAAAGGGAAGAACCTATAAAAAAATTATAGCGTAATTAAATGTGCAATGATTAGAGATTAGGGGTAGAATTGAAAAAACAATTAATATTGCATAGTTTTATAAGTAACTTATACTCTCTGTCTTATATTATAGTACTTTTCCATAACTGAAATATTAAAAAAATACTCACGTTAATTAAAAGTAGTTTATAATATTAAATTGTATTAATTTCATTTAAAATTATTTTCACTAAAACTTAATATTAATAATGAAAAAAATCATTACAAATAAAAATTCAATAAAAAATATTTGGATATAATATCATTAATTAAAGTAAAATTAATTAAAATTTATTTATATTTTAATCCACCATCACATGAAGTTTTTTTTTTACATAGTTAGAAAAGTATGTCATTTGAGTTATTTAACTTATTTTAAAGTTTTTGTCACTAACAAATTAAGAAGTCATTATTTTTTTTTTAATAATATCTTCATTTATTGATTTTTTTTTCTCACGCATTTCCTCTTCGAAGGTAATCGTCATCTTTGAAATAAAATTGACTGCTAAATAAGATTACGGAAGAAATTAGTTCATTTCACTGAACTCAACCTTGTTGGTCCATTCATTTATTGATATGCGATATATAAAAACATTCAAATGCAACTACATTATAATTTTTAAATAAACATAATTTTTTAGCATAGTAATCATTTGCATATTTTATTTTTTTTAAAAGTATATTTCACTTTAGAAAAATAATTTAAGATAAAAAAGTATTAAAAAAAAAACGACAAAAATTTCTAGAATGTAGCCTGTACGAAGTAAAAATAAAGTGTTGATATGTTTAGTTTACGGGGAAAAAGTGAAAGGAAATGAAGGAAAAATAAAATAAAATAAAATTTGGGAATTGAGATGAATTTACAAGATATTTGGTAAAAAATAAACAAAAATAAAGAAAGTTAAGTATGTACACAAAATGTCATAAATATGCTTAATAAAAAATATAAAAATAAGGATGTTTTGGTCATTTGATATCTAAGAACATTTTCTCTCCCTCTTTCTTCTCATTTTAGATTGATTGCTAAGTTTGTGGGTTTCACCTGCTTTCTAGTCATTCCCAATGATTCTCACTAGTTAAGCAATAAAAAAAAAGTTTTGCTACCCTTCCATCAGCCCCTAATAAACATTGGAAGAAAAAAAAATTAGGTGGACACAAGAAGGGGACAAAAAATAATAGCAAATTATATTTTTCTATCGTTTCCTTTCATTCCAGTAAGGAAGAAAAAAAGTGAAAACACATGAAACCTACAACATTTTCTGTCCTTCCACATTTTGACAAGGGACACTAGTTTTATGACACATATTCCTGTATACTTTTTTTTTACAATATATATATATATATATATATATATATATATATACTTTATATATAATAAAAGAAAACAAAAATTGTAACATTGTTTCTTTCTCTAACAAAAAAATTATAAAATCATCTTATTCTTTATTATTTTGTCTTGTTTCACTTCTTTTCTTAGACCAAACATGTAACAAGAGATTACTTAAGTTCATAACTACAAGGTTATATAAAATATATTATATCATACATAGCTTTTTAGGGTTTAGTGTTTAGTATAATAATTCTAAATTATCTTACAATAGTTTTATATACATTTTCTCATTAAAATTTATTAAATGAAATAAAAATTGAATACATTATATATTTATAATATATTAAAATTTATTTTTATATTTAATACTTTTTTTTCATCCGTATGAAATCGATCACAGTACGAGACTACTCACTAATTAACACCTCATACTTGATATTTTATATATATTATTCTTTTAGTTACATACCGGCCTCGCTTCCTTGTAAGATTTTGATTTCATTTCCGCCCAATGTTATTACAATAATACATGTAATTAATGTAACTTTCATCAAATTTTTTAGGATCTTAACTCTATCTTTTATTTTTTTACACTGGATCTCGGTATTACATATCACTTATTTTATACTTTTTAAAATTCAGACTTGGTTTGGCATTATAGAAACGAGTGGAAAAATTGATGATAGAAGAAAAAAAAATACAAAACTCAATAATTTTCATACGGCATAAAGATGAAAAGAAAAAAAGGAAATATGTGAGCCCTACTTAAATATTCTTTCCTCCCATTTTGGAAAGAAAAGAAGAGTGAGGTTTGTAAGGAATTAAAGACAAAATTACTCTTATTTGTTATATATATATTATATTATATATATATATATTCTTTCATTTTTACTCTATCAACGACTTACGAACTTATTTTACTTTCTACTTTTTTTTTTCTTTTTTTCTTTCCTAAACTAAACACATGATTAAATAGTTATTTTCTCTAATTCAGTAACTTAATTTTCTTTATTAGATGAGTCTCACAAATAACTACATATATCTTTATATTTCATCAACATTAATTTCTGCCATTTTTTATTATTGTTCTTTTGGATAAAAAAAGTATATTGCATGACCCCGAAATTTTTGCAATAACCTGCTTACATGACTAGTTCTTAGTAATATAAAGCTTCAATGCAAGATCTTGATAACCAATAAGGACGCGCTCTTAATATGAAAAGGGAATCTAATTAAAGCTCAAGATAACTTTTGTGGAGAATAAATTGTCAAAATTCGTAACTACTAAAATAAAATTAATAGTAAAAATATCTTTATATATAATTATTTATTGGTATATATATTAGAATATTTTTTATCATTATTAACCGTAAAATTTATTAATTCCTTAAAGGATAATAATATGGAATTTCAACACTAAAATGAAAATTGAAGGTATAATAAAGTGTATTCTTTTAATCCAATCTGACGTTATAATGATACAAATTTATTTTTAGACTACTTAATTCTGAGTTTAATTAAATTCCACCGAAGTCACTTAGTTGATTTAGTTCCATTCGAACCCACTTTCTCATTCTTTATCCTATAATTTAGACCTCCTAATATAAGATGTTACTATAAGATATAAAATGTTTGATCAATGGATGTTGACTTAGATGGTGAAAAACTTGCTCTTTATTTTGTTGTCCTGCATTTAAATTTACTAGTAATATTCCCTGGGACCAGTGCAAACTTTTTTATGCTAGAAATTTAAACCTAATATATAAATAAGAACGACTTACCTTATAATAACATTTCAAGTAGTTGAAACTTGACGCTTATAAAATCAAAACAAAAAAGGTAGTTGAAACTCGATAGTAAAATAAGAAACAAAGTATTTCTATCATCGATATGAATTATCAACGTCATTTCATTGGTAATGTTACTACACTATTAGTTATTGTCCTTAAATAACTTGTCTTTCTTTGATTAGCACAAGTAATAAATATTTATTTTTAATTAAAATATTTAGAGTTTAAATCTAATATTAGATATGAAAAACTCATATTAAAAGAAAATATTTATATTTGATGACTTCATAATTCCTTAAGTATATATTAGTTACAGCTTCAACGATTAACAATAGTTAATTTGCACCTATTATCCAAAATAAAAAACTAATAATAACATTTAATTGTATGCGTTTGAACAAGCTAGTATTTGTAAATTTGATTTTAATCAATTCTAATTTTACAAAATTAATTTGATGAACTTAAAAATTATGTTAACAATCCTCAAAACTTTGAGGGCTGCCTCCTATCAATATATATATAATGTTTTAGAAATATAAAAAACCAATATTATCATAAAAGGTAAGAAAATATAGAATTATTCATTTTTTTATATTAGACACTGTTTTAATCTACCCACAACAACTTATTTTTAGATACTTGTACTTATAGATTAATGAACAAATCATGAAGAAAAAAGAATTAAGGAAGGAAGTTTGTTTTTGGGGGTGTGGAAGGATAAATGCGACTACAATAATTTCCTGAAAATGAAAAGCAGCATGATATGTGTGTCACATGCAAGATTCTTTTGACGTTTAAAATTTTGATGTTTATCAAGATGATGATTGATGGGCTATTGGCCTATCTATTGCGTTTGCTTTCCAATCTCTCTCTAAACCTAAAGTGGTCCTTTGTGTATCTTCCAAATAAGAATCTGGCAGATTACAAAAAACGGTTGTCACCTCCAACGCGATAATAACACGTGGCTTGGAATAACTTTTGACGAACGGTGATATTCTTCTGCGCTTCTGTGACCCTCCTCGTCCACTACCAGGGATTCGTCGCTTCTAGATTTTTTTCATTTTCAAATCAATCGTCAGATTGCAACACTTGGGATTCCATTTCCGGTTTTTAATTCTATGTTTTCACTGTTTATGCGTTTCAGGACCATCTCATAATTCCCCACATGCCAATAATATAATAATGCTTAACAAAAGTGCAATTGTATTTTATAAATTAAACTGTAAGTTAAAATTCCATTTACTTTTTTTTATAAGAATAATAATTAATATCAATAAGTATCTTAATCAGTGAAATATTCTTAATTACAAAGTTCAATAAATAGTCAGTAAAATATATTAATAGTTTAAGCCCGTTAAAACTTGTAAATCTAATTCGTCTTACGTAAAAAATATTTCGAGAAATTTTTTTTTACTCTTTAACTGTATAATAAAAAAATAAAATAACAAATATATTAATGATAAGAAATACAAAATATAACAAAACTTACATATAATATTATATATATACTAATATTATTTTTCATTAAAATTAGAATTTCATTTCAATAATATGTATTAACATTTAATGAAATCTTTTATCACAAGTAATACTAAGGTAAAGCTCCAAATCTGATTACATAATATTACTAACACCACTTATAATATTGCTTTTATGTTTTGTCCTGCGAAATATTAATAAATATGTTTTAGAAAAATAGTAAGAATTTTAATGTAAAAGGCAATTTTTATATATATATATATATATATATATATATATATATATATATATATAATAACTTAATGTTGCTAACTAAATTATACAAGTGGTAATGAATTTATATACCTTCAACAATATTGTGAATGAAAAAAAAAACATAATTAAGAAGGGATATTTTACTAAAGATAACTAGTAGGATTTTTTATTAAAAAATTAGTTATCAACAAAAAATACTTACCACTTATAACATAATTATATATAAAAAATTAACTATTTTTCTTAAATTAATTAATTAATTAATCGTGTTTTATAAAAAATCAATAATTAAGTTGATATAAGTACATTAATATTGATTATATTTATTACAATATATTAAAAATGAAACAAATTATGAATTTCATTTTATATTTTATGATCTTCTCTTTTAATTTTATAAATTTTAATAAATTTCAATAATTTGCGTATTAAAAATAACACGTTAGAGAGTAAATCTTTCATCATTTCTCTAGTGACTTTGAAGAACACAGATGGAGTATTAAGTTATAAATTACACTTAATTTAAAGATATATTTCCCAAAATATTTTTCATTTAATTGAAATTTGTATTTTTAATTATTATTTTTTATTATTTATATTAAGTTTCAATGAAATACAAGTTAAGAACAAAATTATTTTTAAAATAAAATAAAAATGACGTTAATTAATTTTTGTTAGTACGTGTGAGTTAGTTGTTTTTATTCTTATATTTAAGTTTGAGGATAATATTAAATAAAAATAGTTTAATTAAATATAATAATATTTTATATCCACCAAATCTTTTTTAATCTAGGTACATTGATCTAAATATCAATAATAAACATTCATAATAGAATTATCTCTAATAAAAAAATATGCACATAGACTAAAAAAAAAAGTGATATTTTTCATTATTTCACACACTTTTTATAATATATTGTTCACTACCGAGTAAAATTTACGTGAATCTGTTTATATGAATAACTTAAACTCACTTTTTATTTTAATATAATATTGTTTTACAATATTCTCCTATAATTAATCACTTTTACATTTTATAAAGAAAATATTAAATTAAAACATACAAATTTTTAATATTTTAAACATACGAGAAACATTTAATACCTTTCTTTTTCACTTGGTAAGTTTGAGAGAACAAGTAATATACAATTGCTACTAATCATGTAGGATTCTATTACTAACAAGTGTTTTAAGGATATCAATTATAGAAGTACATAAATAAACAGTTGAACAAGTGCTTATTATTGGTGTATGTCTCAAAAGAACATTAGTTAAGAAATAAAAGTAAAAAAAAAATATCAATTTTATTTTTAATCAATTTGTAACGTAACTTCTAAAAAGAATATTTAGTTTTAATTTTTTACCAATGTCCTTAGAATATTGATTAATAAAACTCACCCTTTATAGAATTTTTCTCATGTTAATTGTTTAAAAATTAAATTTTAACTTATGCATAAGTTAATTTAACTAATGTAAAATTTTATTTTATTTTTATTTCTTATTTTTCTTCTATAAATATTTATAAAAAAATTTACTCACACATATCTTAAATATATTATATTATTGCCCCTAGAAGACTCGTATTAGATTTTACACAAGAGATAAAAAGGAGATAAGAGGACAGGAAAGTGCATTGTTATACCAGACACAGATTAATTTATGTTTTGCATTTTAATTAATCATCAATACGACTCAAGAAAAATAATCTATTAAATGAATTACTTAAAAAATATTAAATCAATTTTATGTTTCTGATTTAATAAATTGTTTTTCTACACTACAACTTTATTTTTATATATTTTCTTATGATATACTCATGATTGACTAAAAAATATGACTACTAAGCTCCAATTTAAAGTTCACTAAAAAAATATTTATTATTAATTTTTATAAAATAAAAGCTACATAGTTGACAAAAAATATTGAACCTAATTATCTAATTAGTTTAAAATAAAAAAGTTTCTCTCATTTTATTCGCCGTTGAACCGACCTTGTATATAATAACGGGTAAACAATGAAAATTTTCATACTTTACAAATAAAACATTAAATAAAATTACACTTAATATTTTCAAAACATAAAAAATATTTAATATTTTGTAATAAGTAAAAGGATCAATAATAAATATTAGAAGTGGATTTAAAATTATTTATAATAATAATAATAATAATAATAAGCTGAAGCCTAGGCATATTAGAGATAAGGATTCGCGAGGGATGTGGTTTGGTTGGTGCAGTTTATGTTGTGAAAGCACAAAACACCTTTCCTTTTCATTTCATTCATATTCGTATCATAGAGGACCATTAAGGGTAGCCATTGGTTCTGCCTTCAATTTCTCCTTATTATTATCTTTATGTTTATTATTTGCGTCGCTCATGGATCGCCATTTCGAATTGTCTTATTACAAAGAAAAAAAATATCTTAGGTAATTTCATGACGTGTTTATATATACAGTTCACTACTGGTATAGTTCCGTTGATTGAATATAGATCAGATTAGTTTCGTTGATTAAATATAGTGTGTGAATATCACAAATTTTTTTAGTATAATAAAAAATATATAATTATATAGTTTAGGTTAGGTCTCATGGAATAATCCTTTTATTTTCTCCACATTGGTCATGGACATGGTACATCATACATGGCGATAGGACAGATTCTTCGTCCTGTGTAATAGATCCGGATAGATATGATGCTCTCAGGTGAGAGAAATAAACTAGGGATATACATCACGTAGCATCCAATCCATATTCCTTTTTCTAAATAAATCTAAATGCTTTATATTTATATATAAGGGTTGATATTTTTTAACATATATTTTTTTTATATGCATACAATGATATTATCAAATATGGTATAAGATAGAATTTAATTTATATAAATTTTTTTATTTATTTACTAAATTTTTTAATTTAGTACCTGATGAAATTGAATAATTATATAAAAATCATTATATTATATAACTTAACAGTAGATTAATGCGCATACATCATAAACATCATTTTCCTTTTCTAAATAAATGTAAATGCTTCATAATATACTAAAATTTACTACGTGGTTTTAAAAGGCACACACTCTACCAGCTGAACTAAGATGGTTATACATTATAATTTTATTTTGCCTTTTTAAGAACTAAGTACGAAAAGAAAGTTATGATTTATTTTTAGTGCTTCATGATTTTCTAAAGAAGTCATGTAACCTATGAAGGAAAAAAAAGTTATATATAGATATTAAAATTTACTAAAAATCAATCAAAGCATCTATTATCATTATTCTACAGTGTCTATTGTCTCTTTTATTTAATTAAATTTTAGATAATTTTACTAAACCATTAATTTGATTATAAAAGAAAGAAAGGAAATTAAAAAATAATAATTTAAGTAAAGGTAACTATAGACATCCCACAATCAATCTTGGAGTTCAATTTTTCCTTCAAAAGGAAAAAAATCTCAATAAGCCTCAAGACATCGATGACATGCCGTGTTCAGTAGATTAATAACTTTCTTTAATACAAAGAAAATAATCCGAACACTTACCTAAACTCACATTTTAGTATATACTTTTTATTGGTCATTAATTAATAAACTCGTCTTATTATATTTTATTATTCAATATATATATATATATATATATATATATATATATATATATATATATATATATATATATATATATATATATATATATATATATATATATATATATATATATATATATATATATATATATACTAATAATGTGTATTACGTGTAACATACCTATCATCTTTTTGAACTAATTACATTAGTTTTCCTAAAAGTTAGCATCCATTACATTTATTTCACTTTCAATTAAAAAGTGTACTTATTTTCTTTATTTCAAGTGTTTCTATTGCATATTGATATTTATTATTTTTAAAAATTACGCACATTTCTATTATTTACATATGAAGACGATACATATGTTATGTTTAGAAATGTATTTACTTTACAAAATGGAAAACAACCTTCCCTTCAATAACGGACGCTGTTTTGCGGTGTTGCAACTGTTCATTCTTATATGGTTTTTATTTTTTGAAAATATATTAATTTCCTTTCTATTTTTTTTCAAAAGCCATAAAATAAGTAAAAGAAATTATAAAAAAACTACAGTACCCTTTTGTTTTTATATTTTTATTTGGTTTTTTTCTTTTTAAAATCTGTTCAAAATAAATAGTATAAAATAAAATTAAAAAAAATCTTTATGTTGATTACAAATTATTATATTAAATTAACCTGAAAAAGATTAAAGAAAGGAAAATAATTTTTTTATTGGGTGATAAAAATATAAAAAATATAAAGAAAAATTTTCTTTAGTTTGATTTAATCTATGAAAATAATTTAAACTTGTGCACATTAAAAAATTATATTATTAATACTTTGTTCCAATACAATAAAAATAATGATAATGTTTGGAAAATATAAAAAGTTATTTATAATAAGCGAATATTAAAAAATAATATACAAATTATAGATAAATTTTTCTTTAATTTGATTTTTACTGTTATATTTTTTAATTTATTTTTAGTCCTTGAAAGCTCTCTGGTGAATATAACGACTAAAAATTAAAAATAGCATAAAGGGGCGAATTATTATGGAAGACATTTTTTCTTGAGACAAAAGCATATTTAGACTCCCCTAATAAAAGTTATAATAATAATTTATGTTTAAGAATCAAATACACATCAAATAATAAAACATGTTAAAACTGTCAAAAGTAAAATAAATAAAATGTAATGACTAAATTGAGTAGTTATTCTGTAATATTTTGCTTGTATCTTTTGGAGATAATAAGCATAAGAATCTTCATTCTTAAACGAGCATCGGGAATAAAATCATACTTCAGTGTACTAAAGTTGCCTCAATTTGAATGACTGGTGGAGAAAAGAAACCCTAAAACTGGGCCGGAATTTGGTATGGAAGCTTCGTACGCCAGAAATTTATAATTTATTTTAATTATTTAGTCTTTATATTTTAAATATAATTATATTAATTATTTATTTAATATAATTATAAGTTTAAGTGATCCAATTTAAATAATAATTTTTTAAAAAGATTTGAGATGAGCTTAATAAGTAGATATTTATGGTGGCTCATTAGAAGATGATGAAATCTTGTATGTAAGTTAACACATCAGAAACGGTTATGGTCATCAATATATCAAAATTTTAAATTACAATCTTTTGTTTTTCCCATTAGAAGAGAAAAATAAATGTCCATGGAAGAATAAAAATGATTATCGTTCGTTGTTATTGAAGGTTGTGATGCATTTTTTAATAATCATAATGTATTAATATATTTATACAATTGTTAAATATGCTAATATTACAACTTAAGTGTTATTGAGTGTAAATTGATTTAATTAAATTACATAGAAGTATGTTAATATAAAACTATTTATGCAAATTATATTCGGTCCAAAAGAAGACACAGTTTGACCAAATAATAATATATTTGTGATAATAAATATGTGATAATTATAAAGTTTTATTTTTCATGTGAATAATAGTCTATTCAAAAAAAGGTTGTTATTTGACATAACTAATTGTTAATATTTGATTATTGCGTTGAAAGTATCACTTACAAATTAATTTTTTTGTCCAAAGACTAGAAATTAATGTTATGTTAGGTATCTTGTAAATGGTCCATTATATAGTTTATCTTCACATGTTTTGTTATATATTTTGTATGTCATACAAACCTTAAAATATCTAACCGCTAGACGATGATATAAATTTACAATTTTGAGTTTTGTACTTATACGTGAAACTTATATAAATTTAAGACCTCTCATTTTAATTAAATTGTCTGATAATTTTGGTTGGATTAATTGAAACAACATGTTGTCAAAGTAATATTTGTTGTGTAGATTAATTTTATTGAATTTACATACATGTTGTGTGAGATTATTCATGTGAATTGTGCTCGACCCAAATGAAGATGTAGTTTGACCGAATAATTACATGCTTGTGATGAAAAATGTGTGTTGATTATAAGGTTATTTTTCTATGTGAACAATAGAGTGTCTAAAGACAATCAATGTTTAACAAGACTTTTTTTACAAATGTTTGATTATTTCATTAAAAGTACCACTTGCAATTATTCCTCTCAATACAAAGATTGAGGATTAATGGTGCACAAGGTATCTTGTTTGGGTCTTTAAATTTATCATAAAGATTAACTGTGCTTTGTATGTTTATTGTTTTCTCTTTAGTTGTTGCTACTATCACTCCTATTTTTACTACTCAAATTGGTGGAATCATAATACTTAAGAGTACAAACTTAAAGTTTAAAAGGAGTCAGTTGAGATTGCTCTTGACTGTGCGAAATTGGACAAACCACTTAAGATGTGTTGACCTATTCCAACTCCAAATAAATTGAACGAGTCACATTACATTGAATTAGGTTATTTGTTATTATGACTTTGGGTCAAACCAGGTCATTCTCAAAATAAGAACATGAAGAACATTAAGGGTATTGCCAAAGAGTCTTCTCAATGAAAGAAACCAAAGAAGGATGAAGAATTTACCTGCTATTTCTGTAAGAAGTCAAGACATATAAAGAAATGGTGTCATAAGTGCGCTGCTTGGTGTGTAAAGAAAAATAAATTTCTTGCTTTAGTTTGTTATGAAGTTAATTTGACTTTTGTACCTAAGGATACTTGGTGGGTGGATTTTGGTGCTACTACTCACATAAGTGTAACTATGTAAGGTTGCCTATGGAGTTGATCGTCAAATGATGATAAAAGATTCATTCTTGTGGGCGATGACAATAAAGTTGTAGTATAGGGTATTGGAACTTTCAGATTACAATTGAAAATTGGATTTCATTTCGATTTATTTGAGATTTTTGTTATGCCATCTTTTAGGCGAAATTTAATTTCTATTTCTAACTTAGACAAATTTGGGTTTTCTTGTTCTTTTGGAAATAATAAAGTTAGTCTCTACCAAAATTCAAATGTTGTTGGTTTTGGTTCTTTGATTGATAATCTATACATTTGTATTAGTTCCCATGACGAAATACTAGTTCATTAGGTACAAAGCAAAAATTAATTGAGAATTCAGCAATATTATGGCATAAGCATTTAGGCCATATCTCTAAATAGATAATTCAAAGACCTGTGTCAGATGAAATTCTTAAACCCTTGGACTTATTAGATTTTGAAGTTTGTGTTGAGTGCATAAAGAGAAAACAAATTTAGATGCTGAAAGAGCTTATGACATCTTGGAACTAATACATATGAATATTTATGGTCCTTTCCCTACAACTTCATGAAATGGACAACAATACCTTATTACATTCATAGATGATTACTCTAGGTACGATTACCTATATTTGATACATGAGAAGTCCTAATCCCTAAACGTTTTCAAGTTTTTCAAAGCTAAAGTTGAACTTCAACTAAAAAAATTAAAGTAGTCAAATCTGATTGTAGTGGTGAATACTATGGTAGATATGACGAATCAAGAGAATAACGTCTGGTGCCTTTTGTCCCTTTTCTTAAAAAGTGTGGAATTGTTTTGCAACCATGCCAAGCAAACTTAGCATAAACAGTGTGGCAGAACGACAAAACCGAACTCTTAAGGATATGGTGAGAAGTATGATCAGTCATTATTCTTTACTATAGTCGCTTTAGGGGGAAGCTTTAAAGACTGCAATTTACATCTTTAATAAGATGTCAACTAAAGTAGTTAACAAACCCCTTAAAGGGCTTAGAATAAACATATTTTCATAAAACATATAGGAACAAGTTTTATGCTAGCTGATTCATTGACTAAAGGGCTGATACCTAAGGTCTTTCATGAGCACATTGATCATATGGATGTTATTCCTTAGTTTAGAGAGAGTCTATATGTTTTATGTTTCACTTTGAATATTTCATGTTCTTTATCTTCTATAGAATAAAGTTGATGGTTAATGTTTACATTTTGAATTTGCTTATGTTTCCTTGTATATAATAATTGTGTTATAGTCAAATAATTTTGATTGATCTCCATTAAAGACTAAAAATAAGGACCAATTGGAAATAGACGTGTTTGAGATCACATTGCATGTAATTTTCATGCCACTTATCCATATTTGATCTATGTCATTGAGTATTTTAATATGGTGATCATCGTAATCTAATCACGCTTGCATGTGATGAAAATTGCAATAGTTTCATTGTTAATGTACAAGATAGACAAGATTGTATTAAGGGGAAGTCTAAAGATAAATAGCATATGTCACGACCAAGGCCACGATGAAATCAGAGAGTTTCAGAAAAGTGGAATCCAATCCCTTTCGGGGAAAGGAACTTAGAGATTGGAGTTGATTGGAGTTGCCACCGACATTTTTAAGGTAAATGCCAAGAAACCTATGGATAGAGGAGGCTAGTCTGGAAATCAAAGTCTGTGTTCGAGAGTCAGTTATGTGTAGGGATCACCAGTACCTCATCACATCTATCCGAGGATAGTTACCCTAACTAGATGCATGAAATGTGACATGGCTCGTACAATACAATTTTTTGCCTTTCTAAAAATGGAGGATATCTATAGGGAAGATAAAGGATTTTTGGGTTTTTTCTGATGAACTTGACAAGAGTCACCTCTTACTCCTACGTATATCCCACTGTAATGGAGAAATCAAACTTTATGTAGTTCTGAGGCTTAATGATTAGATAATGGGAGGGGTCGAGACCGTCTCGGCCAAATTAAGGTGTCAACTAAGTGTCGACAAGGCTAATGTGTCGAATGACACTCGGTGGATGTATGTAATTTGATAGTGTAGGATGTTTGAGCCGGACCGAAGAGCACCACTGGCTCTTAACTAGTCTCAGTTTTAGTTACATGGGAGACCAATTCGGAATCGACTTACAGACTAAAGTATGTTGTTGGGCTAAACAAGGAAGCGTGTTGGCTTAGAGCTTAGGGCCACTAAATCGATATGCACAGTGAGATATTTTGAAGATCTTACCTTGTATCCAAGAGTTGTACTTCAATTACTTACTGAAAGGTAAATGAATGTCTTCCTTCCTTCATTCCTTCCTTCCTTCATGTCCCTTTTTCTATAGACTTCTTTCAACATTCATCGCCTCACTGTATACTAGATCTCTAGTGTTCTCGAAAGATTCTCAGGATTAAGATTTCAACCATTTTTCTTATCAACATCCCCCATTTTCTCCCTTGAAAGTCCTCTCCTTCTTTCAAGCTTGAGGCCTTTTATAGGCTCATTCACCATCATTAGGATCTTTAGGGAGATCTTCCATCATTAATGCATGGATATTTCTCCAAGCTCATTAATGTCGTGGTGCCCTCTAAGGGGTTTTCCTCCATTAATGCATCGACCTTTGCATTTAATGCGGTGGTGACTGCTCCTTCCTTGGTTCTGACCATCTCGACAGAAAGTAGCTTCTACATTTCTGCTTGCCTGCAGGATGACAGTCTTGGTGTGGCTTCCTTCAGAAGTCAACACCTGACACATGCCTCCTCCTCCATCTGCGTATATTCGAGGCGCGTGGGTTCTACCAATCCACGCTTCCTCAGTTTGCTTTTTATCCTTTTCTCTTTTCAGGGAGAACAATCAACCTATCCTCCCTTACACACCTTTTGCCTCTTTCCCTTTTCAGAGTCGGACGAAAATGAGTATCCAAAACATACAAACGCACGCCTAAGGAATTTTATAATATAATTGCTACAAAAGAATATGAAGCTCAAGTGAGAGATTGTTAGAAATTTGTAATTTCTTTTAATTTTTTGGGCATTATATTCTTAAATACAATTATATTAACTATTATTTTAATGTGATTATAATATTAAGTGATCCAATTTAAGTAATCAAATGAACTTCTTAAAAGGATTCAATATGGGTTTAATGAGTGGATACCTATATTGACCCATTAAGGGATGATGAGAATCCTATATGTAGTCCAAGGTTCAAGAATTTCATTCGACACATGTCTTTAATCTCTCTATTTAAAGATATGACCTAAACGCTTGTAACATAAGATGATTAAATTCTCAATTAATTTTTGCTTTGGACGTGAACCAGTATTTCGTTATAAGAACTAACAACATCAATCATGTATAGATTATCAATCATGTATAGATTATCAATCAAAGAATCATAACCAATAACATTCGAATTTTGGTAGAGACTAACTTAATTATTTCCAAAAGAACAAGAGAAACCAAATTTGTCCACACTAGAAATAGAAATTAAATTCCGCCTAAAATACAACATAACAAAAGTATCAAATAAATCCAAATTAAATTCAATTTTCAATTGTATTCTAAAAGTTCCAATAACCTCTATTGTAACTTTATTGTCATCGTCCACAAAAATGAATCTTTCATCATCACTTGGTAATTGGCTCCACAGACAATCCTTCATAGTTACACTTATGTGAGTAGTAGCACCAAAATCTACCCACAAAGTATTCTTAGTTTCAAAGGTCAAATTAACTTCAAAACAAACTAGAGCAAGAAATTTACCTTTCTTTAAACGACAAGCGGCGTACTTAGGACATTGTTTTTTCGTGTGTCTTGATTTCTTACAGAAGTACCAAGTAAAATTCCTCATTCTTCTTTGGTTTCTTTCATTGAAAAGACTCTTCTGTAGCACCCTTAATGTTCTTCCTTTTCTTATTCTGAGAGGTTGAAGCAAAATGAACACTTTCAGTCTTATCTCTCTACGATCTCTCTTTCTCTTGCACACAATGAGATGTAATTTCATTAAGGACCATTTGTCCTTCTGAGTATTAAGCTTACTTTGAATTTCCCAAAGTGTATATAAGAAATGAGATCAAAATCAAGTGTACGATCAAGTCTTAACCAAACTCAAATTTGAGTGACATGAGCTTTGCTGTGAGATTAGACATCTCCATTATGTATTTTTGGCAAAGAATTGCTCTTATATTTCATCTGCCTTTGTACTTCATGGAGATGAGTTTAGCTAAAAAGGTTACTCATCTTCACCTTTTTACTTTTGGCAAAGAATTACTTAATTTTTAAGGAATTTCCTTACATTTTGACTCTAGTAATAGGACTTTGAAACGATTCTGGAATCAAGTGTTTCGTGATCATAAGACACATTCGACTAGGGCATTTACATTTCTCAATTTTAATCTCTTAAAGGATATTTGGAGTAGAATATGTTTCTTTACCCGAAGCGCTAGATTCAAATCCATATAGCAAATGATTATCTCTATAGCTTCCTTCCATATAGCAAAACTCGTCTTATTCAACATTGAGATACTATTTATCTGAGTAGATACGCTGACATCACTAGTAATAGCAACTAAAAAAATATAGAAGACATTCAAAGTATACAGCAAGACATGTAAAGACAAACTACATAATTGACATTTTTACAAGATACCTAAAACAACATTAATTTTTAGTCTTTAGATAGAAAATTAATTTGTATACAGTACTCTCAACGCAATAATCAAATATTGACAATTAGTTCTATTAAATAATAGTATTTCTTTGGACCGACTATTATCTACATGAAAAATAAAACTTTATAATTATCACATATTTATTATCAAATGTATGTTATTATTTGACCAAATGTGTCCTTCTTTTGGACCAAACACAATTTGCATAAACAAATTTATACCAACATACATTTATGTAATTTAAATTAAATTAATTTACAAATAAAAATTACTTTGACAATATACTCAATTAATTTAATTTAAAAAATGACTAAACATTTTTAAATTAATGAGAAAGATTCAAAATTCCATAAATCATGTAATATGTTATATGTCTTTAATACCACTTGTTAAATTAAAAAATGCAACATCCTTCAAATATCTCCTATATGTTAGTCTACATATAAGATATTTATTATCCCCTATTAGACCAATATGACTATCCACTCATTAGACCTATATCAAGTCTTTTTAAAAATTTATTTGATCACTTAAAAAATAATCATTTATATCACATTAAATAAATAACTGATATTTTAAAATATAATCTAATCGATTAAAAGAAATTACAAACTTCTCTCTTTAGTTCAACTTCTGATAGAATAATAATTATTAGTTTCCCTAATTAGACTGCAAAATCTAGATCGAATAACAATTACTGTTTGCTTTCTTCATACAAAAATCAGTATTGTCTCCTAATATTTTGCCAAATGGGCCAGTAGAATATGAAGTCAACATTGTCCTTACAGCTTCAGGAACCAAATATACAAAATTTTCAACTGCCAAGTGACAAAACGGGATAACTTGAAACAAAATAAAAGTTCACGTACATTAAATTGTTGGAGAAGAATTTACTGAAAATCTGTCATTTTTCTATTTTCTATTCCTCCTATTGGCGGACCATGCCAAAAGGACACAATGAAAACCTTAAAAAACTAACTTGATAAACAAAATTCTCCAACCTTCCCGAATGTACAAGCAACTCACTGCTCTGCCTTTATAAAATGAGGAGCCAGCAGTTTTGTAACGGTGAAGCCATTGAAGGAGTCGACATCAAAAAGTTCTTTCAGCTTCTCGTCACTTATTATTTTCCTCTTGTCAGAAGGATCCTTCACAAAGCAATCACAAATTTAACTGATATTTTAGCTATAACATGAACAACACATAATAAAGCCATACAAGCTCAAACCGAAAGGGCTCTAGCACCTAATTGTGTAATACTTTTGGGAGAGTTGATGATTGACAAATTCGTTATTCAGATATGAACTCAATTTATGATTAAGAAAAAATAATCATAGATCAAAGGAAGAACCTGAACAACATTGTTCTGACTACTGTTAAATTTTTAGTCTCTTTTAATTTCTGTATGCATCTGGTAATAAGAGAATTGGTTGTGTAAGGTTGACAATCTAATATGAAACCTATGGTGTGCGTAGTACCTTCACTACCTTGAAGAAAGAAAAAAAAAAGTGAAGATGAAACAGGCGGAGATTCACAATTTATTTAAACATGATGCATGTGCCCATTGAACAAAATATGAAATTCGATAAGTTTCTTCATATACAATGATAATGTATTTTATGCTGGTGGACAAAATATATTCTGAAAAACTGAAAAAAAGGATGTATTGATTGATGATAGTGAGGATGTTTATGCAAGACACAAACAGATGAATAGAAGGCTGAAGGCATAATAAAGTCAGATAGCACCAATTTTCTTGGTCAACGGGAGTTGGAAGCTTTACAACTTGGAAGAGAAATCAAGCGGATAAGAACAGAATAACATACACAAAGGACCATGAGCATCTGTCAGTAAAGTCAAAGGTTAGCATGGCAAAGTCAAAGGCTTCCAGAAATGTCAAAGTGCCAATGGACTTGCTTGTGGGTAACTGGATATTTTATGATTGGGAGTTACAGCTAACTTGAAACACAATCTTGGAATGATTTTTCACATTACCACATACAACACAAGATAGTTATAATTTGAATAGTGCATTGCTTGAGGAGCACCATCTGAAATTTCTGTGATAACTCTGAGGCGTAGGCTGTAGTGTAGCTGATATTATTTTATTCGACCAAAATGTATGATAGTTTGAATTGAATAGAACTTTTCAAGCTTTTCACACGGTCATTACCACTAATGTGGGGAGACGAATAAGAGCTTTATTCAAGCAATATATATGGCAGCAGGACAATTTAGAGCAATGACAAACCTGAAGGTTGTTTCCTTTAATGTAAGCCCACATTCTTTTTATGACATCAGATCTTGATAACTCACTTTCTCCGGTACCAAGGAATTTTACAAGGGCATCAGATAGCTGAAGAGGAGCAAGTAAACCTGATTTCCCTCCTCCCTTCTGCCGTTTTTCCTGTCTTTTTGACTCATCTGATTCTGCCATAGAGGTAAGTTATAGATGCAGTATGCTATAAGTAACTGATTACACTCACTTGTCAACATGTATAAACACAAACAGAAAAACTACAACTACATACCATAAATTTCCCTAAAACAAATAAAAGTTTATTCAGTTACTGCATGTTCAAATGATTTCCAATATAAATACATGCGTAAATGATTTCTTTCTCTTTTTTTGCCAATAAATAAAAAAGGAATATTATGAGCAATGAAAATATAAATAAAATTGTGTAAACAGGGATAAAAATATGCAAGAGAAATAGTTTATAATTGGCAAGGAGGGGGCTGTGATCAGGTAGATAAATAATATAGAACGTTAACCAAATTCATTAATCATACCATCATCTCTCTCTTGCTTCTTCTGCTTTTCCGTTGGTGTGGACTTCACCTGGACAACTATATCAAGAGATGCAATTTAAACTATTTTTTTAATTATCTACAAAATATTGACTGGAAGAATGAAACAGGGAAACAAAAGTCTGCAGTCTCATCAAATAAAGTTAACAATCAGTACAATGGATAAATTATAAATCCATAGAAGTTCTTTCTTAGCGTAAAAATATGTAAAGGGGTCTGGTGCACAGAGGGGTAGTATAATTTTATCATGCCTAATAACGGGACCCGAAAAAATGCTTTGACAAGAAACTCTCGAAAAGAAAATTTCACAATTTCAAGGCATTAGGTCCCTACAATCACAATAAGATCACTTGGAGGGATTTAAAAGAAGATTAGGCGTTTGGTCTAAAAAATACAATGAAAAATAACAATCTAAATGCTAAACACCCTAGTTGGAAATAACATGATAGTAATGTTTAAAAAGATATTCATTTATTCTACGTAAATAGAAAAATATGGAAAGATTTCATAGCTAGAAATTATAGATTTTTATCATTATTTGTATATTTAATTTTAGTCTTATTTGATTATAAATAAAGCATTGTATGTGTGTGTAACACACACATACCACATTCAATAAACACTTTTACAAGTAATAAGGAAGGGTAAGGTTGCAGGAGCATACCATAATCTG
Source organism: Mucuna pruriens (assembly GCA_025330945.1). Classification (NCBI taxonomy): domain Eukaryota; kingdom Viridiplantae; phylum Streptophyta; class Magnoliopsida; order Fabales; family Fabaceae; genus Mucuna; species Mucuna pruriens. Next base: position 224,523 of record JAENHJ010000202.1, read on the forward strand.
AATCCAATGGCCAGATATGCTTTGACAATGCTTTATTCATTTGGAACATGTTGATGGAATTGACATTAAAAAGGGCACGCAATCTGTCATCGCAAATTATATTTCGTCTATTGTTCGCTTCTTGCAAATTTTTCTCTCTAATATAGGCCCATAATTGCTTAACAACCTAAGGCCAACATTATATGTAGATGCTATAAGGCCAGAAACAGAATTACATCATATACAAACACACTTTTAAAGAAATTGTAGGTAACCTTGACCAGTAGTACTGGAGTAAACTACCATCTTTTTCATCAAAAACAGAAAGAAAAGAAGAAAAAGAATGTATACCTCAGTCCTGGCCATTTCTGGAACTCCAGTGAATTCCTGAAGTTCTGGAGACAGGCTGCATAATTTGCAAAAGCCACCACCTCTTTTCTTTACTACCTTATCACCTAATTTGTTAGATCTGAAGCAGAAGATAAACAGCAGCTGTTAAAACAAGGGCATCACCAATGGAAAAAATATTTACAACTAGGTGCTTATATATATTTTATGTAGCAAAACCAAGGATACTTGTATATATTAACATGTAGCATCATAATTAGAATCATAATTTTGACAGCTATAGAGAAAATTTTCATGTGTGCTTTAGAAACATTTGTTGAGAATGGTCTAAGAAAAACACTGTACTGCAGTTTAAGCCTATATTTTTACTTTTGGACTAAAGACAACTCAGGACCAATGGTTTGGATAGAGTTACGTCAGATTTCAGAACATGTTTGCTTCAAAAAATCTTGGGAGATAAGCAATGTGTAAATATAATGACAAATATATAATAATATTTTACACGATTTTACTTTGGGGAAAGGAAAGAATTTGACTTGGAGATAGTACAGCTTAAAAAGGCCACCTGTGGATCAATTCTCCTGTCAGCAATCATGCAATTGTACAAGTATCAGCATTTCACTTCAGGGATCCAATCCAACCATAGTAACGATTAGCAAAAGTTACTAACTATATATTAAGAGGGATTGGAACATCCCATTGTGCGATAAAAACAAAAAATTCCAACAAATTTCTTGCTAAAGCAACTGTCTAGATCCATGGAAAGGAGTCAGATGACAGAAAAATTCACTTCCCAATCAACAATTGCAAAAAAGGAAGGGATAGGGAGAGAAAACAAGGCCTGAATCCCCAATAATGGAACAGGTACACTGAACTGCTAAATTGATAGCAGCGTGATAGACCAGTTAGTTGTCTAGTGTTCATGAGAATATGTTATTATAATCTTCACAAATGCAGAGAGGCCAAAACAAATTATAACTTGATCTGTCATTGGCATCACCGTACAAGAAATCAAGCTTAACAAGATTAGATTGTTATGCAAAGCAAAGAATTAGATGCATAAAAAAAGGCTAAAACTGAGTACTTTTCGTCCATGTAAACCTGCAAGGCAAGTAACCTCGTCACTAACTTCAAAAGCACACAATTTTTATAGAAAACACCAATAGACAGCAACGTAGTATGGTCTGGGAGTGGACCCCAATTGTTCAAAATAACAGAAAGCCACGTGCCTGTGTCATCACACACAATCAAATTTAAAAAAAAAAAAAAAAAAAAAGAAACCCAAGAATTAACATTGAGCGATGATGCCATCGATTGCGAAAGAGCAGGGAATCTACGGCCACAGTAACTAACTGTCAATCAAATTTGACGTATCTTGACACGAAGAATCGGAAAAATTGAAAGAAAAACGCAATGTTTATTTTGAATCGAAAGGAATGAATAAGCAAGAAGCGACTAACCCTCCTTTATTTTTCTTCTTCACATTCTTGGAGTGCTTGGGTTTATGTTCCTCTTTGTCTTCTTCTTCGGTTTCTTCCTTAGAATCGGAGGGTTGGCTGTGTTGGGGATTAAGCTCTTCTTCTTCTTCTTCTTCTTCTTCTTCCTCTTCTTCTTCCTCTTCCTCTTCTGCGTCGTCGTTTTGGTGTTCCTGTTGTTGCGGTTGGTTGTACTCGGTCTCGACGAACAAGTCGACCTGTTCCCTAATGAATGCCTTTCGGTCGGATAAATCAATTCCGAAATCGGCCTCGAGCTGGCGGCGGACGATGGTGACGGTGGTGGTGTCGAGGTCGGAGCTCCGGAGAAACTCGTGGAGGCGGCTGATGAGTTCGGAGTCGGACACCATGTGGGGCGGTGGTGGGAGAGGGAGTTAACCAACCCTTCAATGCACGAGTTGGGTTGAAGCGAGTGACTCACCCCCTGACTCAGTCTCAACCCAAAAGAAAAGGGAATACCTCAGCAGGGGACTCAAGTGGTAATAAATTATACAAACTTCTCTCTCCCACACACCCCCTTTCGCTTGCCCGTTTCTCGTTACTCGTTAACTTAAGGAATAAAGGTCCAAGCAGTTGCCACTACCCAACGCCACACGTGCCCAATTCTCCTTATTATTTTATTTTAAAACATGCTATTAATATTTTTTTAATACAATTTTTCTAATCCAACCTCTTTTATTAATTAAAATTTGTTAAAACTTTTTAAAAATTTTCTGGCTCACGCCATACTTACAAAATTTTATAAGTAATTTTATAGTTTTTAATAAAATATTTATAAATTATGCAACATAAAATAATAAAATTATACAATATAAAAATTTAAATAATTTTTTAAATAGTATAAGATCATTTTTTTACACTTGAATTATGATATCAAATCTATGTTATCTAATTTTTAATTTTAAAATTTAAATTAAATTGATGATTATCATGTCATGCAAAAATGAATCCATGAATATCTACAAATTTTAATATTAATTTTTTTTCATCATTTTCATGCATTATTTATCAATTTTATAATTTTTTTTATTTAAATATAAGATAGATTTTATAATTTTCATGCAGATGGATATAATAAAACAAATTTTATATTTTTACTCGATTACAAATATTTAAGATCTTATCATAAAATAAAAATATCATTATTTTACAAAGATAATATCAACTCAAATTTATAAATTAAAATACCAAAAAAATATTTTTAAAAAAATTAAAGTTTCATGATAAGATAAAAAATCACATATATAATTTAGGTTTAATTATAATTTTTATCATCATAGTTTAATCTATGAACAATTTCAATTCACATAGTTTTAATCATTCAATTTTAGTTTTTATATTTGAAAATTGAGTAATTTTAATAATTTTAGTTTTAATTGCTTAGTTTTTTATCTACAAACTTAAAAATAATAATTTTAATCTTAATTTTAATTTATTATACAATTTTTAATGTATAATTAACTATTTTTTATTTAGACAAATTATAATATATAAAAATCTTATATAATATTAATTATTTAATTTTTTATAAATTAAATTATTTAATATGTAGACTAAATTTTGAATATAAAAATTAAAATTGAACAATTGAAATGACGAGAACTAAAATTATTTATTTTTTAAATATATAAATAAAAATTGAGTAATTATTATATTCATAGAAAAATTTCATATACCAAAGTAAAAATAATTTTTTAAATATATTAATCAAAATCGAGTAATTATTACATTTTAAAAAAAATCATACACCAAACTAAAAATATTATGTAGCATTTCGGTCTTGCTCCTCCGCTTTTGTAAAGATTATTCTTTTGTTTTGTTTTTGTATTTTTTTAAATAAAGATTTTTTTTTTGTGTGTGGGAAAGATATAGGAAGTTGATTTAGTGTTTGAAGATGTTACAGGTCTGTGTGTACTCAGATTTGAGTTATATTATTTTTATAAAAAGTTTTATATGAAAAATTATCTTTATCACATTGTTCTTTTTATTGTACATATTTATTTTTTTCATCTCTTGTTGGATATATTTTTAAAACATTGAACAATATAAGTAAATTACCTTTTATAGTCAGTAACAAAAAAAAAAAACCTTTTATAAAAATAACGTCAGTTAATTTATTCTTTTGAATTCAAACTTTACCTTGACAACTTTATTACATTGACATTTATTGAAATAGAAACGTTAATTTGTATTTCAAATGGTTTGATTAGGAACTTTTTTAGAATTAAAAATTATTCTTCATTATTTACTAATTGTACTATAAACAACATATTATATAAAAAGTGGTGACAATTTAACTTTAGATACACAATAGAGTTCTCTTTTTTTTATTCTTTCTTCTATACTTAGTTATTTTAGATATTATTTATGAGATTCTAACGTATTTTTTATTTCAAGTATACAAAGTCAAACACATTTTTAGATAAATGTTAAAAAGTAAATCAAATTTTAAATTACATTGAAAGTTTACTAAAATTTATTGCCAAAATAATAATTTTTGTCAAGACACATTATTTTTTTTTTACACTTTTTACATGCTAAATGTGATATGTTAAGTTATTTTTTAACTTGCAGTTTGGTCTGGTTCAATAAAATGAAATACTTTGCCTTTTATCTATTAAATGTGAAAGGGGTTCAGTTGTTTTTAAATTTACAAAATAAGTCCTTTATATACAACTAAATAATTGTGTTTTGCATTGAAAAAACAAAAATGGGTGTTTCGTCGAAAATCCTACTAGTACTAGATGGTCATATGAATCGAGTCTTGACCCTTGAGGAATAAACATTTGTAACTTGAAGATGGTGGTTTCCCTTGAAGTGGCTTTGGTTCACTAGGTATGATTTTATATGTAAATCTCGCTTTTGAAAATATATTTGAACATAGATAACAGATTTTGAACTTCGATATAGATTAAATTTAACTTCTCAATATAAATAAATTTTGAGTTACAATAATGGACAAATTTATTACTTATTAAAAGCAAGCGAGTATGATGTAAAATAAATAATAATTTAAAAATAAAAGCTAATTTATATTTGTTTATAACTATTCTTTTTGAGATATATGATAAATATTTATTTTATATAATTAAAATCTGTAGAATTCGTTTGTCATGCACCATTGTTTAATAATAAATGATAATTAGTATATCTTTTAAGATTTTTGTTATAAGAATATTAAAAAAAAAACTGAAAAGTATAAGCTTTATACATCTAACAATTCATTTTATATATATATATATATATATATATATATATATTTATTTATTTATTTATATTAAGTATTATAATTAATAAGTTTGAGTGAGTTTTTAAAAAAAAACCGAAAAATATTTGGTGTGGTGAACTCTTGACACGCCTTTTATGAACCAACATTAATTGCAGGGACCTCATTCCTCTTCTCCATAAGACTATCATCATTCTCCAATACTATAGTTTAATCATAGATTTATGTTGTTGAAAAATGCAGAATTGAATTTATAAAGTGAAACTAAAGAGAGAGAGAGTATTTTGTATGTGATGATGGGTAAAAAAGTGAGAATGGAGGGTGTGGCACATGGACCTGGTCCCCGTCACTTTCGTGGTGATACAAAGCCTCAAGTCAAGTGGCCGCGGCCTGAGAACAACACTGAAGCAGCCCAATTTTATGAACCGCGTCCATACATGGATAATTTCACTTTAACCTTTATCTTACATTGCTACAAGTGAAGTGACAGAGAAGGCAAAATTAAATAAATAAGCCGCACAGTAAAGAAATTGTTGGCACAGTTTCAGCAATAAATAACAGAAACGTGAAAATGCTGCTTACGAGGCAACCACCTTAACCGGCGTCATCTGGAAAAAGGCGTCGTCACTGTCTCGCAACTCACTCCCTTGCCGGACGCCGAATCTTTCTCCGCGGTCACCGTGGTGTTCGCCTTTGCTCTTTCAACCGATGGATCGGCCGGCGACCGCAGCAGCCCTGGACATGCCGATCATGCACGATAGCGATCGATACGATTTCGTTCGCGATATTGGGTCTGGGAATTTCGGCGTGGCCAGGCTTATGAGGGATAAGCGCACGCAAGAGCTTGTTGCTGTCAAGTATATAGAGCGCGGAGCTAAGGTTAGTGCCAATCGTCATTTTCTCTACAACAAAACAAGAGTTTCTAAACTTTTGGAGTGAAAGGAGAAAAAGAAAAAGGATTTTCCTTTAGTTGTTGTCGGTTGTGTGTTGACACTGACGTATGATGCTACTTCGTAGTGTGATGGTTTGGGTTTCTATTTTTGTATTAGTGCTCGTGAAAGGTTTTTTTTATGTCCTTTTTTCTGCCATTAATTTTCTCGGGCTGTTTTGTTAGTTTTGGTGACGTCTGTTAGGAATATGGCTGCTGAATATGGAAAATTTGCGTAGCTCAGCTGGCTACTGAAGCCAATGATCAGTTAATGATGCGTAGGGAAAACGGAAAGAGAGAATGAAAATCAATTAATCATGCACTTTTTAGGTTTTCTTATTGAGTACTGGTGATTGAAGTGTCATCCATGTGGCAATTCAGTTTATCTTCCAACCTTTTATTTTATTTATAGTTTTCTGCTGTTGCCATGATTTTCTTAAAAAATAAAATAAAATCTTGTACTCGTGTTGCTATATAGGTATGTTTAGAACTGACTTAATTGATGATAGTTAAGTTTGATTGATGAGGAGAGGCCGCTGCAAGAAATAAGATGACTTAATTGATTGATGACTTATTGTTTTGATGATGGAATGATGGGGATCTGGTGCATATTGTCCGTCTGACTTGTTTTTGGTTGTTATGATAATGCACTAGATTAAGAGTGGAGTTTATGAATGATAAGATCATTCGTGTGTGAGCTTAAGCTGTTGGATAATGTCAGACATAAAGCCATTCACGTGCTTTCATCTATGGCTTGAGCTTTTGGAATAGTTGGTTCATGACATGGCATTCAAGCTTCTATTATCACGTGGTCGGTCCTTATCATTCTTCTAAATAAAAGATAAATTTCAGCACAAGGGAAAGTGGGCCTCTGCATTATTTATGCTTCAAGCCAAGAAGGGTTTTTGCATGAGGTGTGTAGTCAAATGTTGGACTGGTTCAGGTGGTGAATCCAGACCGTGTTGTTTAAGTAAATTTTAGGTTTACAAGTTCACAAAAGAATAGTAAAACAAGGAAATATTTTTTGGTGTACTAGATCATATTTTTTATTCAAGAATGATCTTTTAGAACGACCTTTATTGTGCAATGTTGTTGCCACTTTCTTTTTAATTCTTGTTGATGAAGCACTAGACTAATCTTTTTCCTATCATTCATTGTGTGCCACAGATTGATGCTAATGTTAAAAGAGAAATCATTAATCACAGGTCTCTAAGACATCCTAACATTATCAGGTTTAAGGAGGTTGGTATATTTTTACATTTCTATATTTTTATGTTCAGAGAAGGAATAATCATATTTATGGAAAATGTTCAATGAAATTTCACTCAGGTCATTTTAACACCTACTCATCTGGCCATTGTAATGGAGTATGCATCTGGAGGAGAACTATTTGAGCGAATCCACAATGCAGGGCATTTTAATGAGGATGAGGTTATTATACAATTTGTTTACTTTGCTAAACCTATCATGCAGCAGAACAAATTTGTGCTAGTTTTCTATTTCTCATGTTACTATTTACCTATTGTTATGCCACAGGCTCGTTTCTTCTTTCAACAACTCATATCTGGGGTCAGCTATTGTCATGCAATGGTAAGTGATCTCTTTCTCCTCTACTATCTGATTTAAATTGTATTTAACGTATGCTAGAATGTAGTATAGGCAATGTATCAATCTTCTGAGTATTATGTCTGATGTATCAGTCTTATGTATGATATGTCTCCTCATGAAGGAAGTGTGTCACCGGGACCTGAAGTTGGAAAACACTTTGTTGGATGGAAGTCCAGCACTCCATTTGAAGATATGTGATTTTGGATACTCCAAGGTAAGTGTTTCTTTGTCATGAGCTTTTGATGGTGAGTTCCATGCTTATATATTTTACTGGGATGTGTAAGCTCTAGTTCAGTAAGTTTACCTTTAAATGATGCTTTTTTCAAAAATTTAATTGCGCCTTTGTAATAGCAAATTCAGGCTCCTTTGAAAATGAGCACATATGCAAATTACATCCTCCATCAGATTGTTCTCTAGTTTTCTTATGAAGCTATTTTGTTCTTTAGATATAGACTACTGTATTGGACTTGGATAACTAATTCCTTAAGTTACTAAAAGGTGCTTTTAGTAATTTTTGTTATTGGAAAGGGACAATTGTGCATGACTATTCATTGTGAATTTTGGTGGCGTGACCCCTAGAAGTAGATGAGGAACTTCATTTTAGGTTGGAGACCCCATCGATGAGTATCGTATAGCAGTGTGAGGTTGAACTTCCCCTAATTGATGGTATGGATCTCGTTGGGTGGATAACCAGGGCAGAGACTTATTTTGAAGTTCAAAATACGTTAGGTGTGGTTAAAGTTAAGCTGGTTAAGCTAAGCATGGATGATCCTACCATCCACCTGCTTAATTCGTTGAGGGAGACCAAAGGGCATTTGTCTTGCATGAGATTGAAGCAGGAGTATTATGTAGGTCATCGTTAGAACAATCCGTTGGAAGAGCTTTTCGATCTTTGTCAAACAAGAATGATTGTGGATTGCATTGTGAACTTTGAGTTCATCTCGTCATAGGTAGGAGGATTACCTAAAGTGCAATATATGGGTTACTTTGTGAGTGGTCTTTGGCTGTAGTTGAGATGTTGAGTTTGAGCTTTTAACCCACGCAATCGATCTAATATGATGAAGCTTGCTTGTGATTTGAGGGAGGCGATGGGTACAGTGAAAAATTGGGCCAGCTCTGGTTTCTGATTGTAGGGAGGTTTTTTAGTGTTTACCTACAAATTTATAAAGGCAGTTCGCTGTATAGAGAACTAGAGCTTCCCAGTGCTCCAAGACGCTCAATATTTAGGGTGTGGGCCAAATGGGTCAAACCTGACTTTACCAGAATATGGGCCAGGTGGGAGTGCAAGGTAAAAGGGTTTCTTCAATTCCATCTAGCCGTAACTTGAAAGAAGAAAAATAGTGAATATTGATTGCTGTAGGTGGCTCAAATATTTGACTTGTCGAGAACTAATGGACTGTAAATCTAAGGGCTTTGTTTTTGTTGTGGCAAGAAGTTTCACCTTTTACAACAATGCATTTAAAGGCAATAATGACTCTTGGCTTCTTGGAGATGATGAGACTGTGAATGAGGAAAGGGAGATTATGGCCATTGAGGTGGATGCAGTTGAAGAAGAGGAAGCTCCTGAATGTAGAACATGGGCTTGTGTGGGCTTACCCATGGTATATTGGATGAGGTAAGGACTGAGAATGGAAGGGAAATTGAATGGGATCATAGTAGTAGTAATGGTAAATAGTGGAGCATCACATAACTTTATTTCTCCTCGAGTAACTGCTGCACTTGAGATATCTGTAAATCCAACTTTCAAACTAGGCATTCGGTTGGGTGATGATCATAGGGTCAAAACTAGAGGTTCGCATTCATTCAATTGGGAGATGTTGATATCCATATCAATGCTTACATGTTGGATTTAGGGGGTTTGGATGTGATATTAGGTGTGTCTTGGTTTAAAGACTTGGGAAAGGTGGAAATGGATTGGGGAGAGATGACTATGAACTTCATGGCTCATGCATCATGGTAGTCCAGTTCAGCTTAAAGGGAAGGTTAATAGTGTAGGGAAACCATGTAGAGGTGTTGACTAAACCCATGATCTAGCATGATTTCATGGTTTATCAAAGTAGTTAGTGATGAAGGGTGTGTAGAGTGGTGTCAAGTTGAAATTGAATCACTGACAGCTGATGAACCAAATTTAAATTCTATTCAACATCAAGAACTTTTGAGTGTTCTTGACAAATTTGTAGAGGTTTTCAAGGAGGTGATGGGTTACCCCAAAGAAGGAAATTGAACATGCAATCTGGAGCAGGGCCTGTAAGTGTAAGGCCTTCTTGCTATCCTCATTTGCATAAGAATGAGATAGGAAGATAGGTGGCTGACTTATTGCAGCAAGGGGAGTGATTAGATGTTGCTCAAGTTCTTTTTCTGTTTTTCAAGTCTAGTGATATTGGTTAAATAGAAGTATTCCTCTTGGTGTGTGTGTTGACTACCGGACCATGAACAAGGTGATCATTCTAGATAAGTATCCTATTTCAGTAGGATGAGCTGTTATTAGATGACTTGAATATAGCATGTTATTTCTTGAAGTTTATAAAGTTTGGAAATCATCAGATTTGGGTGAGGGAGTCCGACATCCATAAAATGACATTTAGGACTCACAAAGGACATTATAAGGACCTAGTTATGCCATTTGGATTGAAGAATGCCCCAACTACCTTTCGATTTGCAATGAACCAAATTTTTAATCCTTACCTAAGGAGATTTGTGCTAGTACTTTTTTATGACACCCTTGTGTATAGTAAGCAATGACAAACACATTTATTGCATTTTCAAGAAGTGCTGCAAGTGTTGAAGAGTAATCACTTTGTAGCCAACAAAAGGAAATGTATTTTTAGGAGGCAACAAGTGGAGTATTTGGGTCATGTAATTTTAGGTTTAGGAGTTATAGTGGACCCTGCAAAAGGAGAAGCATGGTGGAATGGCCAATCCTTCATAATATCAAAGGTGTGAGGGAATTGTTGGGGTTGACCAATGTTGGAAAGTTGCCTTAGTTGTAGTCACCCATAGCCCGCCTTAATTGCAACCTTTTTAGGGGCTGTCTTAATTGCAGCCTAAAGGGTGGTGATTTAGTCCCATATCAACTAGAAATATGGCCAAATTAGAGTATATAAGTGGGAGACAACCTTCACTTTACAAGTTGGATTTATGAGGTTGAGTTAAGCTCAAACTCAAAATTATAAGATGGTATTTAGAGCTAATCCTAGATCCATTATTATTGGGACATTTGCATTTGCCATGCTCTAAGGCGGTAGCCTTGGGTGTGAGGGGGAGTGTTGGAAAGCTACCTTAATTGTGGCCACCTTTAGCTTGCCTTAGTTGTGGCTTCTTTGGAGGCTGCTTTAATTGTAGCCTCAAAGGTGGTGGTTTAGTTCCATATCAGTCAGAGATATGGCCAAATAAGAGTATATAAGTGGGGGTCACCCTTACTTATATTATTATAGGAAGTTTATTTAGGGGTATGGGAAGTTATTAGCTAGCCATCAACTGAGCTAAATAAGAAAGAAGGATTTCATTTAGGTCCAAAGCAACTAGGAAGAAAAGAGGGATACGAACATATTCACATATTCACAAGTAGTTAGCTAATAACCCAATAACTAACTCAGCAAGTAGTTATCTCACAACCCTTAACCAATTGATTTATTTACAACACGACCCCTTAATTCAGATTAATAATGGGCTACACCCCTATAATGTCTCTAGCCATCTTGAACTGGTCACCCTTAAGAAGTTGTGTTAAAATATCTTCCACTTGTTTATTAGTACTGCAATATTTCAACTCTAACTTCCCTTAATTGACTTGATCTTTGAGAAAGTGAAATCTTGTCTCAATATGTTTACTTCTTCCATGAGCAACAAGATGATTAGTCAAGCTTACAGCTGACTTATTGTCCATTAGCATCTTCATAGGCTCTTCTCTTCTAATCTTCATTTCTGTCATCAAGTTATCAAACTACAAGGCTTGACAAGCTCCACTTGGGTTTACCTTCACTCTATAGACTCATTTCACTCCTATAGACCTTTTGTTATAAGGTAATGTGACCAGCTCCTACATGTGGTTCTTCTCTGTAACCTTCAACTCTTCCTCCGTTGCTGCCTTCCATTCAGGTTCTCTAATTGCTTGCTCAAAAGGCACTGGTTTTGTTTTGACCAGTAGAGCCAAATGCATCATGTACCCTTCTTTTGTCACTTCAAAGTCAGGAATAGATGTATAATCTCCAAACCTCTTAGGTGGTTGTCTAGTTCTCTAAGGTCTACATGGCTGAATCTGAACTGTTTCTGCACAATTTTTAGATTGCATATCAAGCTGAATTGGTATAGTTATTTTACCATTTTCGGTTGTAATCTCTCATCTCCAACCTTTGCTCTCATCTATAGTAACATCCTTGCTCAGTACTACCTTTTTACTAGTAGGGCTGAATAGTTTGTATGCACCAGTTGAATTATACCCAAGAAACATCATTGGTTGTTCCTTATCATCCAACTTTTTTCTTCTTTCATCAGGTATATGTTTAAAGCAAAGAGAACCAAATACCTGAAAGTGACTTACTACAGGTTTTCTTCCTGACCACACCTACTTAGGAGTCACATCATCGAGGCTCTTAATTGGACTCCTATTTAGTATATAAGTTGTTGTGGATATAGCTTCTCTCCAAAATTGTTTTGGCATATTCTTATCTTTAAGCATACATCGAGCCATGTTCATCAAGGTTCTATTCCTCCTTTTAGCCTGTCCATTATGTTGAGGGGTATAAGGAGTAGTAATTTCGCGAATTATCTCTTCCTTATCACAATAGGAGTGAAAATCATGTGAAGTATATTCACCACCGCCATCTGTTCTAAGGATTTTGATGGACTGGCCACATTGTTTCTCCACCATTGCTTTGAACCTTTTGAACACCTCAAATGCTTCTCCTTTTCTTTTAATCAAATAGACCCATAACTTCCTTCAAAAGTCATCAACAAAGGAAATGAAGTAGTGATTACCTCCAAGTGAAATTGACTCCATTGGACCACACACATCTGAATAGACAACTTCTAGCAGTGCCTTTGTTGGTGGAATGTTGGACTTGAAAGAACTTCTAGTTTGTTTGCTTATAAGACACCCTTAACATAACTCCTTTCGTGGCTCTATAGAGGGCAAACCATGGACCATCCCTTTCTTTTTCAGTAGATTCAGGCTCCTAAAATTTAGATGCCCAAATCTTAGATGGCAAAGGCAATTTTGATCTTCTACCGCAGCTGCAAGACAATGACATTCACCAATCTGAATTCCAATTTTAAATGTTCTGTTCTTTGATAATGGGGCCTTCAAAATCAATTTTCTCTTGTTGTCATACACTTTCATCATATTATGCTCCATATTCATGACATATCCTTTCTCCAATAGTCGGTCAAGGCTTAACAAGTTGATCTTCATTTATGGCACATAAAGAACATCTATTATGAATGACTTCTGCCCATCTCTTCTATGAATAAGAACTTTGCCCATTCCTTCAGTTGTAACAGTGCTATTATCAACAAACTTCACCATTCTTTTAGCTTTTTCGTCAAGATTTACAAACCACCCCTTATTCCCGGTCATATGGTTTGAACACCCAGTGTCCGAATACCAAAAATTAGATTTAGCACAATCTGATGTCACCATGAGAAGAACATGATCTGAATCAAAATCATCACTATCACCTTGTGCCATTTGAGCTTCATCTTCCTTCTTTTGCTTTTCTTTATTGCTATAGCACTCATCTGCAAAGTGACCTCATTTTTTACATGCATAGCACTGTATATTCCTTTTATCAAATTTCCTCTGCCCTCCTTTGTTTTGAATCTTTTGATCACCTCCCCTTTTTATGAATTTTCCACAACCTCCATTCTTCTTGTAGTTGTTACCACTAGAATTTTGATTTGAGACCTTTGAGCCTTCACTAGAATCCTTCAATTTGTTCTTCCATTTTCCCTTCTTGTTCTTGCTGCCCCCACCATCATTTCTCTAAAAGGCATGTGCCTGCAAACCCTGAGGAGCAGCTCTCATACTAATTCTATCGAAGCCTTTGTTCATGACCTTTAAGGGAATTCTACAGCTCCTCCACCTGCAGCCTTTGAAGAGATCCTTTGATTCCTCAGTTGCCACCATAATGTGGTCAAATTGGGGGGGGTCAAAGTTCTCAAAATCTTGTCCACTATTTGCTGATCCAATAACTTCTCATCGCAAGCCTTCATTGAGTTGACCAACATCTGAATTCTGGTGAAGTAATCCCTAATTGATTCTTGATTATTCATGGACAGCAACTCATTGTCTACGAAGGGATTAAAGCCTCACTTTCTTGATTTTATCAGCACTTCCATATGACTTGTTCAAAATATCCCAGGCCTCCTTAGCTAAATTGGTTGAAACTATATTCTCAAAATTGGCAGAATCCACATATTGGTGGATCAAGAAGAGAGCTTTGCGGTCTTTCTTCTTGGACTCCCTGCAAACTTCCCTTTGCACCTCTGTAGCACCAATTTCCACTTCTTGAATGCCATTTTTTACCATTTCCAACACTTCTTGGAAGCTAAAGATGACACCCATCTTGATACACCATTGCTCAAAGTTCTTGCCATCAAGAACTGGCATGTAGGCATGAAAAGTTCCATTAGAACCAACCATGATTTGCCTTTTGAATTTTCAGATTTCCCAACAAGTCCACAATCGAAAAAAAAAGCTCTGGATACCACTTGTTAGAACACACTTAAAACAAGAAGAAAAGAGGATAAGAACAAGATAAGTAATATGGATACTACACTAGCAAAATTTTATTTTCTCATCACTATTTATCACATATTCACAAGTATTTAGTTAACAACCCAATAACTAACTACCAAACATATAACTACTAACTCCACAAGTAGTTATCTAACAACCCACTAACTAACTCAACAAGTAGTTATCTAACAACCCCTAACTAACTAAATTATTTACAACACTCAACCTTTGAAGGATTAGCGCCCTCACCTCTGCACCTGTTTTGGTGCTTTCAGACTTTACTCAACCTTTGTGGTGTTTCTTGGTGTTCTTGGTGTTCTTGAGGCATCTAATCATTTAGCTGCTGCACACCTTTGTGGTGTTGTTAAGATAATTCAACTTGTATTTGTGTCGTATATTTTATGGTATATTGTAGTTAAAATAGGGCTTCCTGTTTACAAGCAATGACACCTTGAGGTCCTTAAATAGTTGGAATTTTCTTTCATCCTTTTTATTTATCAATTCAATTTCTTTCTGGCTTGTAAGCCCCTACATATTAATTTTTCGATATAATTTTGGACTTCTCAAATATAGATCACCAGTGTATTCTATTTTATTTTAAATAATTTGAGTTGTTTTCGTCAATTGCTATATCTTACAAATCTAATAGATTTTATTATTGGCAGTCTTTGCTGCTTCATTCACAACCTAATTCAACTGTGGGAACTCCAGCATATATTGCTCCAGAAGTATTGCTGAAGCAAGAGTATGATGGCAAGGTAGAGTACTTTTTAGTTTCATAGTCTTGCTGTTTTTCTGTATTAATCTCATAATTTGATAGCAATAATTTGTGGGCTAGTGAGTTATATTGACTTATCCTGTAATAAGGAGCTAAAACATTGTTTTTTTTTTTTTTTTTGTATAATAATCTGTCATCACTGACTCCACTGGTAATTTTTGCCCGGTTTCTAATCAAAGATTACTTCTTTTCTGGTTGTGTCATCTATGCATAGTTTATGTCTGCTTGGCACTATTTGAAATTCTTAACTGTACTGTATTTATTCTAATCTCTACTTTTATTAATTATAAGAGAGCAGGAGATAATTGTCAGCCGTGCATCTTTTTGTTCTAAAAAGTTGAAAAGTTCCATAGCTTATAAGGATTCTTTTGTTGATAGATTAATAAAAAGATGAACTTCTAAATATAATTAAATAATAAAATTAGTTGAGGATATTACCACCTAACTTCCTTCCTCCACTGTTACTCTCTTTGCCCCCTCACCCGTCTTAACTTTCTTCCTCCACTGTTATTCAAGTCTTTTTGTTTTTCTGAACCTATACACGTAATCTTGTCCTCAGTTTCAGTAATTAAGATCCGGAATGAATCATAGTAGTCAATATCGCACTAAAGTGAAGTGGCCTTGGGCCGCCATAAGATTCAAATAGCATAGCAGTTTACAATAGCAGTTTCGCCTGCTATAGCAGTATTACCATGAAATAGGATTCAAAAACTCATTTTTATCCCTAAAACAATATTTAGAGTTTTTCTGGGTAAAATTGTGATTTTCCCCCATTTTCTAATGCATTTTTTTTCTTCAGAAACATTTGAAACCCTTCTTCCTTTACTGTTTCACAAAAAGTTACCTTTAGAAGTTATGGTGTGTCTATAGGCACGATTCACAATGCATCATTACGTGTCGTTTGATTCATGTTTCCAACCTCACCTAATGGGAAATGGCTTGGTTTCTGTGGTTGTTATTCTTGTTGTATGCTTTGCCATATTTTTAACGTGCAATATCCTTAATTAAGCACCTACTGAGAAGCGTGTATTCTTGAGTCCCACCCGTGTGATGAAATTGGATTGCACTGTGACGAAACATTTGAATTTTTAATTTTGCTAGTATATATGCTGGGTATTTTAATGGATTTTTTTATGTGGTCATGCACTTAATATCAGATTGCAGATGTCTGGTCTTGTGGAGTAACCTTATATGTGATGCTAGTGGGATCGTATCCTTTTGAAGATCCTAATGATCCAAATGATTTCCGGAAGACAATTCAGGTTGATCTGATACTTAAGATATTTGCATGTTTTCTTTACAAGCCTCTGGTTGCGTGAGCACAACCTGTTTTGGTTGGTTCCTTGCAGAGGGTTCTCAGTGTTCAGTATTCCATTCCAGACATTGTTCAAATATCTCCTGAGTGTCGCCACCTTATCTCAAGGATCTTTGTTTTTGATCCTGCGGAGGTAATTTCTATTTTCTAATAAATCACCTACTTCTGCGTTTTATACAATTTGAGGTACACTATACAATTCCTGAGGATTTTTAATTTATTTGACAGAGAATCACTATTCCCGAAATATTGAACAACGAATGGTTTCTGAAGAATCTTCCTCCTCACTTGATGGATGAAAAGATCATGGGTAACCAATTTGTAGAGTCAGATCAGCCCATGCAGAGCAATGATACGATCATGCAGATAATTGCAGAAGCTACCCTACCAGTCGCGGGGACCTATTCTTTAGACCAGTTTATGGCTGATAACATAATAGATGATGACATGGATGAATTAGACTCTGACTTTGAGCTTGATGCAGATAGCAGTGGGGAGATTGTGTATGCTATATAGTTTAATCACAGTCTGCATTTTAGAGACAGCGCAATGAAGGACAGCATCTTAATATTCAACTTTATGGCCTTCTCAGCATCAAAGAAAGGAAAATGTGTGGAGACTGTAGATTGGATGATACACCAAGTTCATCATGTTAATTCTATGTTGTATGGTTCTTGGAACTGCTGAGGCGAGGAACATGTTTCTCACACTTGAGGGTTGTGGTGGCTGAGAAATGATAATTAACCCTTCCCTCTTTTCCTGTTGAATACTTGCTTTATATCAAAGATATACATTATTAGCATTTTTGTTGTCTCATGTCAGTTAAATGGGTTCGGGGTTCTTGTTTGCATATACCTGCTTATGTACACATACTCCTTAGAAGTTTTTGTTAATAATGTGATAAATACAGCTCCTACAATAGTGTGTATAATGAGGCGAACGGCCTTGGAATTATTTCCTGAACAAGTATTAATGTGATTCGTCTCGTTGTATGTGGGGTATAAATTTCGATTCCAGTTATTTTTATGTGTATGGTAGAACGTTTCATTCTACTTCTTGCTTCACGTGTGGAATAATTTCGGCTGCAGAGATAACCAGTTTAACTAGGTATATATTTAATAAATTTTTATCAAATAAAAGTTTGTTAATTTGATAGTGAAATTGTTAAAATAAGTTAATTAGAACTTATAGAGAAACATGTTACTTTTATAAGTTTAAATAAACAATTTCAAATGTTTCCATAGTATATTTTTCTTTGTTATGTTTATGTAACGTTTAATTTGTGAATTATTATGATTATGATTTGTCTGAAACTGTTTTCAATGAATCTACCCTCTGCAGACAATTATATTGAAGAACCGTAATTCATCTCCTATCAAATTTGGAGAATATAAAATGAGAATGACTTGCCCCATATTATTGGGACACTTGCAAGCCAATAGCAAATTCAATTCATCCACCAATATTTATGCAATTTTGCAGAACAGCAAAGGTGCAATGGAAGAATAGATCTCCATAACTACTGCAAAAGCAACAAAGACAAAATACTCTTGACAATCCCATTTAGGTATTCTTTACTTGGTGTATCATGACTCATGAAAAAAATCAAGTTTAGATAAACTTCTTAATATAGATATTTATAAAAAAAATCAGAATTTTAAAGGTAAAAATTAATTTATAATATATTAACTTGTAAAAATTCTCTTATTTATCTTCTCAAAAACTAATTTTAATTTATATATTTATACATATATGAAAAATATATAAATTTGTCAAAAAATTAATTATAGAATAAGATGCTGTATGGGGCGATCTCCCCCACTCTCCCTTTTTCAAATAAACGAGATTACAAAATACATAAATGTCCATGTTAAAATTACACATGAAGTGTTGTTTCAAGCCACATTGATGTGTTACAGTTACAGAATCACCAAACACACTACTTTTTCCACAGCAGTAACATGTTTCCAAATTTAAACATGATTCCGAGTCACCATCAATTTCAGAAAACAAATCTTAGGAATGAACTCGACGAAGCCAATTCAAGTTAATCTCCACTTGAGGTATCTCTATCTTCAAATTGGGAATGGTAAAACTTTCCCATAAGGCAGCCGTTTCCTCGTCACAGATCACACATATTGGATGCTTTAAAATTTCAAAATTAACGACTGAGTATGGCAATTCAGTCAGTTTTGAGCAACCCTTCAAGTAGATCTTCTGAATCTTCTTCAACTCACCAATGTCATCTGGTAATTTGGCAAGACTTACACAGTCTGAGATGTCAAGACAGCTTAGCTTGTTAAGCCCTTTAACAGAATCTGGCATCTCTGTCAAATCAGAGCAGGAACATAGCCTCAGCACTTCCAAATTCTCTAGCTTTGCAATATCTTGTGGCAGTGCAGAAAGCTTGTGGCAGTTAGTGATGCTAAGCTTCTTCAGTGGGGTGATGTTACACACCCCATCAGGCAATTGAACCAGATCATTGCAATAGTCAATGCTAATCTCCACTAGATTTGGCATTGCATCTGAGATTTTGATAGAACAGCTTTCAAAAGCCTGCTTTGTATTACACATATGAAGGGACAATTTTCGCAGATTCTTCAGTCTGCACAGGCAAGGGACCGAAACCTTTTCCAATCTGATTCTTCTCAAGTTAGATAAAGAGCTAAGTAGCTCAAACTTGTTTAACTCAGAACGTTGGAAACCATAATTTGTGACTATCAGAACTTTAAGTTTACTCATCTTCTCTGTGAACTCAGGTAATGAGTACTGGCTAGACTGAAGATTTAAAACCAGAACCTCAGCTTCGTCAGGTTGCATGTCACACCAATCTGAATTAAACGTTTCATCTGCAAAAGTATCATATTTGACATCAACAATGAATGGGAGATGAAGTATGATAGCGCAGGACTGCAAGAGTATTTCTTATTAGTCCCTCCGTTTTCAAAATAATTGTGACTTTAATTTTTTTTTTTTCAAAATATTTGTCAGTTTAAACAACTGAGAATGCATTAATTATTTTTTCTACCTTTATTCTTATCTCTTGATATCTCGATTAAGTAGAATGAGAACACTTTAATGGAGTAAAATAGAGAATAGCTAATATGACATTTTAATCATTGAGGGTATGTTTGGAAGTGAAGTTTTGGAGGAGAAAGAAAGGGAGGATAAAATTTTCACTTCTAATAGATATTCCTTTATTTGATAATTTTTTAAGATAAAGAAATAAAATAATAAATCACATAACGTTAATTTCCTAATCTTTTGTTTATTTTATTGAACATTATGTGACTCTCGTAACTTAAAAAAGTAAAAAATCTATCCTTCATTCCTTTCCTCTTCAAAATTGACCCTACACACATACCTAAAGACAATTATTTTGAAACGAGAAATGACATATGTAAAACAAATTATACAATTAAGCAGAAAAAGGAGAGAGAGAAACATACCAGTTGAAATAGACAATATGCGGGCAGCAACCTTTAGTTGTTTCTGTCTATAGAACATTCCGAGGATGGATGAGAACATACGGCCAATGGTTCCTTCCTGATTCTGTCTTACCCACCATTCAGGACGATTATCTCCATTTAATTCAATAATCAGTCTCTCCCTCAGTTCAAATGGTTCCTCTTCGCTTTGATAGTTTGCTAGCTCTCTAAGATGATCATGCAGCATAACGAAGTGGTTATTGTAGTACATGTCTGAATCCTTTGCCACTTTCCTGGACAACGAGGGAAGAACAAACCCACCAACAAGATGAACAATTTTATTTCTTTGCTTCATAATGACAAGCAAAAAGTTACATATATCCATGCATTCTTCTTGGATTTAAACTAGTAAATTCATCCCAAGCATATATTATAGATAGTCTTATGCATGTACTAAGTTTGTCAACTATGCCGAAATTATAACATTTTAAACTTACAATACTTCTATTCTTATGTAATAAGGAGAAGCGCATGTTAAAGCAGTAGTGGTGACAATTGTATCTATTCATCCACTAACCATCCAATTTGCCCATGCATAAATCCAACTAATCCGCCCAATGAATGCATTTGATCAACAATTATTATTAGGCCATCATATTTTAAAAAAAAAACCAATGGATCAAGATATTGGATCAATGATGGCTATAGGGGTACAGATAAAGGCCCGATGCAGGTTCTTTTGAAAAGCCTTTAAGGAACGAAATTTTAGAGAGAAGTTTTGTTTACAAGTAAAAGAAGTATACATATACACACATAAAGAAAAAGGGGAAGGATTAAGTTATTCTAAGATTTACTATTCAGGTTTATTCTTCATTTTTTATTAATCTAGCAGTTAAAGATAACTTCCTCGTTAGAATCGTTAAATTTAAAAAAAAAAATAGCGATAAGAAACAATTTTTTTTCAAGTTATTTTTCAAATAACTTAATCTATCCTTTTTTTTTTTTAAGTTTTTCATTTGAAACACTTATATATATATATTTATTTTACTTTTTATTTTTACTCTTCATTTTTTTATTAATCTAATAGTTAAAAATAAGTTACTCGTTAGAACTGCTAAATTAAAAAAAGAAAAGATAACAATAAAAAATAATTCTTTTAAAATTACTTTTCAAATAACATGATCTATACTATTTTTTCCTTATAAAAATTTTTCGTTTGAAATGCTTTTTTTTATATGTATATATATATATATAATTCTTATTATAAAAAATGAGAACTATAAATTTGAAAGGTTAAGATTATAAATATTTTTAATGTCCTTAATATATTAAATACTTTTACTTTTTATAATACTTTCTTTATAAAGTACTAAGATGATTTGTAAGAAGATATTATAGGAGAATATATTATTATTATTATTATTATTTGGTCATAAACTTTTGCGTAATGAGAGGAATAAAAAGCTCTTTTATTTCTATTTTTACATTATTTTTCTAGTCTAAAGTTATCTACTAAATACTTAATAAACTTTAAACATAAAAAATCTTTGATAAAAAAAATTATAAATCAATAAAACAAACAAAACAAAAATCTTTGAGTTGCCTCATGTTTTCCCCAAGTGATGCCTAAGATATTATTAGCTTGATTGATTCATATACATCCCTATTTGAAGTCATATATTATCGTAAGAAAATGTTTTGGGTTCCTATAATTAAATCAAACATTAGATGACCAAGTAGGAGAAGGGGGGAGATGCCATGTACCTTGTAACTAGGACATTAATCAAATTCCTGGTGGTTAAATCATGAATCACGGTCATTGCATTCCTGCCATTTTCATCAAGGTTATACAGTTCTGCCCACATATCAATAAGGACAGCAACAGGGATCCTTTGGTCTTCAGGAAATAGCCCTAGATCCATGAAATACACCTTTCCGTTGACGGAGAATTTATCCTCCAATATATCTAAACTTTGTTGAAGACGTAAAGGCAAATCAGTACCACTAGACTTCAGAAGGGATTGACTTTGTAAATGGTCCTTTATATTTTGCCACAACTCAAAAGGCCGCCCACGGAGTGATCCAGCAATGACCTTAAGCTGCAACGGTGAACCCTTACAACCTCTCACAATCTGCATTCAAGTGCAACATAGTAAATCGGTGAATAAGATAAAAGGCATGGTAACTAGTTGTTCATATACCAATGCAGAAGGATGAACATGAGTACATGACAAACAAACATAATTATGTCATTGTGTTCAACCGGGGAGAATGATGTAACACCCTTCATTACACTGGTAACTCATAATAAAATATAAGTTATTGTCCAAATTTAAATTTCAAAAGGTTAGAGAAGTCTGAAACACTACTTTAAACCTAATAAAATAACCATACAAGTCAAATTCGAACAATAAATACATCAACTTATTCAATCACAAACTACATTCATTTAACTAAATATCAACTAGTCTAAAGTAAAATTAAATAAATAAATACTAAGTATTTTAAGTCTCTTCAGTTTCAATAATTGTTATCCACATATTTTGAAAATATCACTCTTAATGAGATATAATCTCAGTGAATTGGAACAAGTTCAAAAAGAGTTAGTATTTAATCTTTGTTGGTGCGGCAACCAGAAACTTCGTCCATGGTACTGATGGGGAAAAGGCAATAAGGCACATGCAATGATGCACCAACGCAGTGGATATAAATTCCTCTAACTTGCAAGAATCTCTAAGGAGTAACCACAAATGAGAATGAAAGCAATAATGAGAAGAATCACGCAAGAGACTCCAATATTTTTTAACGTGGAAAAACCCCCTCAACCTAAGAGATAAAAACCATGAGTCGTCCAGACCGAAGAAATCAATCCACCATCATCAAATAAGGATACAAGAGTGTTCAAGTCAAGAACAGTATTTGTTCATACAACCAACCAGCACAAGCAAGCAAGCAAAACTTGCAGATGAAGAACAAGATGAAAGAAAAGAACTCACAAAATTGAGCTACTGTGCGAGCACAATTTCTCACACCATAGACCTTCAAATCAAGATCCGAACAGTCAAGATGTAGAACTACATGTGTTGAACCTGCTGTCAAATTTCTAGCCCGATCTAACAGTTAACGAAGTAGATATCACAATTTTGACGTGACTATTTTATGTTGAGATGAAAACAGAACATCTTTTTCTTTCTCTCCCTCTCTCTTCTCTCTTTTGCCTTGTGAAAATCCACTCTTTCTCTCAATGTCTATTTCTATGTGTCTCTGTGTGTATACCTCTCCTCAATCTGATCCCTTCTCCTCTTATAAAGAGAGACCTAGCGGACTTGAGAGTATTGGACTTTGATCCACATGGTTGGGAGCCTAAAAATAACCCAACAGGTACCCGAGTATTAAACTTATAAAAGAATCACTCCCAGATCATGTATATAAATTCTCTCAAGTATGTATTAAAAATAAAGGATTTTATAAGCAAACAATCTCATCCCAAAACATTTAATTAGAGTTACTTCAATCAACTCGTTGATTCTTGAAACCAATGTGAATCTTCTCCATTCTGGGTGAAGGTATTACATGACTCATCCCAAATGCAGATATGTGACCGAGCAAGATATCTCATCCTAGATGATGATACTCGCTTTCTCCATCTCGAACGAGGATATCTCATTTCTCAAAATAAAATGTTTACAAAAAGGTACCAATTATGATGATAATAAATTTTGTCATCCGATGACACACAATTGGGTTTTTAAACCCTCTATCACAACATAAAGAGAAACAACTTCAATTGAATTTCAACAAACAATTAAGTCTCCTTAAAATACACAATTTTCTTATTAAAACCCTAAAAGAAACTGTATTTCCCAAAATTACTAAATTAAACACAATAATTAGATTACAGAAAAATCCCTAAAACTTTCTTTACAATAATTCCAAAGAAATCACGTCTTAAGAATGCATACCATGGAAGTTTAGAAAGATGTTCTACTCACCTTGAACAAATGCTAAAGGGTTATCTTTTCAATATGGTGACGTCTCTTGTTTTGTCTTCTATGAAGCGTGGGCAAGGTTTTTAATGGTAAAAGTAACTTTCAATACAGTGCCGTCTCATGAGTTTCTTTAACTCTCTCTTCCTTTCTAAGCGTGAGCTAGGTGTTTTTAACAATAAAAACTTTTTTTTTTCCTTATAACTAACAAGTACCATCATCTTATTACTTTAAATATATAAAATATTATTTGCATTAGATATATATTACAATAAATACATACACGAATATCATTGAAGTTATTTAAGGAGGACCCAAAACTAAGTTTATTGTATATTATTTAACTTATTTTAAACTAGTTTAAAGATATCTTAAAGAAGTAAAAGAGGAATCACCTCATGGACAAGTTCGTCATCAGGCATGTATGAGCTCTTGTCATCTGGCAGTGCAAAGTGACGGAAAAGGGCTACTGCAGGTTCAGGATCAAGTTTGTCCAACCGGCATGTTGTGCCAAATCCTGGAAATGCAACCCTTGAAGTCACCAAGATCTTATAATCGGGAATCTGGATTTTAAACTTCTGAACAAGGGCGTCTGAGTTAGGCGGAACATCATCCAAGACCAACAATATTGGATTTTTCCCAACAAGCCTCAGCAGAACTCCCAATCGGTTGGTTGCATCTTCATCGCTTTGAAACTTAGGCACCGGACATCCACAGTGTTGAAACAGTGTCTCTACAATGGTCTTCAAGTTTGGCGTCCTTGAGACCGTGACAAAGAAGATGTTTCCCCCGAACTTGCCTGGTCAAAGCAAAATAGATTTCTAAACCAAAGAAACTGAGATGCTATTTCACAATGCATGATGCCATACATCACCATACGAGCTAGCCATTTCACTAGACTTGGAGAGTAATAAGTTAGATCAATATTACATCATATGATGTCTAAGATGTACACATAAAAAGTTTGACTTTTAATCTAAAAAAAAGACAGGGTTGACCAAGAAACTCAAATGATGAAATGATAGGGAAGAAGAAACTCAAACACTTGTCCTATGTTTAGATTGATTGATAGAAATTGAATGAAGTAAAAAGAATTAAAATGAAATATAATAAAATAGAACCTCCATACCGATTTTTACATATGTTAAGATTGAACGAAATAAAATATTCATTTCATCCCATTCCTCTAAAATTGGAAGAGAAGAAAAAACGAAAGGAATAGGACGGAACAGGATCCATACTCACGGAACCAAGGTTTTAAAAATGGGTCCACGACCACAATTTCGGTTACAACATCAAGATTTTGGAATTTGTGCAGCCGTAATTTCAGTTACAGCATGTATCTGCAATTTTTGAGAATTAAAAACCTTGCATGGAACATAATATTGTATTAGACTCGATTCAATCTTAATCGAGCATGAGAAGAAGAGAGTTACCTTTGACATGAGGGTCCCAACAGATCTTCTGAGCCAGGGTGCTTTTGCCTGATCCCCCCAAACCAGTCAAGACAAGTACGGACACACCATCCTTGAGAAGGTCAATCCTCAACTTGCTCAAAGGAACATCCATTCCCATACACTCGGGTTCTGGAGGAGCTCCACTTAGACCCCTCACATCATACTTATCTATGTTCTTGGGGAGACTATCCAGAATCTTTCTGACACTGGCCACAATCTCCATCAAGTCCCTCTTGTTCTCAGCCGCCACGTTCACAGACAAGTGCCTCTGCAGTCCCTCGTTCCTTTTCCGAAGCTTCCCCTGGTAATAAGGGAAGGACAGAACTCTCCACCACCTGAATTTGGAACACTTGAAAACAAGCTCTTCACCAGCTCGTATTTGACTCACCAACTGGTTAATCTCCTTCGAGGGGCGATCCAACATCTCGTTGTACTGCTCCATCTCCTTCACTAGAGGAGCCAAAGAGGTCAAGGTGTCTATGTTGCTCTCCAGGGTTGACCGGAACTCGCGACCCTTGTTTATTGTTGAAATAGCCCCTTTCAACAACTCTCCCATCACCGCTCCCACCGCACCTCCGCTGAACAGATCTGCCATAACTAACCACACCCAGATGCCAAAATTCCAAACTTTCTCCCTCACCGTAAAAGATGCAACTCTTGTGTGGGATGAAAACGATAACGAATTGTCTTGGAAAACAAACACGCTTTTTCGTTGATGATCAATGATCCCTCCCTCTGTTACCTTCACTTTATTTATAACTATACACTTCGTCGTTTTTGCCCAGAAATTTACAGGAAAGGAGAGAGGAAAGTGATTTCGTGTTTGAATAACTCAAAACTTAAAACAAAACTTTACATAAATAAAATAGTCATGCAATGACCCAACGAAATCATTCTATCATTGCTTTTAAAAATTAATTGTGATTGAATTGAGAATGTATAATGTATAACATATTTTCCCTTCAGTTAACTGTTTACTAAAAAAATTTAGCTGAAGAATAAGGTGTTTCATGAAAAATATAAAGTTTAACGAATATTGTTTTTTAACGTAAATGTTTCACTTTTAAAACAATTAAAATTATTTTTAGAGACTGCCCAGACTGGTATCAGTAAAATCGATAATGTTGTTAAATAAATAAAATCATACATGGAATCAAAGTGAAGTAATTAAATTCACATTTTTCCAATTAAAAATGACTAAGAGGCTGAGACTTTACCTCTTAAATTACTAAACTACTAAGTATAATTTGAATAACTGAAGTCTTTAACAATTATAACCAAATTATTGTATGGCGCATACTTCTATCACATTATATTTTATGTTTTTTGTGTACAATCTTATGCCAAATTTAGTCATTTTTTAATGGGGCCAAATAGAACTAAGCTATATTATTAATAAATTTCTTTTGTTTCTCAAAAATAGAAACTACTTTTAACAATAAATTACTAAAACAGGTTGTAGTAAATGCAAGAGTGCTACTTATAACCAGTGTGGTTGAAAATGAAACCACTTAGACCTATATGCATAGATGTTAAAAGAGTCAAGGAATAAACGTAAACCTAATCATCCCTTTATTCGAAAATAGAATTCATTCAAATGCTTGGCGGTTTTTCCAAGATATTTTGAGATTCCAAACAGCATACATAGCACCCCCATTTTAAACTTGGAGTGCAAGTCTAGAATATAAATACATCTATTTATTAGATTAGAGATTATATCCCAAAATCAAGAAAAAAATTTGGGAATTGAACCCGACGTGAATCGAACACGCAACCTTCTGATCTGGAGTCAGACGCGCTACCATTGCGCCACGGATCCACATTTGTTAGTAATTACTAACAATATTATTAATTTATAAATACATTTTAGGGTCATAAACGGTCACAATTCTGAGTCCCCACTGATGGATCGATCCATAACATCACCAAAACATAACAAATAGTAATGTCTTAGTATTCATAACCGTGCACATAATTTACATACCAAGTTACCAACTACAATGCAAATTACTCTGTTTTCTTCTCCTTCACTACTCTGTTTTTAAACTTCTTAATGGTCTTTTCATCAATAATCTCATAGCATCTCCTGTGTTTCTTCTTCAACCACTCCACAAATCTGTTGATCTTGTCCTCGTTCTTCACATAAGTTAATGGAACTGTCATTCCCACTAATATACCTACACATCAAAATTAAAAAAACAGATAGTGAGATCGAGAGAGAAATAATAGGCAAAAGAACTTAACCACACGTACCCATATAAACTAGTGTGAAGAGGTCCATGCAACTTCCTAAACAAGATAGTGACCACAATCCAGCCACAACCCCCACAAATACGGGCCACTCTTTCTCTGCGCCTACAAGGATCAGCCACCTTATGGCTTCTTCAATCCGTGCTCGAACTGTGTGTGCTACTTTCATAGTTGTTTCTTCAGTCAATTCCAACCTCAACAAGTTCGGAGGTTCCCTAAATTTCACACAACCACAAGGAAAACAAAAAACAAAAAAGCTAATTAAAGTCCCACATAGGACAAGTTAAAATGTATATAAGTATTAAGGGATTAAATTAAAAAGATTCAAACGACTGAGACTATAGTTCTCAAACTAAAAGAGCAAAAAGAGAAGAGTGTGCTCACTTGCCCAAAAGTCTAAGCATATTGGCATAGAGGAATATTGAAACAACAACAAATATGGCAACCCATGAGATCACAGTGACGAAGTTGAATTCACACACTTCCATCAACACCCATGCTGCTGTTGCCGCTACAATAACGGTTATATTTACTTTCTTTCTTCTCCATAAGACTACATCCTTCACCATATCATTGTCAACATCTACACCACAAAAATAAAGTGATATTGAGTCAAAAGAATTTTAAATTTTCATCTCTAAATACTATAATCACTACACAAAGATTAAAAAGCAGGATCAAATAAATTACAACCTGAGGAGTAAGAGGGGGTGCTCAAAGGTTGCGTTTCTACTTTTGCTTCTGTAGACATGACAAAGATTAAGATGAAACGAAGATGATGTGAAAGGGTAGGAAGGAGCAAAGGTACTTTCCGCTTCAAATAGTGGTGTTCTCTGGAGGTGATTGCCATTTCCCAACAGGGTAATTCTGCGTATGACTTACACGTGTAGAATTCTAGGAGACGTGGAAACCATGCAGCATTCGTGCCACCTCCATCTACTTTTCGCATTCTTTTAGCTATCGGTGCCATTTTAAATTAAACTGCTAGAGATAAGCACAGGTAGGTAAGGATTGGCGTAGCCTGTGGAGCAAGAAAAAAAATAAGTAAATTAAATTAAGCGGCGAAAAATTAATACGAGGGGTGAGACCAACGATCAATCATGACAAACGAACCACAATTGAGCAATAATAATGCATAATAACTTTGTTAGCAGGTCCAATTTATGAACGTGCTAATAACTATTAATGAGCAAAAACACTAACTTAGCACATTTTGTACTCACCATTGGTCCAGTTGGAATGATGTACCTAGCTAACCATGATTCACACATTCAATGATTCATACAGTCACAACAAGTGCAAAAACAAAGTGTATAAATTAAACTCTATAATTAATAAAAGAAAAGGCAAAATGTGAATGTACAAGTTTCAATTTTCAATTTCAGCTTTCAACGGTCTGACAATTGACCTAGATGAGGACGTGCACCATATCTACAGCCATATCATGGTTGAACTAAATGCCATGTCGAACAAGTACTAGAATTGTCACATGGTATGTTCTTCCATCCTAAGCATTCCTTTGCAGAATTGGCAGTTTCTGTAATTTGATCATTGCTTCCGGTGCATTAAGATTTTAAATGTCACCCAGGGCATTTCATGAGAATTATACATGATATCTATTATTTAACATGTGCACCGCTATACTGCAATAAAAATGAAAGGACGAAAGTATGTACGAATGAGATAGTTAAAATTGAGTAACCAATCATTCTCTAATTCTTGAAAAAAATCATCCTTACTCGCGTATGTTCATGTTGGTTTATACAATAAGAATCAGTTTAGTATTTACCATTTAATATTTATATAAAATTAAATACTCTTCTAAAATTTAATATTTAAAAGTAATGTAAAAGAATGAATCGAATAGTAAAAAAATGGTGCAAAAAATATTTCCCTTTCAAACTTTTAAAATATTAAATACTCTTAAAAATAAATGTTTAAAAAAAAAGAATGGTGCAAAGTAAATTTCTTCGACATCTCATAGTATGTTTACCCATCCTTA
The DNA here is from genome assembly GCA_025330945.1 of Mucuna pruriens. NCBI lineage: Eukaryota > Viridiplantae > Streptophyta > Magnoliopsida > Fabales > Fabaceae > Mucuna > Mucuna pruriens. Next base: position 254,057 of record JAENHJ010000202.1, read on the forward strand.
GTAGGTCTGGCCCACCAATTTGTTCCATGCCTTTTCTAAATCTTCCATCATATTGTCCTTTGAAGATAGCGTAGGCGATAGAGCTAGCTAGACATGGGTGTTTTTAAAATGTAGCGGTCATTCAACTCACCTAGAAACTGCTTTAAAGTTTAATGATTAAGTTTTGGTTGAACGAGGTGAAATTAGTATTAATAATATAATATTAATAATTAAATAGTATATAAAATAATATTATAATTTTATAATACTGTTAAAATTAAAAATACAATATTATTTTATTTTAAAAAATTTAAAATATATAAAAGTCTAAAAAATAAATTACTATATCTCATTAAAGCTCTTTGTACCCTTTACGAACTTCACATGGGCGTAGTTCGGTATATAAATAAAAATTCATCTTCGTCAAACCACACCTAACAAAATTCAAAATAATGGTACTGTCGGTGCTGCTTTTTCCTTTTCCTTTTGACAATTGATCAGTTACATTAACTACTCGACATCTACATAGTTAATTGGCGGAAACTTTTATTTTTTGAACACTCGTTAATGTTCCCAAGGGTAGAACCACCTAGATTACCTTAAACTGTGTTCCTTACACATACACAAATTTTTTTTTCACATTATAATCTTATTTGTCCGACATTACCACTTAAAAAAATGTTTTCTGACAAGTTTGTATATAAGAAGGTAGCGAGTTTAGAACAGGGCCCAAAGTTTGAACTGAACGATGAAGAAAACGTAACTACACACGTTTGCGAGTGAAAAACCACAGCAGGAAAGAGAGAGGGAGAAAATTTAATTTTAATAATATAGTAATATTAGACATAATTCCTAGGAGGCAGTGTTTCTTTAGCTGGAAGCAACAACTAACTAACGCGTAAACGCGTTACCGCGCCGAATATGAATGATTAATTTGCAACCTTATAAAACAAACATAATCCTCACTTTATTATTAAAATAACTTTCAATTAGCTAGTCCAATCATGTTTCCCTGCTCTGTTTATTTATGTATATATAATAAGGCGGCACAGACCTAAGTGGGTGTAAGTAAGTTCTGGAGTGAGTCACTCTCCCAGCAGAACCCAGATCTGGTAGTTTCCAATTGTTCCATTTTTTGTTCCTAGTTCTCAGTGGACACAAAATGGGAAGCACTAGTTTGCTACATTTGCTATGCCTTGTCATTGCTTTAGTAAGTGTGTCTGTTGTGCAAGCTGAAGATGCATACAAGTATTACACATGGACGGTGACTTATGGGACTCTTTCTCCCCTGGGTACTCCCCAGCAGGTGGGTAATCTGCTTTTATTATTGGATCTAATATATCTTTGGAACTTTGATTCTGACGTTTTTGGTGCTTTTTTTTTTTCAAGGTTATTCTTATCAATGGTCAGTTTCCTGGCCCTAGACTTGACTTGGTAACTAATGATAATGTAATTCTCAACCTCATCAACAAGCTGGACGAGCCATTTCTACTCACTTGGTATGGTTCTATGTGTCTCTTGCTTGACTCAAATTCTGTGCTTTCTGGTCAGCATTGACTCCCTTCTGTGCATACATCAACTTGTGTTTTCTTTTTATGGATTTTTACTTGTCCCCTTGAAACTGAAGGGAATCTGTGGTCTCTAGCTGCTTAATCGTGATAGATCTTATTATTTCAACATTTTGGATAAAGAAGGGTGTCATTTGTGTTATGTGTGGAGCACTTACTGTTTAACTTCAACAAAGATCGCTACATTGGTTCAACTTTTTGTAGCAATAGCGGTTTTAACTTTGTGAAAGTCACATTCGCATGATTTGGATGATATTCTCTACCTTGACGGTATATCCTAATATTTGTAAAAAGAGAAGACATTTACCTAAAGGTGTCAGAAGAGCTGCATTACTGTCCACTAGATTTCCAATATATCTGCTGAAATTTATAAATTTTGTTTTTAATTTCTCTGTTCTTCAATTTTTCACCTTGCTTCAAAATGCTGAGTAATAACATAGCAAACAGATTTGAATTTTTCTGTCCTTGTTACTTATGAGATTTTCCTTGAGAACATGGTTTAACATTGTTGTCATAAAACAGGAACGGTATTAAACAAAGGAAGAATTCATGGCAAGATGGAGTTTTGGGAACTAACTGCCCCATTCCTCCAAACTCAAATTACACATACAAGTTTCAGGCCAAGGATCAGATTGGCACATACACATACTTTCCATCAACTCAACTGCATAAAGCATCGGGAGGGTTTGGAGGACTCAATGTTTATCATAGATCTGTCATCCCAATCCCTTATCCAAACCCTGATGGAGATTTTACTTTACTCATTGGTGATTGGTACAAGACCAACCACAAGGTAAATAAGAATTTTTTTTCACCCTTTCTCATAAACATACTGTTTCAAAATATTCTTCATACTTACGAGTTTACCTCCATAAATCTGAGATTGGAGTGAAAATTAAAATTACTATTGTTTCCTGTCAAGTTATCTTCACTCATTTTGTCTTCTTGTTTGCAGGCACTAAGGCAAACTTTAGATTCTGGAAAGCCTCTTGCATTTCCTGATGGCCTCCTTATTAATGGCCAGGCTCATTCTTCCTTCACTGCTAACCAGGGTAAGCCTGTGTTTTTTTAAGGATAAAGTTCAAATATGAGCAAAGTTTAAGCCATACATTCAACTTTGTTAAAATTGCTTTTGCCAACAGTATTTTCACTTTTTCTTTCAGGAAAGACCTATATGTTCAGGATCTCAAATGTAGGCTTATCAACCTCAATTAACTTCAGAATTCAGGGTCATGCCCTAAAATTAGTTGAGGTTGAAGGATCACACGTTGTTCAGAATCTATACGATTCTCTTGATGTGCATGTTGGCCAATCAGTTGCTGTGTTAGTTACCTTAAATCAGCCTCCAAAGGACTACTACATTGTTGCCTCAACAAGATTTACCGAGACACCTCTCACTACAACTGCAGTACTACACTATTCAAACTCTTTTTCCTCTGCATTAGGACCCGTGCCTGCTGCCCCGGTTGATAAATATGACTATGATTGGTCTATGAAGCAAGCTAGAACCTACAGGTGAGGTCACTCAACAAAATAATTATGAAAGAAAAGCCTTTCAGTTTCTGAGTTTGGTTTGATTTATTTATAGATTTTAATCTGTTTTCAATTAATTATTCCTGCAGATGGAATCTGACAGCAAATGCTGCTAGGCCTAACCCACAAGGGTCATTCCATTATGGGAAGATTACTCCTACAAAAGTAATTAAATTGGCCAATTCAGCACCTTTGATTAATGGAAAGCTCCGTTATGCTGTTAACAGTGTCTCCTATCTTAACCCCGACACCCCTCTCAAGCTTGCTGATTACTTCAACATTCCTGGAATCTTCAGTGTGAATTTACTCCAAAGCTCTCCCTCTTATGGTCCAGGATACATAGGCACCTCAGTGTTGCCAACTTCTCTCCATGATTTTATTGAGGTTATTTTCCAGAACAATGAAAACACCATGCAATCTTGGCATCTTGATGGCTATGATTTTTGGGTCATTGGGTATGTCAGCTTCCTTCATTTAGTTTCTATCTATCAATATTTTTATTGGCAGAAGCAATTTAGAATTAGCTTAAGAGAGTTTTAATGATGTTCATTGCCACAATTGGCAGTTATGGTTTTGGCCAGTGGACAGATGCCAGTAGAAAAACCTATAATCTAGAGGATGCCCTGACTAGACACACTGCACAGGTAAACAAGAAAGTGACTTATTCTTTCTGTTGACATTTCTTTAGAAACCCATATAAAAGTTAATAGAATGTGGCTATTTGTTTGTTTCTGACATGCATAGCTGGTGTGCTTGAAATGAATGTAGGTGTATCCAAAATCCTGGACTGCCATATTGGTGTCTTTGGATAACCAAGGCATGTGGAACTTGAGGTCTGCAATATGGGAAAGGCAATATCTTGGACAGCAGTTCTATCTAAGGGTGTGGAATGCACAGCGCAGCCTTGCTAATGAATATGACATTCCCAATAATGTTCTACTTTGCGGCAAAGCTGTTGGACATCACCCTTAGTATATATACATATATCAACCTATTTATTGCTTTATTTTCTAGTCATGAGGGCTTGACTACAATTACAATTCTTTATCCTTTTACTTATTAGAGAAAGGACATAGAGGGAGAAGTCAATTTCTCCAAATTTCGGATAGTCTTGCGTATATTTGAGGAAGTCTTGTATTAATTTTTCATTGCTCGTGTATGTGATAACAATTGCTTTCGTAATTATTTACAGTTATAGTACTAATTTGTGAAGAAATCAGGTTAGATTTCATTCATTTAAACTTGATCAGCCAGCGAATTGAGTTTAACATAGTCGAATCTTACGTTTAATATTAGGATTCGAAGTACCGTACGTTGAGGGTTAAACTTATATATTTGAACAGAGATAAGTCGTGTAAAAACACCTTGTGATACTTAAAATAAAATAAAATGAGAGTTCAGGTCGCCAGATTCATCTCGTGCTAGTTTAGCAAACCGACTTGTTATCTCAAGTAATTCCTACTCTTGAATTCGCACATTAATTTTTTTTTTTTTATAATAGATTGGAATAATTCTTTACAATAATATAAACCACCAAAAGAAGAACAGTAGTGCTAAATAGTTCACAATAATTTCCATTATGAAGCTAGTTGAAATTGAAGTAGTTCATATATTGCAGTAAAGGTAAGAGTCTCTTGATGTTCACGTGGGCCAATCAGTACCCGTTTTGGTCACACAAAATGAGTCACCCAATTAAAGATTGTTACATTTTTGGATCTGGTCACACAAAACGAGTCACCCAATTAAAGATTGTTACATTTTTGGATCTTGTCGTTATGCATAGCTTGTTCTCACTACAACAGGCCACTTTATATCAAGGCTTCTGGTCCATTTCCTGCAGGCCCAACTTTGAAAAGGCCTAGAGAATACCAAGGTGGCTGAATTGATGATTGGGTCTAAGTGGGATTTGTATAATGAATACCTACCACCCCTCTTCTTTACATGACATTAATAGTTTGTCTGGGTGTATTTTCTAAAGCAATTAAACGTAAACATAACAATTTGTGATTGACATTCAACGTGATTTCTAATGAAGAATCAAGCATGCTATAAGAGGTGAAGACAAAATTATGTTTTTATTGATATTTTTTTTTCCTTTTACTCCTCGGATTAACATACATACATATTATTAATTTGTTCTTTTGTGAGAAAAATCTCTTCAAAACAAATTTATCTCTGAAATGAGCAAGGATACAACCACTTCAAACTTTTATCCATTAAAATTATTATTTCATTTACACTGAATAAGTATATACTCATTTGTTCATTTAAGGGAAATCTTATTTGAAATTTTGTATGGTCAATATAATGACTTTACTCTCAGAACCAACGTAATCTCATAATATGGAGGGACTCACTTGAAAGCACATGCTTTGGCATATCAAATTTTATTGTTTAGTATGTTGACTCATCCAACACAAAATTATCATTTCTACTATATTGAATTTTTATATATATTTTTTACCACCCATCAATTTCATACAATATCAAAAGTTACATTTACCTTTTGTCTCTTGGCTTGGGCACATCTTGTGCTTCATAGTCAAGTTTAATTCTTATAAATGGAGATCTTTTTGCTTAAAAGAAAAATGCAACATCACAAGTTTTATAGCTGTAGTTTTTTTTTTTTTTTTTTTCCTTTAAGCTTGAGTGGTACTTATTTGTCACGAATAACACTGGAAGCACTCCCTCATTTCATCAATTCCACTTGAACTCTATGCTTTCCATCTAAAAAAATTGTGTTGCTTTCGAATATGCTCATCAATCACATCCTTGACATAGATGATAATGCAAAATTTGATCTATTTAGTTAACTTGTGAAAAAATAATGGATAATTAGTTGCATTTGGTTAGCTCATATGTCAAACTTAATTAATCTGTTTAACATGACTTACTTAATTTGCATGTTATTATGAATTAACCTTTTAGGTCATTTTTTATAAATTATTTTAACCGTTAGGTCAAATAATGAGTTTGAGTTAAGCAAGTTATACTTGACCCGTGTAATTAACTTGCTATTTTTGTTCAATTTCAAACTGAATAAATCATATCCACACACGCATAACATTTGATATTGTTAATTTGATTGGGTTGACCTACCAACCATTTATTTGTATATAGACACACTTCCACTGCATTTTAGACCACAAGAAACTCATTATATGATTAAAAACCCGATACTCGTGAGTCATGCATGGTATATATATATATATATATATATAAAAGTTACCTCAAGTAAAAATAAAATTAAATAACTTTATCATAAATAATTAATGCAATTAAAAAAATTATACTAATCATCTTGAAATACATTGATTTTATACCAATCATCTACTATGGAGTTGTTTAATCTCATTTTTATTTGAATTAAGTTATACAACCTCTTATTTTATATTATTTATTTATCATCGTATCCATTATATTTTTTTTCTCTTTTTCTATTTTTTATGTGCATGCACAAAAGGCTGGTACAACGATAAGGTTAATAAAGTTCTTACTTTATATCTCTAAAAAATAATTGTACTTAATAATATTTTATAAAAATAATAATTACTTAATAAATGATATTAATCTATTAAGAATAACTAAATATTTTTAATAAAAAATATCTTTCATTTTATATTTGGTTTATCTAAATTGAAGAGTTATAGTCATTGATTAAATAAATATTTAAAATTATAATTAAATGCATGTACAATCATAAAAATATGCAATTGTATAAATTTTAATAATTAATTTGTCAATTAATGACTATAATTTTTTTATTTTACTCTCTAGAGTGAATCTTTTCTTTAAAGAATAATATTATAATCTCTAACTTTCAACTTTTTTCAAAAGAAGAAAAAATCAATCAGGTGATAAACTTCATCTTATATGGTTTGAATAAAAAGTTATTGGCTAGTGCCAATTTTAATTTTTTTTTGTTTACGTGAATGCGTTAAATATATTATTTTTTAATTGTTTCCTATGTTAGTTTTTCTTAACTTTTTTCAATAATTTAGAATCTGATTTTGCACATGTAATTAGGTTAAAAGTTAAAAATATTCCTACTTACCTATTATAATAATTTAATGAATGATTTTGTATCATAACAAATTAAAAAAAAACTTTTAATAAAATATATTTTTTTAAAAATATTATCATTAATTTTGTTGTCATAATAAAAATGTTGTTATTATTTAAAATAACCTTCATTTCAAAATTCGTTTTAGACATGTGCATGCACATAAACTTTTGTTATATATTTTCTACACCCTTCACATGTTATAAAGCTTTTCTTAATAAAAGATTATGTTGACTGAACAATTTTAACCCGGGTGAAAGGGATATGTATGATGGAGTGAAAAGTAGATGTAAAAAGAATATCTCTCTTCTTTTCCAAAATGATATCGTGTGTGTATCACGGGAGAGTTACTTATATCACACGTCTTCGTATTCTAACTAATAAAACGTGGACTGCTAATAGTAAGAAGAGTTCTGATACGAACTTGTGATGCCACATGTTTATATTTTATTGGACACAAAGTTAAATAACAGATTTACATTCGGGTTTAATACCTATGTGTAAATCAGCACATAGAGAAATAAAGAAATAATAGAAATAAGTGATAGGAGTAATAGAAAATATGAGTGTTCATATATTATTATAATTAACTGTTTGTAATAAAGGATAAAATATAATATGATAATAAAAAAAAGATAAAAAAAATTAAATAAGCGTTTGTAATATAAGTGTTGTTATACCATTATCTTTCTCGTGTCTTTGCAATATAATTTTCTCCATCTATTCGTACAACAAATTTCGTACTGGAGAGTTTCTTAACAGAGAAGGAAAAAATATTTGATTCTGAAGTAAAGAACTCAAAGTAGACCACCATCTAATTTCCATAGAACTATGGATGATTCTCAATTCGGAATGCCTTTGAGTACCAATACGAATTCGTACTGCTTGTTTTTGTCAAATATGATTGATCAACAAGTTTTAATGGCCATATCATTAACACAGAATTATATCCACTGTGATTGGTTACTACAAATTCTTGAAATTTTGTTACCGAAACCATTCGTACTTAATAGCGATACTTTCTCAATTCTCAATTGGTTAGATAGACTCACAATATTACTCTTTGGTACCAAAATGCATGAGGAGAGACTCGTTTTTTTTTAGTACTGGAGATAAATAAATTTAGTCCAATAGCGGAGAAGCAGAAATGAGGCATGTTTGTTTAGTGAAGTCTGTGCCAAGAACCAATTGCTGGTGGATTGCTCACAACCAACATCAAGAATCTAATGCTGTTTGAGGAAACTTTTTCCCAAGGCTGCTTTTGCATTAGATTCATCGATTTCTCGTAACAAAACAAAATCTTGCACTTGCATATGCCACCCACCATCTTCACTTCTTAACAACTAAACCCTAAAGTTTTTGAGTTTACCAAGATCATATATTCTGTACACCAGCTTTACTCTATTTTTTTAGTCTCTTATAAAAATATGGGTTGACTGTTACCTTTGATATAACGTCAACACACCCTAAATCTTTGCATTCTGATTATGCCTACTATTATAAATATTTAAATTTCTTTGTAGAGGACCCACACCTATTAGCCACTAATAGCCTACTAGAAGCCAGAAAAATTTGTATTAGAAATTTAGAGGTAAAGTAAAGAAACGGGGAAAAAAGTTGAAAAGGAAATTCAATGCAAAGGTGCAGAAATTAAACATTATGAAGCAATTGAGAAACACTACGTTTTCCATTCATTCCAAAAACTCTGGTAATCCTTGAATTTGAGAGAGCTAAGCTAAACACACAATAAACCAGAAACATAGATGGAAGCAAATGATAGAAAGACACGAGAGTGTAAAAGAAAATCTAGTGCTCCCTACACTGATATTCATATTCATTAGTTATCCACCCCACAAAGCAATCAAACAAACACAAAAAGAAAATGCAGATTAACATCTATAAACTATAAATTAAGGAGTTCTATCTAACGCGAAAAGAAAATTTAAACAGTGAACGAACAAAAAAGAGGAAAATAGTTTGCATTTAATTAATTAAGGATATGCTCCATTGGTTGTGGCAAAATCAGACCAGGAAAGGGTTGGATTCCAGCACCCGAATTCACTTCCAGAAACTGAAGATGACTCCAAAATGTTGGACAAAGAAGAGGAAGAAGCCATGTTGCCTAGAAAAACTGGTGAGTTATCACTGCAACTATAATTGACTGATGATGATGACCTGAGCTTGTGGTAAAGTTCTTGAACTCCACTACTTTGGTGTTCTCCAAGTACAAACCCGTTATTTTGCTGCTGATTCTGATCTTGATTGTTCCTCCAAAAAGAGCTGCATAGACCCAGTGAAGGAACTTCTCCCACACCATCATAGCTTAGATTTCTAGGATTCAACAACCCATTTGCGAGCAATGGCTCAGTCACCATGTGGGAGTGAGATCCCATTAAGTTCCCTTCTTCCTTGACAGCAATTGACATGGAACTAGGGTTAGGGTTAGGGTTTTGGTTAGCCCTTAGAAAAGCCATCAGTTGAGTATTTTGCGGTGAGCTCCATAGGATTGGGGTTTGTGGAAGCTCTTGCACGAAGAGTCCCGGTGACCTTCCAAGCTCCGATGCCACCGCTTTCATCTTCGTGGCGGTTTGCTTCGCCACCGAATTGGACATCCCGGCGTTCTTGTTTTTCCGGCAACCACCTCCGATGGGAACATTCCTGAGAGCGCCGCCTTTGGTCCAGTACCGGCGACATGTCTTGCAGAAGTGGCGAGGCTGAGTGAGGTTGTAGTTGTTGTAGTAACAGAACTTTGTGTTGGATGAATCACAACGAGGGCACCTCAAGTTTTGGTTCTCAGAATTGGACGAAGTGGTGGCAGTGACGGTGGTGGAAGAAGTGATGTTTGTTGTACAAGAAGGAGATGAGGAAGAAGGAGAAGATGGTGTAAGTAGAAGTCCTCCTCCTCCTCCTGCGTTATTAATGGAGATTTTCCTTTCTCCTGGTATAAGGCTAGCACTAGCACTAGCACCACCCAACAGTTCTTGGATCATCTTTATCGATGTTTTAGATCTACAACAATCCAAAAACACGCAAAAGCAAAAGGGTGGTGATGACTGGTGAGTCTTTTTGCGGTAGTGGAGAAAAGCGAAAGAAGTTTAAAGTAAGTTTGCTCTGTGTATGCGGGAATTGGGGAGAGAGAATATTATAGGTTGGGTTGGGATAGAATTATATGATGAATCACCTTCGCCAAGTGATCGAACTCAAGTGGGTTGCTTGGTAACGTTGTTTTATGCTAGGACAGCAATTCTTTGTCGGTTAGGTCCTTCTTGTTGCCAACGAATGTATAGAATGGGGACTGCCATCATTATTTATAACTATTTTTGTAGACTCCATGTGAGAGAAAGACACACATGACTCATTACCTCCCATTTAGTCCATCCATGTCATAAACGACAACTCTTGTTAATGTTGGAATTTGAATTTTGAAGACAACGTATATTATTATAGGGAAGCATTGTTAGGTTGCTAACTCTATAATATTCATTCAAATTTAATCACCCACCTATATAGACGAATTTATAATATTTTTGTTCCACGTAACTTTAACACAGCAGCAAAAAGTTTATATTTATATGGGGAAAATTAGCCATTAGGTTTAACCCCATTATTAGTATAATTCATTTTTACGGAAATTAAATGACTTTTAAGTTAAAAAATATTACTCATACCAATATATTATACATCAAATTCATATAACAACAAAATTAGAAAAACACATTTTTTTTATCTATAAGAATTAAACACAATACTAAAAGATTTATAACACACCTTACTCAATTATTAAACTAAATTTTATCAATAATACATATGTTTATATAAACAGTCAAGTTACAATAAAAAAATTGAGTATTATTTATGGATGTAGTTATGATTTCTTCTTTAAAAACATTAAAATCTCACTTTATAGGTGTTCATTCTAAAATCCTAATACTTAAAAACTAGTTGAGTAGCTATATTGATAGCTACATAAAACAACTTATTGTTTAACTTAAGGAGATATTTTTTGAATGTGGCTCTTAAGCTCTAAAATACTATTGGTGCCTTACCCGCTACTATTGAAGATGCCTTCCCATCTAATACTTTAATTTGTTCACTTAAAAAAAGTGTGACACCATGATGTTTTGTACCTATAGTTTAATTCTATCAAATAAAGACTATATTAACATAGACAAATTTAACGGTTAAAATTTTTTATTAATATATTACATTTATATTTTTAGTAACTTGTGAATCGGTAATTTAAGTGTTTATAATGCACCCTACCAACTTAAATATTTTCAGAAATTAGGGGGAAAATATGATTATTTCTTGAGAGTTGTTATGGTACTCAGACAAATTTATGAGTTTTAATACAATTATTTTGTGGGCTAATAATTAAATGAGTTTAGGTACACCAAACATAGAGAAGAAAATTTCTTATGATATCATAAAATTTTTCTTGTTTCTTAAAACTCATCATTACTTAAGTTTCCAATCAATTTTAGAAGAGATACATTAAAGCCTTGATCATTACACTTATTATATCATACGTGTGGTCTTCGGAGAACCAATTATGAATTATGTAAGGAGAAGAAATAATTTTGCCTGTCCCACTTAGGACTAATTTATGCCGATAAAGACTCATCATTATTTTCTAAGGATCCGAACAGTTTGATTTCCCATTCTATATGCATGCATACTAACAGAAGCCACACAACATTTAATAGATCTAGAGTCATTTTTATCTTCTTCCGGATTTTAAACTCATATATTTTCTTAATAGATCTTTCTATACTCTACATATACGGCTTGGATGTCTTCTCCTTAATCCTTATTAGGAATGCATATATAAGATTTTTTTAGTGCGAGTGTGTACTAGTGTAGGCATCCTTTGCTTCCGTATATGACATTAATAAGTAATCAATCATGTATAAGGCGAGTCAAGAGGATTAGCGGAAGAGTAATTAATACATGAAGCTTTTCTTAAATAATAATCCTTCTTGTGAGGGAAGGGATTATGGGTCTCCTAGCTAAAGATGCTCCATGTTCGAAAAAAACATCATTGCAAGTTCAAGGGACTAGGATAGGGGTAATCACGTGGAAGTACGTGTAAAGCTGATTGTCCCTACTGCTCCCAACTTCAAAATGTGTGTCACTGCGCACCCGAACCAACCGGCTTGAATTTAGCCCTTCAGTTCCCAGCCTCCTAGTACAAAAAAAAAAGAAAGAAAGAAACAAAAAAACAATGTGTTATTACAATATATTTTTATAATATTACAAATAATTAATTTCATTTTATATTTTTACTTTTTCTTCGCATCTCGATCTTTTCTTTAATTTTTTGGTGTACAGAGAATGAAGTTTGAATTTAGAATCTTATAGGTACAAACTACTCGATCAAATCTTTACCACCATGTTCTGGGGGGTTAATTTTTCATCCAAAAGAAGAGATACACAATAAAATTTAAAAGGAGAAAGGAGAGAGAAGATAGTAGAATTAGAAAGAGACAAAACCTATAGTGAGAATCAAATATATGTACTCAAGTCACATATTTCTTTCACAGCTTAGTGTGTTAAGCATGTCATCTAGCTTATTTGATAAAAAAAACGGTACTAAAGATGTTTAGTTAGAGAGTTTTAATTTTTTTAAAAAAATACTAGTTTAGAAGCTATAATTTGATAAATTAACAGAAGTAGCAAATAACTTATAAGATAAGAGTTAATGTAGGATTTATTTTCAGATTTTGCCCGTGTTAATTTTTAAAAAAAAATTATAAGTTTTTAGCCTCTCTTAATTAATACCCTTATTTTCAATAAATTATATGTGCAAACTTCAGAAATTCACCTTTTAAATTTTTATGAAATGTGCTTTTACTAATAATAAATAATAATTAAATAAATCTATTAGTTCTTATTTCTACACAAACCTATTTTTTATATTATTTTATAGAATAAATAGTCCGATACTAATTGTGTAAAAACTTTTTATATTACTATCTAAATATAAATAATTATGTATGATAAATTATTTATTTTTAAAATAATTATCTTAAAAGTTACATTTATCCTAATTTTTAATGAGTTGATAATATAAAAACTTTACATTAATCGTGCATAAAAATTAAATTTTATTTTATATGTTTCAATTAATTTTTTATTTTCTTTTAATCTAACAAATAATTTATCTTTAACCGATAGATTAAAAAAATATAAAAATAAAAATAACTCTATTTAAAATGACTCTTAAAGTAGTTTCATCTTTTCTCTAATTAATTAACCTATTAATTTGAGTTTTCATCTCCGAACATTTTAGCTTGCAATAATTTTTAGTTTTTAATTAGCTGGTCTTTTAGCTAGTTATGTAAAAAAAATAAAAAATGAATTGAAGATATCTTTTGACCAAGATTGGAATTTTTTTTTTTTAAATATGAAGAGATTATTAAAGTAAATTTTGTATTTCTTAATAAATTATTCTCTATACACATGGTTACAAATCAACCTCTTACTGATATGTTTAACGAACTTAATTCTCTACCAACTATGTGAGACCTAATTGAAAAACAGTTACGTCAAATATATATTTATATTCTCTCTCTATATATATATATATAAAAGCCTAGTAAAGAAATTTGAGAAAATTTAGGTTATTAGCGGTTGAAACTAAAAAAAATAGGATTAATTAGAGACATTAATAAAATAATATTGATTTACAAATAATAAAGTAAAATATCTGTATATAATTGTGATGTTTGGTAGGGGATCTACTAATGATTATGTGCATCCTTGTTGATTGCTACGCCATTTCTCGGGTCCACTTTACCAAACTTGATCCATAATATATTTTTTATTTTTATTTTTCGGGATCTTCCATTAGATTATTCTCATATTCGCATACTTTTAATGTAAGTTAAAATTACTTCAATATTTTTTATTAAATATAAATAAGTTGTTTTAATTTATTATTAATTAATATAAATATATTTTTTAAAATTTATTTTTTAATTTTATATTTTAATAAATATCTATTTATCGTCGTGGATAGCTATATATTTATCAAATCTGTAAATATTCAATTTAATAGATAACCGTGTGAATATGAGATAAATATAAAATAGATTTATATTAAGCACCGTAGTGATGGTTAAAGATTATTATCCGTGTACCTCTTGATTCATTGCCATTCTCATACAAGTGTGATTTTTATATCATAATTAATTAATATTTTACTTATTAATATTTTTAATTAATTTATTGAATATATTAGTAGTTGATATCCAAACTTCAATAAATTGTTCCTTTAATTCCTATTAATAGTATTAATAATCCACTTTGAATTAATATTCCATTCATTCTATCAAGGAAAAAAAATTATGCTTGAAACAATTTTGGATTTGTTAGAGTAAATTCAAATGGCAGTACCTAGCATGGCTTAGTGAAGAGGAGTTGTACCGTGGTTCTCAAAGTTCTACCGAATAGTCAAGGTCTCACTTAGATAATTGAGTCTATTCCTGGTGGTTGAGTCCATTCTGTCATTTAAGGAGTTAGATTCCTTCCGGTCAGTTGAGTTCATCCCGACAGTCGAATCCATCACGAATTCTCTCGCCTTATCTCGGTCCGATCAAAAGATAGCACATGCAAGATGACATAACGACTTGTACCACCCTCTGCCAAAGGTGGATTGTAACTGACATGTCAAGTAGTAAAGGCTAAGCATGTCGTTTTGCACCTAACATGTCTCCTGGCACTTTTGTCATGTTGTGTAGTACCTTAATAAGCTAAGGGACAAAATCCTAATAGGAAAGAGAAAATAGAGGATATATATATGTACCATGGAGTCCTTGGTATTGTTTTCTATTTGTAGAGCAGAACATTGGCGCCCATTGTGAGGCCTCGGAAAAACTTTTCCCGACATTCGCAAGATTGAGAGACCTAGAGCTAAAACCTTGAGTTCATAAAAAGAAAGGGAAGAAAGTGAGAGTGATTATGCTAGTAACAAGAAACTAGGCGAGCTTCACTAATGAAGGGGAGGAAGACACCCTACAAAGGCTACTTCGAGCAGTGGCCTCCTTGCAAGAACGAAGTGATGAACAATCCCGACTTAATGCAAAAGCAGTGCAACGATAGATGGAGGCAGGGGAGTGACATCTCCAAGCTAAGGAGCAACATCGCCAAGCTGAGGAGTGGCACTTGAAGCTATGACGGTGGCCAAACAAAGGGAAGACGAGCTCCGCCAACAAATAGCAACAATGAAGACAGCTGTAGAAGGAATTGAGAGGCCAGCATGGGAGACGACAAACATTCGGACTTTTTGGGGATAGCCTTTCAGTGAAGAGATTGATAGAACACCCATTCGGCTAATTTTTCGGGAACTGATCATGGAACTGTTCGACGGCACCCAGGACCCTCATGCACATCTACAAGCATTTCAAACTCAAATGAACATTAGTGGGGGAATAACTCCCTTAGCTATAAATTGTTCCCTAATATCCTAAGGGGAGTGACCATGCATTGGTTGGAAACCCTCCCTGCTCGTACCATCTAGTCATTCAACAACTTGGCCGTTTTGTTTGTTTCATAATTCACGACCAACAAGGTGAAAAAACTTGAGGTGGCCGACTTGTTTAATATAAGGTCAAGACGTCGAGAGCACACATCTCGAAAGAGGTTTACCATCTCCAACTATTCGACATTCCACCTCCTACACAGCGCCAGCTTGGCCCGTCTCGTGACGAGTGATGCGAGTTTCACAGGGCTACTAACCACTCAATGGAGGAGTGTCAACTAATAAAAAGTCAAATAAAAATTATGATACAAGAGTGTTGCTTAGGACGTTTTGTTAGGACAAGCGAGAGAGAAAGACTCACAACCGGAGAGCTTCCTGAAAGGGACAAGAGCCGGACCCCTGGAAGAAGATTGTGATCATGAGTAGAGTCGATCCCAAACTACTTTGAGGAAATATTACAGCTAAATACACAAAGAGGGTAATGTATTGAATGTTAGAGTGTTATTGATTTTATCACTTATTGCAAATAAAAAAGTTGTATATGACACGATCAAATAAAGACCTGTCAGAGACAAGTCAATCGAAACTGTTCGGGACAAATAAAGACTCGTCAGTCGAGACCGTCTGGGGTAAATAAAGACCTGTCAGGAACAAGTTAGTCGAGACTATATGTGACAAAAATTTAAAGGCCCATTAGAGACGAGTCGATTGAGATCGTCTAAGACAAATAAAGATCTGTTAGAAACAAGTCAGTTGAGACTGTCTAGGACAAAAACTTAAAGACCCGTTAAAGACAAGTCTTTGATAAATAACCTTATGAATAAATTAATGTGTTAATTATGATATCTATTTACAACTAAAATAATTTAATATCAATTCAACTAAGAAAAAATATTTGAAATATTTTATTTGAAAAATGTAAGTAACACATTTCTTAATAGTCTTTTTAAATAGATTAGAGAAAAATTTTAAAATTTTAAGCTATCAATTTTGTTATCAAATAAAATAAAAAAAATAGGTCAGAATTATATACTTTAATGATAATTTGTTCATTTCCCCCAAAATAATAGGAGTATTATTTACAAACAAAGGAAATAAAAATTCTTAACAACATATATATAAAATAATTTTTTTCTAATAATAATAAGTTTGTATGTGTTTATTTTAAGAAAATAATCATTTATAATTTTTTGAGTGAATTATAAAAAATATTTATTTACTAAAATTTAACATCTATAAATATGTTCTTTTCGTAAATGAAATGGAAGAAATGCGAGTGTGTATAAATACTGAATGATGTGAATGTGGTAAATTCTATAATAGCATAAAATTATTCTTAATAAAATACTATAAATTAAATATTAAAATATATGTATTTGTATGTTTTAATTTTATTGTTATGATAATGATTTATAAATATTTATTATAATTATAATTGATTGAATAAAATTAAATATTAATTAAAATAATTAAAAAGGTTAAATATATTTTTATAATTAGATAACTAATTATCGAAAAAAATAATTTGATATTATAACAATTTATGTAATTCTCAAAATAAAAATTTAAAATTATAGATGAATTTAAAGATATATTTTACTTAAATGAAATGAAAATAATATGGGTGCATATAAAGAATGGATTAAGTTTGGTAGGTTGTATAGTTTAAATAGGCCTAGATATCAAAGTGTGGCATTTATAAATAGTCTAATTATTAGGAATTATTGGTGAAGAGAGATAATTAGTAATTCGACGACTAAACGTACTGACTAAAATAATCATGTAGAAATTCTGGAAAGGCTTCTACTAATTGTACTTAGGTTGTTGGTAACGACAAAGAAATTGCTTCGGACTATTGTTAGTGACAACTTGACTTTCGATAATTTATTTTAATTAATTTAATTAAAATTTAAATAGATAAAATTTAAGATAAACTAAAATAAATAATATATATTAAAATACATAAGGTAAGTTAAATTTGAATAAACGAAAAATATAAATAACAATCAAGATAATAGTATAAGTAACAATCGTTATTACAATATCCAAAAAATTAATATAAATAAAATAATAAAAAAAATTAAAGCCTGAATATTTATCAAATATATAAAAAAAAAGAAAGACAAAATGTCAAAACTCAAGATATTTATTTGTAATTTTATTAAAGTCGTGAATTGCATTTGTACATCCTAAAATACATGCATGTAGGTGTGCCAGTGATTTGGGAACATGAGGAAGTCTCAACCTCATGCATTTGAGACTGTTCGAGAGGGAAACCTTGCCTCAAAAGTTGCTAACGAATATTGTTTAATATAATTTGATTAGATAATGTAAATTAAGGCAAGTTAGATATAGTTTAAAGTGAATTTATCATAGTTTGGCAAGAGTGCTTGTTTACAAACTTTCTAGACTCATTCCTAGTGTGATGAGTAGTACGGAAAACCTCATTGAAGAAGATGTCCCTTCTGAGTTGTCTCACCAGCTGTAACATAAAATAAGTTTGAAAAATAAATATTTAATAATTTATAAATCGAATAAGATATAAAAAAAAAATGCATATGTATCATATAAAATGCATGCTAGATCATAGTTGTAGAGTTGTAGACCTCCTAGCGTGGAGAGATCTATCTTTCTACCTTAATTCTTTTTCGCATCTTGTGATACCTTTTAAAAACAAATGTCACCACACAGGTCTTCCTATATTGACTTTTCTATCTAATTAAGGCGCTAACTCTTTTTATGAGTAATGTTAAGCATATAAGATAAGTTTCATAATATGGTTCAAGATCCACCAAATGGCAGACTCACCTTCATCATATCATGTCACATGATGTTAAATAAAAATTTAAATTAAAAATTAGTACATGTGTTTGTACCAAAAATAAAAATTAAATAAACAATAAATTTAAATATATTGAGTTTATCTTGAAGGTGTACGTCTTTGAATAGGATTGGATGATTAATGCAATAATGGCTTGGGACGCTTTGCATAGCATAAACTTGAATAATTAAAATTTAGAGAGAAATAGAAAAAATGTTTTTCTTAAAAGGTGATAGATAAAAAGAAAAAGAATATTGCGCTAAATACACAGGTTAAAAGAAATTAAATATCCCCTTTAAATATTTTCAATTACTTAATGATATATTCTCTTACAATTTCTTCTTAGTAATCTTTTTAATTAATAATTTAAAAATATCAAATAAAAAATATATAAAAAATCTTAAAAACAAAAAAGAAAAACTTTAATTAGTAAATAGGAGAACAATACGAAGATATTAAAAGATGAGGGTGAGAGAATATAATTTGTAATTAAAAAAAGTAATGGACAAATGAGTGGTTGCTACACATGACAAAACTAAGAAAAACCTATTGTATGAACATTATTTTAAAAGTGAAAAAAAAAGTATATAAAATTACTTGTGTGTACGTAAGATTATGAGAAAAAAGTTGTTAAAGATAGGAATTAAATATCACATATAGAGAAACATTTTCCTAACTAAAATTGGATGCACAAGTGCATGCTTAGGCAGAGGCGACTAGGAATTCTGACTCTCAATCTGATACGACTACATGAATTGGGCAAAAAGCATGCAGTAATGAGTGGAAAATTTATAATAGTTACAAAACGAAGACTCTGGTCGTAATGACTATATATATAAGATGTTGTACTCACCAAGTGTCCATATTACTTTCTACTGTTTTACCTAATGTAAAGAAGACAAATTGAGCGTCAACTTTATGTAATCTGTCAATTAACTTGCCACGCATGAGAGCATATGAGAGCATATATATATATAATATTATTGAGCGATTAAACGTCACTGAAGTGACAGAGTAACCACAATCATTCAATCAGTTATCGGTAACAAATTGTGTGAACTTGCTAGTTGCTTCGCGTAAATTGCTGATCAGGCTATATGAAGACTTAATATATTTCCACCCGAAAATTTTTCGAAACGTTATAGTAAAAGTGAAGAATAATTTAGTTAGAGAAAGAAAGTGATGAGAAAAGGAGATGGCACGAGGAGCTTATGGAAAAAGGAGGTCTATATGTCTCCGATTTGCAGAACCATTTGTCAATTAAGATCCTGATTGATTGAGGAAGGGCGTTGATGATGAAGGATCGATAAAGTAATGTATATTATGACTTAAGTTGCAAGATAGCATAACTGTCATAACAACCAATTAATTGGTGATATCTCAACAAAGTCGTGATTAATTATTTATAATATTTATCTCTGATATTGTCTCTCGGTATAAAATCCAATGGAATTGATGGATCAACAGGAGTTACTATCTTGGCATTTATCCAGTGGGCCTCAACATTATAAAAACAATACTAGCAACGGAATCCAACGTCCAATGTTTAGACTATTTGACCAAAAGGAAATGCTGTGGATCTTTCACACTTGTTCCAACTTGGCAAAAGTTTATAATATGTTAATTTCCATCACTTGTAAAAATGTGGAATTGGTCGCGATTGACCAAAGCAAAGACTCAAAATTCGAAACGAGAATTAGTGTGAACATACAAGGTAGGTAATTAAATGAAACAAAAACGAGAATCACGGTGATATGAAGAATGAAGGAAATTGCTAGTAGACTATATATATAGTAGTGAATATATATATATATATATATATATATATATATATATATATATATATATATATATATATATATATATATATATATATATATATATATATATATATATATATATATATTATAGAAATGAAAAAGTGGCAACATAAGATGATAGAGAGAGGAAAAATAAGGGGGCAAAGGGAAAGTGAAAGCAGAGACAATACTGAGAATATGAATTATTGGGATCCATAATTCGTAATGTGATGTGATGGATGTAGAATAGGGTGAAGAATGAATGAATGAATGAATGCATGAGTGGCCTGAGCGCGCGTGCCGTCCGGAGAGGGAGAGTATGAGAATTAGGAAGATGAGAAAACGACATCGCTTTTGGCTCTTTATTGTTTTGTGTTGCTACTAGTTATTAGTTAATAGTTAATACATGCATATATTATATACATAGGGAATTAGGATTAGGAGGTATGTGGAAAGGGAAAGAAAGATAGAGACAGTGAGTGAGTGTTGGCTGCTGACTGGTGTGTTCAGTTGGAGTGCAAAACTGCTTTATTCTTTCTTCCCACTTGGCCGGGCAGAGCGGAAACGACGCCAGCTTTGCCTAAAGACGACATGTTGGGCAACGCGGGCAGTGCGCTCGGGCAAATATATACTATTTATCTATCTCTATAGTCGCCCTCAAGGGCCCTGCCATTGCCATTGCCATTGCCCCCTCTTCTATTTCTATTCTCTTACTCATCTTCTTTTCTTCTTTTCTTCTATTCTCTCCCTCTTCCCATCTATTCTTTTTTACTTTCACTTCCTTCCCACTCATCAACCTTTTTAATTCATCTGCTATTCTAACTTTTCCATGTCTGTTTTTTGTTTTTTAAATTAAAAAATATTAAATAAATTCTTAAAATTAATATTATTGTCATTTAATATTCATGTATATAACTTACTATCGTTATAGAGTTAACAATGGAAACAACATTACTAACAAATTTTTATTTCAAGAATCACTATAACAATATTCTACAATTTCAATATTCAAATAATAATATACTTAACTTACTATTATATTTATACAATGAGGAGCATGAGAAACATGTTTTTTTTTATCATTGATTGAAATTCATTAGAAACTATGAAATTACAGATGAGACTAATTTATTAATTAAGAAATGAGATCCATTATATTTTGTAATTTTTAATAAATATTAATCAATAAAAAATATGTTGTTAGTTATCTTATACAATTTCTTTACATGATAAATATACAATAAAGAGATATCTTATATAACCCAAAAAAAAAGAGCACTGGTTTATGACACTTCTCTTTTACAAACATTTTACTAACACTTTTTTTCTAGCTATCACATTACATTAGTAATAGTTATCATATATACACTTCTCTTTCTTTTCCACAAATGATTTAAAAAAAAATAGTACGTGACAAAATGGTTAATGTAATAGAAAAAATCTACAGAAAAGAATTCCGTCGTAATTGTTATAAAAATAAATTAAAAAAGTATATATTAATAATATAAGAAGTTTTTATATTGTTAATCAATAAAAGTTATTATGAGAATATAAATTATGTATACTGGACAGTATATATAAGAATTAAACTAAAAAAATATTATATGCTCATATAATTCAAAGAAATAATAGTTCGATTTTAATTTTATTTCAATGATATCATTATATGCCCTGCATAAACTATAGCTAACAAAAGAAATTAAAACATTATTTAATTGTTGTCATATATATTCGGACGAAGAAGGTATGCAGTAACAGGAAAAAATGAAAGTTAATTATGGGTAGGGCATGCATGACTCCAATTAATTAATGCATTAAATTGGTATGCGATACAAACCCGTATTCCTATATACATGGGTCATGGGCCCCTACTCATGTCTGATGTCTCTCCTTATCCAGCACTACAGCTTTCTCAGGGCTCCTCTCATTTCGTCTTTTTGTAATTTTTTTCTTCTTCGTTTCTTTTCACCTTCTCCTTTTTAATCCCCAAGTAAAATTCCAATCTAAGACTACAATAACATGATCTGATTTAATTTAATAATTATTAGCTATATAGAATTTCCAATTTCAGATTACCATATTGATCCTCCCTTTGATCATAGAGAAGCGTTTTGTTTAGCTGCATATAGATCCTCTATGTTGTAACCAAAAAAGATATAGACCCTCTATGCCCTATATCAAACCCTAGAATGTTTGTCTCGTTGGATCATTACAACAACAAGCATCGTGACTATCGGATACCTATCGATCTATATATAATATAGTACGTACACTAGAGAAGCAATTTTAGCTTAAACACATGCACGTCTTCTTTCTAGACCCTAGCTTAGCCATGGGACTAAGCTAGCCACAACATAATCCTCAAAGGCAAAGCAAAAATGTGTACAAAATTTTAGCCTCATTTGTACAAATTAATCATATGGGAAACAAAGTCAGTCATGCATCTTTTAAAAGAGATCAAGAGGGGTCAATAAATGGTTCTTAGTTGTAGATTTTCTTCGATCGCCATGTTGGACGCACGGTCCCTACCTTAAAAGCAGCAAAATGTGCATAGGTAGGTCATCCACATACATCCCACAATAAAATTGATTGAGGAGTGAGAATTCCAACGGAGGTTTCAAAGCTGACAAAAGCTATAGTTGGACAAGATTCCTTGAGTAGGACAATAGTAAAATTCCATATATCGCCTCGTGTTTCGGGGCGTATGGTTTCTAATTTGAGCGGGGAGAGACCTATACTAGGAATTTCTCTCATATCAAATTAAAGCTCACAAAACCACGAAAAACAAAGTCGTTATAAGGATTTTCAGTTTACTGTTACCAAGGCCTTGATCCTTCCAGCCTTTGCTTAATTAGGCAATTTTAAGTATAATTAATTAAGGAAAATGCAAATAAATGTTCTTGAATAATAATTGTTTTTTTTTTATAGAAAGTGAATATTTAATATTGTCAATGTATTCTTACCATGATTTTTAATAATAAAAAATTGTACCCTTAAGACACTCATTAGCATACCCATTAATTAAACTGTTCTCTGATACGTATATCGTTCATCTCAATATCTAATGTTATTTGTCTCTTTAAATTTTTTATTTTGTCTCAAAATATTCATTATTTTATAAAATTAATAAAACATTAATTAGTTTTTAGTAATATCCTCATTTATTAATATTTCGATTAAATATTTAAATTGATTTACAACTACATACATTCTAACTTTTTTAACAAGGAATATTTTTACAAAAGATATTTTATCATAATAATTGTGCAATTAATATTTTTCTTAAGAAGTGTAATTACCTTAAAAAAACAAATAATACAAGACCGAGAGGATAATAAATAATTATGTACATTACTTGTTCAATTTCCATTTAGTAATTTTATATTCTTTACAAATTTTCTTAATACTTTATAAAACAGTAAGTGCAAAAAGTAAATACATTTAATCAATGTTGTTAATTCAAATATGAAATTAATCGTTGTAGTGCATACATTAGTTTTTATTTTTTTTACAAGCCACTGCTTGAGGCCTCCAAAAATATTATTAATAGTTACTAATATTCTTTACTTATAAAATATTAAAAATTACTAATTAATAGATCAAGTAGTATTAAAAGTAAATACTTATATCCAAAAAGGTTCCTTTTTAATTTTACTATGACACTCTCTTTCTAATTAGACATTATTTTCTCATTAGTTGACATTTTTTAATCCCAAAATGAACCTAATTAAAATCCATACCTCTTATTATTTAATGTTGTAAATGTTAGAATAAACCAAAATGACCAAAATATTGACTGTCGTAAATGTTATTTACCTATTATGCATATATTACTCATGAAATGTTGTCAATAATTCCCATTATTTCAATTTAAAATTTTTTTAAAAAATAAAACAATAGAAGCTTGAAACTGGGATAATAATAGAAGCTGACAACATAATTAAAACAATACCTTCACGAATTGAAAACGAATCTTTCTAGATTAGCTTTCGATTGCATAGAAACCAATAAAGCACAGAAGCCAATTAATTTTCGGACAATGATAAAGAATTGTTTACTAGCAAGCTCACATTCACCATGTGAGAAATCACTATCTGCAAGGGGCCCCTTTTCACCCAACAACTAATTAGAGATAATTAAAATGGCACGCTTAATTTGATTATTTTATTGTCCTATTAGAGCAATTATGGTTATAATAAGTAAGTGGCTATAGTGTTAGTGATTGATGTATAGTAGATAATGACTATGATTTTGATAATAAATTTGTCGTTTCTAATTTCTCCTTTGCTTAGAAGGGTAGTTAATGGATAATGGGGTCTAAGTTATATCATTTCACACCCTACAAAGAATTGAAGTGGCTTAGCTTCTGTTCTTGTCTCCACTTGATGCTAATTAATTAATGTTTCCTGTTGAAATTCTATTGTGATATGGTCAACATACCAAGTGAAAGGAACAGATACAGATAGTCCAAGCTCTTGATCATTCCTTTTTTTTTTTTTTTAAGGTTTGATCCTGATGATGATTATACCCGTGAGCATGCATTTTGCCAATAATTTTCTCTTGCCACCGCCCATCACATTTATCTGAGATTATTATAATTAATTATGTACAAGTAAATCAGATATATGCTTATTTGGTAAAGGTTGTTTTTAGAAACTTTTTTTATAAGTTCCCTCTTCAAGTTGTAAAAAAAAAATTACATCTTAAATTAATCTCCTAAAGATTCTAGCAGCTGGTGACTATAGAGATATATTTAAATGAGTTTTTTTTAGGTGAGAGTAAAAAAAAAATTTAACTATATAATTATATATAAATGGTTAAAATTAAAAAATATATTACTGATTAAAAAGTCACGACACTACTTAAAAAATTACATATTTATTATTTTAATTTTCATCAATGATAATTAGATTTAATAGTCAAAATATACATATAAATGACCTCATTTGATATACTCATCACATCGAGAGGAGAGAGAGAGAGTAGCTACTTCATGGTCTATCGTCTTTTCTCGCAGGAATTTCCTGAGTTGCTCATTTGATATTTATTAGGATCATTGTAGTGCTAAAAGCCTGAAATTACAGTGAAGATTAATATTCTCTAGAATGGTAGATTTTTTTTATTATTTTTTTACTTTCCTTTTACTAAACTAAGTGACTTTATAGTAAAAAAAAAAAAAAGAGTTTTTTTTTTTTTCTTATGCATGATGTAGTGAGATCTTGATGAAGTGTATGTTGCTGTATGATATAAGCAAGTATACATTGATACATAACTTCATCCTTTGCCATGTTATGATCTTAATTTTATGCTAGATACCAACCAGACAAATTAGCTATTAAAGTATTCAGCTTACTGTAGTTTTCTGCTTTGATTTTCAGGTCTTGAGTGGAGTTACTTTGGTTTGTCATGACTTGTACGATTGGGGTTGAAGGTTGGTTCTGCTAGAATTCAGAACTTATACTACACATGTGCTCATGTTCTGCTGCTAGTCTTGAGTATCCCTTCTGCTTAAGATCTAGTATCCTTATTTCTTTTAATAAAATCATTTGGCTTATAAAAAAGAAAAGAAAAGAAAAGAATACATTCTAATGATGTACAGTACAGGCAATTACATGCTCTTCGGACAATTATTTACTGAAATATTAGTTCCTTCAAGTAATGATATCAGCAAGGTTATTATAACATTCAAACATGACCTGTACATATACTGATAAAGGTGGAACAAAGAGATAAAGGAAAAAGAAACCATAACACACAGCAGCCTTAATTAGAACATTGTAAGCATGTGCATGTCAGATTCCTCTACCTCACCGCACATTGGACTAGAAATTAACATCTAGCAATATATACTTTCGTTGATGTAGCTTTAAGCGTAAATTGTCAACAGTCTCTAGAAAGGAAAAAATAAAAATATGTGGGGAACATTATCCACATGCTTCTCCAAATGCTCTTAGGCTATTTTCACTAAAGTGACTTACATGAAGATGTAATGTATCAATGTGGAAATGCCAATTCATAAGTTCCCACAAACCTTTCCAGCGTGATAACAACACAATTTGACGCGTCCTCTATAAATTGTATATGGGCATTCTTAGAAAGTTGTATTCCATGTTGGGATAATATGATGTCTATTAAGTGTTGTTACTTCTTTCTCAAGTGGCGCCTTTTAATTATAGAAAGTTTCATAATCTTATCTGCGGCCCCCTAGCTGTTACTTCACAGAATTTTTAAGACACTGTAATTTAAGTTAACCATTAATGTGTGTAAAATTGTGTGATGGCCGCCATGCCTGTAATTGCATATATTTTTAAAATGTTATTAATTTAAGTGTCTAATTAGACAATAAAAATATATTTCTTGTGCATCTGTGAGTTCTGGTTAATAAGTTGTGCAATAAATTTTACCTAGTACATTATTTTATTAGGAAGAATTTGAAAGAAAAAAAAAAAAAACGAAGAAAACTTGCACCAAGGATTATCAAACACGGATTTCATGTAATACATCGCGGAATAACGTTCGTTACTGTCTTGAATTGGACAAAAATTATCTTCTTCAAGAAAAAAGTTAGATGATATAAAAATAAATAAATTTTAACTAACTTTATCATATTTAATGATATCATCTTTAAAATACTTTTTATTTGATTGAAACTTTTTTAATGATTATTTTTTATTATGGATAGATAATATCAAATTCTAATAAAAAAAATAAAATATTTTTTAAATAAAGCCAATAAAATTAAATAATATTAAACGATTTTCTTAATTAATATAAATTAATTGTTTTTTATTATATTTGAGACAAAAAAGTACGTGATAGAATATTAGAATGACATGATTTATATTGTACCTACTTAACTTATTATTTGATACACAAATAGATGAAAGAAAGCCCAAGGAAAAGACTAACTAGAATGAAGCAAAAAGGAAAGCCCATTTCATAGAAGGTCCATGAAATTTTTTATTTCCGGTCTTTATTGTCATTGCAGAAAAGTTTCACAACTAAAATCAAAGGACATATTGAGTTGCTACTAGTAATAAGTGTTGGCAATCTCTTGAAGGTGAGAGAAAAGGTCTTGCGGTTTAGAGAACATGGGCATGTGATCAGCACCAACAATAACTTTGACGTCGTTTGGAGGGTTTCGTTCAATCATTGACAGTTGAAAATCATGCTTTAACACCTTGTCTTGTTCGCACACTATATAGACTTTGGCCACAGTTCCGTAGTTATCTCTTGTGAGTTTTGTATTCTCTTTCAACAATTCTTCATCAGCATAGATGCAAGTGGGTCTTAGCAGTGACAATGCCAGGGTCAAGTCCTGGTTCATTTACTCACGCCATCAATTGTCATGGTTAAGAGATGTTTGCGATCGTGTGTGAATTCAATGTTTAATAAACTCGTTTTATGCTTGTTAATTATGAATCTATCAGTATTATTACGATGATAATTATTGATAACCAAAATAAATACTTTAAATATATAATATAGCTTTACTTTTTTGATAAATTTCTAAGATTAATTAAATAGCTTTCAATGCTTTTTTAACTACAAAAGAAACATTTTTTGCTTCCTAGTTTTCGTGTGTGAAACCACAAGAACACAAATGAAATTCATTTGAATTGTTCATGAGACTAATTCTTATTTCGTGCTAGGAACATAAAAGTTGAATGCTAAAAGTTGAATGCTAAATGTTGAATTTTGTTTCTTGGTTATAATTAAATCTTAGCAACTTCAAAAAAAAAATAGCGTGCACACAAAATCAATAGAAAAATAATATATGTATTAGACTTCGTATTAATGTGTATCACAAAAATGTAATAAGAAAAAGGGGTTTTATTAATGAATGTTTAAGAGCACTGATTAAAGAATTAAAAGTAATAATTTTTTATTATAAATTATGGTAGAATTGTATTAGAAATTACAGTGAGAGTGCGTTGATAATACTTTTCATAAAAAAAAGTGTTTAAAATTTTTTTTATCACAAACACTTGTTAGAATTTTCCTGGACAAAAAAAACAGTCCAAATAATTTAATAATTTGTAATAAAAAATAGACTATATAGAGTAAAATAATTTTATATCATTATCCAATCATAAACCATAATAAATTATAAGTTTATTAATTTTTATAAAATTATTTTATATTATCAATACATTATCATTAAACTCAATAAAAATATAAAAACATAATATTAACTATATGTAATAATAGTTATTATTTTAAAAACAGTAAATAAAAAATTTTAAAAATTATTATTTTGAAAATCGAACTAAACTAATCAATAGGACCTAAAAATCAATGAACTAATCAAATGATCAGTTCAAATAAATCATAGAATTAATATGGAAATCAAAGAAAAAAAAATTCCAGTTAATAACCAACAAAATTTGGTTCGGGACGGTTCAATAAAAAATATTTTTACCAATATTTTTAAAATCATATCTGTCATTGAATCTATCAAGATACTAATTCAAGTTTAATAATTTAATCATGGTTAAACGAGTATTAATAATAATAATAATAATAATAATAATAATAATAATAATAATAATAATAATAATAATAATAATAATAATAATAATAATAATAATAATAATAATAATAATAAATACATAAATAATATTAAGAAATTATAATATCATAATTTTATAATACTAAAACTTAAAAATAAAACATAATTTTATAATTTTTAACATTTAAAGTTCATAAGTTCAAATTAAATATATCATACTAATATATATCAATATTTATTATTAATAATAAGTATTTTTAGAATAAAAAAGAAAACGATAAATACATTAGGTTATTTTTTCTTTTCTTAAGAAAAAACATCAAAATAATATTGTATTAAATATTTTTTATTGAATCACTTTTTTGCTAGTTTATTATCGGTTTTGACTGTTTTTACTGATTTTTTACTAATTTTTTTCAAGCCAATCTTGTAATTTATTTGAACCAATCACTTGATTGGTTAATTGATTTTCTACTCTGATCTGTGAATTCAATCCAGTTTTAACGATGGTAAAAACACAAAACCAGCTCCTGGAAATGATAACAAACAACTTGATTTCTTTTTGGGTTCGGCATAAATATCTTATATTTGAAAAGACATACCTCGGGTGGAGATAGTTGGTATAAGTAGGATGCTAAGAATTGAGGCCCAAATATCCTCGTTCCATTTCGATCTTTTCTGGTATTCTCATCAAACATAATCTTTAAGTCCAAATTAGATTCCAAACTATGCTGGAACTATACATAATAAAATTAAATTCAGTAAAGAGAGCAAACACCCTGTTTACACAAAGTTATGTAGTACATATACTGATATTGACATGCACTACTCAAGCTCAAATTGGGCGAGTTAATCAAAAAATAAACAAACATTTTAGAATAATGATAACTTGACACTCTTGGTGTATATACATCTTAAGTGAGAAAGTACACATAGGGAAAAAAATGTAATAAGTGACAATAAAAAAAGAAAGAAAGAAATACAAAAGTATGTAAAATGATTGTAGAAATTAAAGTGTGACAAAATTATGATTGAACGTTTTATATATGTTTCTAATTGTGTTGTCACTACTAGCTTCGTTTAACATAGATATTCGAATTTTAGAAAATGTTAAAACGCACTTTTTATTGACCTTGAATCCGAATAGAATGGGTTAAATAATAAACAAAAAAAAACTTATCACAAAACATGTCACCTAAGAGTTAATAGTTTATTTTAAGCTTAAACAATTTTTTAATCCTAGTAATGTAGGGGTGTTTTGATTTTTGTCCTTTTTTATATTATTGTCCCTACAATTCTTTTTATTTTATTATGATCTTGGCCATTAGGTTTTGTTTGTTAAATCCAATTATAAGAACCTAAATAAAATGAGAAAATTATATTAGGGACCTAAAATTTAAGAAAACCAAAATGAAAATCATAAAAAATTAAGAGAACCAAAACAAAAACAATCCTACATCATAAGAACTAAATAATTATTTGTCAAATTTAAAAAAGTTAACCTTTAAACATTGTAAATGTACAGGTGGAATGCAAAAAAAATAAACCTACAGTAATGCACCGGTGATTAATAAAAAAAATAATAATCAAACTTTAAAACATATAATTATCTAAAAGTGATGTAATAATACGATAAGTCTTTTATAAGTTTTGACTAACAAAGTAAATATAAAAATAAGAAGTAATAAAAATGAAACATAAAGACAGGGATAATAAAAAAAAATGATGAAAGGCAAAGAATAAAGATAATACTCAAATGAGGTGATATTTTCAAAAGAAATAATCCATGCATGTCAGGTTTTTAAAGGTGCCAATGGAGATCTGAACCGCAGTTATTAAATAAATATGTTTCCATAAATAGAGAGGCAGAAAGAAAAGAGGGTTAATTAGGAAATGCACCTGTTGAGCGAGAGTGAAATAGCTTAGGTCGGGAGAAGGCATCCAAGCGGTAACAAATACCGCAGCTGCAATCTTTGTGGGGAACATTTCCATGGCTACAGATATGCATATCCCACCCAAGCTATGACCGACGAGGATTACTCTCTCTTCCGGTGCCAAAGAGCGTAGAAATTCCATCAACGGTTCAAAATATTCTGAAATTGAATTGAGGTGGTGAACCTGCTTGGGATTGATACCGGATGCAGCCATGTCTAGAGCCGTGACTTGGTGACCAGCAGATTTGAGCAGAACAACGAGCTTATACCAACACCATGCCCCATGACAGGCTCCATGAACCAACACCCAATGCCTCTTCTTTTCGCTCTCCATCCTCGCTTCTTACTCTCTCTCTCACACACCTTTTCTTTATATACACACTGCCATCACTCACATTTCCACAAATACAATGCTTAATTATAAAAATTTTAATTACTTCACTATAAACAACGGTATTTATAATTCAATAAAATAAATAAAATATTTTTAATTATCAATTTTCTTAAATTTATATTTACGAGAATCTTCTTAAATTTATAATAAAATTTAGTATTCACGTTTATTATAACTTTTCTTAACCATTATTAGTATATTTTTTTAAAATTATTAAATAATTTTCAAATATGGTAATAAAAAATAGAATATCTATTAATTCGTCTCGAGATAAAATATAATAATTTTTATATAATGTTTATAAGTTTGTTGCATTATCAAAATTAATTAATAATTTGTAGTTTTTAAATTAATATTAATCAAATAAAAAAATGAATAAATTATTTGACTGAAAATATAATTATTTATAATTTAAAATAAAAATAAGTTAATAATAAATTATAATAAGAAAATAAACTATTAAAAAAAGAAGGCAAAATTATTAAAAAGATCTTAATAAAGACAAGTGCATTTTTCCTTTTTCTTTTTATTCCATGTGACATTATTGATTAAGAAAGTAAAAATATTTTATTATGTTAAAGATATAAAACTATTTATTTTCAATTATTTAAAATATTTTAAACGTGTGTTAAATAATTATGCACTTAGTATATATATATATTCAATCAAATTATACTATTTTTTTATCTTTTCTATTACATCGCTGATTATTTTTATTTTTATTTTTTATATTCCCTTGTGACCTTCATTTCCTCCAAAAAATATATACATAATTTCGATGAGAAAATATTTTATTCTTTTCATCCTTATTTCTATTTTAAATTTAATAAATTTATCTTTGAATGCTAAATTTAAACTTTTATCCTTAAAAGTTAAATTTATTTTTTAGAAAATTTTCTCATATAACTACTTATCTTGTAATACATATTTTTAAATATATATATTTAAGTAAATAAAACTTTTATTCTTTTATTAATTATTTAGACAAGAAATATTTTAATTTTTTTAATCAATGCTCTATTTTTTTCAATCAAGATTGTGTTTAGTAAGATATTTACAAATTACAAAACAATTTTATGTTGATTAAAATTAACTTATATTTTTAATAATCTATAAATACTTTTTTATTACCTGTAGTGTTTTTCCCACCTATGATGAGTAACCATCTTGGCATCCTGCTTGATCCATTCGCATTGATCCGGCTCCTGGTAGCCGGCCATAGACGACACATAAACATAATCATTCGTTTTTATCGAAATATAATTAATATTCTTTTTCCGCTAATATGTCATTATCTTTTGTTCCATATATGATTAGCGATTGTTCTCAAGTGTCCTACTCCTACGTGTCATCTCTACACAACTTTTAATAAACAACGTTGTGTATAAAAGAAAAATAAATGGTAGCAAAATGGATTTTGAAATGTATTTTAAAATTATAATATTTTTATTTTAAATATTGTATTGATTAATATATTATATTTCAACATGTATGGTTCTTATTTTTATAACTTTTAATGTTATTGATAATTAATTTTTAAAAAATCACATTCATGTTCCTATAGACTTAATTGTTTTAAACCCTCAAATAAATAAGACCTAAACAAATTTTAGTTATTATTAATGTTTTAAAAAACCAAATAAATAGATAGATAATATTTACGTAAATATTTTTCTTTAAACATAGACTTTCATTTTATTATTTAAGTGTTAAACTCTAAAAATATGTTATATTTTCTACTAACATCGTAAATCTTCGTAAATTCTAATCAAGATAATATTAAAGTGAGTTTAGTTTAATTTTCTTTATATCTCAACATTCTATTTTATCATTTTCAACGACACGATAACGTTATAAAACCTAAAAATAAGTGAGAAAAATGATGTAACAATAGGTCTCTGAATAATGAGAAACGTTAATTTATATTTAAATTAATTCAAATTTTAGAAAAATTATATAAGTAGAAAATGATATATCAACTACTATAATTATATAAAAACACAATTTTTTTAAGAGTGTTATGCGTTTCTTATATAATACAAACTCATCTAGCTAGTAGTATAACTACTTTTTTTACATAAGTAACTAAAAAGAAGATTTTCAAAATTAAAAATAATAAAATCTTATAAAAGATCATCAATATGTTTCAAGAAAAATTAAATAAATTAATTTTATTATTAATTGGAAAAGAATTATTAAATGAAAACAATTATGATTATTAATAAATATTTTTTTTAAACCTGTTTTTATACATCACTTTAAATTTATGTATAAATGTTGGGTCTCCCTATTCATATATTCCTATTTATTTTAACCTTATCTAGATATCTTTGATATTTTATAACAATATATGAAATTGTGTTCATGTTAAGGGATTTTGATTGGTGGTCTCCTCTTCGTTTACAAGTGTTTTTCTTGCTCTATTACTCCTTTCTCCGGTTATCACTCATCCCCTTTATCTCTACTTGTTCTCCTACAAAACCAAATAGGATTTTTGGGCACTCCCTCAAACTAGAAATAGGAAGTCCCAATTTTTGGAAGGTTGACTAGTAGAGAACATTGGTAAAGCTCCCTTGGTCTATCATGACCCTTTTTATCTTGTAGTCGATTGTTGTTATCGAGATCACCATGAGGTCGTCCTATTGTGGAGAGACACCCCTATAGTCTTCATCACTTAAGCATATGATTGGGTTCCTTATTTGGGGAGGATCACCCCAAATAGCGAGGACCGCCCTGATGTGCCTTTTCCTTGCAGAGGTAGTTTTCCCCTCCAACACGCCACCTCCAAAAATGGTGACGATGGTGCTACAATAAAAGGTGTTAGGGTGCTGTCTCGATCTACTTCTTTCTCTTGGTTTTCCATGTCTACTTCTCTACTTCGATCAGCTCGTTGTATGTCCCAACTGGTTCGTGGTTGGTTTTCCAGGTTTACGAGCAACTTCTCACCTTTTCCTTGAATGAAACGAACTAGATGGCCCTATTGAATCAACTTTTCAATCTGAACTTAGAGGGTCCTACAGTTCTTTGTGGTGTGTCCATGAGTCTGATGAAACTCGCACCACTCCTCCCGTTCAGACCCCAACCCGTCGACTTGTAGTGGGTGGAAAATCTAAAAGTTGGGTGTGGTATACTTCCAGTAGTATTTGGGCCCTCTTTGTCTTTCAGGGGGTGTGTAAACTGGATTGGTTCATCACTAGTCTGTGCATGGGCTCTATATCCCCCCTCTCGATTTATTCTAACCGAAGGGCCATGGCTTGGCTTCACTTGGAGTGTCAAAGGTTGACGTTCGACTTCATGCCAATCTATAAGATCTTTTTTGACCTCTATGTGCTTCTCTGCCCAGGTCTTTATTTCTTCCATCCTTAAGGGCTTTCTTAATGCTAAGGAGTCACTGAATTGACCCGCTCTCAGTCCCTTCTAGAAGGATTTCACAAAGAATTTATGGTCTAGATTGTTCACTTGAATCGTGACGCTGTTAAACTTGACAAGGTATCCCTTCATATTTTCACATTTTCTTTGTTTGATATCAAACAAGTTTGCTACCTCCAAACATTTCGCCTTATTGGCAACTAACTGGGAAATGAACAAAGTAGCTAGATCACTAAACGTTCGAATGGTTCGGGCTAGTAGACCCAACAACCATTGCATGGCTACCCCGTCCCCCCCCCCCTGGGTGCTTGGGAATAGCTTGCAACCGAGGCCGTTGTTCCCCTTACTGATGTATACTTGGGCCTGAAAATCCTGTAGATGGATGTGTGGATCATGGGTCCCATCAAACGGATGCACTACCAACTCCCTAAAGTGGGTCGAGATGGGAGTACGGTCGATCTCCTCACTAAAAGGTTGTCCCAAAAAGGTGGGGGGATTAGGTGTGGGGTATGGTAGTCGATCTACCTTGTGCGCAACTACCCTCATGGCTGCCAACTACTACCTTAGCTCCTCCACCCGTTGTTCGGCCATCTTTAAGGCCTTTGCGTGTCGTTCTTCTGCCACACACTGCCGTTCCTTAGCCTCCTCCTATCGTCTCATTGCCTCTACGCCGAGGTGTGACTGCTCATCGCTCTTCTCCTGCAAGGAGGTCACTGCCTACAACAACCATTGCAGGGTATGATCATCTTCACCTGCATTAGAGGAGCTTGCCTAGTTCCTGATAGTAGGCATTATCGTCTCTCTCCCCTCTTCTTCTATGCTCTCCAAAGACCAAGGGCGTCGAGAAAAGTTTTCTCGAGGCCCACGATGGCCCCAATGTTCACGTTAAGGGATTATGATCAGTGATCTCTTCTCCGTTCATAAGTGTTTTTCTTGCTCTATTACTCCTTTCTCTGGTTATCACTCGTTCTCTTTCATTCGCTTGGATTTTTTTCTTTATATTTCTTTTCCCTCCCTACTTTCTAGGCGTGATGATGATTGATTGATTAGGCCTACCCTTTGCATGTCCTTTACCCCTAAGTTAGCTTAACCACTTATTCTTATCAAGTGTTAGGTGGTTATCTCCCTAAAGTTAAAGATGAAGCGCCATCATAACTTTTTTTGTAAGACGACACCTCCTACTTGTATTAAATGTCATTGTATTGTATTGGTTACTTAAGAGAGTTGTTTTGATGACTTAGAATGACCGAAAGGGTCGAGACTGACTAGTACAAGATATCAGTTTTAAACTACTCATAAGTGAGAAAAACGAAGTAGTAATAGGCCTCTCAATTATGAGAAATGTTAATTTATTTTTAAAAATAAAAATTTTAAATATTTTTAGTTAATAATAAAATATTTAAAATGTATTCATTCTTTTAAATTTTAAAATTAATATAAATTTTAAAAATAAACTAGCAACCACGCTTAGAATATACTACAAAGAACAAAAACATGTGTTTATAAAATATTTATTAGTAGTTACTCGACATTAGAATAAAATAGAATAAGGCATGTGATTTTTAACTTTCGAAAGAAGTTAGTCTCTAATTAACATATTTCTACTGTATCAAAAAATATAATATAATATATTTATGTCGAGCAAATAATTTAGTTTAAGTATTTTTAAATAAAAAATCACAACCGACTTAAATGAGTTTGGTTAGATCTGGTTGTTTCTGATAAAGGTCCAACCGATGCTGATTGAGTTGCGAATTGTGCGAATGGTGCTTTTTTTTTTCTTCTTCTGTCCGATACGTAATTGAGAAGGGTTGGGTATCACAATGTCTTTCTACCGGTGTTAATGATTTTGATAGAATAACTATAGTAATAAGTTTAATATCTATTTTTAGTCTTTATTTTACTCTTTATAGTTTAGTGCGTGG
This sequence comes from Mucuna pruriens, assembly GCA_025330945.1. NCBI lineage: Eukaryota > Viridiplantae > Streptophyta > Magnoliopsida > Fabales > Fabaceae > Mucuna > Mucuna pruriens. Next base: position 290,436 of record JAENHJ010000202.1, read on the forward strand.
GTAATTTTATTTTTTTATAATTTCAATTATTTAATTTTAGTTTACATATTTAAAAAATGAATAATTTTCCCTTATAATTAATTCATCATTTAAGTTTTAACATACATAATAACATGTCAAATTTAATTAATTAATTTCAAATTAAAAAAATTGTTATATAAATATTTAATATGATATTAATTATTTAAATTTTTATAAGTTAAATTATTTAATATAAAATATAAAATAATTTAATATTTAATAAATTATTCAATATTTATATTAAATAACATAACTCAATAAAAAATAATTAATTGATATCACCTCATATAATTAAATAATTAAAAAATATTATTAATTTTAGTAAATTAAAAAATCTAAATAGAAATTGGTCAAGAACATGGATAAATACTGAATCACTCAATAATTTCGTCCACGAAATATTGGACAACCTTAGTCCAGGGTATATATATGTAAGGGAAACACTGAATTACTGAATTACTGAATTGGTTTAGCACGGGACATGTCCAATAAGCCACTAGTTTGGGGTAAGTTAGCGTACTGAATTATGAAATCTATATTAACAAATTTACATGTAACGTGAGGATTTAAAAATTATAATAAATTGATTTATATGTAACTTGAGCTTTCATAAAAAGTAAACTCTCCATGTCTTATGATATGTTTGGATTAATTTTTAAAAATTTGATTTATAAATATTTTTTTAAAAAAAGATTAAACACAAACTATTTTAATTTGCTTTAATTATTTAAATTTCGGTATCGAAGGAGAGTAAAAATTATTTGAAGAGTTTTATTTCCTTATATTCTCTTTCTTTTCTAAAAGTTAAACCAAATAAATAATAAATAATTTTTTCTCTCTCCTCCGCTCTCCACCACCAGCCAAACAATTCTAGAGGACTCTCGAGGACAAGTTAGGTGGCTCCACTAAGTTTTATCTACCCCAAAGTTGGAACCTTAAATATCAAACTCAATTTTGTATTCCCTTTTTCTACAAATGAGTAATAATAAGAATTTTTCATCATATTATTTTTAATAATATATTTTTATTAGTTAAATTTTATTAAAAATTATAAAAGTACGTGTGAGATTTATTAAATTATGAAGGATAGCATATAAATTTATATATATTTTAACAAATTTAAAACAATAATAAAATTTATATATTTTTTAATGAATTTCAAATTTCTTAATGTAATCATCAATAAAATCAAAGAATGTTTCACATTATTCACACCAATAACATATTAAAAAAAATAAAAGTGTGTATATTACTAAAATTTCTAAAAATTGTTAGATAATCTTATAATATTTTACCACTTATTCTTATGTATAAAAACATACAAAGTGAGATAAATATATATAATAAAAAATAAGAAAAATAATATATTCTAAATTATTTATAAATATTTATATAATTTATTATTTTCTTTCATCCTTTCGAATAAACAATTCTCCTTCAATATACTTTTATATATATATTGGTAGCTCATACTCGCTTAATGTTTAAAATGAATAGATTAAAAAATAAAAAAATTGTTAACTCATTCTCGTTTAATGTTTAAAAGGAATAAATTAAAAATTATATATATAATTATCGTAAAATATATTCAACATATAACTTATTAAATTACTCTTTATAAAAAAAACAACAACGTGTAAGTAAACAAATGATGTGTGTATAGGCGGAAGGGGTGGGGTTCCTCATTTCTATATATAACGAAGAGAGAGCAAAGCTCAATAAAAGGCAAAATGATTAAAAAAGAAATAGAGGAAAAGCACTTTGTCCTGGTGCATGGTGTATGCCATGGTGCCTGGTGTTGGTACAAGCTTAAGTCACTGTTGGAATCCTCAGGCCACAAAGTCACAGCCCTTGACCTTGCAGCTTCTGGTATCAACACACTCCAAATTGAAGACGTTCACACATTTTCTGAATATTCCAACCCTTTGTTGGAGTTCTTGACGTTGCTTTCTCCAAATGAAAAAGTGGTCCTTGTGGGGCATAGCTTTGGAGGGATGACCATAGCCCTTGCAATGGACAGATTTCCAGAGAAAATATCACTTGGAGTTTTCCTATCAGCTTTTTCTCCTGATACCCAACACAAACCATCACATATCTTGGAAGAGGTATGCTTTTATAAAGAGAAATAAAATAAACACTTTCATTTTTCCCTTGCTTCCCACACCCCAAATTTCATTTACTTGTTACAATTATTATCATTTTATTTTTCAACCCTCAAATGAGAATTGCTCAAATTGATTAGACATGATCAAGATTAAACTGTATCTTTTAAAAAAAGAAATAGTCGAATTCCACTAATAAGTTGAAAAGTTGTAATTTTTTTATTTTTGAACTTATAGATCTGTCAACCCAATAAATCATCACTGACCTAAACATTTGTCTTTTTAAAAAAAAAAGACATTATCATTAATCAAGCTGACTTTGGATATGGACAGTACATTAAGAGATACCCAATTAGCGGATGGATGGACTCCAAGGTCTCGAACAGCGGAAGCAAAACAACATTGCTTCTTGGCATCAAGTTCTTGTGCACTAGGTTCTATCAACTCTGCTCCACTGAGGTACTTTTCTTGCAATCTCAGACACATAATACAAATGGTTATACCCTATTGAGAGAAGGTGCTTGGCTTGGATTTTGCAGGATCTGGAATTGGCAAGGACTTCAATGCGAAAAGGGTCACTCTTTCCTGAAGATCTTTCAAAGGCAAATACTTTGTCCAAAGAGGGATATGGGTCGGTGCCATGTGCTTACATTGTTTTCAACGAGGACTTGGCAATTCCAAAGGAGTATCAGCAATGGATGGTTCAAAATGCTGGGATTAATGTGGTGCGAGAGATCAAAGGAGCAGATCATATGGCTATGTTTAGCAACCCTCACCAACTCTATTTATCTCTCATCGAAATCGCTCATAAGCACGCTTAGGTAAACGGTGATAAAAATTTGGGTAATTTATATTAAGTACTAAATTATTATCTTATCATCGTCATTTTCAGCGCTTGAGTCCGTAAAAATATATTGTTATCCATAATAATTTTCAAAAGATGACACTTCCCTATATATGTGTACGTGATTGTCCACAAACTATTGTCTCCTACCAACTTGTGTACTAATGCTATATTTAAGGAAAGATTATTTGCCTTTTTTTTTTAATTTTCTTTGGCTGAGATTTTTGACCATTAATTGTGTGCTAGTTGGCGTTGTTGGTTACGACCGTATAATATAATAATATAATAATTTTAGCATTCTTTTAGCCGAAATAATTTCGAATCTTTTGATTATTAAATGTTTTCACTTCCGATCATTGACTCGAGACTAATAATACACGATTAAAAAAATGGCAGAATCGTGTTTGATAGGGGAAATATTTTCTTTAAAATATATCATACTTTGTATTTTTCATTTTGTAGCGACAAAAATCTGAATAAAAAAAGTCAATAACAACATATATTTTGATAAAAGATCAGTAATTACCATTCAAGTTGACATAATTGACAGATGGTTAGAGTTTTCACGTTTTGATCGAGAAAGATAAATAGAAAGAGAAAATAAAAAAAAGGAAGAATATGAACGAAAATAAATTAACGAGAAAGCAAATGATTTTCTAAGTTGTTTGACATAAAAGAAATATTAAATAAAAAGATAAGTTTAATTTTCTCTCCGTTTGTTTGTTTGGATAAAAAAAATGGAAGAAAATATTTTTTTCTCATATAAATAATTATATTTCTATAAGACAATAATAAAAAAATTAGGAATAATTTGAGGGAAGAAATAGAAAAAAAGAAGAGGTAAATACAAATAAAGAATAATATAAAAAGTGTGGAGGTGTTCTATAACACTAAATTTGCCCCCAAAGCCAATATTTTAGTCCAAAAACAATTTGGTTATGCGACTGCCATGTCAGACATCATTATAACATCAATTAAGGTCCATCTAATAACCAAGTTTCAGCATAACTAGACTGGATGTATAAGAATCGAAATTGCATCATCTAATCACACATTAACCAAACTAGGTCAACTACATTTAAAATACAACCAAATCTCATCATTGCTTTGTCATTCAGAGTTTTTCAACCCTTTTAAGTGTAAAAAACGTAGCTTCCATATGAAATAGGAGTGCTTATTACTTTCATCTACCAGCTCCAAAACATTAATTTCCTGCACTATTCTTTTGTCACTCTATGTGCAAAGTTGTGAAGATCTTGCTCCCACAATTTCATCAAGTTTTGCTCTCCAACATTGAAGGAATCTGACACCTTTTTACTTCTGCACATTTCTTCTCACCAAATCTACCATGATAGAGGGAAAAGTTTTAAACAAAAATATGAATTTGTCTGTTTAGCAGGATGTTTCTAATTGCATTTTGTTTAATTTCTAATATTTTGTCACTTAAAACGTCAATATTTTGCTTATTCTACCTCTAAATTTAAAATAACTAACCAATCTAAACTAATAAATAAGATCATGTTTTCTGTTAAATTTAATGAAGTTAAATAAAAAATAGTAAAAATTTATAGTATTATTATTAACAACTCAAACTGATAAATATATTCGCACAAAAAAACTGGTAAATATATAAAATGGGTACGAATAATATATTATTTATAATTGTTATTATGTATTGGATTTTTATTACAATATCTTAAAATTATGCCCTTGTTAGTTTTTTAGAAGCGTAGGCATTTAAAAGTAGACAAATAGGTTTATTGTTTAAATTCCCTATACAAAATGTTTTTTAAATGAGTTTAATTCTTATATAGTGTAAAGCCTAAATATAAAATTTAAAATAATTAAAAATTAATAATCTTATAAATTATACACAATAATTATTATTAAATGATAATATAAAAAAATATCTCTTTTACTATGATTACATTTTGATTAATTTCTTTTAAAATAAACTTTATGCAAGATCGACTTATAAGAAGTCCAAATCAAATCTAAGAAAAGACTTGTATCGCATAAATAGATTAGGGCGCTTTATATTTGAGAAATAAATTACACTCATTGAAGGGAAAGTATGAGTTGCTGTATAGATTTTCACCCATACTAATATATAATAATAGATATTTAAATTTTAAAATAAGAATATCTCTAACACATTTCTTTTATTATATTCTCAATTATTACTTAAAATTTATTAAAAAATTATAAAATAAGACACTAAAAAAAAACTGAAACCAACGAAATTTTGTAATTTGTAATGTTTCGGAGTCTTAGAAATATTGAGTGGCTTTAGTTAATTTTGACATTCAGCAAGAAGCAACGTAACACTCTTAATCATCGCTTTTTTTGTTTGGCGTTGGTTGAGATTTACGTATGCAACAATTACATGAACAAAGTATGTTGTTGTGTAGCAGAGAGTCATGCTCTATCTCTTCTGCAAAAATGCAGCACCGTGACCTCACTGCGAGAGGCGCGTCAACTCCACGCCCTCATATTAACTACCACCACCTCCTTCAACTCCCAATCTCCCTTTGTGTACAACAACATCCTCTCTATGTACGCACGCTGTGGTTCACTCACAGACTCTCACCTCGTGTTCGACAAAATGCCTCGCAGAACCATTGTTTCTTACAATGCACTCCTTGCAGCTTATTCTCGAGCATCATCATACCATGCTATTTCTGCTCTTGAATTGTATACCCACATGGAAACTAAGGGTCTTAGACCCTCCAGCTTGACTTTTACAAGCTTGCTGCAAGCATCTTCCTTGCTTGAACATTGGTGGTTTGGATCATCGCTTCACGCCAAGGGCTTCAAGTTGGGTTTGAATGATATTTGTGTCCAAACTTCTTTGCTTAATATGTACTCGAATTGCCGGGATTTGAGCTCTGCTGAATTGGTTTTTTGGGATATGGTTGATAGAGATGATGTTGCTTGGAATTCTTTCATTGTGGGATATCTGAAGAATAATAAGATCAAGGAGGGTGTTTGGCTATTTATTGCAATGATGGGGGTTGGTTTTGCCCCAACCCAGTTCACCTATTGTATGATTTTGAATGCTTGTAGTCATCTGAAGGATTATAGTTCTGGTAGATTGATTCATGCCCATGTAATTGTTCGGAATGTGCCACTCGATTTACATCTGCAAAATGCTCTGGTTGACATGTACTGCAACGTTGGCAATACGCAAACAGCATATAGGATTTTTAGTAGAATGGAAAACCCGGATTTAGTTTCTTGGAATTCAATGATTGTTGGGTTTTCTGAAAACGAGGATGGAGAGAGGGCCATGAATTTGTTTGTCCAGTTGCAAGAAATGTGTTTTCCTAAACCGGATGACTATACTTATGCTGGCATTATATCTGCAACTGGTGCATTCCCATCTTCCAGTTATGGAAAACCTCTTCATGCTGAAGTTATTAAAACAGGATTTGAGAGAAGTGTGTTTGTAGGAAGCACTCTAGTGTCTATGTATTTCAAAAATCATGAAAGTGAAGCTGCTCAGAGAGTGTTTTGTTCGATCTCAGTGAAGGATGTTGTTCTCTGGACTGAAATGATCACTGGTTATTCTAAAATGACTGATGGAATTAGTGCAATTAGATGCTTTTTTGAAATGGTTCATGAAGCCCATGAGGTCGATGATTATGTTCTCAGTGGAGTTTTGAGTGTATGTGCTGATCTTGCAGTTTTAAGACAAGGTGAAATAATTCATTGTTATGCTGTTAAATTGGGTTATGATGTTGAAATGTCTGTTTCTGGGAGTCTAATTGACATGTATGCCAAAAATGGTAACCTTGAAGCTGCATATTTGGTATTTTCTCAAGTTTCAGACCCAGATTTGAAGTGTTGGAACTCGATCCTTGGAGGATATAGTCACCATGGAATGGTGGAGGAGGCATTGAAACGTTTTGAGGAGATTCTTGAACAAGGTCTGGTTCCAGATCAAGTAACATTCTTGTCTCTATTGTCAGCTTGCAGCCACAGTAGGTTGGTTGAGCAAGGGAAATTTCTCTGGAATTACATGAACAGCATTGGTTTGAGTCCTGGGCCTAAGCACTACTCTTGCATGGTAACTATGTTGAGTCGGGCAGCATTACTGGAAGAGGCAAAAGAAATTATCAATAAATCACCTTATATTGAAGATAATCTAGAACTATGGAGAACTTTGTTAAGTGCCTGTGTTATAAATAAAAATTTTAAAGTGGGAATTCATGCAGCAGAGGAAGTTTTGAGATTGAAAGCAGAAGATGGTCCAACGCTTGTTTTGCTTTCTAATCTTTATGCTGCTGCGAGGATATGGGATAAAGTTGCTGAAATAAGAAGAAATATGAGGGGAATGACGCTGGAGAAAGATCCAGGGTTAAGTTGGATTGAGGCCAAGAATGACATTCATGTGTTTTCTTCCGGAGATCAATCACACCCCAAGGCTGATGAGGTGCAGGCTGAATTGCATAGGCTAAAAAGAAATATGATTGGAACGGAAAATGATGAAAGTGAGACACAAAATGCATGCTACATAAGTTGCAGAAACTAAGCTTATGCTCTAGAGATGGAATTTAATTTAAAGACAAATGAAGTATATACAGGACTTAAGTTTTAGAGGAAATAGATAAGGGTTAAACTACTATCGACGGGGATAATAATGGATTGTAATTTTTCTACCTTCTCTTTGTATTCAGAAAGTTCTATAATATTCTTCTCTAAGTCAAAAATATTTGTTAAATGCACTAATACAATATGTTTGTAAATTAAATTAATATTCTTAAATAACTATAAATCTCGTCAAATATTATAAGGCTCTTTGCTTCTACTAATTTTAAAAAAAAAATACACACGCCTGAATGACTAGATGTGCCATGTTTAGTTTTTTTTTAATTTTTGCTAAGGGGTGAGTATATATATAAACTGTGCGTGGTTACTATTTTACCATCTTATATAAGAATTTTTTTACTAATCTTCCAAAGCACCCACCAAAAAATTGTTACATAAGAAATAACTAGTGCAGTGTATTTGTTTTGTTGTACAACAAAGATGAAACAAAAGTGAAATCTCGACAGGTAATCTCATTTTCATTACATCTATTTAATTTGTATTTTTATTTTCAATAAAACGAGGATGGAAGATTTGCTCTAACAACCAAAGGAGAGAAAATCACATCAAATGGAGTATAGACCTTCAGACATGAGTAACAATCAACAATTTCTTATACTTAAATAGTCAACCATGTGATGTTTAGGGATGGCAATGGGCAAGTTTGGCTATTCCCATCGCTATCCCCATTAAGGGCGGGGTAGGATCCGAGGCTGGTTTAGAAGATGTAAAAATGAAAAATTAAAATCGAACTTCATTCTTGTGGGGATCAGGGGTAGTCCTCAACTTGTTTAATGTTTTGTCAAGGACAAAATAAAATGATTCAATATAGAAGGAATTTTTTTTAATAAGCATTAACATTAAAAAAGAACACTAATTATTCCTTAATTTAAACATCTAAACATTGGCAACCAAATCCTATACTCCGTTTCCCCGCAAACCCCAGCCCAATTTTTTATACAATTTAAGACGTTCGGGAAGGGTCCAACTTTCAGTACTACCTGTTAATAAAATTCTGCCGACCACTCCTCAAAAGAAATATCTGTGAAAACTAATGATGCATCATGTAGTTATAACACATAGCTCAATGGAGGAGATGGGAAATTTCAGTAAAAATCTTAAACTTTAAATAGTGAACAAGTCTTAGTATGTTAAAGAACAATTGAAGGACAATTACTCAGTTTAAAAATATATCAGTAAAATGTATCCAAACATCTTCCCAGTAGTTGGTATCTTTTACAACAGCGACGGATGTATCAAACTCAAACTAAAACTAGGAAAAAAGCATAGCTACAATGTATCATGCAAAAAGCTACACAGGCTAGCTACAAGTCATGAAAATTTAGCATTCAAAATCCTCTAACCTATATTAATCTACAATGTTAAAGAAAATGGGTCAACAGTAACTATAGGAAAATGCCTAATGGATTCAAACAAGGCAGAATCCAAATGGGGTATGTACCAGTGCCCTCAATGCGGCATCTACATTCCAAGATTCATCAGATTCGGAGCAAAAACCATTTAACACCATCTAAGAAGGAAAAACCAATATTTCAAGCAGAGCATTGCATATTTGTTTGGCAGCAGAAAAGGTTCCAATCAACTTTAGGCTTTCAGATCACGTTTGTTAGCGGCGAGCAGTTCTTGATTTTGCTCGTGGATTTTTCTGCAAGAACATCATAGAAAAGAAGGCTCAGAAAATGCAATCATACAAGCCATAAAAGAAAGCACAAAATTAGCAGATCATGATGCTTAATTCTATCAAGGCTGACAAGACACAATTTACTAGGATGGTTTTAAATAATTAACAACAGAAATAGTCTACAAACGAGCCAGTAAGGATAAAATTTATTTACCGATCCAGTTCCAAAGCTAGCCCCAGATCCTGTTGCGGCGCCTGAGTAAGAAAAAAGAGCAAATGATTAATTTCATGTGAAGATAGAATTAAGAAAGATGAATAAAACCCCAAACCCCCTCCCCTATTCTTTATTTCTTTTTCCTTTTCTTCAAAAACATGAAATTGACAAAGACAATGTCTAAAGGACAAAGACAAATGGATCCTGTTTCTATCCTTTTTCTCTCTAGCAGTTAAGTTCAACAATACTATATTCTAATTCAATAATTCTAACCAGATTTTTCAAAAACGGACCAGATCAGGTGGTGAACCTGGAAAAATAGGGACTCAGTCCTCCAGCCATTCCACATGACCCCAAAAAGCCATATTTTCCAAAACCAATACTTGAACCAGAAAGCCAGAATAGAATCGGCGGCCCATGTGAAACGGTAAATGTTCACATGATTTAACCAATTCTCTTAATAATTAAAAATTATTAAGATTATTATTATTATTAAAACCAATTTAAACTTTTTTACAACTGAAACTCAGTCACTCCTATTAATAAGTCCAATGTAGGACAAATAGGAGCCTGCAATGCAACAAGTTTTCAACTAATAATGAGAAGCTTCACCTCTTCCTTTTTTACTTATTTGATGAGACTAATATAGGATAAGAATTAAGAACCTTTACTTATCTACTATTACAAATTTGATGTGAAACTAGTCTAATTTAAAAAAATATTTCAGATCTAGTATAATACTTTAATACTTATTGTATGTGATAAATTATTTTAATTATATTAGAAAATATATTTCAACGTTTCTTCCATGATTTTATTTATATATTTCACATATGTACATCTTATTTTTCTTACATATTGTTTGATGTGTAGGTGTGTCAGTATATGTATATTGAGCATCACCTTGACTCTGGTTCAACCTCAGTTGAACCTTAAAACCTTTAACATCTCCCTTCCCTTCACACCTTAATTTCTTCCTTTAATTCTTCTAAAACAAAACCCTAATTTTGATCTTTTAAGTCCTATGTGTTCTGCTGTCCAGCATCAATCCTCAAAAATGAAATTGTGATTTCTAAAATAATTTTCTACCGAAAACAACAACATTATCTGTTAATACAAGAAAGTAAGATGGCTATGAAGAACTATAACCCAAGAAAGTACCTGCAACAAATGGAGTTGAAAAGAGTGAATTTGTAGCTGGAGTATTACTAAACAATGGAGTTGTATTACCAAACAGAGAGGGAGTTGATGCAGGACCAGGTACAGGTGTAGAACCAAAAAGTGAGGTTTGAGGTCCTGGAGCAGGAGTTGGTGTTGTAAACAGAGATGACAACATAGAAGACGAAGGAGCAGAAGATGGTGTGCTAAAAAGAGAGAAACCACTTCCTGATGACAAAGATGAAGTTGGTGCAGCTGTCTGCGGGGCAGTCAATGCTGCTTGAGTTCCTGAACTGGAAAACAACCCAGCAACTTGAGTTGATGGTTGTGAATTTGCAGGTAAATGCAATGTTGGATGAACTCTTTTTGAGGCGGCTTCTTGTCTTGCAGTTTCTCGCCGATCAGCCTCCAAAAATGGATCATTCACCTCCCCCCGGCGACGCTGATCAGCTAGGTATGCTGATTTCATAGATTCAATGTACTGATGAATGCTCTCCACCTGAATAACCATTATTTAAAAACCGGTTATTATTACTGTAAATGAGAATTGGGAATATAGGGCACAGCTCTATATGTGCATGAGAGCCCCTCTTTTTTAGCAAAGGGGGGCAACTACACCTGTATCATCATCTCTAATACAAAAAGTTTTGTTCTTCATTACAATAGCAGGAAATGGAGCATGGTACTATATATAGTATTTCCATATAAAAAATAGAAAATGATTACAAATTTGAAGTAGCAGAGAAGCAAAAACAAGGGAGAGGTGAATGACCTATACAATATATAATAGACTCAATTTAAACAAAAAGAGCTCGCAATTTGACATAAACCAACAACACACACACACACACATAAATTAGAATATGATAAACACAAAGGAAAGAGACAAGTGATAAAAGAATTAAGAGTTATACAATCATAAAATTTCCATGTCATTCTATGAATAGGTAAACTTTAACTCATAAGATTCACTACAAAGTGCATGTACTCATCTTGATATCAGTTTAAAAAAGCTATATTTGTTTTGTTCTACCTTCGCAGCCACGTGAACAAAAAAGTCATGCACATTTGTCATGACCTTGGGAAGAGATTGCAATAATGAGGATCCATTAGTGGAAGCATTTCTCTCAGAGTCTAAGAGAAGCAGCTGCTCTAACTCTTCAATCCACTGATGGCACTCACCAAGATACTTCTCAAATCTTAAAACTGTTTGCTGTAAAAAGGGCGATGGTTTCTTTGGAAGACCACTGTAGAAATCAAAAACAGGCACTATAGATGCAGTTGTTAGTTGGCTACTTGAACTAGGTGCTATAGTTGCTCCAGGAGTCTGTGATGGGGCAGTGGCACTTGATGTAACCCCACTGGGATGAAGGAACCTAGGGCGTAGCATCATAAAGGAACGAACAGCAACCTCTGTGTTGCGTAACATATCCTTAATAGTAGACATCAATTCCTGTAGCAAAGCTTTCTGTCGTTCCATAGCAGTGCTAATTCCACCAAGTTCCTATCAAACATCACAACAGAAAAAAAACATTGTTTCATGAATAGACCAATGGTATGAACTATCAAACACCACCAAGTTCCTATATAATGGTAGCACCACGATAGCTCACAAAAATCCATTACGTGGGCCACTATTGAAAACTGCTCCTCTATTTGAATCATACAGCGGTACAGGGCTGCTCTGCTCTGCTACTCTGCTATAGTGTGCTATTGACTACTATGAATGAAACAATGAATATAAAAGTAACCTTACCACATCATAAGAAGCCTGTATGCATTGACATCTCTCAAAAATAGGCTAGCAGGTTTCCACAAAAATTGCAACAAGAGTTGGATTACCTGCTCAGTCTTAAATAACCCATTTATGAAGGCTAAATCATATGCTACCTTTATGTGACAAACAAAATACACAAAAAGGCTCACAGATCTTTTGTATTTTTGAGGTCACATGCCCTTCATGGAGAGAAAGAGCAAACCACATAATTCAAGTGTCAACTATCAACTAATTTTGCTACAACTTTCTTACTTTATGTTGTAACTGTCAACAAATAAATATTTTTTCCCACTTTACTTTGAAAATAACAAACAACGGAAATTTAAAATTTCTCATAGAAGTCAGTTAAGATGGTAATGTTTTCTCCAACTGGCAAGCTATAATGTAAACCATGCTCTGCGACATGCAAAGCACTAGTAAAAACAGATACTCCATTAAGTGTCAGCTTGACACCATTAGCATATAAATTACAACAAAATCAGTCACATGAAATCAAATATACTTCAACAAGAATGCTGAAGGTTCTGTACAGAGGAAACTGCCATTTTACAACAAGTTCTACTCCCCAAGAAATAACATTTAACTTCCAATGGAAAAAAAAAAAAAAAACGCATATAACAAGAATGGAATAGATAAATAATATGCAGCAGCAACAATGGCAAAGAGCACAAAGAGAGCACCTGAACAATATGGCCTGCATCAAGCTCAAATCCGTCGTTGGAAACCGAGGAATCATAAAGACGACTACACTGATCTAGTCTCTGGCTTTCATCCCTATACTCCAATATCCGCTCCCTAAGTAACAGATAACAGTTAATTAAGCAACTAAAAGTCGAAACAAGATCCACATAAAACAAAGACTTCCTCTATCTACACTCTCTCAATTTTTGCAGAAACATGAAGAATGAGGGGAAAGTAGAGCATACTCGATCTGAAGGAGAATCTTCTGGGAATCGGGATGTAGATCCGTCCAATTGGTACTATAACTAGCGGGAGTTCTATCGTTAGTGAACAAAAACAACTGCTGTTGCGGCTGCTGCTGCTGCTGCGGTTGCTGCGGTTGTGGTTGAAATTGTTGCTGCTGCTGCTGCGGGAGGAACAAACTACTTTGCTGTGGCTGGAAAGGAGACTGCTGCTGCGGTTGCGGTTGCGGTTGCTGCGGCGTGGCGAACAACGAAAATGACATTGTTGTGTTGTGAGTGTTATCAGACTGAAGAAAACTCTTTGTTAAACCCTAGACTCAGAGAGAGAGAGAGAGAGAAGATTGAGGTTGAGGCAACGACACATGCACGGGAGTTTGGGGGGGAATTTTAATTGAATTTTTCTGGTTTAAGTTTCAATTTCGTATTCACACGGCTTGAATTGAGTTGAGTTGAGGGTGAGGAATGAGAATCTTTCTCAATTCTCAAATCCCGCTCCAGAACCCATTCGTGACCAACTTCAAAGGGTATGTATGCATGTGTGTGCGTATTCATTTTCATTGCAACCACGGCCCATTAACTATTTAACTCAACCCTCTTTGCAACGTGATTCGGCCCTTTCAGAACTGCACCTGCCTGGCCCATGATTTAATGGTCATCAAAAGGCTTGGGCCACCATGATCGGCCCAGTCATAATCAATTTGTGACCACCCCATCCTTGTTTGTTATTCAAGAACTATCCTCAGGCCTTTGTTATAGCTAAGGAGGCTATGCCTGGTAAATGAATCACATAGGACAATTAAGATGATGACATCAATTGAATAAGCCATATTAAGCCCGTGTTATCCTATTCTTATAAATAATATAAACTACCAACATCTAGTATAAGACTTTTAACTTATTATTTTGAAAAATAATTATTGCCTGAATGTTAGAATATCTTTGCAAGATTCTATTGTTATCCTTCATATTCACTGACTTTGAAAAAAAAATTGAGGATCAAACGATTTTGTATGTGCTTGTGGTTCTATGTTACCGTATTTAATTGAACATTATATACAACTTTTAATAAAAATGTTATATTTAATATAAATAAACAAATTATATTAATACATAATGAAATTTGTATAAGTATCGGATATTTACATTTAAATAATAAATAAATGTGCCAAATTAGTAAAATAAAAATCTTTTTAGAAACATAAACATTAGTATACTTGGTTAAATTATTTCTTCGATGTTACGAATATGCATTAACCGCTAAAATCCTTTTTAGAGTTGAGGATCCAATTTGAGATCCAATACACCAAGCTTGCAATACAAAGTGTTCCTTGTGCTCAAAAGTAAAGAATCAAAGTCACTTGGTCACAATCCCATATCAGTGCTTCTAGAATATCTAGCAGCTAGGGGACTCATTCCATGCTGGAATTATCTCATGGCTACCTCTAGATGTTGGAATTGTAACTACATATTAAGTCTTATAAATAAGATACCTCTTACACTTTTCGGTATAATATATATATTATTCTGTTGATACACATACTACCTTAATTGTTAAAGTAACTTTGTAAATATTCTCTATGGACCAACATTCCTACCTTTCACTTTCTTGGAGCAAATTCAATTAAATTTTAGATATAAAACAAGTCTAACCTAATCCTATTGATTAAATTAATGTTAGGCGCATATAACTTAAGACTTTTTATATTGGCTCTAAACAAAAGTTTGTTAAACCTGGAAAAAATAGCTTTCTTTCCATTCAAGAATATTAGAAAACAAGTTACATTAAAACATGTCACACAGTTTGCGAATAATATTTCATATAAATAAATATATTATATTAAGATATATACTACACATATAATTTTTATAATAAATTATACATTTATGTTTATTTCTCTTTAGAACATCATTTATTACTTTACAATTTTTTATCTCCTTTTTTCTTTTTTTATTGTAAAATTTGTAGTATAAATGGTTGATAAATACCATTCCTCTTATATTAATATACAATTAAAATTATAAGTATCATATATTTGAATTTAAATAATAAAGAAATATGTCAAATAGTAAAATAAATAATCTTGTTAGAAACGTAAATACGTGGCATAAATAAAAATTAAACTAGCAGGCGTAGGAAGTTGTTGAACTAAATGCTTCCTCGTGTCTGTTTTCTCTATCACTAAACCGTCTCCATCAACTCAAACAAGTTTATGAAATCTTGTTCATACGCACTTGAAACGGGTAGTTTCTTTGAGCAAGGCAAAGAATAGAACAATGAAAAATTCAAACCGGCAATGAAATAACATCCTGAAACCATACACGAATTACTTAAGGAAGCAAACTTCTAAAATTGACATTATGTTACAATGAAAAAAATAAAAGTAAACAAAACAAGGCATGAACACCCTTTTTTGATAGCTACAGTAAAACACTTTGACAAAGAACTGAGCAAAAGAAGTTGGGTATCTTATCCTAAATAAAAATAAAGTTAAAAATCTCTTCATAAATAATTGGTGCAATTAAGAAAAATATATCAACCATTTTAAGTACATAGAGAATTGCACCGATGATTTACTGTATGGTTCTTTAACTTCATTTTTATTTGAGATAAAAATTAGACAACTTTGAGCAAAATGGAAATTAATCTATGATAAAAGATTCCAAAGTTGTCTAATATTCATTGGAGATACGTATCTTTTGTCTCCATCAATAATCTGCTTGGCAAGTATTAGGTTAGCAGCCTCAGTCGGGTGGTATTGATCCCAGAACACGTGCTTGTACCTATCTGAGCACAAGCTAGATGTAGATACACAAGGGATTAACCCTGCAACCTGACCCCCACTTCCAATTCCACAGCAAGCTCTACTTGCTGTTGTGAATCCTGCAAAACAATATATATTGAATAAACAAATGTTAATAACACACGTTAGTTAGGTTGGTGAAAGTCTTTTAAGTAAAAAAGTTATTATCCATTTAATTGCACATAGAAAACTCTTAAGATGTAAACTAAATTATTACCATATTTTTTATAATTTACTATGAGTTCCGACACCAAATCATAGACATTTGCGAGGACGAAGGTGGCTCCAGGGAGGTTGTCATTTAGCTCAGCAAGCAAATCCTTCAATCGGGCATTGTATTGGGTTGCAAGATTGTTAGCCAAATCCACACAATCATCATCATTCAGCTCATTTATAATCCTCTGGTAAGGTATGCAGCCTATTGGACCAACGTTGCTGACCACAAACTTTCTAGCATCCAGTTGGTAAAGTCTCTGTCATTCAAATTTAAAATGTCAAAACCAAAGTGATTAATTAATTTCGTTTACAAAGTTAGTTTATGCATTATACCTGACAATATGTACATCATATTAAATTATTATCAATTTAATAACTTGAGTGTTCCAAAGAGATAAAAAGTTCAATTAGTTAATTTGATATTAAGGTGCATACTTTGAGTTGGGTCCTGAAATGATTGATCATGTCCTCCACGAAAGCATCTGGGTTTTGAGAGACTCTCACTCCGGTGGAAACAAAAGGAATGAGATAGTTGTTTAAGAAATCATTGGACCCAACAA
Source organism: Mucuna pruriens (assembly GCA_025330945.1). Classification (NCBI taxonomy): domain Eukaryota; kingdom Viridiplantae; phylum Streptophyta; class Magnoliopsida; order Fabales; family Fabaceae; genus Mucuna; species Mucuna pruriens. The sequence goes on from JAENHJ010000202.1 coordinate 307,284, forward strand.
TGATGGAGAACAAGGATTTCTTCATTATGTATTCTCTCGCTTCCGATTCACCTAGCAACTTGTTAATCTCTTTTCTTGTTATGTTGAAGTAATCTATTTGAATATCCATTCCGATCCTATTCACCTGAAAAGTAAATTAAAGCACGCAAAATGGAACAATTAATTATATTGCATGATACACATCATGATTAAAATCAATAAATAAATAAATTCAGCAATACTGACAAATAAGCTTCCTGTTGCATTAAGAATCCCTCCTCCTCCTGAAGCATAATTCACCCCATTGAGTATGGCTTTCCCAGTTGCGTTTGGTGCCAAATATGGGACAGCATAATTTGGTTGTCCCAATTCCTCTCCTAAAAAGGTTAAAAAGCCAAAAAACAAAAAGAAATGAAATGATAAAATTAGAAGGTTAATTGTAAATTTATTAACAAGGAGAGGTAACAAGAGTGCTTATATGTGACTTAAAATGTTACCAACTATATCACTAATGGTTCTTCCATTGGTGAAACGGCCAGTGGGGTTTCCTCCAGAGGCCTTGAAATCAATTCCATTGGGGGGAACATCTGCTTTGGAAAGAGTTGAAAGATAGTTGTTGTTTCCTGCATCTACCAACGAGTCCCCAAAGATGAAAGAAGCTGCTAACGTTTCATTCTGAGCAGCAGCATTCCCATGAAAGCTCAGATTAACAAGCAAAAATAAAAGGGTAAAAGTGTTATGATATTTCAATTTCAATGCCATGCTTTTTATGTTCCACGAGTTATTTTCACGTAAAGAAGCACCAAAGCACCGTTGCAAGAGGCAACATCAGATGAGAAGCTTATAAGGAGCTTTCTTTCCTCACAAGAGAAAACTTGTTAGCTTAGTTAAATTCAATATGCTTTGACCCCTTTTACCATATTATTTTAAAATAATGGAAAGAAGTGAACAATTTGAATAGCAATTTTCATGTGGTAGGTCATCAACACATGCACATGTTCTGATTTCTCTACGTGCTGTGGATGTAATGTAGCCTCGGGAATTTTGTTTTCAACCACAAGCTAGCCCTGCAATTCAAAGTCACAGGGATGCCTTAGATTTATTCATGGTGACCTACTCGAGGTCAAGGAGACTCGTGACACCTTTGGGGAAGAAGGTTCTGGGGATTAATTAGATTAGGTATTGTTTGGTCACCATAACTAAAAAAGCAAATTCACATTCAGAATTTAGAAGTCATGCCTATGCCTGTCTTTAAGTTCATCGTGTAATATTACAGTCCATCTGAATCCAACAACTTAGGACTTATTTGACACTATATTAAGCGAGATAAGATAATGCATATAAATTCATGCAAGATCAATTTAATATATATCACAAGTCAATTCTCAACAAAATTTCACACAGATAAATGAAAATTTCAGTTGTGTAGTTAGAGATTTAATTCTTAGTTATGTGTTTTAAAAAATTGTTAAAAGAGATGACATTTACTATGATATTTGTTACATTTGGAAAGAATTAGTTATTGATTATTAATTGAGTATACCTTAACGTAAACAACAACAAAAAAAGTCACAAGTAAATTATATTGATTTTTTAATAATTTGTTTTAATTTGATAAGATAAAAATTAATATGTTTAAAAAAATATTTTATTTTTAAAATTAAATATACTAACAATGTTAAGCTTAAATATGATATCTATGTTAATATAAAATTTATTAGATATTAATGAAGGAAAAGATAATTGAATTGTGTTTATGATTTTTTAAAGTTTTTTACAATGATTTTAAAACTTTTTTTTTTATAAAGGAGTGCAAAAATAAAAGAAGTAGAGGAAGAGAAAAAAAATATACGCAAATTATTTTAATGATTCACTCTTTCAATAAAACTACGTTTAATCCCTTCAAACACAAAGGAATTTCACAAAGTCTATCTGACTTATAAACAAGCATTATTTACATCTCCAAGTATTTCAACCCTTGTAATCCGTACCTCTCTAGGTATTATAACCCTTGTAATATACTGAATTACAAGAAAACTAAGTACTTTTTACATTTAGCCTCTTCAGGTAATCACACTAAGTCAGTGGAGTTTTTTCAAGAGTAACTCACACAATGAGTATTTATAATACAGGACATATACTTTATTTTGCCTCACAAAGAAAGTTATGCAAAATAGTCGTCCAAAGCATAAGATAATGTTTTTTCTTTCATAATAGAATGCGTTGTAGTTAAGTTTCCCTTCTTTCGAAATTGATAGATCCCTTTATATTGCGTAAAAATTTGAAAGTTGTTTTTTTGCATGAGTGGTTGAATATACATTAAATGCTACTTGGTTACTTTTTACTGTACTTATGCAAAAACTTATTTTTTTCTGAAGATAGATAATGGTCGTGTCAAGAAAAAAAATATTTTTTTCTAAATTTTGCGTGTTGTCTATTGTTAATGATTGAGGAAGCTTATGTTAGTTCTTCTGAATGGAGTCATAATTTGGGCATCTTTTTATCAAACTTCACTTCTATTATAAAACTTTTATTTTTGTTCTTCGTCAATTTAAAAGCTTAACACGTGCTCAACCAATCTAATAGGTAGACATTTAAACGTTCGATCTAGATAATCAATTCATTCCATAAATGAAAGAGTTCATGAAACAAGATAAGTAACATAAACAACACTTTACATTTTTACAACATATTCTTCTATTGAAACAGTGCAGTCATTCCACTTTATAGACAATCTTTTCTTTGGACAGCAGGAACTTCTTAGGACATTGAGTTCTTCTATGGACCTATGACTGCACCTTTGGACATTGAGTCCCTCTATGATTGTTGAGAACATCCTTTGGGTGAAGAGCTTTTCTATGGACACAAAATATATCCTTTGAATAACAAGGGACTCTATGGACACTAGGGATGTCTAAGTATGTCATCTAGACAATGAGTCTTGCTATGGACTTTATAGACACTAAGCACATCTGAGTACGTCGTCTGAATGATGAGTATATCTATGTACAAGGAGCTCCTTATAGACACAATAAATGAATTTCATTTAAAGTCAGTTTGCTTTAAATAGATTCATTTCAACCTTTAAGTTTAATAAGTTCTTCTGAAATCTAGAAGATAATAATTAATCATAATATAATATTTTTTACCTAATATTTGTTATTATCAAAACACTTTAGTCATTTTGAACTTATAGACTTGTGTTCTAACAATTAAATTAACCAATATAAAAAATTAATAATAATATTTTATTTCAATCAATCGTGTAAATATATAAAACACAAATATTTTATAACATAATTTTGCTTCTGCATTGAAAAGTTGTTGCACAAGTTATAAAAAAACAAAACTACTTTAAAAAAAAACTTTGAGCCAAACATTAATTAAATTTTATTTGCACGAAAAACCTACCATACACTTGATAATGCTATATTACATTGACTCTCGTAAGCTATTTTCACATTTTTGACACACATGTCGAATATAAGAAATTTTAATTATTATATATATATATAATAATAATAATAATTATAGATACATTTTCATAATAAAATATTGACAAATGTTAAAGAGGTAAATGTTTTTTTTAATTTAATATCGAAGAAATATTTGAATTAAAAAAATTTAAATGTCTTTAAATTTATTGTGTTAGTAGGAGAAATTGATAAGTGGACCAAATTGTGTCAAATAATAATGTGAAAGTAAAGAGTATATTAAGAGATTAATAATTATTTATTAACTCACTTTTTTATTTGAGTTAATATTGAAGGAATTATTAAAGAATCATACAAGAATGATTAAAGGATGATAATTATGATGAAAATTTAATACGTCAAAAGTATTAGAGTAAGAGTTCATATAAATTTCACTTAAACAACTTACCTTTTACTTTAATTCAAAGTTCTACTATTGAAGGTTAATTCCTTGATTCAACAACCATTTCCTCTAATTGAAAAGTCTAATTCATTTATTCCTATAGAGTATCTTTAATTGTATAAATTTATCTTAAATTCAATTCATATCTTGATTGAACAACCATTTCCTCTAATTGAAAAGTCTAATTCATTTATTCCTAGAGTATCTTTAATTGTATAAATTTATCTTAAATTCAATTCATATTTCGATTTGTCAATTATCATTAGAATTAAAATCAATTATAAGTGGTCAATTTTTAGAGGTGTTGAAAATCCGTTACAAAATCTAAATACACATTATGAATAAAAAAATGAGAGGGAATGAGAAAAAAAAATGAAGTTTTTGTGAAAAAAATGTGAATTTTGTGTCTCATATTTACAAATTTACTATTTTAAGTGTACCGAGAGAGATAACTGGAGAGATTTTTTAATTTGAAATGGTCAAAATCATCTACATCAAATTAAGAATGTTATTTATAACTCTTTCATGTATAGGTATCATTGATAATGCTAGAATGAGCATAGTAACACACTGTATATTAAGAAAGAATCATCATTCTAATTCGTTATAATTTGTTTAACAGAACTTTAGAAGTTGAAAGATTAATTAATTAGTGTTGGGTGAGATTAAGCAATAAGCTCTCTAATAAATTTTAAATAATATAAATATTTAGTTATTTGATTATAACTATACATGTAAGTATCATTTTTAATATTTGAATTTATTTATAATAATTTACCTTAAAAATTAAAACAATAGTTTAAAATTTTATATGTAAAAAATATACAGATTCAATGATTAAGTATGGTAATCCAAAATAAAAAATGGATAAAAATATATTTTAAGAGAATTGGTGAGGATAGAAATAGAAATAGAAAAAAAATTAGGAAGTTATAAGTTAGAGATTAGTTGAAGTAACTTATGAAAATAAGTTAAAAATAACTTATCAAAATAAATTATAAACTATTAAAATAAACTTGTATATCAAACAAGAAGCTAATTTACTATTTTATAAGCTCCTAAAGTAACTTCACAAACACACTTTTAATGTCATACTATCATGTTTAACATAATCAAATTGACCAAATTTTAAAAAAGGATTATTTTAAAAATTTTGACCAAATTTTAAAAAAGGATTGTTTTAAAAAATTTGACCAAATTAAATTGGATTACTTTTTAAAAAACAATTCAACTAATCGAACTATTTTAAAAAAGTGATCCAATTTGGTTTTTTCTCTAAATACTTTTTTTTTAATCGATTTGGTTCAATTTTGAAGCAATTTAATTTGATTTCAAAGTGATTTTGTTTGATTTAGATTTTTTACACACACCTACCTCGTAAAAATCTTCATTTTAATTTTTCATAAACTTCATAATTATAAAAGAGTAAATCTCAAATACTAATACACGAGAAAGTAGCGTAATCTAATTTATAAAGTTATATTGTACCTAAATCACGAAAGGTAGAGCACGACCATGTTTGTTTGTTTATTTTTTTTATGACATAGGTGTATTAAGTGAAGTATGATGATGTTGATACTTTATGAGCTTTCTCTTTTTAGATTGAAAAAATTCTATTTCTTTTATTATATTTTTTCTTTTTTCTACTCGTGGACCTAAATTGCATTAAACTTAGAGAAAAAAAGTAGATTATGTATGAAAAGTAAAAAATAATGAAAATTTAAAATTAAAATACAAAATTTCATTAGGTATTATATATTTTGAAATTAATGAAAAATTAGAAAAGATGAAAAAAAATATCAACTATCAATTAAAAATAATGAGATTAAACATAGTAAAATTTGTTTTACACTGAGAGAAATGGTCTCCCACTCTAATCTCTATAATAAACTAGGAATTGTTAATGTTATTTTTTAATTTTACTCCCATTCAATTTTAAAATTATCTTTTTTATTCTCCTTAATTAATATTTTTATTTTCATTATATTATATGTGCACTCATAATCATTTATTTTTTATGTTTTTGTATGGAATATACTTTATAAAAAAAACCATGACAAATTTATTTACAAATATATTAGAATTTTAATTGTTGTAGAATATATTATTTTATGTTAATTTTACCTGTTAGCTTTTCAAATTTTAATTTTTTAACTTTTCATAAACTTTTTAGTTAATTATATCTATTCACTCTAGGAAAACAACTCCAACTTGTGAGGCAAAGATGTTTGTATTTATATTTTATAGCCATATTTGATATTTCAAGTAATATAATATTACAATTTTATTAAGAATAATAACAGTGGATGAATAAACATTTAAAAAAATGAATTAAAATTTTCGGTGAGAATGAATTAGTAATACCAAAGGTTAAATTTTTTATTTCAATTTCTTAATCATTGAGTTAAGAGAATAATTGATATTATTATTACTGTAATAAAATAATATTAAACAGGAAGTAGCGCATAAAATGGTGTGACAGTGAGAGAACACTAGCAGCATTTTTTGTTTTAGGGATTCCCTCCTTCTCTCCCTCCCTCCCTCCCTCCCTCCCTCCCTCCCTCCTTGTCCTGTCACTCACAAATTGACCGTTGCATTGTATTGTACCTTCAAACTTGAATTTCAAACCTCACGCCATGCCCGCACTCAGAAAGAGAACCCGAACGGCGGAGCCCGCCGCTGTGGCCAACAACGACACAGGTCATGAACATAAAATGTCTGAGTACGAGCTTTCCAGACAGCAGAGAATCCGTGAAAACCGCGAGAGAATGGGAAAGTTGGGCATCTTGGACCTTTCCCTCACCCTCAAGCTCACTACCAACAACAAATCTCACCGATCCTATTCCTCTCACAACCACAAACCCAAAACCCCTCCTTCTCTGAACCCCTCCGTCCCCGTTCGCCGCTCTTCCAGGTTCTAATCCTATCATCATCATGCAATGCTCTGAAATGCTATGCAATCTTTTATTTATTTACTTATTTTCGCTCTGAAAATCCGAATCCTGTTTCCAGATTGCAGAATGTGACTCCTGTTAGTTACTCCGAAGTTCCCCTCAAGAAAGCCGAGTTTGTGGAACACGCGAAGCCTGAAATCTACACTGAAGAACACGCGAAGCTGTTGGGAAACACCCAGAAACCCTGGACGCTCTTCGTGGATGGCTGCGGGAAAGATGGAAAGCGAATTTATGACTCCGTCCGCGGCAAAACTTGCCATCAGTGCAGGTTACTCTCTCTCAATATATACCCTCAAAAATCACTAAATTAAGTTATCACTCTACTATGTGAAATCAAAATTTTAAGAGGAGACCACTGAGCACATGTGGATCAACTCAACTACTACTGCATGCACTGATCAACTTGTAACCACTGAGCGCGTGGATCAACTTGCAACCACTGAGTGTACCAATTAACTCACAATATCTGAACGCCTACATTACCTTGCAATCATTGGATACATGGGTCAACTTGCATCTTTCACATTAGTCTCAAGTTTGAGTTCTGAGTTTCCAATTGTACTAAATATTCCTCAGAGGAAGAGTTTTGTCCCTACTATAGTCTCGATTGAGTAGAATTGTTTTCCGATATGGATATCTATTGCTGCCTAGTCCTAAAAAAATTGTTAGGAGGAGGGCTACCATCACACTCTCTACTCTAATACAATCTTTATTATTTGTTGACATTTTCTTTGAAATCACAAAATCACTAGCTATGACATTAGAGAGTAAATTACTAGCATTTTCATTTGTTAATGAGCAGTTGGTTAAGGTGTATTGTCTGTTGGCCATGATCTTGTGTTTAGTATTTGTTTAGATGTTTGAATACTACTTTCAAGACATGCTTTTCAATTGCGGGTAACACGCATGCCCGTTTTTGCCTGAAAATAAAATACAACTATTTTGACTGTGCACTCATTCATGTATGATGGTGGCACTTTGAACTGTAGGAGTAAGTTTGCATGTTTACTTACTGTATGCCACACCCTTTTAGTTTTAACTTTTAAGCCATTCTTTCTACATCCTTGATGGCAAATATATATATATATCAATTGAGTTTGATATGCTTTTGATAAACTGGCTTTTCTCTTTTCTTATTATCTTAGTAAATAACCATTTTAACTGTGACCTAATTTATGTAATGAATTAATTTTATGGTCTATCGGTCTTTCTGATTTTGGTCTTTCTGATTTTGTTCATTTTCCTTTCTCAATTATCTATTGCTCATTGGATGAAAATAATGTTCTATAGGCAAAAAACTCTTGGTTATCGTACAAATTGTAGCCAATGCAATATGGTCCAGGGGCAGTTCTGTGGAGATTGCTTGTATATGAGGTATGCATTCTAAAACATGTTTCTTTCCTCTAACATCTATGGTAAGAGCAATGTTTTAAATTCCAGATATCAGTGCAATTTTATAATTTTTTATACAATTTATATCATATATACTATATACATAAAATTCTAAAAACTGATAAAAATTACTCAAAATTAATAAAATTCTTTTACAAGTCTGCAACACAACACATATATCATTATAACTGTCACGTCATAACCAATAACTGCTTATTCCAAAATTAATATAAAAATGACTGCCTAGTACTTCTTAATATAGAATTATAATTGTCTAAATCAGAGCTCAATTTATATTATCTTCAGGATAGTTTGAAACTTCATATGTTTATGGTTGATCATTTTGTTAATTAAGATACTGTATAACACGCCTTTGACAAATAATTGATAAATTGTTTTCATTGAAACATATAGCTATAGTTATGATATCTGTTAATGATTGAAGATATTATCAAAGGCTAATCTCACACGTGCTACATGGTTAGGTCAAAGCCCAGAAACATATTCAAGAAATTCCTAGATAATGCTTTGAATATTTTGTCTGAAATCTTATATCAGTCAATATTTAATGCACTTATTTATCATGTAAATTCAGTATGTTATTACACTTTATATTTAAAAAAATATTCCTGGCAATCCATTGGTATTGCTTGTTTTTATTTGAACAAGACCCCACCCTTGCTATTTATGATTTCCCATGATGCTGACCCCAGTACTTTTTCATTATCCTGCTTTTGTAGATATGGGGAGCATGTCCTTGAAGCCTTAGAGAATCTAACTTGGCTATGCCCCGTTTGTCGTGGAATTTGCAACTGTAGCTTATGCCGGCAAGCAAAAGGATGGGCCCCAACTGGTCCTCTATATAAAAAGGTTACCCCTAATTCTTGACCAAAATTTGGTTTACCATAAATTTGTTTCTCCAGAGATTGAGTTGAAGCTAAGCTCAAATTTCTCCTTATTTTAGATATCAGCATTGGGTTACAAATCAGTTGCACACTACCTTATCGAAACCCGGCGTGCAGAAACAAATGTGGAGAAAAATGCTGATGCTTCCAACCCAGTTTCAGCAAAAAGGTCACTACCCTTCTCTGATGTGGACAGCAAGTCTCTTGAGGTCAGTGAGAATGATCTGGGATCATTGAAGCCTCTAACTGAAACTGAAGGTGATGGTGCTCAGGTTTCGTCCAAGAGATTGTTGCGTTTCTCCGACGAGCAAGATCAACATGAAAAAGTTGAGCGTTCAGATACCACGAAGCCTCTTCAACATAAAAAAAATGAGTATTCAGAAACCAGGAAGCCACTTGCTTTTTCCTCCAAACCTTGCCCAGACAGCATTGCTGGAAGACTTAGGCCCAGGCTCAAAAAACCATGAGGATTTATTTTTCTTTTCTAAGTTTAACCTCGAACACATGTGCTTAGTTTCCAAGAAAAACATTCTGTATTGAGATAACTGGAGTTGGTAATTTGGCATGAAAACCTTTTTTGTCATAGTAATGGTAATATGTTTTAGCACTTTTAAGTATCATTTTCTTTTTTAAATGGGAATTATTATGCGTTTTTCTCCTTTAATATAGTGCATCAAAGATCCATTATTATAATTTGAATTTCTAACATGTTATGCCAAGTGGCCAATTTTCTTATCCAGATCCAAAAGCTATCCAGATCCAACGCACGTTTGATGTTTGATGATTATAGAAGTGAAACGTAACACTAAATATTGCCCTTGGCAAAATAGCTGCTGGCGGAATGGGTTGGTGATCATTTGTATGCTGCTAAATACACGGCCACTTGTCTCTATTATTTGCAATTCTTATTGTTATTGGGTAATACTATTATTTTAATTAATTATCTTGAAATTATAATATCTTGTTAGATAAATAAATATATATTATGGCATTGCTAATTACTGGATTTATAAGTTTTACTTAGTATTTTATTACTATTAGGTAATGCTAGTATTTTATTAATTACATGAATTTTAGTATTATATTCAAGTTAATGAAATTATTTTTATGTCAATTCCTCTTAATATTTGATAAACATGATTTACATGAGAGTTCTATATATATATTCTAGAAATGATAATTATATGTATGTATACCTAAGTATATTTCTTGAGATAGCCATATGTATATATATGTTAATGTTAATTATTATTATTATTATTAATGATATTATTATCATCTTAGATAAGCATATTAATATCATATTTAGATTACCTTGTTGTGATAAAATTATTAATATTAATACCAACTTCTTATCCAGATATTTTGATAAAAAAAAAATTACACGGGATGTTGCGAAGGAATAAATACATATATGTATACTAAAATATTAAATTAACTATTTATAAATATGGATTATATATATGATGATGATTATAATCTTTTTTTTTTATTATTATTAGTAGTATTAGTATTAGTATTGCTAATTAGATGATGTTTAATAAAATAGATTTACTTTGAACTTGTTTAATAAATATTATATACTTATATTATTTAAAAAAAAAAAAAGGCCCCGATGCTTAAATAAGTATACTTGACAAGCAAAGTACTTCAATGCTTTTTTCTTATTAAGCACAGAGCTTAGTAAGTAAAATTTGTTGAAGCACCTCAATTAGAGCTGGCATAGCACATTTCATTTTTTTTTAAGAGAAAAGATAGAATAATTTATCCTTATGATTTTAGTATCAGAATATTAATTTACACTTCAGCCAAATGTTAAAATAGGATAATTAAGAAGTGTTCTATTTATTTTTCAAGGTTTTACCGGAAGTGCAATCACCCTTGTACTACATGGGTATAGGAAGTGCAATCAACCGATATTCTGAATGATATGATAGTGGTAAGGATTATGATATTTATACCTCGTTAATTATATTTTTTATTAAAATATTTTTTATACAAAATATTATAAATTTTATTTTTACGCTCTCATCATCGATAAATTTTAAATATTATTTTTATAATTGTATCTTTATTATTCTTAAAATTTTATTTTTACACTTCATTATTATTTTTTAAATTCTATTTTTATATTTTTTACTTTATTATTTTTAATTTCTATTTTCACCTTCTATCTTTCTTATTTTTAAAATTCTTCACAGCTGTTTTCTCTCATATCTTTTTTTTCTTTATAAAAAAATTAATAAAATTTTATCCTAATTTCATTCTTCGTATATTTTTCATTGTAACAATCTTATTCAAGTTAAATAAGACTATTATGGATGACAAAACTACGTATCAATAATTAGGTACAAGATACAAAACAATATTTTAAAAAATATTTTTTATCGGTGATAACTTATAAATTTATGTTTTATATTTGTTCAACATGTAATGATAATTTTTTTTCGATCGTCTCGAATATCATTGTTTTCTTTTGATTGTGACATTTTATTTTAATATTTAATTTAATTTTTTTTATATTCTACCATAAAATATTTTTCAGATTAAAAATTTAATATTCTGAAAATTATTTTTCAAAAAAAACATACATAAATCTTTTGGAAACACGTCAGTTTTATTAAAACATAATTTTGAAATAGGTATATTTTTATTCTAAATAATACTTTTCAACAATTTTATTAAAAATTAAGAATAAATTTAAAAATTATTAATATATATATATATAATAGAAGATGTATATATCGTTTGCCAAATAATAAATACTAACATATTCGTCATTAATTTTCATCAAGTCACTGGATAAGCTTTTAGAGCACACTTGACCATTTTGAAAAATGATTCAAATGCTGCATATAGTGACGGTCCATTTCGCTAAGAAATATTTAATTTATTACGATAAAAATCATCTTAATCTGCAATGAATATTCTAATGTACTTTCTCAAGGGTGGCCCACGCTTAGTGGCACTTTTAAATTCCAGAAAGTCAGGCAAATCTATCATCTCAAATGAGAGAAAAAGACAAAATAATCTTAAGGGTTGAGATTTTTTTTTCTCTGACTGCAGTTAATCCTCATCCATATTTTCTGACTTAAGTATTCACTCACCTATTAACTGCAGTTAGAGAGAAAAGAAAAATTAAATCTCAACCCTTAACTTTATTTTTCAATTTTTATAAAATTAATAAAATATAAAAAAAGAAAAAAATCAGCCATTAGATCTTGACTGCAGATTTAATTTTTCAAATGTTTATTCATATTCTGCACTAACTATAATGTTTCTCACCGAATTCCTATGAATCGGTTAGACGACTTGAACATTTCAAGATGCCGGGGTCAATTTTTACCGAGTAAAATATCTTATCAGAAGTTTAGTTGCTTGCATACTTTCATAGTATAGTTCCAATTGAATAAAAGAAATTCATTTGAGACAAAAATTAGATGTGTCATCAAATTATTACTTTATAGTAATTTTAGATCGATAAGTTATTGTGAGAATTTCCGGTTTTGTAACTATGCAGACTTCTGGACCGACCTATTTTTAATTAATGAAGTCTATTCAGTGAATCAGACTTTACATGAATCATGGACAAATAATAAATCGGAAACATTTGCTTTTCATGAACCTGATTCATGTATAAGTCAAAAGACAAATAGGGTGCACTGTTTGCTAAGCTAAGCACAAGGAAAACAGATATATAACAGATTTGGGGTGGCCTACTCAACATGGTAATGGATATTTTTCAGCTCCAAACACTCATTTCAGGCATTCTTGCCCTGTTAGTAGGTGCCTTGCTTTATCAGTTAAAGAGAACACATGGTCCTAATACAAAGATCTTCACTGCACCTCAAGCAGGAGGAGCATGGCCTATTGTTGGTCATTTGCACCTCTTCGGGGCTCATCAGCTTACACACAAAACACTTGGGACTATGGCTGACAAACATGGACCAATTTTCACAATAAAACTTGGTTCATACAAAGTTCTTGTGTTGAGTAGCTGGGAGATGGCCAAAGAGTGTTTCACTGTCCATGATAAAGCATTCTCCACCAGGCCCTGTGTTGCAGCCTCAAAGCTAATGACCTACAACTCTGCCATGTTTGGCTTCGCTCCTTATGGCTCTTACTGGCGTGAGATGAGGAAATTTGCCACTATTGAGCTTCTCTCTAACCAAAGACTTGAGCAGCTCAAGGACACAAGAACATCTGAGTTAGAGGCTGCAACAAGGAAGGTTTACAAGTTATGGTCAAGAGAAGGTTGTCCAAAGGGAGGGGTTTTGGTAGACATGAAGCAGTGGTTTGGGGATTTGACGCATAATATTGTTCTGAGAATGGTGGGAGGGAAGCCATATTATGGGGCTAGTGATGATTATGCAGAAGGTGAAGCAAGAAGGTATAAGAAAGTTATGAGGGACTTTATGAGTTTGTTTGGGGTGTTTGTGTTATCCGATGCAATTCCATTTCTGGGGTGGCTTGACAACAATGGATACAAAAAGGCTATGAAGAAAACAGCTAGTGAAATGGATAGTTTGGTTGCAGGGTGGCTGGAGGAACACAAAAGAGAAAGAGCTGTGAGTAGAAATGGAAAGGAAGAACAGGATGTCATGGATGTTATGCTGAATGTTCTGCCGGATCTTAAGGTTTCTGGTTATGATTCAGACACCATCATCAAGGCTACGTGCCTGGTAAGTGTGTCCATCTTATCATATAATAAATTCAAAGGGAATTAATCCAACAAAAATACATGACATAGAGATGCATAAAATTGATGTATAATATACTCATCCGTCTTTGGTTTAGAATACAAGAAACAAATTAAAAAGGGAACAAGATAGGTTCTTGGTACACATTGATGCCTAACTTTGAATTCCAACCATGAGGTGGTGTATTTTTGCAGAATCTGATTTTGGCAGGAGGAGACAGCATCATGGTGGCTCTAACATGGGCGCTATCTTTGCTACTAAACAATGAAATGGAACTTAAAAAAGCTCAAGATGAATTGGACACTCATGTTGGGAAGGATAGGAATGTGGAAGAATCTGACATAAAGAAGTTAGTGTACCTGGAAGCCATTGTGAAGGAAACTATGCGGCTGTATCCACCAAGTCCTATTATCACCCTTCGTGCAGCCATGGAAGAGTGCACTTTTTCATGCGGTTATCACATTCCTGCTGGCACACATTTAATCGTGAATACTTGGAAGGTCCAAAGAGATGGTAGTGTTTGGAGTGAACCTCATGATTTCAAGCCTGAAAGGTTCTTGACAAGCCACAAAGAAGTTGATGTGAAAGGTCAGAACTATGAGCTCGTCCCTTTTGGTTCTGGAAGGAGAGTGTGCCCTGGGGCCTCACTGGCTCTGCGAGTGCTGCACTTGACCTTGGCTAGATTGTTACACTCTTTTGATGTTGCTTCTCCTTCAAATCAACTTGTGGACATGACAGAGAGCATTGGACTTACAAATTTAAAAGCAACCCCGCTTGAAGTTCTCCTAACTCCACGTTTAGATACACAACTTTATGAGGACTAGATTTTCTCAAAATGAGGCCACCAAGTCTCAATTCCGGGCTTTCCATCTTGTAATAAAATGTCAATGAAGCTGTGCTGTTGTTATAATATAATAACTTTGGTACATTATGTCTTCTATATGTCATCCACAATCAGGATAATGCTAGAGATCAACCTAGTTTAAAGCTTAAGTTTGATGGTATCATCTATCTATCTATCTAATTTCGCGTACAAAAAGTAGGTGATTTGCAGTTAAATTTTAATTGCAAGTTCCGGCCCGGCTAACTGATAGAAAAATGCTAACATCAACCTTCTAAAGTAGGATTTTCCTTATAGAGAGACATTATTTCACTCTTACCTTTCATTGACCGTTACTTCATATATAATTTCAAGTCATTTGTTTTAAAATTGAGTAGAAATGATTTTAATGAAATTAATTTTAAACCATGTTTAAATTAATCTTAGTCATAAATTTTTACATTAAAACATGTTATTCACAATAAAGTGTAAGAATTAGTTTTTTATAGTTAAAACAAACATAAATTTTGTAATCACTTAACATGTGAATAAATTGATGTAAAATTGTTTTAGTTTAACTAATCATTTTAAATTTGAATTTTTAGTTGAGTTAAATATTTTGAGTAGGCTAACTAGAAGTGTAACCATGATTAGTTTTCTTCCCCTGTTACTTAACCAATATAGATGACCTCTTTTCTACACAATGGTGCATATATCATGTGTCTAGGACTGTCCATTCAGGTTGCAGGATGTGAATTAGATCAAATGTAGCGAAGCCGATACTATACAATGCCTGGCCTGGTGTCATTCAAGCTGACAAAGGATTGACGTAATCTGATTTTACGTGTGCTTCTTCCGTCTATTTGAATGGTCCATTTAGTGAATTAATGTTTGCATCAACATTGTCCTCAACCGATACAAATATTTGCTGAAATAAGAGGTAGTATCTTGCGTAATTTAATCAATTTAAAAGTTTAAATTTAATTTAGGTATAAAAAAATTATATAAGAAGCAGAATACTCGCTATTGTAGATGTCTCACAACTTTTTTTTCATGGATAAAAAATAAAATAAAAATAGAGGATCAAATTCTTTAAGCAAATATAATTTATGGCGAGCAATGGAATACTATGGGAAATTATTTTAAAAGGTTTCTTTTCAAACAAATTATTGACATAAGTTTAATTTAATTGTTGAATACGTTAACTTATTAATTTGATTAGCGAGTTTCAATTTATATCAAATAAATTTTGATTATAAAATTACATAATAGGTCACGTAGACTCTTTAGTTGAACTAACATGTTCAAATCTAGCAAGTATACGTAGCATGTCATACTAATCTCATATTGACATGGGTGACATTAAAATGAATTAGTTATTAATAATGAGAAATGTTATTTCCTCAAAAAATATAGAGATCAAATTATTCTTTAATTTACTCAATGGTTGACACTTGTGTATTTAGATAATCTTGTGTGATAGATTGTATCACGTGATGATAAGTCAAAGCTTAATACAGCAAAGATCACAATGAATTATATTGGATAAAATAGTGAGATAAATTGTACAATAAAATTATTAATAAATATCAATTTTGTATTAGGTGAAAAGATTATTCGACATAACATTTTTCTTTGATTATAACAAGTCTATTTGAGTGTACAATGTGATTGCATATTTAAATTGTTTTATGGGTATTAAAATAAAATTTTAAAAAAAAATTATTTTAATTTTTTTAAAGTAAAAATTCCAATAACTGTCCATATATTTTATATTTTATTTTAATACAAATTAAACAATCTACCAATTACTTCCGTGCATAGAAGAAAAGTACAAAAAAAAAAAAGAAAAGATGATAGGTGCACAATAATTTGTTTTGTTTAGCTTGATTCGGTGGTCATCAGGGTCAGGGCCATGGATGTTTTCCAACTCCAAACTCTCATTATTTCCATCATTCTTGCCCTGTTAGTAGGTGTCTTGATTTATCGCTTAAAGACAACAGATAGTGGTAATAACAAGATCTGCAGTGCACCTCAAGCAGGAGGAGCATGGCCTATTGTTGGCCATTTACACCTCTTTGGGGGTCATCAACATACACACAAAACACTTGGGATGATGGCTGAGAAACATGGTCCAATTTTCACAATAAAACTTGGTTCATACAAAGTTCTTGTATTGAGTAGCTGGGAGATGGCCAAGGAGTGTTTTACTGTCCATGACAAAGCGTTCTCCACCAGGCCATGTGTTGCAGCCTCAAAGCTAATGGGCTACAACTATGCCATGTTTGGATTCACTCCTTATGGGCCTTACTGGCGTGAGATGAGGAAATTAGCTACTATTGAGCTTCTGTCTAACCACCGGCTTGAACTGCTAAAGAGCACAAGAACATCTGAGTTAGAAGCTGCGATAAGAGAGCTTCACAAGTTATGGTCAAGAGAAAGTTGTCCAAAAGGAGGGGTTTTGGTAGATATGAAGCAGTGGTTTGGGGATTTAACGCATAGTATTGTTCTGAGAATGGTTAGAGGGAAGCCATACGGTGATGATTATGCTGAAGGTGAAGCAAGAAGGTACAAGAAAGCTATGAGGGATTGTATGAGTTTGTTTGGGGTGTTTGTGTTATCCGATGCTATTCCATTTCTGAGGTGGTTAGACATCAACGGATATGAAAAGGCCATGAAGAGAGCTGCTAGTGAACTTGACCCTCTAGTTGAAGGGTGGCTAGTGGAACACAAAAGGAAAAGAGCTTTGAGTATGAATGGAAAGGAAGAACAGGATTTCATGGATGTCATGTTGAATGTTCTGCAGGATGTACAGATTTCTGGTTATGATTCAGATACCACCATCAAGGCTACTTGTCTGGTAAGTACGTGTTCATCACTTCTGCTATCTTGTTTTCATGGTTGCTACTATAAAAAGTTGCGTCTGATAAACATAAACCATACAATATAATGGATGGACTTGAGGAATTTAGGACTTTGACTATATAGCTCCCAAGTCCCAACTAAGCACCTTGGCCTTTGATTTGTAAAAGAATAAATATATTATGTCCTATCACATCGCGGAGCACTTATTAAGATTAATAAATTCAGAAGTAATTATTATAACATAAATTCAGTACGTAATCGATTGGAGAAGATTTATAATATCTTAAGATTAATAACTTGGTTGGTGTACGTAAAGCTTCTCACAATACAAGGAACTCACGATATCTTAAAAGCCACTGGTTTTGAGATTCCATAAGGATCCATATGTAAGTGTAAGTCTCCACTTCTCCAAATTTATGTTCTGTCATACAATCTAATTCAGTACAACACCCTTCTTTTATTTACAAGAAAATTTCCCATGACTTTTCCGTTTGACATCTATTTTTGAATTCCAACAAGAAGCTGGGATGTCTCATGAATTTCAAGCCTGAAAGGTTCTTGACAAGCCACAAAGATGTTGATGTAAAGGGTAAGAACTATGAGCTCGTCCCTTTTGGTTCTGGAAGGAGAGCATGCCCTGGAGCCTCACTGGCTCTGCGTGTGGTGCACTTGACCTTGGCTAGACTCTTACATTCTTTCAATGTTGCTTCTCCTTCAAATCAAGTTGTTGACATGACCGAGAGCATTGGACTCACAAATTTAAAAGCAACCCCGCTTGAAGTTCTCTTAACTCCACGTCTAGACACCAAACTTTATGAGGACTAGATTATATATATTAAGCTAGTTTTCTCAAAATAATGGCAGGAAGCCTCTAGGTTCTTTCCATCTGGTAATAACAATATGTTTAATAATGGAGCTGCTATTTAGTAATCCTATAAGGTATAATAATTATGTACTTATGGTTCACTTTTTAATGGAGCTGCACTGTATTATACATAATAATTCTGTACTTGTGGCTTCCCATTCACCAATTCTGCTTTCTCCACGTACCTTGTGTCTTTTATATGTCATCCACAGACACGAAAACGCCAGAGAACCTGTTAGAAGCTTAAGCTTGATTCTTCATACCTTATCTTCCTAACACTATCATCTATTTAAGCGTACAAATGCTGATATGCAATCAAATTGTAATTGCAAGTTGAGGGACTGGCTAAGTAACGGTGACATAAAAATGCAAACATCACCAGATTACTTTACCATGTGAAAAAATGAATTTGAACATTATACCTAGATCAACGTGGCATGTGCTTACGGACACCGGCATACATAACCACCTGCAATCTGCATGTGCCAAGTGCATCTTACAAGTGGAAGGAATGTTTAATGTTACTCCCACTCAGCAGTATATGTATACGGATAGAGTTCATGTCATAGACTAGTATTGGCATTTGATGTTTGATCTTGGAGGACTTTTGCACCTGGGGGAGTGTATTAAGGCATGGTTGAAGTGTAGCATACTTATATGATTCAAAATCTAGTTTATGGATTCTGACCATCCATTCTTTTTCTCTCTTCTAATGTAGGACTTTCCACTTCATTCACATTCAGTTAATGTGTTTCCCAACTGCTATGACTTACGATCTGAATTAGCAATCAATGAAAAAATGAACTCACCTTAGTGTCATACAAAAATTACTCACTTGCGCTAAATTTGGTCTCTCATTGTCTCACTTAAAATTTTCCTTTCCCTTGCGTCATACAAAAATTACTCACTTGCATTAAATTTGATCTCTCATTGTTCCACTTAAAAATTTTCTTTCCCTCGCGTCAAGGACTCACTGAACATCTTAAGCATGATGGTCCAATAATAGATGACTCAATAGATCCAATAATTATTGGAATAGATTGTGATAATATTTTATATTTGATTTTAACCTAATTCAAAATACAAAATCAATTTTTCTAAGGTGAAAATTATTCTCATATTTTTGTCATATTATTAATTGAAGTGAGATAAACGATAAGAGATAAATAAAGTCTCTTAAACTTAACACTAAGTAATGAGAAGCCATTGGAGAACAAGAAAAAGTGAATAGAGATTTTTCACATTTTGTGGCTGAGGACATATGCCAATACAAGGGAAAGAGGTTAACACTAATTGGATTGAATCTTTTGCTTAATATTTTTTCTTTAACCCAACTCATAATTTCCTATTATGTTTGTTTTACAAACTTTTACATGACATCAGAGTGCAAATGACATATCAGCATGTACCAGTGTAAATGAAAAAAAAAAACCCAAATAATAAAAAAAAAGGACTAACGAGAGTTAAGAAGCACAAATCCGGGTAATAAAATAAAAGAAGACATACACATAAAATCTCATAGACTAACTTGAGTACAAATCCTAAAAAGAAAAATCTTTGGACTTGTAGTGAAGTAACTTGTGGCCTACTAAATGATGGTACGCAAGTCACAACTGAACATATACAATTGAATTTGAGGAAAATTATTCGATAACAAGACTCATATCGAACAAATAAAATAATTTAAATTTTTTTATCAACATTTTTCCTCTAATCCAACTCACAATTTCTGATTTACAAACTTTTAAGTCAACAATGGAGTAAATTTTTTTTATAAACTTAGTAAACAAGTTGGATGCAATAAACCAATAGATTCTTGATACATTATTTATTAACATTAGTTTACACTATTAATTACCATTAGTTGATGACATTTTAATAATTGATTGGCTTAATGCACTTGACTGCAGAAAAATTTATGCAAGTATACTTGGACGAAAGGAAGTGTTATTCTTAATGCTATTTCGCTGTGATGCGGGCGGCTATTTATTGGCTTAAACTCAGAGAAGCAATCATAATTTGTCAAAGGAACTTGTTCGATTATCTCTTCAAATTGGTCAAATTTGTTTATAGTTGATCCTTGTTAACCGGCCAAAAACAATAAAATATTTGAAAGCAGCAGCAACATCATGGGATTTTTGACTTTGACATAATTTAAATATGCCTTCAGCAATAACAGTAATCCGAGAATTTGAAAGAAATATACAAATTTGGAAGCATCATATAGTGTTAATAATGAGAATAAGATCTGTAACATGCTTGGTCAACTCATCTGCAGCTCTTTTTGTGGCAAGCAACGAGTCCATAAAACACTAAGCATCTGATTGACAAATATGGAGCAGCTTTTACTGTTAGGATGGGTCAATTAGAGTTCTGATTTTTAGCAGTTAGGAATTGGCCAGAAAGTATTTCACTGCACACATGATGAATCATTTTCCAACTGAACGCTGTCACTGTTACTGCTTCTGAGCCACTATACTATTCCTGGGCTCGTGCCATGTTTGGATTGGATTGGCAATTAGGCCCATTTCTGCTGCGAGTCTCTCGACAATTTCCAAACCTTCTTATGGTTAAAATATGAATAAATAACTAAGTAAAGAGAATAATACATTGACGTGTGATAATAAGAAAATAATGAGTTTTTCTATCATAATAATAAATAATTAAAAAAAATAGAACTAATTTGTTTCTAAAGTTTAAAAAACTAACTTGTTTCTAAAATTTACAAAACTGACTTACTTTTAAAATTTAAGAAACTGATTTGCTATCAAAGTACTGACTTATTCCTAAAGTTTACGAAATCGACTTGCTCTTAAAGTCTAGAAAACTGATTTGCTCTTTAAGTCTAGGAAACTGACTTGCTCTTTAAGTCTAGGAAACTAACTTGCTTCTAAAGTCTAAGAAACAGACTTATTCATAAAGTCTAGGAAACTACTTATTGATTAGGATGCTTATCTAATAAATTGAAACAATAAATTAAAGTGCAATTACAAAAGTATATTTTAACACTCATCCTTGCACTAGGAATTGCAAACTTCAAATTTGATGACAAGTAGTGACTTTGTAAACATGTCAATCAATTGTTCTTCAAGCTTGCAGTAAACTAAGTTTACTTCTCCACTTTGTTGTACCTCCCTCAAGAAGTAGAGCTTGATATTGAAATGTTTAGTCTTCCCATGACACCAGATTGTTTACAATTGCAATTGTTGCCTAGCTGTTAACAAAAATTTTAGTTTTGTTTTTCTGCTACATATGTAAATCATGTAAAATCTTCTTCAACCATAAAGTTTGATTTATAATTGTTTTTGCAGTTATGAATTCAATCTCAGTGGATTGTGCTACAATCTCTTGCTTCTTTGTGCACCATAATCGAGAGTGCTTTTAACGTACCTTAATATTCTTTTTGCTTTTTTATTTATTCATATTTCTGCTATAAAACCAACAATTGATATTAGAGTTCTCTTCTTAAAGGATTTATGTGTGTTTTAAATTGTCATAGATTTTGAAACAAGTTTTTCCCAAGTTGTTCTCCTAGTCTTTGATGGGAAAACTATGATTCTTGCACTGTTAAAATGGAAGCTTCCCTTGAGGCATTGGATCTTTAGGAAGTTGTAGAAGAGAATTATGACGTTTTTCCACTGCCAGACAATCCAACCATATCCCATAGTAGAAGTCACAAAGAAAAAAAAAAAGAAAGGCAAAGGTAAAGGCATGTCTATTTGCTGGTGTCTCTCAAACTATCTTCACAAGAATCATGACTCTCAAATCAGCAAAAGCAATTTGGGATTATCCGAGGGAGGAATATGCTGGAGATGAAAGAATATGAAACATGCAGATGCTTAATTTAATGGGAGAATTTGAGTTGCAGAGGATAAAGAGTTTGAGACAATTAAAGAATACTCGAATATATTGTTGGGTATTGCCAATAAGATGAAGCTATTGGAAAGTGATTTTACTGATTCTAGAATAGTTGAAAAAATTCTGGAAAAAATCCTCTTCTACAACTTCCCAAAGATCCAAAGTTTCAAGTTCCATTTTGACAGCCCATAGATCATAGTTTTCCCATAAAAGACTGGGAGAATAACGTAGGAAAAACTTGTTTCAGAATCCATGACAATTTAAAACACACACAGGTCTCTTAAGAAAAGAGTTTTGATACCAATTGTTGGTTTTATAGTAGAAATATGAATAAACAAAATAGTGAGTTTTTCATTCAATCACAATAAAAATATAAATAATTCAAAAAAAAATTAGAACCTGGAGTCTAGGAAACTAACTTACTCCTTAAGTCTAGGAAACTGACTTATCCCTAAAGTCTAAGAAACCGACTTGCTCCTGAGTTTAGAAAAATACTTATTGACTAGGATGTTTATCTAATAAGCTGAAACAATAAATTAACTGTGTACAAAATCTATTTTAATAGCTTCTTATCACTTGAATTAAAATATTAATAATTTTTAAAATTTTAAATTATTTAATAAAATATTATCATTTATTTAATACTTATTTATTTTCATTAGTATTTATATAAATTTTTAAAAGTGAAAGTAAAAAAATGCAAATTTTAGTTATGGAGAATTCAAGTGTCCATGTAATACCTCCACTTCATGTACAAGTTCCATGCGAATAGTGCAACTATTTTGAATAGGATTCATCACATTTTTTATTTATTCTTTTTAAACTACTCATATCTCCCCTGATGAGAGAGAAATTTAGTTGACTTATCATAAAAAGTAAGGTGCAAGGATAGCATATAAAAATAAGAATAAATATTTTACATATAGAAATAACAGTCATTTTTAATAAATTTATTGATTCGTATAAAAATTATCAAATAATTTTTAACTGGTTGACTATGCAAAATAATTTATACAAATTGAGTATAGAAATTAAACTTATAAAATAAAAGAGAGAAAAATATTTTTTATTTTCATTATAATTTTTATGCTTATTTTATATTTATCTAATTGATAATACATCTGTTAATAATATAAAAATAAGAAGATAATAATAGGGAAAAGGATCGTCCATGATGTGATTAAAAAAAATAAGTATAAAAAAAAAAAAAGAAGATTGATGTAAAAAAAAAAGTTGGTGAAAGTGACATTATTAATTTGACATGTATGCATTCTTATCTGGTTGAGTCGTATGAGCATGCAACTGCGGACCCTGTCCTTGAATTTCTCCAAAGGTGACATTTAGCATACTAGGAGCCGTTTTGGCCCTGCCCATTATAGGCCATATTATGCACGCCTTATATGTGGCCGGCATCAAACCAAACTCACGCTTCAGACAAATATGGACCCCTTGATTATGCCAAAAAGCTTGTGTTCACTGAATGTCCATTGTTCAGAAAAAGTTAGGTCATGTGCACGATGCTCTAAATTGAAGGGACTAATACTGATTTATGGTTTCAGCTCTAGATTGCCTGCCCCAATGGGCATCTTCACTCAGCCGGTAATACTTTGTATCTTCCTAAATGAATTCCCTGATACACCACATGGAAAGCCATTACTATAAATAGTTTAAGCATTTATTTTGACCAAACCGATACATGGATAATGCTAAAATGAATCAGTCTTCCACTTTGATATTATTATCTTATACATATATATTACTACTACTTATGTTAAAGTAGTTTTCCTTTTTAAAATAAAATACGAATACAAAAATCTCCTAGCTAAAAGTTATAATATTAATTTATGACTAAATCACGGGGTAAAATTCACTATATTAACATCAATTTTTTAGGTTTTCCCGCTCATCTTCATAAACTTAATTAAAGCTAGTTGCAAAATTTGTCCTTCGCTTGAGAATAATCGAGGTCAATGCTAGCAGTTAGATTAAACTTTTTTAATTACGAAAGAAAATATATTTTTTAGTCTCTATAGTTTTTGTTAAATACGATGAAGGTATGTAAAAAAAAATATGATTAAGATTTATATACTTTTTGATATGAAAGATGATATATATATATATATATATATATATATATATATATATATATATATATATATATATATATATATATAAAAGTTTAAAAACAAATTCATTGATATAAAGTACATGAATCTCAACTATTGAAGGTATAGGAACTAATAGTATATTTCTTTTTCTTCTAATTAAGAAGTTCCTAGGAACTTCTATAAAGATTCTTATATTTATGTGGTCTTTTTTTAAAACATGATATTTGAAAAAATCCAAATCTCACATTATTATAAATAAAGTTTAAAAAAATATATAAATGAAAGCAATTATTATTTTATAAACTGATTTTATAGAGTAGAATTAAGTTCAAACTCATATTTTAAGATAAATTCACTATAAAATAGTATTAGAGCCTATCTTAAATTTATTATTAGACCATATACCAAATTAAATAATGGTGGGTGTTAAAACGTTTAAAGTGTATCAATCTGACTATCTTGATTGGCTCATCACAAGTTGATGAAAAAGTGAATTAACCCAACTTGATTTACTTTTTGGTAATCCAATAAATTATTAACTCATCACAATAAGAGATTATTAAGTGGTCCAAGACAACCACATGATTCATGATCCGAATCAATCTTTTCATAACATGTAATTAAATGTCATTAACTTTTTTTTTTAAGTTAAAAAACTTAAATATGTATCATATCAAAATTAATTGAGACCAAAGATAGGTATGGTCGAGGACTACCTAATTATTTCTCCACCTCAACCCATCACAGGTTAGTAGGTTATATGTGTTGGTTCACCTAATATTAAAAAATAAAAATATAAAATAATGTATATCATTTTGTATTATCAATATATAAAAATTGAACTCTATAGATCATTTGTTACAATTTCTACTAAATTTACAATTATATAACATAATTAGTAAATTACAAATAATAATTTTATTTTAAATATATATCCCTAATTTGATTAGAAGAAAGTATTATTTTTAAATATATACTCTTAATTCACGAGTCAATCCAACTAACTACAAGTTCAACTCAAGTAAGAAATGAATTAAGTGAGTCAGGCCAATTTTATTTGATAAACGTGATGAATTATATTTTTTAACTCGACTCAGACTGAATCTATGATAGACTGAATTGAGACATGAGATAGTGTATTGAAAAAAAAAAATCAAATTTTTTGTGAATTAAAAATAAAATAAAAAAATATATAAAAACAAAAACAATTATCAATTTATAAGTTAATTTTAAGAGAATTTGAGTCTTGTGATGAATGTACTGCAAAGCTTATTGAACCTATTCCACCAACGTGACTTTTTTTAGTTTTCTTATAGTCACTTGATGACTACTCAATTTTTGATTGATTTTCAGGTTTCCAAATAGTTTCTGCTTCTGTCTGTGAAGAGAATCATGAGAGATTGATGCATGAAAATTTTGACCAAAAACAATAAAGATTAAGATGGAGATTTTACTTCAAGCACAGCACATCCAACATATCCCAGACACCAACTTGTTTGTTGTTACATGTTTGAAACCAATAAGGAGACATAATGTCCCTATAACAAAAACACTGGTCTTAATCAAAGCTTAACTCATTCAGTCATCCTTATTAGATGGTTATGATGATAGAATTAAAACAGGCAGAGGTTAAGTCTTCATATATAATAATTGTTCTTTGTACTGAATAAAGGAGAGTATTCTAGTAAGATTCGGGTATCGACGCAGTGGTGGTACACTTCAAAACTCTTTCCACCGTCCACCGAGAAAAACAAAGGGGACATGCAAGTTGGAGAACATCGTGTCAATAAGAGAAATTATTATATAATTTTGAATTATGATTTTTTTTAGTAGATGAGTATTATTAATTTTTTAAATTAAAAATTTTAAATACATAACACATTAAAATTATGAAAATATAATAAAATTTAGATCACTTAGTAATTTCTCGTCAATATTACCATGACTTAAATCCAATCTAAAAAATTAGAACAAACCGATAATTTAGTTTCTCAAATTATAATTATTAATTAATTTGATCTCTAAAATTAATAAAATTATAAATCAATCCTTAAAATTATATATTATTAACCATTTTAATTTTAAAATCGTAATACACAATTAAATTAGTCTCTAAAATAAATAAAAATGATAAAATAATTCTTGAAATTATTAATCAATTTAATTTCTGAAATTATAATGTTAAATTAAATTGGTCTTTAAAATTAAAAAAAATTAATTATACTTTTTATCCCTAAAATTAATTACATATTTTGTGCATTAATTTTAAAATGTTAGAAGTGAATTTAAATCATTGACCCCTTCCTTCCTCCTGCCACCAAAGTAACTACTCATTTGACCAGTTTGATTTTATATTAAAAAATTTATTGTATTTATCATTTTATATTTGTTAATTGTACCTTTGTTTATTTATATTTGTTTGAAATTTTATTAAAATTTAGGATGATAAATATATTTATTAAATATTTTTATTTTAATAATATAAATTTATTTATTTCATTATATAAAATTATTTAATTAATAAATTTATAAGTATAATTTAACTTATATATAATTTTATATTTTTTAAACTATCTTAATTTTTAATTTTATAAAATAAACATAAACATATTGTTGGAGAATCAAAAGTGTAGTAATGATATATAACATATTTTATATATAAACTAAACGAATCAAATTATCTAGTAACTTCAGTAGTTGTAATTTTTGTGAGAATGAAAAGGTCGAGGATTTAAACCTGACCTCCAACACTCTTGTTATTTTTTAAAGGCTTAATTTCATTTAAGAGTAAAATGCACAAGAATTTAAAATGAACAATCAATTAATACTGGAACAAATTTCAAGAAACTATATAAGTTAGGATCAAATTGTACATATAAAAAAAAACCTTAGGGATGAAATTTAAAATTTTTAAAGTTAAGACAAAAAAATAAAATTAAGTCTTTTTAATTTTAGAGATTAATTTGATTGACTATTATAATTTTAAGAATGAAATTAATTGATAATATACAATTTTGATGACTATTATTTTATTTTATTTATTTTAATATTATTAATTTAACCATTTATTATAATTTTATGAACTAAATTGATTAGTGATGTATAATTTTAAAAATTATTTTATCATTTTATTATTTTTAAAAATTAATTTGATTAACCATTAAAATTTTAGGAATTAAATTGATAAATTTATTATATAAATTATTATATAATATAGACTAACACATGTTTATAATTTTGATTAATTTTTAAATGACATATAAATAATTTTTTAATTTATAAAAAAATAGTAACACTTGTATCTGAAAATCTGAAAATTGATCGAAGTCTTAATTATGTTGAAACGTATTATAATATCTTGCTAAAATCTGTGTAAAGAGTTTAAATAATCTATGTGAATTCTTATATTCAAATATTTATTGTACATAACTGTTATTTGAATTAATATCTATTTTAGTCAACTAAATATATATTAGTATTGTTTAGCACAATTAAATAATAATAATAATAATAATAATAATAATAATAATAATAATAATAATAATAATAATAATAATAATAATAATAATAATAATAAAATAATAATAATAGTAATAATAATAATAATAATAATAATAATAATAATAATAATAATAATAATAATAATAATAATAATAATAATAATAATAATAATAATAATAATTGTAATAATAATGATAATAATAATAATAATAATAATAATAATAATAATAATAATAATGTTTGAATTTCTTATATAATCTTTTTAATTTTAAAATAAATAATTAGATACATTTACAATTTTATCATTTTTATATTTAAGTTTTTGAATGAATAACTAATGATGGTATTTTCAAAAAATGAAAATTAGATACTAAAGTAGGATTCTCTGGTGACCATAAAAAAATGTAGATTCTCCATATAATTATTGACGTTACTTCATTTTGGAATTCAATCATGAAATGTATTGTTTTCCTGTATAGAATATATTTATTAATGGAGTTAATTAATCACACATACCTTAAATATCTGTATTGAAATATAAGAGCCTTTAGGTATTCAATTATATACAAAAGGTTATAATAGTTTTTTTTTATATCATGCAAATATTTACTAATTTTATTGATAGAAAATTTTTATCAAAAAATCTAACTGAACTTTTAGTGAAATTTCTTTTCTCTAAATGTTTTTTAATTTACAAAATTTGAATTTAAAAACTTACTTAAAGAAATTGAATTCTATAAGTTACACTAACATAATAATAATAATGTTGGTAATTATTTTACACCAATGTATTCCATAGAATTAATTTTTAAAGTGATATCAAATTAACTGTTAGACTGATCTGATATGAATTGATGGAATTAATCATCACTAAAAATGAATTTGAGGTCGTGTATTATATATGCATGTTGGGGATATGCAATACTAATATAGATTGTGTACGCCGGGAAATGGTATCATTGCGGCTTGTAACTTCAATTATTTGTTAAGAACAAATCTATAGTTTGTATAAAATACAAAAGGAAATATTTATTTTAATTTTTTAATATATGCTCTATTACGTCATGTGATTTCTTACACATTCTTTTATGTGAATACTACGTAATATGAAAATAAATTTTGAATTTAATCATGATTTCAATTATATATGCTCACTCACAAATCACAAGTTGAATATTCTAACCCAACAAAGATAAGAAATATGAAGACAGTTGATGAATAGAAACAATTGTTTTTTTTTCCTTCAGAAAACTAATAAAAGAAGAGAACTAAAAAAGATGTATATTCAATGACAACTAGGTAACTCTAATACCAAATTAACACACAAAAAAAAAAAATACAAAATGTGAAAAGATACATACATGAAAAGGCAAGAAATTATAAGAAAAATTGTAAAATCTCACGATTTATACGAATCACATAGACACATTGATCTAATGAGATATTTGTCATTTGGAACTCAAATGTTAGGAAACATGTGAATTTCGTCGTTGTAAGTTCGTTTACAAGTCAAAAACTATCAACACCTTAACTCTGAAAATTTTTACAATTACAAACTTGAAGGATAAGAACTTGTCAATTCCCTTACAAATTTTCATGTTGTTCAAATAGAAAATTTTAAATCATAAATAAGATAAGATTCTTTCCCTCTAAAGAAAAAGGTAAAATAACTTAAAAAAATTCTTATTCAAAATAATAATTAACCTCCATTTATGACGTTTTTCCTTTCTTATATAGGCATGAAATCACTCAACACATAACTCAATTACAATCCAAAATATGAAAATAATCTAAAAACTCCTAATTAACTAGCAAACTAGTCTTAATTTATTACATGCCCAACATTAATAAAAGTAGTTCTACAGTCTTGCAAGTCCAAAATTCATAATAAATTAATAAAAATATTTCTAAACTATTACAACCCCAAAAAACTTCTAATCTTCCATGTTTAATCAAATAGAATTAAGTCATCCTTTTACTGTCCACAATTACATTTATATGAATTTCAACGACTAAATTTTTCATAGTTTATTCAACTCTCATACAAACCATTACGAACCACTAATAGATCATTTATATTTAGCTTTTTTCTTACATCCTCAGTCTTCATCACCCTTAAATGTCCAACTCAACTAAAGCAAAAACAAATAAAGAAAAAAGTAATAAATCTCCACCTCACACAACCACAAATAATCTCAAGTTGCATTTCATTTTAAGTTTGGGCCAAGTAATCTAGCCGAGGAAAATAACCCATTCCTACTTTGGGGCTTATGTGGTGTTTATTTCACAACAATTACATATTGTGTATTATATTTTTTTTTCCTAAGATTACATGTATGTTTTATGGAATGAAATTCTTTTCAATTAAAAAATATATTTATAGTATGATGAGAATAACTTTTTTAATAAAATCTTTTTTTAAAAAAAAAAAAAGTTCGAAAACTTCAGCATTGATTAAAGAAAATCAGATATGTACTGCTTGAATCAATTTACACGTTATATTGCCATTTTTTTAATGAAATTTATATTGCCATTTTAAAATTGAGATAAAATATAAAAGAATAAAAAATAAAAGATTAAACAAATATTTAATATTAAAAATGATAAAAAAAATGTATAATCAATTTAAATGAATTTAAAATTATAAAAGTGAAGAAAGACACAATATCATTCTTTACGACAAGTATATTAAGAAATTAAACTTGGTAAGACAATAAACTTCCATTTTATATATAAAGGTAAATAAAAAAACAAAAATAAAATGCATAGTTGATTGGAAAAGTTAGACAGAGTGCAACCTTGGGTTTTCCACACAAGTAGAGAGAAGAAATAAAGGCATTGACAGCGAACTTATTTAGATCAAATTGTTGTGGATGATTTGGTTTGAATCAATTATTTGAAGCAAAAGTGGGGTTGCACGACCTTAGGCTTAGAGTCACGACTCTAATCGTACACACACAAAGGATAGGAATTGGATGGCAGCACACAAGAGTGAGTGGTGCCTACAGGGAGGGACCCAGGGACTCGACAAACTTAAATATTTCAAGAGAAACCATATTTATATAAATTTTTACGTAATAAAATAATTAAAAAATAAAGAAATTCAAAGAAAAATAATATTATATAAGTAATATTGCTCTTGTTCAAACTAATTTACACCACTTGATTTTTCACCAAAATTACATACAAGTTACTTTGTCCATTTATTTTGGCCCACTATTCGTTCAAACTATAGCACCAATTTAATTAGAAAAACATGAGTAAATGAGTCGCCAAATTTATTTTATAATTATTCGTTAAAGTAAATGAATATATTAATATAAATCCGTAAGATCTAGCTTACGTAGTTAAGCTGATACGTCTAAAAAGAATACTTACATTTTTATAAACGTAGTCCGAGTAAAATTTTTTTATGATAGATAGTGTTCGGTTTAGGACTATGTCTTACTAACCTGATAAAATATGAGTTAAATTAAAAGAATTAAAGTAAAAAAATATCTTCACTCGTACCAATATAATCTACCTTGGCATGGTTGGATCGTAATAAATCAAAATAACAAGCCTGCAAACTCAAAATTTCGAAATTAATTGCTATAATAATTAATCTTTTTAAAATTTATTTAAATATTATTTTAAAACATTCATCTATTTTAAACAATAGTTAATTTTAAATCTTATAATTCAAGTTTACCTAGTCGTGAAATCTAACGAACAATTTTTCAACCCAAATTGTAGAACATTATTGAGGTGAGTCCCTTGCATTATATTTTATTCACAGGTTTTATTCCTAAAAAAATGAGGAGATATGTAAAGTGACTAAGTGAAATTACAAGGATCTATTCCAAGTTAATTTGAAATGGGTTATCAATAATAAATAGATTTTCACTTTCTCATTATATATATATATATATATATATATCATTTTTAGAGCTTCTTCGATGAAATGGAATTCTTAAAATTACATCATTAAAAAAAAAATTACTAGTGTTTTTAAATTTCAGGTAACATGTCCACTAAAAAAGAGTATTAATGTTTTGACGGTCGGAGATGCTCGTAGAGCACTTAATTGCACTGCTAAGGGTGAAAAACTTGAAAAGATGACCCAACATGAAGTGACACCCTCACACCCCTATATAGATGGTAGACGCAAGGCTAAGCTAAGCAACTAGATAACCGAAACCGACATATATTTTGTTTATAAGTTCTTTAGCTTAATTTGGTATTCAAGAGCATCAGGGTCATGGATGCTTTTCAGCTTAAAACTCTAATTTCAGGCATTCTTGCCCTGTTAGTATATGCCTTGTTTTATCAATTTAAGAAAACACTTGGTAGCAAAACAAAGATCTGTAGTGCACCTCAAGCAGCAGGTGCATGGCCTATTATTGGCCATTTGCACCTCTTCGGGGGTCATCAACTTACACACAAAACACTTGGGATGATGGCTGAGAAACATGGTCCAATTTTTACAATAAAACTTGGTTCATACAAAGTTCTTGTATTGAGTAGCTGGGAGATGGCCAAGGAGTGTTTCACTGTCCATGACAAAGCATTCTCCACCAGGCCCTGTGTTGCAGCCTCAAAGCTAATGGGTTACAACTATGCCATGTTTGGCTTCACTCCTTATGGTCCTTACTGGCGTCAGGTACGGAAGTTAGCTACCATTGAGCTTCTCTCTAACAACCGGCTTGAGCCCCTCAAAAGCACAAGAACGTTTGAGTTGGATGCTGCAATAAGGGAGCTCTACAAGTTATGGTCAAGAGAAGGTTGTCCAAAGGGAGGGGTTTTGGTAGATATGAAGCAGTGGTTTGGAGATTTGACGCTTAATATTGCTCTCAGAATGGTGGGAGGGAAGCCATATGCTGGGGTTGGTGATGATTATGCAGAAGGTGAGGCAAGAAGGTATAGAAGAGCTATAAGAGACTGGGTATGTTTGTTTGGGGTCTTTGTGTTGTCTGATGCATTTCCATTTCTGGGGTGGTTAGATATCAATGGATATGAAAAGGATATGAAGAGAACTGCAAGTGAATTGGACACTCTAGTTCAAGGGTGGCTAGAGGAACACAAAAGGAAAAGAGCTTTGAGTATGAATGGAAAGGAAGAACAGGATTTCATGGACGTCATGCTGAATGTTCTGCAGGGTGCAGAGATTTCTGGTTATGATTCAGACACCATCATCAAGGCTACTTGCCTGGTAAGTAAATATTCAGATATCTTGTTTTCATGCTTTCTACTTGCTACTATAAAGTCTTCCATCCTATCTCATAAACTGTATAATTGATGTGTTAAATATATATTAAATTCTTTCATGTCTAATTTTTAATTTATATATAAACTAACTTTAATTTATAAAGATATTTATTTATTTTTATAA
Source organism: Mucuna pruriens (assembly GCA_025330945.1). Classification (NCBI taxonomy): domain Eukaryota; kingdom Viridiplantae; phylum Streptophyta; class Magnoliopsida; order Fabales; family Fabaceae; genus Mucuna; species Mucuna pruriens. The sequence goes on from JAENHJ010000202.1 coordinate 340,478, forward strand.
ATACTTATAAAATAATTTATCCATGCATACCTATAATTTAAGAATAGCTAATAAGGAACTTTTCGTTAAAAAGAAGAGATAAATTATGCCATATTTAGCGGAGCACTTATAATTCAATATTCGAACCACTGCAGTCTTATGTCCGTCTTACTAAGTAATAAATTCAAAAGGAATTATTGCAACAGAAACGAAGAGTACAAGACATAAATTTGGAAAACAGTTGATACATAATATCTTTTGAATAATGATTCGAAAATGCTAGAGTACAAATTTGTGTTGACGAAAACCATTTAGTACCACTACCACTGATTTCTGTCAAATTTTCTTTTTTTTTTTTTCTAATTTATTGTACAATATTTCGTACCAGGAGTTTTCGTACGATATAACAAACTCTTAATAATTTGGGTATTTGGCTCGTCTATTCAAGTCTTTTCACAAGGAACAAAGAGTATGTCAAAAGCTATTAGTTTTGCGAGGGCACAAGGGTCCACTTGTTTAGAAGAAAATATCTTTTTTTGTAAATCCTTCTGTCTTACAAGATATCAAAAGCTATTAACAAACATAACCGTAGTCCACTTCACCCAAATTTTACGTTGTCTTAAAATCTGATTCAGTACAACATGTTTAGAAGAAAATCTAAGCTTTAGGTGCACATGATCTTTTTGGTTTAACATCTAACACGACGAGCTGGTATATGTTGGCAGAATTTGATTTTAGCGGGAACTGACCCCACAATGGTGACGCTAACATGGGCGCTATCTCTGCTACTTAACCATCAAGCGGAACTTAAAAGAGCCCAACATGAGCTGGACACTCTTATAGGGAAGGACAGGAAAGTAGAAGAATCTGACATAAAGAAGTTAGAGTACCTCCAAGCCGTTGTGAAGGAAACTCTGCGGCTGTACCCACCAAGTCCCATTATCACCCTTCGTGCAGCCATGGAAGACTGCACCTTTTCATGCGGCTATCACATTCCTTCTGGCACACAATTAATGGTAAATGCTTGGAAGATCCACCGGGATGGTCGCGTTTGGAGTGAACCTCATGATTTCAAACCTGAAAGGTTCTTGACAAGCCACAAAGACGTTGATGTAAAGGGTCAGAACTATGAGCTCGTCCCTTTTAGTTCTGGAAGGCGAGCATGCCCTGGGGCCTCACTGGCTCTGCGTGTGGTGCACTTGACCTTGGCTAGACTCTTGCACTCTTTCAATGTTGCTTCTCCTTCAAATCAACTTGTGGACATGACAGAGAGCGTTGGACTCACAAATTTAAAAGCAACCCCGCTTGAAGTTCTTCTAACCCCACGTCTAGACACCAAACTTTACGAGGACTAGATTATATTAAGCTATGTTTCTCAAAATAAGGGCAGGAAGCCTCTAGGTTCCGAAATCGGGGCTTTCCATCTTTGTAATAGCAATAGCATGTTTAATGAAGTTGCACTGTATTATGATAACTGGTGCAATTTGTAGTACTCTGATAATTCTAAACTTCACGAATATTATGCCCTTTTTATGCCATTCACAAACAGGAAGACGCCAGAGAGCCTTGTTCATATCTTAGGCTTGAATGATATACCGCCGTGGTGCATCATGTATTTTCTTTTCTACCACACAAACCGTTTTACAACTCAAATATATAAGTTGACGGACGGACCAACTAAAAGTGATATACAAATTCTATCATCAAGATGTTACCTTTCCATATGAAAAATAAAAAATGAATTTGAACATTACACCTTGATCTCTGTGGTATGTGCTGACTGACTCACCAGCATACTCTAATCGCTGGAAACCTTACCTACTACTACGTGTCTACATCTTACAAGTGGATAGCTAGTAGAAGGAACGATCCCTTCCCTTCTACTCCTAGTTAGCAGTATATGTACACAAACAGATGTCAAGCCATACACAAGTATGAATTGCAACTCTTTCCGCAATTGGCAATCAGTGAGAGAATGAACTCGCCTCGGTGCTATACATCGAGTACTCACTCAAGCTAAAGTTTGGTCTCTCTTCGTTCCACTTCAAAATTTCCTTGGCGTATTTAAGTGCTGCATCAACACTAGCAGGCTCCAACCCCTTCACCAGGGACACATATAACTTTCGTCCTGTAAGAGATGAATAAAGCCTTTTAAACTTAACCGCTATGTAATGGGAAGCTAGCTGACCAAGGGAGGGATTATTATTAATGCTGTTGCTATTGCTGTTGGGACGATTGCGACTGATTATTGGATGGAAATCAGAGAACCATTCACACTTGGTCAAAGGGACTTGTTCGATTTTCTCCTCAAACAGATCAAATTTGTTTAATATCAACAAGAAGTCCATTTGCTCAAAGGTTGGATGAGTGACAATGGTTTCAAAAAACTTCCTGCTCAATATCATCTTGTTAGTTAGACAACCGGTGCCATCCACAGAAAACTGATCATAGTCACTCAAGGAAACACAGAAGGTAACCATTTCAACATCCTCAAACATCTCTAGCCACTTGCAATTTTCTCCTAGTCCCCTTGCATGCACTCTAATTAGTTGATACCTGTTAACCAGACAAGCATCATCAGAAACACTCATCGGCATTTACAACCATGACCTTTTCTCCTCCAAATAATAATAAAAAGAAGATACATATCCAAACACAGGTACATTGTAGGGAACACATAAATATCCTTATGAATCAAATTCACATGTATGAAAATCAGCAACATCATAGGATATTTCTGGCATAACTAGATATGCTTGAGGGAATAATAATATTCCACACATTTGAAATAAATACACAAATTGGAACACATCTTTCTAATAGAGTTCAAGTTTTACACGCTAAACCTGACCATAAAAGCACTCCAATAGCCATACAGTATGATATTGGCACTTCTATCCAACGAATATAAAAATTTATCTAAAATAGAGGCACTAGAAACTGAGAGCATTTCATATCCATATCCACAGAGATGAAAGAAACCTCCATAGTGTCTCTTAAACATCATACAAATGAAATATATTTTATCAACTTCATAAGCTCCTTACTAAATACTTATCCTGCATTTTGTTTCTTTTGGTATTTCCTAGTTTTGATGTGCTTGCATTTAGTTTCAGTAGTGCTATTATTTTCCAAGAGAACAACTATAACAGCAATTGGGTTTTAATCAGAGCCACAACACATTTCTGATGCATAACAGGCACAAAATATTTTTACCTACCTAACCAAAGAATCATGTCGATCAGTAGTGTCAACAGTTTCCTCAGAAGCTGATTGGGGAAATGAAAACTCCACACAAGCCACCCCATTAGATGAAGTAACTCCCTCGGCATAAAGGATATCTAAATCTGAGGGTTCATAATCCGTCCTTAATATTTTAACAGCCTAAAACAGAAAATTGTCATAGTTAGAAACAAGTGTCCATGAGCAGCACACATTGTCAAAGATAAACATATTTTTCTAGGAAAAATAGAAATGGAAACCTAAAAGAAAATAAGGAAGCAAGATGGTGCAACAATAGAATAATATTGATGAAGCATTCTAATAAATAATGCTTAACAGGTGAAAAACCAGTTTTAACTTATCCACATAAACAACTGAATTTGCTAGACTGAAATTTAATTTGTTATTCTTCAAGCTTAATACATCTACCCAACGTTCATTGTACAATAGTCACTACCTCTCCCTGAGAAATGATCCTTTTACAACCAAATTTACACCCACCAGTCCAACACCTACTCTCATTAAAACTTGCCAAACCACCATGTACAACAATTAAATTTATCCCTCCATTGTTTTTCTCATCTTCACAGAAGAAATTAATGGATTAAAGATGAAATCCCTTTATAAAAATGAAAAGTGGTTATTCCATCAAGAACTCAGTTACCCAGTTTTTTAAACTTTAAATGAAATAACATATCTAAGGAGATTCTTAGAACAAATTCACCAGCCTGAAGCAACAAGTTACTTCTTACAAGTAGTTGTTCCTTTGATACTTTAGAAGATTTATTTATGCTGCTTAGTGGAGGATCCCATTATCTTCAATAGTCATTAGTCACAGAATTCACCTTGTATAATTGAAAACACTAGACATTTTCTTCAATATGCGAGAAAAAAAATATACATATAGAAGGGTTTTACACAATTAATTTGACAACAGCATACATACAAAATAAAACAATTAAAGAATTATATCTTACCCGCTCTAAGAAATAACTGGCAACGCTAGGCAGCATTTCTAATTCGCTTCTTCTTTCATATGTGGCCTTAATGGCGGCATCATTCCATAATTCTTCAATCAACGGTGCATATTCACGAGTAGCAGCTGGAAAGATAGCATCAATTTTGCCTGATACCATAGTTTTCAGTAGCCAATCAGAGAATGATTTCAATCTTGGGCCAATGGAATACACGGTCTTATCATCAAGTTTTGGACTAGTTCCTGTAGAAAATCATAATTGTAACAGTCAATCTTTAGTATAAATATGAACAGAAGGAGATAAGAACAGAACTATGAACCATAACAACACCTCAAACAAACACATAAGCATGCTGCAAGCCATTTGGACTGACAAGTAACAACTAAATGGTGCACAATTGGAGCTTTAAAAGGAAGATAGCTAGAATACCAAGTCAAACTTCAATATAAAGCACATATTTCTGAAGGAAAAGTGTAAGGGAGGTAGAAAATGCATCCTACCTGTGGTATCAAGTACACATGATTTCCTTTTTTTTAAATCCCCCAAACTTTCATCTTCAAAACGCTCACGTCCCTCAAGCAGTATGCCAAGGTAGGCATAAACATTGCTCTGAATGGTCAACTTTATATTTTCATGCTCATCTTCTGAGAATGGGACACTTTTGTAAAGAATCTTGGCCTGCCACAAATATTTGCAATTCTATGAATACATTGACTATTTCCAGCATTTCTATTGGTGACTTTGTTTTCACTTTGAGGAAGGGGCTTGTCAAAATTTTATTAAACAATTCCTCAAGTATCCATGAAAATCACATACTACGTCCAACTGAACAAGGAAATACTAGATGACACAAATGAGAGTAACATAATCGTCCATCCAATTAACATTTACAAAGTACAACAACCTTTACAGGATTGACACTATTACTGTCCACTATATATTGGGATTAACTAGGTTAAAAGTTAAAACTCATCTTTAGTGTTTAGAAAACTCAGAAGTTTCTTTCCTTTCAGTTTTTTAAGTGAATTAAGAAATAATTATTTCAGTAGCAGGTGCCTACAGATCATACTTTGTCCAATTTAATGTAACTAATCCAAAAGAAAGTATTAACCATGACTTGATTCACCAACTCAATTATCAAGTAAAAGTTCACCTGCTTAAAAATAGTGCTTGTTCCAGATCCACTGCAACCAACTAAGAGAAGCTTCTGAACTATCCCATGCTCAAGGTAGTCAGGAATTGTTCTGCTAGCCAGACTGGAGGGTTGTTCTCCCAAAGAATTTGAAGATTTGGAAGGAACTGGCAGGGATAGGAAAGCACATACAAGCTTCGTTCCAGCCTAACAAGCAGAAAATGAAAAAGTGTGTAGTAAATAACATATGGCTGGAAGAAAATAAGAGCCAAATGCCTCCCCCACACGAAAAAAAAAAAAAAGAGGTTACCTTCCCCCATATATAACCTCTTGTATTCTTCTGCCCCTCTTCTTGGTAGGAACCATCCTCATTGACCCAAAAATGTGGGTTGCCAGCACACTGAACTCCTGCCAACTGCACACAACCAAAACAGGATCCTTTCAACAAATTTGTTTTACAATAAACAAGATTTGGTTATAAAGAGAGAGCCTTTCAATATGAATTTCCAACCTGCAACATTCGAAGCTCTACTTTTGTTATTTCCCGACCATTGATGAAAACCTGAGTGTTTCCATTGCTAGCATCTGGTTGGATGGGGCCACCAACATTCAGATGCGGACTTATAATTCTGGAAGGCTTCTGTCCCTCCTGTGAAATCACAAACCAATCAGCATCCTAGGTAACACTAAAAAACTCAAACATCATAAAAATCACAAATCCGTGTAAATAAATACCTTCCCCCAAAGACCAGATACTTTATCATACCAATAGTTTCCCGGCTTCAGCTTCTTTGGAGGGTTGGAACAGTTCTGCAACATAACTAACTCCTCATAAGAAAGTGGGTGGCCATTCACACAAACATACTCAGGTGGAAGCTGATTTGCTTCACAAAACCTCTCAGCCTTCATTATCTGCCGAACCTCCAATTCATTGAGCAAACGCTTGAGCATCCGGGAGCACTTCCCCAAATTCGGTCGCTTGCCCTCATCTATCGGGAATCCAATGCAGGTAACACATTTCCTCCCCTCGGGCATGGACCCCATAGCTCGGAGCACACAATTACCACAATATTTCGCATCACACACAAGACAAACCTCCTTCTCAGTGAACCTATTCCCCTTGAAGCACCTATAACAAGAGCCTTTCTTCCCCTTCGTGAGAGGTGCCCTTTTAACAGGCCTACTCGCAGTGTCCTCCACATCGAACTCTTCATCCAACGCATCATCAGAGTCCACATCGAAAGTAACCACAGGGGGGCGTTTAGCGTCGCAATCCTCGGCCTTGAGAGAAGAAACCCGAGTTGAAGGATATTCCAAACTCAGTACCGACTCAGTGGATACCCAATCTTGCTGATCCAACTCGTTGAAATCCAAACTCTCCTTTCCATCATTCGAAACCCTCAACAACGCACCAGAACTTCTCCCTGACTTGTCCCAAAACTCAACGGTACTGGAGCTTCTAGTTTCTTCCAGCACTCTCGAACTTTCGCCCAAATCGGACAACTCGCCGGAGCCGTCGTTCCCGGTCGAGAACTCGAACGCGCCGGAGCTGCTCAGTTCGCCGGAGAGCTCGCCGACGTTGCTCTGCGAAGCTCTGTGCTCGAAGGCGATCACGGAGGTGGGAGAGACCGTTGTTTCGGACGTTAATTTGGAAACCCTAGGTTCGGAGCCGAGTATTCGGAGGGGGTGGTGGTGTTCCGGCGGCAGGAGCGGCTGCACGACCGGCAGATAGAGGGCGTCGGAGAGAGGAACCTGGGAAACGACGGCGGCGACCGGAATGTTGTCGACGCTGATCGGCAGCGCCCGAGGGAGGTCAAAGGTTAGCGGCGGGCCGTCGTACTCGACGGCGAATGAGTACTCGGCAGCATCGGGGGCCGCCGGCGACATTGTAGGAAGCGGAGATGAGGTGGAGCCCTAATCCAAATATGAATAGAAGAAAACCATGAAAGAGAAGAGAAATGGTTATTGATTGGGAGAAATAGAGAATAATAATAATGCAATGCAGATATTAGATTAGGGAATGAATGTGTGTGTGAGTGTAAAGCAAGGAAAAGGTAATTTTAGGTGAGGGAGGAAGAGAATAATAATAATATAATAATAATAATAATATTATTATTATTATTATTACTATAGAAGAGAATAATAACGGTGGAGGTGAGGGAGATAGAGTGAGGTGGGGATGGAGGGTGAAGTGTGAAGCAATGAAAGGGAAAGGAAAACTAAAACGGGACGGGAATTGAGGAAATGGGGGAATCTTTCTTCTCTTTTGTTATTGTGGGGTCTAAGTTGGTGACCGCTTTGTCTTTTACGTAGCCCAGGTTGGCATCCTATCCAACCCAATCTACCTTTTCATTTAGCATAAAAATTGCCTGCACTTGTTTGCTTTTTCATTTAGTTTTCTGAAAAACAAAAAATGATAAAGGGAAAAAACATGTAATGTTATTGATATCTGATATGCCCAATGCTCTGAGAATGCATTCTGTCCGAATCTCATTCTCCCGCCACCAACGCCCAGGCTTTTCACCACTCTCCTATGCTCAATTATTTCCCACAATGGCCTCGCTATTCCATTTGCATGACTTCTTCTAATCAATTTTATTATTCCTAAAAATAAAATGCAAACACAATTTGCAAATATAGTTCATTTTAATCTTTTCTTTTTTTTTTTAAATACCTAACATTTTATTAGTATTTTTAATTTTTATTATTAATTTTAATTAGTTTATTATTAACACAGCTAACAAAATAATAATATTAATTAATAAATTACGGTAATAAATAATATATTATATTCAGATATTTATATTATTTTTTAGATACTTAATTTAATTAAATAATATATTTATTATTTTATATAAATAAATTAATTATATATAATTTTCTTTTATAACTTATTTTTAATATATTATATTACTTTTAATATTATTGTTACCTTTTAATTCATTAATTTACTTTTAATACTACATTTTTAAAACAAAATATAATTTATTTATAATTTTATACTTTAACTTTAATGTATTTTTAATGTTACTTTTTATTTAAATTTATTAATTTTGAACATTTGTAATATAATTTATTTTTAATATATTTTATTTTCCCTTACTTTGTTTTAGAGATCAAATCACAATTTAAAATATATTAAAAAATAAATTATAATATTGTATGTCAAAATTAATGAATTGAAAACCAGAATTAATACATTAAAATTATATCATAATTACATAATTAAATTATAATTTAAAAAAATAAAAAATAAAAATAAATTATTAATTGAAAAGTAAGAATATTATTAAAATAATAAATTATTCATAATATATTAAAAATAAAAAATATATAATTAATTTATTTATATAAAAAATAAATACATTACTTAATTAAAATACATAATTATAAATAACTTAATTATTTTAATTTAAAGTATTTTCATTAACTCGTTTATTTTATTTAATATTATTTATTGAATACGTCATATCATTAATAAAATAATTAACTATAGTAGCAAGAACAAAAAAACAATAAAAAGTTAAAGATTTAAAACGAATAAAAAAAATTGTAATCATTAAAATCAGACAAGTCTATGTTTGTAAAGAATTTAAAACATATTTAAAAACATTATTCAAATTATATTATCATTTTTTTGAAATATTAGATGGGTTTTTTTAATAAATTAATACTTATTTTTTTAATGTATTTAACATAGATAAGCCTCTTTAGCATTTTTTTATACAACTCTTAATAATAATATCATCAACGAGTAAATTTTAAAAATTTTAACTAGAATGTGTTGTTAATGTAAAGTTATTTACCTTGTGATTTAATTATGAATTATGATGTATAATAATAATAATATTTTTTTATAATAATTTAAAAAATATATTTTATTTAAGATAAATTTTAAATTAATCGATAATAAAAAGTATGTTGATAATGTATAAAAAATAAATGGAAAGAATCAAAATTAAATTTAGGGTTATGAGTTAGGACCTTAGAATTTAAAAAATAAAATAATTGTTTTAAGTAAAATTATAAAGTTAATAATAATAATGAGTGTTTTTAAACTTATATTTTATTTTTTAAACTCTCGAAAATTAAGTGTATGGATGGCATTCAGAGTCATTAAAATGTAGTAAATGTGTTGATGACTGACTTATTAATAAATTGTTGATTATTATTTGCATTTAAGTGAAAAGCACCTTTATGTCTTTTCCTAATAAATTTTATGTAATAAAAATATCTCTCAACTAATAATTCGAATTATAGATATTCATTAAAAAGAAATTTATCTTTCTTAACCATTTTTTTTTTGTAAACATCCCTCAAAGGTAAACATTAATTTACATACTTTTTATTTATTAAGTATGACAGATATTAACGATGAACATAGTTTTCTTTAAAATATAAATGGAAAGATAATGTAATTTAAATATTTCCAAAAATATAGAAGTGTAATTTACTTTTATTGATTTCATTAATTGTATAAAAAAATTGAAGATTTATTATATCAATATTTTATTTTACATTAAATGTTAAAATAAATTATTAATTTAAGTTATTATAGAATACTGTAATAATTACATAAAAATTAATCAATTTATCGAGATAATCATTGGTGTTTCATATTAATAAACTATTGCCAACTAATTGAATTAGACAAGATAATTAATAAATGAATTTGATTAAAACTAAAAGTGTCAGATATATTTATGCGGGCAACAGTATAAATTATATATTAGTTTATAAATAAATGAAAAGGTAAGGAATATTCTTTTGAATTGAGATTTAATATAATAATGTATTTTTAGTCTCTGAAATTTGATAAATGAGTGATTCTGATCTTTGAAATTTTAATTCCTTAATAAGATTATCATATTTTTAAAATTAATAAAATTTAGTTTAATCTTTAATATTTTATTCAATTTTTAACATCGAAAACTACGCGGATAACATTTTGTGAAGTAGTAGTAACATTAGATAACACAGCAGTAAATTAAAAATATAAATTCAATCTAATAATTCATATTTTGTCTAATTATAAATATAATGAATGATGTAAATGATATTTTGTGAGGTGCCAATAGTCTCACGTGACATAGCAGTGTATTTTATCATACGTCATGTCATTTGAATTTATTATCATGTCATAAATATAATTTACATTAACTTAAATGTTCATTATTGCACGACCCAAATGTCATTGATTTTAAAAGTATGGAAATTATTCAAACAATCCAAACTACACAAACGAAAGTCACTGATAATTTAAATAAAGTTTTTGGTATAATTTTAATTATATTATCTAACGAGAATATTATATATAAGTTTTTTTAGTTATTTTATTAATTTTTCAACTTCATAAATAAAATGTAAATATTGTTACACGTTATATTTTTATTGAAAAATTAAACCCGTGAGAAATTTTACCTAAACTGAATTGATTGACAAACATAGACAATTCCTTCAACTTTGGTTCTATTGCCGATAATAATCGTAATTTTAATTTTAATAATTGAAAATCACAACGATGCTTCTTAAAAAAATTGATGATCTTGAGATTCCGTAGTGTTCCGGGTAATCTTGACTTGTATGTTTGGGCCTGCCCCGTCCAGTTGCCAGCCAGAAGTCAAAAAAAAAAAAAACGGTTGACAAAAAAGAGCCTAAAAAAAGTTTAATTACACTTTTAATTTACTTATTATTATGAAATTCGAATTTGATTCATTTATTATATTATAGTTAATTTTATATTTAATTTTTTTAATTATATAATTTTATTATTAATTTCATTAATTTTAATTATATAATTTTATTATTAATTAACTTCATATTCAATATCTAAAAAATAATAATGAGGTGACAATATAATATATTATATTGTATCTTCATTTTGGTTAAATACTAGATAAATCAAAATTATATAATTAAAATAGGAGAAACATTAAATTTATAAAAATGAAGAGGTCAAATTCAAATTTTGACGATAATTGAGAGATAAAAGTACAATTAAACTAAAATTTTATTTAAAATAATTTATATATTATTTGAATTTTTAAGTTTTTTAATCTTTTAAACTTATAATTATTTGAATAAAGTGACAATAATTTATGTTTTTTACTCATATAAAATGATAATAAAATATTTTATAGTAATAATTAAAATTTTAAGATATTAAATATAAATAAAAATTATTAAAAACTGAAATAACACATCAATTATAATATAAATATTAAAAATATAACTAAAAGTAATTAAGGTCTTTCATTCTTCGACGAGACCTCAAAGTGTTTCTACAAGCTTCATCACTTTGAGCTAGATATAAAATTAATCATCCTAAAACTTAATTTTTCATTCTTCTACCCAAACATGACATTAATTAAGTTGTAGTATGTATTATGCATGCACAACCTGTGGATAAAATCACATTTATCCTTCTTCCGTAAAAACTAATAAATAAGAGAAAAGAAAGTGATAATTCACAATGTGGAGTGGAAAGTACAAAGAATCGATAGAAGAGTGAAGAGTTAGATGTATTGGTGGTGGATGTGTGAATAAATACTAACTAACTAATGAATGAATCTATTAAAGTATTGGATGGAGAAGGAGCTAGTATCTCTTGGAGCCCATTTTCCGCAACGAAGAGACTCTGGGGAACTGCTCCACACTGAGCCGCGGCAGCGGAGGGTTGTTCGGCACCGCTGCATTCTCGGAAACCCTCCAAACCTTAACCGATTTATCCAAACTGCCAGTGTACAAAATCCAACGACGGTCATTGAACATGGCATCGGGATCCCTCTCCGCCGCGAGACACTTCACTGGCCCCGTGTGCCCGGAAAGAACATTGATGCATGCGTGCTCGTCGTTCAAAGTTCTCTTCCACACGCATATGGACATGTCAGCAGACCCGCTGAACACCAAATTCCCCGCCGTAGCCAAACACAGCACCGCCAGCTTGTGCCCCCGGAGAACCCCCTTGTGCTCCAAATTCGTCGCCCGCACCCAAAAATTCACCAACCCGTCGGATGACCCGCCGTACAAAATGATCCCCTCCCCGTTAACCGCCAACGCCGTCACCGCGCACTCCTGCTTCAACAGCGTCTGCGAGAAGAAATGCTTTGTCCCCTTCCCCTGCACCTCGCGCCGCCAAATCTTAACGGTGCCGTCAGCGGATCCCGTGAATACCAACCCATCCCCCCCCACCACAAGCGCGTTAACGGCGTCTTCATGCGCCGTGACAGACTCTAAACACTTAAAATTCGACGCTCGCCACACCTTAAACGTCTTGTCCCACGACGCCGAGTATATTAACGAATGGTCCTCCGTTATGCCGAGGCAGGAGATGGCGTCGTAGTGTTTGATCCATATCACGTTACGGTGTCGTCTCACTTCCACGTAGTTACTAGGTTTTATCGAACATTTAATGTAGTTTCTGAGGGTCGGCAACGTAGCCACGCGCTTGTGTTGTTGTTCGTTTTTCCCCGACACTTTCCACACCCTGATCCTTCCGTCTTGGTGTCCCGTGAGGATTTTCTCTCCGGCGATCACAATGGCCTTCACCAAGCCGCTGTTGGATTTGAACCCTGCGAACTCCCTTTGGTTCTTCCACACGCGAATGTTCTTGCTATCTGAACCCGTGTATAATAAGTCCTTGGTTGCAGCGAGGGAGTAGATGTGACCCTCTTCGCGGACTAGGGACCCTACCAGAGCCTCGTTATGGTTGGACTTAAATGCGTCTTCGTTTATGTGAGAGGACCATGGAGATTTCGATAAGGGAGAGAGGGAAGGGTCGTAGGGAGCGTAATCTGCTGCCATTTGAGGATCCAAATGTGGTGCGTCCAACATGATGGGGCTGTTTTTTCTTGGATGGTTGTCCGAGTTATACCCATCGAATTCGTCTTTCTTTAACTTCCCAAACTTTTGCCCATGCCCACTACTACCTTCCTCTATGATTCGGCGCACTTTTTTCAATGACCCTACCATTATTATTATTCCTTCCTTGCACTCATGCAAAGTGGAAAAGAAACAATATTAGAAGCATATAATTAATTAAGTTTAACTTTCTTGGTTTTACAACGAGACCTACGAATGAAGGTTGAGGATGCATGCAACCAACGTACTTGGAGGAGCGTTGCGAGGTTTGTATGGAGTTTGACGAGGAACTTGGTTTGGCATGCAATCGTTGCTGGTTACTTTTTGTGTGTCTAATTATGTTATGTAACGTTTTCTGTGGATCAACTTACACAACTTACAAGCCAAACTAATGGAAACCTTGGATGAGGAAAAAGTAAGTTTGGATATCGGGAGAGAATCAAGTAATGATTAGATGATATCCATATTTCTAATCCAAGCAACTGTGCGGTTTTAGATGTATTGAACGAGTAAACAGGTTGATTTGATCCGTCAAACCACGTTTGAACTGGTCAATGCACTAAATTTGCTACCTTTTTTTCCCATGCAACAAAAAGTTGGTGCATTTTTTTTTCCTGTTTTTATGTAAACATTAAAAAAAGTAAACCTCTCACAAGACCTACATACTTTACGTTCAATTATGCCAAAAATGATTATATAGACATCTTTTATACATAGATTTTTTATATATTGAATACTTACCCTTACATCTATTAATTATATTGCAATTTATTAATATCTACATTCTCTTTCTCTCTCTAAATTTTGAATAGAGTTGTGTTTACTAAACTTTTTCATTATGCAATAATTCAACGCTTTTATACTGAGAAATTTCAGTTAGGTACACACTTGGATGCTAGAGAACAAACGGAAAATGTTGGAAAAATATAACATTTAAAATTCATGATCAATAATAGTAATAGTAATGGGATATAATAGAGACATGAGGTCTACAGAGATTTTCATTACTCAAATGCAAATGTTTTGTAAACAACCATAAATAAATAAAATAAAATCGTTCCTTTCTAGTAGTACGTGTGGTTGGAAAGAAATGACAAAGGGAAAGATAATTTTTTTAATTTTATCTTATTTAGTTTAGAAATTTGGCGAAGAAAGGAGGAGGAATGAAAATACTAAGATCTTATTTCTTCGCTTTTCCTCTAAAAATTTTATCCCTTCTTCCCTTTTCCTCTGAACCTCGCCCAAAAACACATTCCAAAATTACATTAAGAGTAAATAATTTTTCCGATTCACATTATTATGTTATATTACTATGAATCTTGTTAATTACTTTGGTGGCGAAAGTTGAATTCCGATGATATTAAGTAAAACTAGAAGGAAACAGATTCATTGAAAGTGGGGAGCTTCGTGCATCTGTATAATCTGTTCTTGCTTCCAAATAGAAAGACGTAGCTGCGTTGCTAGTTTTTCAGAGTATCTCATCGACTGCACGTAAGAAAATAATTTCCACATCTTTCTTTTTCTTCAAAATTAAAACCTTATTATCGAAACAACATTGTCAATACCCCCATAATAAATGTCTTGTTTAAGTTAATTTTTGTTTTTCGGAAAACTAAGAGGTTTTTGGTTCTGTAAATCTTGCTAGACTAAGGTAATAAAATAGATTTGACTCGTTAACCTGGCTCGATAACACATTGAATTAAGTTAGGTTGAGTTCCAAAATTTAATACTAAAAAAAATTAAGTCAATTCAGCCTAATTTGCTAGATTTGTAAAGCTTATAGATTCGTGATGTGGATTGTATATGACATTTTTCTTTAAAAATTATATAAAAAAAAAGTAGTAAGTTAATTTGGTCCGGCAACCATATTAGACAAAAAAAAAAAAAAACACAATCCAATTAAATCTTGGGTCGGCCAGAGTACTTTTATAGTTTCGCAATGGAGTGAGACAACCTATTTTACTAACTATATTGAAAACAAGTCATAGAGGGTTATTATATAAATTATTATAAATATTTACTATTATTAATATTCTTTTTATTTTATTTTCTTTCTATTTTTTTTTATTTTTTCCATTCCATGTTAATAATTTTCCAGTTATAAAAATGTCATACTGATGGTTTCGTATAGCAATCACATTCTTTAGACGTTTGAATTAATTTTTCACATTCACAATTTAAGAAGAGAAATTATCTTCTTTTGAATTTTAAATTTTAATTTAAATGTTTTTACAAATTTTTTAATCAAATATAAAGCAATTTTTCTTTTAATAAAGAACAAAAATTAATTAAAATGAATACATATCCACTAAAATTAAAAATGACAAGCCTTTAATTTGTCTCAACTCGGACTTATAGGTTACTCTCAATGTGAAGTGTTGTCTATATTTTTACTGGTTAAATCTAGTATTTATTGATAAATTACAATAATCGCATAATAATTGTCATCAATTAAAAATTTACATATCTCCCTTAAAATGCTTCAAGTCTTGAGGAAACCATCTCGACCTTGATCTCCAAAATTTGAAAAGATTGTCCCGATATTTATTTTTAAAATCTTCAACTTTGTAACTCGCTAAGAAATGACTCATCAACTTATGACTCGATATCAATGTATTTGAATATATGTGTATATGTGTGTTATCAATTTTCAATTTTATTTTTCTTCCTTTGAAATCTATCATTTGTATATAGAACTCTTCTTACTTGAATTAAAGTACGTCACACATATACCTACTAAACAAAAAAAAAAAAACTAAAATGAATGGTAAATGACAATAAGTGGTAACGAGTGAAATTCGTAGTTCTCACTAGTCACTAGTTTTCAATTTTGTTTAGTTTTCCTTATGTTCTCCAGCATCTCCACGACGATAATTTATTGCCTTGACTTGAAAAGAGTAAAGTGAAATGACATAAATAAAGATATATAAAGAGACACGCCATCAGTTTACTTGAAAGATGAAAACTACTAACACAGCCCATTGTTTTTCGGCTAAGTTGTCTCCATCGAAGAGATTAATATCAACCATTTCAAAATAAAATATAGCACGTGCTTATACATTCTTTATTGGGGAGAGGAGGGGAGGTTCCGATTTCAGTGATCCGAGTGCAAAATTTTGAATTAGGAATGAAGAACTGAGTAAAATTCCAACTTCTATATAGTCATTGCACCTCCATCTTAAAAATAAAGACACTGAATTTACCTACAAATTGGTAGACGATCATACAACATACCATATCTTGGTACAATATACATATAGAGTGAAAAGTATAATAAGAATTACAAGACAACTATTCTCACTTCTAAGAATAAAAATAACAAGTATTTTTAATTATATCATTGTATATAGATAGTTAAAATTAAAAATTATTTTAAAGTCATGTAATCATGTAAGAATGTTATTTAACTCAACAACCATTCTTAAAAGTTACATGACTTTTATATTTTAATTTTAATCATTCATAATAAAACTTAACAATCAAATTTGATTTTTTGCACGTAATTTTACACTCACTTTATATTTTTTATTACATAAGTTATTGCGTGTGAAATTTACCACAGATAATTGTAATATTTAATCTCGGTATGAAATTTATTAAATTACATTATTTAATAAAAGTTACATTATATAATATTTTTTATGGCTGAGATTTCATGTATTATAAGTAAGCAAGCCCTAACAATCTTTATCCTATTAATTAATAAAGAAGCAACGTTAAACAAGACAGAAGACAGCCAGCAGAATCTCCTTGGTGGTTTCATGGTAACGGGCTGAGTCTCAAACCTTTTGTCAGTTAACACGCACTTTTTGTGTCTTGGACGATACTTACGTGTGCAGCCCTTGTTTGAGAAAAACAACAGGCTTTAAGAGAACCCTGAAAGTGAAACCACTTCCTATTGGCGATTTATCCATATATATTTGAACTTGCTCTGTCATTTCAACACTCGTTAGTTTAGCAGCATTCTTCTACTCAAACAAAAACAAAAACAAATGGCTTTCATGATTTCAAGAGCAGAATCAGAGGCGGACAAGTCTAGCCTCAATCACGTGGAGGACAAGGACTCTGTAACAGTTGATACCATCTCAAGCCAGCTCCAGTTGAAGTCATCGTTGACTTCCAAAGCCTCATCGCAAACCCTGAACAAACAACAAGTCCTACATCGCATTCGTCACCGTAAGACCCTAAACAGAATCAAAGGCGCTTTTGAAGGTCTTCTGGGCAGTTCCAAAGGCAACACAATCTCGTCCCAAGAGGATATTTGGCTCCAACAACATGACGCTTTCTCTGCTCCTTAAATATAACCATCCTTTCAACTAAGATATTCCGATACAAACCATATTCCCATGTCACATGCCTATTGACTTATCGCTTTATTCCCGTAGCTACTGTTATTTTCCATTTGCATATTGAATATGGAAGTACGAAACTGTATAATCACTCGTTAGATTGACGAATTTTTTAACGTTAAATATATGATTCTACATTTGTACGACTGCAATTTCATAAGCAGATCTAATTTGTAAATTTAGATCAAATATTAAGCAGCATCGCTTTCCACTCAACAAAATATCCATGTTATATGTGCTTCTTTTTTCTTGTTCTGCATTCACACTCTGTTTGAGATGTTATTAGAAGGTACTCTGAAGAGAATTGGGTGTGATTCCCTCATCTAAAACTAATTCTAGGTTTGGGAAAAAGGGTGTTCTATGCGGTAAAAAAAGTGGCCAATTAACTGCAACAAAACTGGCCAATTATATTTCCACCGTTTGAGATGAAAACTAAAAAAGTTTTTTTTTTTTTACCCACCAGAAAAGACTCCTCTCTCAAATTCGAATGAAATGGAAAGAAAATGAAACCTCTAAAAGAAATTAATACTTTTTATAGCATAAAAAACAAAAAACAAAATATTAAGAAACAAATAATGGAATGAAAAGTTTAACTTTTATGGATTGAATTTTTTTTACGAATATTTTTCATATAATTTATTTCCACTCTTTTCTACTCAATGAAACAAGTTAAAAATATCACTTTTTTTCTTCTTGTGTCTATTCGTTCAAATAATATATTTAGGTTACAATTCAGTACAGTAGACCAACGGCACATCAATGACAGCTTAAAAATAAATATTGCAACACTATCCTCACTAGCCAAAAAAACACGTTTATAAAAATAATGGAAAATCTTCATTTCCGGCGAAGCACCCCCGAACTAGAAAGGAGACGCAACGCTTGGTTGGAATTATTCAAAACTGAAGATGATCTTTTAACTGACATTTTTCTCTCCTTCAAGAATTCTAAGGCACTGTGTACGCATTGAGGAGGACCTATTTCGCTCAAAATAACAGGTTCCAAACTGCAAATCACAACAGTAACATACATAATTACAGGATAAAAAGCAACATGAATGAATCATTATAGGAGAAAGAATTTAAAATGGACGAAATTCCTAACCCTGACTTCTTTAATTTTCTCTTCCTTGAAGTACTGCGCTTTATTTCACCTTTCTTCTCATTAGCGTCAGATACGAAAACTAGTCTGCAAATGAATTATAGCCTCTCAAGAGATTTTGCCCAAACAACCATGCATATTTGGACAAGAGATAAAGATAGATCATACATACTTCTCTCGTGCTGCAAGCATTTGGACAATGTTATCAGGAAGAAATCCTGCAGCTGTATTTGATTCTTGCAGAGGTTCAGAGCCTTCTACATCTTGAGATTTTTCACCAGCTTTGGATGGTCGAGGTGTTAATTTTTGGGCCCATCTCCTCCGGCGTTCTTTTCCTTCACGAACAACCCTGCCAGTCAAAGACACAAAATCATATCAGGCACCACCTGGTTTGATTGTTTCGCAAGAGTATAAAAACAAATACTACAAGTGACTTCAACAGAGCTGAAGAGCATGCAATAATATCTCAATCTCTGGTTTGGCGTAGAAAAAGAGTGATACAAAGATTAATATCTGCAGCAACAATTTAACTGATGCTAAATGTTAGCATACTACATCAATCCATTTTATTCAACGGTTGATCCATAGTTTAAGAAACTAACGATAATATGATATCCTTACATGAATTCGTCAACTTTCATCTCACAGATGATGTTGAGCTGAAAAGCCCTTTTATATATACACCCAGGAGACCCAACTTTGTTCAGATTTACTGAATCTTTTTTCAAACAAATTCTTCAAAGCCATTAAGTACCTAAATGCTAATCGATGAATAAACACTAAACAGCAGAATGAGAAGCTCGCAAAGTCACGTCTTTCAACAGAAGAAAGTTTGTGAATCTACTCAGTAACATTATTTGTCACTACTCCCACCCATCTCCTCAATGGTATTTAGAGCAAGCTTGAAATTATCCCAGAATCTATCTACATTGGTGAGTTTTTATTCGACTATAGTGAATCGTAGTGCAAAGAAATTACAGAAGATACAGAAAAGCAGTTTTTCAACAAAAAAAAAATCTTCCTTTTCCAATTTCAATCTCAACAAATTTAGATTAATAAACTGAACCTCATAAGTAGGTAAACACAGGTTAAAGCAATACCTGGCCTTATTTTCTCTTTGAATCCTTTGAATCTCTTCGTCTTGTCGTATACCCTGCGAAGCGCGTTCTTATATTAAGTATTGATTTTGTACCAAACGAAAAAAAAAAAAAAAGATTTTGATTCGATTCATTGAAACAGAAATAAGAATAGAGCAAGAGACCTGTTCGGTAGTGAATTCCTCAGGGGCGTCGGAATCGTTGTCTTCTCTATCTGACATTGATGCTCTTTCGAGATTCCCTATCACTCTTTCTCCTTTGAAATCGAATTAGTCGATGGCATCAAACACAAACTCTTTCTAGGGTTTAAGCAACGCAGCACCTTGGTTTTATCTTTTCGATTGCCAGCAATGTCAAACTGCGAATGAAACAATTTTATTGGGCCTTTGGGCTCGTTCACTTGAGAGCAAAATCCCAATGGGCTATGATGAAGAATATCTAACTTGTCCAAATCCAGCTTTACAGAGGCCTTCTTCTGTCTAACGGCCCGCTCCACCAGTAAAACAACCGAATAGTGGAGATTTGCTTAAAGTTAACTTATATCAAAATAAATTAATTCATAAAAAAAATTATATTAATTTTGAAGAATTAATTTGTAAATTATAAATAAGTTAATTTTCCTTGTCATCAACACTTGTTATGGCACATGCATGCAAGCACCTTCCTTGTCATCTTCCTCGTGATACGAAGGTCGTGATCATGGGGTAGGATGAGAGAACAATATCCATTGGAATAAGTAACTACCATTTTGAGTAAAAAATATATAACATTTTATGGTGGGAAGGCTAACAAAATATGCATCCCAATTCCATTACGCATTCTTGGTTACATAAGTCCCATTAACTTTTGAAATGAACCACGATCAGAAAAAGCAAATATTGCTACTACTTTATGTTTTATTTGGATAAGTTGAAAATTGGGGGAATCATTCGTTTGAATTGCTGGGGCTTGCCAATTGTCATGCTTTTATTTATTTATTTATGATTTGAACAATATGTTTGATGGTCAGAATATAGTAAAATAAAAATACGATACGAATACAGTGTGATAAGTTTTAATTTTATTTGGTGTTTGGTGCACACCATCTAACTAATTTTATATAGGATCAAAAAAAAAATGTTGAAATCATCAAATTATTATTTCGTTAAGTTACATATATTTTTTTAGATATTTTTAATTTAATTGTTTATTTTTTTAAATTATAAAATTACATTTTATAATTTTAATTAAATTATATAAAAATATTATTTTATTTATACAATTACTTTTTTATAATTATAAAAATTATATAAGATTTTTAAAATTATAATTATTATTTAAATATATTTTTCAAAAATATTTATATGATAATTATTTAAATTTTAATCTTATATTTAATAATATATTTTAAAATTACATGTCAAAATTAGTATAAATATATATAAGATAATATTTTGAATATAAAATTTATATTAAATATAGTTATATATATTCTTCTATATATTATATTTTTTATATATTTTGTATATAAATTATATTATTATATATAATATACTAATCATTGTATATAATATATATTATTGTTATGTATTATATAAATTAATATATATTACTATATTTTTATATATTTTGTTATTTTATATATTATATTATATTTTTAATCTATCATAATCAAATATGGTATCTAAGGGATTTATAACATAAAACACTTTTTTTTTTGTTAGTTAGGAAATACTCTTTCACCCACTCGGTTGGTCTCTCAAAAGATAAAGTAATGCATTTAGTTGTGACTCCGTGTATCCTATTCAATAAATTAAGTTAGCCTCACTAATATATATGAAAAGTGAGAAAGATTCTATCATATATTGTGACACTTCCTAATTCAACTTCTCATGAAGATAAGAAATATATTAGAAAAAAAAATTAAAATGTAGGTATTATATCATATTGTTGTAACAAACAATATATTACAACAAGATATAATAATTATCTTATCCTATCGTAACTTATCGTGCTTACCAAATGGACCCTTAGCTTTTTAAATATTGGATAAGTTTTTTTTTTATCCCAAATTAAAAAGTTTTTTTTTTGTCTCCAAAATGAAAAAATATAACTCCTTTTAGTCATTGTTGATGTAGCTAACAATGTCCACATCATCACATGTCACATAAAAAAATTAAAGCATGTCGTTATTTCTGTTATACAGAGATATTGGATTATAGAAATTTATTTTAAAAAATTTTTGTTTCTTAAATTTGAATTGAGGTTCTTTTTAGTCTCTAAATTTAAAAGTAATTGTTTAAGATGCTCAAATTTAGAAATAATTTTTTATTTTTAAAATTTAAAAATAATAATTTTAGTCACATATGTTTTATTTTCTACAAAGGAATAATATTATGACTCATCATATGATACTTAAACTCACTAATGGAGTAGTGTGGATTAATAAATAGTATAGTTAGGTCTCTTTGTCGTCATAACGACATTCTTTTGCTCTCTAAATTTGCCACATTAAAAACCTATAATATTAGAGCATGTAATTAGATAAAGAAAAACATAATTTTAGTTATTTAAAATGACTCAAAATAAACACATAATCTTTCCATATATTTTATTATAACTTCAACAAGTAAATAATATAACAGGTGTTCTAAATTTATATAAAACATATTATTCATTACTTAAAATTTTCTTATATTTGATATCAAAGCCAACTTTATACAATTTAGGATATGATGTTAAATATTCTGGTATCTTTTATTTAATAATTTTTGTTTGCCTCTATTTATTTATTTTTTGATAATTTTCGTTTTGTAAAATATTTGAATAATTATTTTCAAAACAAAAAATTGGAACTCCAAATATATAGAGCATTATCGTTTCAATTTGAAATTCGAGTGTTAGGAAAATTGTCACGCTGCCTAGGTTTAATTTCTACTTTGGTTTTAATTGCAATAATCTTGTTGTGCGGACATATAGTTGCCAGATTACTTATTTTAATTTTGGTGTGATTCTAATTGATTTTGATACGCGGCTAGATTGCTAAAGTTGCTATGTTTTTTTAATTGCTATTAGTTTCAATTGAAGGGCGCTTCTGCCGTAATTCTGCACAATTGCATGATTAATGTTTTGATTTCGAATGTTTAATTATAATATTAAGTTGGTATATTAATTGTTGGCTTGATTTTGATATGGATTACATTTTTATAATTGCTATTGTTATAGCACATGATTTTGAATATGCAATTGCTATTAATATACTTGTTATTTATTTCAATTGGATGGTCTTATTTCCATTTTAAGTTGACTGTGGATACGTTTTCATAATTATTATGATTGGTACTGTTACGGAATAATTGTAGCAATTTTTTTAATTGCCATAAATTTATTACCGTTCAATTATTATATATCGACATTTAATTGAAGTGAATCGTTATCGTTCTTTATATGGGTTGCTTGCGATTGTTTACACTACCTTTTGCGATTTTGCAATTAGAAAAATAAAATCAATGAAAGGAAGCAAGCCTACTATGTAGGGATTTAAACACAGGTGCACAAGGTAAACTGAAAACACTTAACGAGTGAACCAATTCTGTTACTGTATTGTTGTTGCGTTATATGTGTCCAAATATAAATGTATGTTAATATTTCTTTAACAAAATATATTTCAAAGTTGATGAAATTTCTTTTCTGTTGTGCTTGATATTATGCCACTGCACGTTCACACGCAACAATTTACACATGATATTGGATGTTGGGACTTATTCCAATGTTGTATTGGGAAAAAAAACGTTGTTAAGACTGACGTGTGCACAAGATTACAAGATAAGAAAGTTTAATTATTACACCAATATGTGCTTTTATGTACATTTTTAAGGTTGCAATTACATATTTCTTGTCTTGTTTCCACTACTGTAAATTTGTACCCTTATTATTTAGTTAGAATATTAAATTTTTTAATATATTGTTATTTGAGATTGTTTAAGTGAAAAACAAGATGAAAATGTTATTGATAATTGTTACATGACCATTTTATAATGTATTTGTCTTTTGATTGAGTCATGATTTTATGCAAGAGAAAGTTGATTATTATGCAAGATTTTGATAGATTACTATAGGTTGTTGCGACTAAAGTAGGACCATTTAGATTAGTTCATAAAGTTCTTTGTATGATCTAAGGAATGTTTTTTATTTTTGTGTGTAATTGTCGGTTTCGAAAGAGTTGTTGTATATTTGAGTTAAAAGTGAATTTAAAATTGGAGTGTTACTAAAAAATGTATTAGGTTAAAAGATTTGTCTACCCAAAAATCACGGTTTTCTAAACTCAATGTATGCTCATGAATTAACCCAGGTCATGAATTAAATTGTGACATTGGTTTATGCATCCTATCTAAAGAAAATTGTACTAATATACTGGCCTCACTACGATAGCCTAGTGCATTTATGTTTTGTCTTAGCAATATATTTTTGAGATGGAGTTATTATTGAGCTATGAAATTTGTCTACTCAAAGGGGATAACTTTCTAAATCCAATATGTACTTATAAATTAACCTATATGATGTTTTGGCTAGGGTTATAACTTTGGTTAGTGCATTTTGCTCAAAGGTGAATGTACTATTATATTAGCCTCAATATTAATAAATTGTTAAAGTATTGAGTTATATCTTGTAGTATTATATGTTTCTATTAACTCTTGGTAAGGTGATAGTTGTTTTACAACTCATGCTTTTGTATCTTTAGAAGGGTTCGAGATATTGAGAGAACCAAATCTAAGGAAAAACAAACCCAAGTAAGGAAATGATCATGAATAAATTGTCAAGTCACTGGGATACGTATGTTTAGTCTTAAGATCTATATTTGAATTTGTTTTGAAGGACACCTTTTATGTACCTTCTTTTAAGATAAATTTGATTTATGTTTCTTGTTTAGACAAACTTGGTTTTAGTTTTACTTTTGGTGATAGGAAATAAAATTGATGTTGAACTCCCAAATTATTGGTTATGAATCTTTAGTGGATGGTTTATACAAATTGTCTTTGGCTTCTAATGATATTCCTTCATCTTTGGTTGTGAAAATTTTGCGGCTAAAAGATCCAAGATTAGGGAAATCCTTTATGTTGTGGCATAAGTGTTTAGGTCATATTTTTATGGAAATAGTTGAGTGGAAGACAAACATTCTACCTTCATTGAATTTTTATGATTTGGTTACTTGCATAGTTTGCATTGGGGAAAGTTTACTAAGATAAAAAAGAAAAATATAACTAGAAGTTTGGATCTCTTAGAGATAATTCATGTGATGGCTTCTTAACTCCTACAATTTCTAGTAACAAAATTTTCATTACATTCATTGATGATTTTTCTCGATATGACTATCTTTTTTTAATTAAAGAACAATCTAAAGTACTT
The DNA here is from genome assembly GCA_025330945.1 of Mucuna pruriens. Taxonomy (NCBI): domain Eukaryota; kingdom Viridiplantae; phylum Streptophyta; class Magnoliopsida; order Fabales; family Fabaceae; genus Mucuna; species Mucuna pruriens. The sequence goes on from JAENHJ010000202.1 coordinate 365,580, forward strand.
GAGAATTTCAAAATTTTTTTAATTGGAGTAGAAAAAATAGTTGGTGAAAATGATAAAGATTATAAGGTCTAACTGTGATGGTGGAGAGTATTTATGGTAAATGTCATACCATTCACCTTATACTTGCAAGATTGTGGAATAGTTTCACCATGCATCATGCCTAGGAACCCTAAACAAAATGGTGTAGTTGAAAGGCATAACAAAACACTTGAAGATACGATAAGAAGCATGATAAGTAAATGTAACTTGTCAATCTTTGGGGTGAAGCCCTAAAAATGACTTTTTACATTCTTAATAGAGTTCCTAATCAATTCATTCCTAAAATTTCTTTTGAACTTTAAACAAAAAGAAAACCCAACCTAAACCATTTTCAACTCTAGAGTTGCCTAGTTGAGGTGAAAATTTATAATCTTTTATAGAAAATAGACAAACTCCAAAATGAGTCATTGCTTTATCATTAGATATTCAAATTGCATTAAAGGATGCATGTTCTTTTGTCCTAGTAAAGGAAGAAAAATTGTAGAATATGTAAATGCCAAATTATTGGGATTGAAATACCTAACTAGTAAAAATCTTGTGAAAGATGGTATATAGTGACAAACACATTGACACAGATTTCATGTTGCCTAATTCCTTAACCATGGAATTCAGACATGTTATTTTATAAAGATATGTTGAAAGCATGAGCATTATGAGTTCTTTTTGGTATGGTGAGAGCTTTAATTTTATATTATTTCCTCTTTTCTGTTTTTGGATCCTTATTTTGAATTTTAGGAATTAATGAATTGATAGCATTTTATATTTGATTCGATGAAAAATTATGAGAGATGAATTTATTATGATACATATATGTACATATATGTCAAGTGTGAAATTATTAAAGAGGAGGGTCATGCTAATGATTGACATTGTATTAGAGTTAAGACATGATATTGAGGCTTGGTGTAATAAGGACTACTATGCTTAGTAATTTCTCTGACTTATAGGCATTTGAGATAAATTAAAGATTAGCACAAAAAACAATAAAATGGTTGTTTTATCGTATTAGCATGTCATTTTCTTATTACATTTCACATTGATGATTAGTCGACATAATAAGTAATATTTGTAATCATCGTGGGTTTTGCGTCAATGAAGGATACAAATATTGATATGATTCAATGTTGCATAACTTCTGTTGGTTTAATTTTTTTTCAAACTTATGAATTATACAATTAATTTTTCCTAAGTGGGAGAATGTTAAAAATATTCTATAAATTCTTATAAGTGGCTATCAATTGTGATATTTTATTTTCTAAAAATGTACTAATATTATGATTTATTAGATAATACTTAAATCAACTAATAATGTGATTAATTGGTAATGAATTTTGTGCACCTAATAGGATCTACATCGGAGGCAATGTGAATCTAACCACTAGACCCACAATGGGAGGTGTATAGGGTTAATAAATGACATTGTTAGGTCTCATTGCCATCATGGTGACATTAAATTGCTCTCTAAATTTGTTCGACACGTAACTAAGTAAAAGAAAACTTAACTTACTGGTTCTCTAGGATCACACAAAACAAAACAGACATACAATCTCTCTGTATATTTAATTATGCATTTAACAAGTAAAAGTTTATTATGGATGATTTTTAGTTGCAAGTTTTAAAATTTTTAAAAAATAAAAATTAGTTTATAGTTTAGCTTTTTTTATTTAAAAAATTAATTTTAGTTTCAAAATAAACTTACTTTGAAAATTTTCTACCTTGTTAAAATTAGTTTAAGAATGTGTTTATTTGTTGGTGAGAATGGTAGTGATGTTGTTGTTGGTAAATAGTGACAGAGACAACGACAATGATGATAGTAATATAAAAAATAATGATAATGCGATGATAGTAACAGTAACAATAATAATGATAATGGTAATAAGTGATGATCACAACAAACAATAAAAATGGTGTTGATAATAATAATAGTAATAATTATGATAGTAATGACCGTAATAGGTAGATAATGATGACATGTAAAGTTGATTTTAGTTTTAAAAATATTTTTTATCAAGTTTTCATAACATTTTCTAGAAACGAAAATAAGTGGTTGTAAGGAAAAATATTATTATCGAATTTGAAGGCAGTAATAGTATTTGAAGAGAGTTGTAGAATGACAGTTACCTGTTGGGATGAACATGTGTGTTCTTCTCTTTCTTCCCATCTCTTAATTTAATTTTGGTCTCCTACTCTGTTCCTCTTACACTCTTTTTCCGCCCATCTCTTTCTCGCTCTTCCCTGTCTCGTTCATTTTCTATTTAGGTACCCACAGCATTCGCCATCTCATTAAATTCTGATTGATTAGCTTGCACTAGTTATCTGGAGAGAGTGAATTTAACGTCAATTGAAAAATAGTGCTTCATAACTTATCTATATGCATAAAATAAAAACATGATGGACAGGATGTAAGAAGACTTTATTAGTCTTGACTAACAAATTTGGAAATAAATGATCTGAAAAGGAGCGTAATTGTGATTGTAATTGACCCGCTATGTTTAAAAAGGGCGATATAATTAACGGTCTTGGCTTCAATAATTTTCATGAATATGGAAATAGGTAAATGGTGAACGAAATCTTGTAACCCGGGCCATTTGTAGTTTGAAGAAACAAAAGCGCCGTTTGCACAAGCCAAAAAATATTATTGCGTGTAACGAGGCCATCATACACCAATTGTATTCTTCTTTTTTCTTTTTATCCAAAAAAAAAAATGTGGAGAACTGAAATGATGTGCTCGAAGAAAGCAGAAAATTTCATTTTTTCTACAGAATAATAAAATTTAAATTTAGAACTTTATATAAATTATTCAAACCTCCTTTTCACTGTACCGATTGTAGTAGGGTGATTTTAAATTTTTGTCAAGGAAAAATACTTAGTGTAGAATTTATAAAAAAAAAAACTTTATATTATATATTACTTGGAATATCAACTTATCTATAATACATAATTATTATAATCACGATACTCACCTTTTGTCTCTATAAATTTTGAATTATTTTGTTTTTTAATTAACATTATAAAACTATACTTTATTTTTTATTTAACTTCATCATTTATTTTGTTTTGTTTTTATTTTTTTAAATATAAAAATACGGGTGTCTTTTTCCTCCGAACACAGTATAAATTACTTTAATGTCTATAATATTTATTAATTTTTTATTAAATAATTTTATTCATAAGTTATAATTAAATTAAAAAATATTATCATATAAGACATATGCGAAATCTTATATTAATTTAAAATTATTTTTTATAATATAAAATTATACAAATTACAATAAAAATATATTTACATAATCTCATTCTATTTAACAGAAATATTTAAATTGAGAATAAAATTATAAAATTATTATCCTATTTTTTAAATCAATACATTAAAATAAAAAAAAGTAATAATTATTTTAAAATATATGTAGTTGTCGAATTTGAAAATATAATTAAGAAATAAAGTGTTATTTCATACCATTTTATACTTAGTTTAATAACTAGTTTTATTAAGTTTTGTTATTTTAATTAACTAATTTATCAACTTTAAGTTATTTTTTAAAACTTCTAATTAGTTTATTCACTATTTTTTTCATACACACTTGTAAAATTATTGATGGTATAAAAATTTATATAATTTATAATGCTATAAATTGATTTTTCTCTGTATTTCTTTTTAGAGTTTAATACACCATCGGTGGGAGATAGTTTTACATTGTTGATCTATTAGGGTTATCATTAGTATAACTTTTAAGATAATTATTGTAAAAGTCATAAAATTTATCATATATGGTGGTTAAAGCTGATGAATGAGTTGACCTAACTTAGTAGATCAAAAATGAAAAATGGGTTGGCTTGACCCGATTTTCACATGGGTCAAAATTTTGTTGGCTCGACTAATTTGGGCTTAAATTCTTTTTTTATTTAAAAATACCTTAATTTTTAATATTGTTTTAAAAAAAATTACTAGACCAAATGGAATCGATTCATTTCGAACCAATTTTTTTGAGTCTAGCCCAAGAGGCTAGACCAAATTATTTGAAGTCTGACCTGACATGCTAGTAGGTCAATTAGCTGAATTGATATCATTTTGTCAACTCTAATGGTGGTTTGTAATTAAATGATAGTGTAAAATTATTTTATACTAACAATGTATGATCTACTTTCTCTTATTCTTATGTTCTAGAAGTAATTTTGTTTCATAAATTTTTTCTAAAAAAATGATTCATAACTTAAATACAAGTTTCTTTTATTTTGAGCTTTAAATTTTATTATCAACTATAAATAAATTATCTTAATATTAATTGTTTTAAAATTTTAACAATTAATGAAAACAATGTTGTATAAAGGTCATGCAAGGTCACTCAACGTGTGAATCAACTGTCACAAAATTTTCCTAACTTAACTAAATAAATCGAGTTTGAATTTTAAATATATAATTGAAATATTTGAATTTTTTTTTTTAGCATATAATGGTCTTACATAACTCAAACAAGATTATTTCTTTTCAATGATATATGTGGTCTTTACTTAAAAAAATCATTTAAATCAAAATTCAAGAATTACACGTAACTATAGTCCTCGAGCATATAGGTTGAAGCATGTTAACCACTCACTTAACTTGTAACATGTATGAGCCACGATCTTTAGAAACATGATCATCTAATATTGTAGGTTTTTTTGCCCAGTCCATTAAAACTACAATTTAAACAAATTTAACTACGAGTTCATGACTCCGCTTACACGTACGCATTAAAAAATAATGAAGGGACAAGGTGTTTTAAACTTTTAGTCAAAGTAATTTAAGGTTTTCCCTTATTATTTAAACTCTGAAAAAGCATTCCCTTCCTTTCTCGCTTGTGCCGCTCCATCCAACTAGGCTCTAATCGCGCCACCTTCGTTCATCATTTGTGCAACTTTTCATTTCATCGTTTCTTGTGCTTGTAGTCATGACTTGTTGTAGGTATGCATATTTTCATCTCATACTCATATAAGAAAAAATAAACAATATACATTTGTTTCTATTTTTGGGCAACCACATTGCATAACCAAAAAGAAGAAATTAGGTAACCTAATTAAACTAATTTCACTTTCCTTTTCAATAATCCAATATTCCTTATTTATATATTTCTTTATAGATCTATTCCAATACAATAATGATTATTCTGATTCACTATTTTAATAAAATTGCATTGTACTTATTATTTATTTTTGTAGATTTAAAAAATTTAAAATTATGTCCAATTTTAATTTATGGGTCGTTGGTTCACCTATTAGGTTGTCGATTATGCACTACGAATGTGAGTAAGCAAAACCTAAACCATTTAATTATCGTTTGAGTTGGGGTTGACCCATTTAATTTAGGAGCCTTGGCAAGTCAAACTTAAGTGAGCTGATTGATTTGCATACTCATTTATACTGACTTAACAAATAGTGGTGTTATCGATGGAATTATCTGCCCTCATGATTAAATGTGGCAAAATGGACTTAGATCGATGGGTCGGGTCAATAAAATTGACTCGACTTTCTAGGTCTACAAGGCTCCAAAAAATTGTCTCAAAACAAATTGGATCTATTTTTGCCTGTCATTATTATTTTCTTTAAAAATTTAGGTGTTCTTAAGCAAAACAAAACTAGGCCTAAATTAGCTCAGGGCGATAAGTCACCAATTTGAGCTAGAAAAATCATGACATGTATAAAAAAAGTTAAGTCGAATTGACCCATTTTTTCTCCTTGGTCGACTGGGTAAGTTGGCAACTCATTTTGTGACCTTACCCTCGATGTTTACCTATATATGCATTGAACAATGTTTTATGATTATTTTATTTTTAAAAAAAATTATTTTGCTCGAGGCTTTGAATTTCAGTGAAGATTTAATCAATTTAAAACATAGAAAAAAACATATATTAAAGATGTGCTCACGTATGGAAAACCTTAATTAATGGTTTCTTTCGCTCACATATATCTCTCACTTTTTGTCTACTCTCCTTTCATTGTGACTTGCCTACCTTTACTTTGATCTATGTATTTATATCATTTTTCAACTTCTTTCAACTATCTGGAAGTGATGATGATTGATGGAATGGAGTCTACCTTATGCGTATCTCTTCTCCCAAATGTGCTTATCCACCCCGTCTCTATCAGGAGTTAGGATGGAATGGAGCTTGTCCTTTATAGGTCCTCTTCTCCTAAGTATGCTTACCTACCCTTGTCTTTGTTAGGAGTTAGGTAATCATCCTTCTTGGGCCAAGAACCATGCATCACGACTCCTACCCCCTGTCAGGCCTCCTACAGGCATTAAATGCTTGTGTATTGTACTGGCACCTCTAGCAAACTAGCTAAGATGAGTTTGGATGGTCAGGAGGATCATAGATTAGTATAAGATGTTTAAGGCAGTCCAACCTAGTATTATATTGTAAGTGGTCCATGTTTTACCAACCGTAAACTTGATTGTGATTGTTTTGGCATTTGAACCCATGCCAAACATAGTTTCGAGGTCAACTTTTCCTCGTATCTCTACTTGTTCACCCGTGAAGCCTATGAGTGCCCCCAAGCATTCCTCCAAGCTTGATTCGGGAAGGCCTAGCTTTTAGAAGTTCGTCCAATATAGTATGTTAGCTGAGCTCCCTTGATCCGTGAGCACTCTCTCCACCTTGTAATTGGCCATTACTACTAAGATCACCATTGGGTTGTCCTAATGGGGTAAGATGCCTTCATAGTCTTGATATGAGAAAGAAATGACCAGATCTTTGGGGCGGGCTTCACCAACTTTTGTTCCTCCATGATGGATAGACCGCCTTCAATTCTTGTTTTCTCGGTCAGTTTTTGGCCTATTCGTACCTCCTTCACTTCCTCCATTGACATAGGCCTTCGATCTTCTTTCTCCTGATGGGGATCAAGGTCTAGGTAGTGAACATCGCTCCTACTAATTACTTCTTTTTGTTTCTGACCTTCCTCCATTCTTCGGTTGGCTCTTAGGCTAGTTTTGTAACACCATCGAGCCGTGTGCAGATTTGCATGTAAGGTCCTTACTTGGTCGACTACAAGATACTTCATGCACAAATGTAATGTTGAGACCATTGCCCGTAGCTTGTTTAAGGCAAGTCGATCTAGTATTATATTGTTAGTGGCCCACTGTAAACTTGATTGTGATTGTTCTCGCATCTGAATCCATGCCAAACGTAGTTTGGAGGTCGATTGTTCCTCATATCTCTACTTGTTCACTCGCGAAGCCTATGAGCGTCCCGAGCATTCCTCCAAGCTTGATTTGGTGCTTGTTCTGATTTGTGGTTTCTTGGTTTAGGCAAGTGTGCCCTTGTGACTTGGCTTGGTTTGGCCTTCGAAGATGAAATCATCTCTTTTTTTGCTTGTAGCTTGTCAGCCAGATCTGCCAGATCCTCCTCTGCCTCTATCTGTTTTTCTGCTTGCCCCCTTATTTCTTTCATATTTGCTGGTCATCTTAGGACTAAAGAGTCACTAAACTACCCTGCCCTTAGCCCATTTTGAAAAGCTTTTACAAAAAACTTTTGATCAAGGTTATATACCTGGACCGTTGCAATGTTAAATCGAGCAAATTATTTTTTGAGACTTTTGCCTTTGGCTTGTTTAATATCAAACAGATTACCTCTATTTTTTTGGCCCGATTCGTTGCAAATTGGGACATAAAGGCTGCTGCAAGCTTGCTGAAAGTGTGTATGGACCTGGAGGGAAAACCCGCAAATTATTGCATGACCACTCCTTTGAGTGTGTTTGGGAAGAGCTTGCAATTGACTACATCATCACCTCTACTAACGTATGCCTGGGTTTGGAAGGGCTGCAGGTGTAGGTGTGGATCTTGGCTACCATCAAAAGGGTCTATCACCAGTGCTCGAAAGTGGTGGGGAATATGGACCCTGTCAATCTCTTATCCAAAAGGTTGTCCCCAACGTGTGGATGGAGTAGCCAGTTCTACTGGCCCGGCCGTCGATCTTATCCTCTCAAGTTGTCTTCTTAACTTTGCCTCTCTTTCGCCTGCCAGTCTTAGGGCCTCCTGGTGACGCTCCTCCTCCTCACAATGACATATCTCTGCTACCTCCTGGCACTGCGTGACTTCCTTGTGCAAATGAGCTTCCTCTTCACTTTTTTCTTGAAGGTTGGCCACCACTCACAACAGATGCTGTAGCATCTCCTCCTCGTCGCTGTTGCTGAAACTCGTTTATTGTCTTGTTATTGCCAAGGCCCCACGGTGGGCGTCAAATATTCACGTATGGAAAATCTTAAATAGTGGTTTCTGTCGCTCACATATATCTCTCAACTTTTGTCTGCTCTCTTTTTGTTGTGACTTGCCTTCTTTCACTTTAACCTCTGTATTTATATCTTTCATTGGGTCATCTTTTATTGGGTCATCTCAACTCTCTAGCAATGATGAATGATGGAATGGAGTCTGTCCCTTGCGTGTCTCTTCTCCCAAATGTGTTTACCCACCCTCATCTATGTCAGGTGTTAGGATGGAACGGAGTCTGCCCTTTGCATGTTCTCTTCTCCCAAATAGGCTTGCCTAACATCGTCTCTATCAAGAGTTAGGTAATCATCATTCTTGGATTAGGAACTATGCATCATGACTCTTGTCCCTATCAGGTCTCCTACAAGTATTAAATGCTTGTATACTGTATCAGTCACCTCTAACAAATCAATCAGGTTTGGATGGGCAAGAGAACCATAAATCGAACAGTACAAAATGTAATTAATTAACTTAATATACACACTTGACTTATATAAAAAAAATTAACTAACAGTTATTTGCTAGCCGATTTTAACTAATTACGTATCTAGAATTATGCTTTTGTTGGTATTTAAATTTTAAAGTAGATGTTTCCATGACATGATGACTCTTTACCTTATGTTATTACCAGTATTGCATAGTTTTTTCACGTGATTCATTAAGACAGTCAAATAATACTGCGTTCGTCTTTATAAATTAAGTTTCCATCCGTAGTTGCCATGATGGTGATCTATCTCAATTTCAATCTCATCCATCCTATGTTAGCCTAAGCAACAGTAAAATATGTTCATAGAAGCATTAACGAATTGAAACTTTACGTTTCTTTATGCAATTATATACGTGATTGGATTTGCCCTCAAATGCACGTTAACAATCATCAACTTGATTTTGTTAAAAAATAAAAAGTTTAATTGCTTTCTACTAAAATTAGTTTTTTGTTGAGTCGATAAATTTATATTAAACAATGCTATAAAATTACATTTAAAATACAAAATTTAAAACATAAATGATGCATTTGAATTCCATTTTAATTAAAATAAAGATCGTTTATAATTCAAACCAAAACTTGTCCTCTTTCTCCGTTTTTTCAGTGTTTATGTTTTGTTGACTCCGGATTGCTTTGTCTCTTATTCTCTTTAATTATATCAAAATAGATTGTATTAAATTGAATTGACTTGGAAACGCAGCCTCCAGGCTCGTGCTGAATGCGTTGTGGTTAATTTCGAGTGGATTTTGGCAACGATGAAATACTGTGTGCCTTTAACTTATCCACTTGAAGACGTGATTCCATGCCTACCATTTATATTACAATATTATATTGTAACAACAATATTTTATTTTTTATTTTCATTTTTTATCGCTTATTTCATCTTTCAATTTCTTTTTCTCTTTTTCTTTTGTTTTCTTTCTTTCTTTCTTTTATCTATTTTTAGTCCGAGACGCGAAGTTATGCAGGCTAGCCTCCTCGCATTCCACTCTCACCCTGTTCTTCTGATGAAAACATCTTCACCTTTATTTTCCTATCTATTAAAAAACTTGTCAATAAAAAAATATCTTCTTTTATATTTAGTTATTTAAAAAAATTCATTTAACCTTTATTAAATGAATATAATTTCATGATCACGAAATGTTATTCAATGTTCCTCTCTTCATGCCCTTTTGTGTTCTTTTTGTAAATTTAAAGATTAAGTTGTATTATTCTTACACTCTCATTTTATTAAAAATGATTATATATATATATATATATGTTATTTTATTATAATAATTATTTTTAAAATTATATTTATCAAAAAGTTTTTTTTTGTTGATACTGTAATTTTTTTTACACGGATATAGAAATTAAACTACAAAAATAATATGTAAATGCATTCATATCATTGTTGGTTTTTAGACTTTTATTTACTATTTAGCCGCAATTGTTACTGTTCTAAAAAAGGCATAAACTGACATTGTTATAAGACCTTATCAATGTCTGTTTATGTAGTTAAAGGAGGTAATGAATTGACAAATACATTTTAATTAATTTGATGTAGACAATTTTATAAAAAAAAAATGACAGATAATTGAATGGGAGTGGATAATCTTTAATTCTTTGATCTCAACTGGCACAGTCGCATACTCACATAAATTATAATAATAGCAGTCAACTATTTTGGCTGTGGTTGCCATCTTAAATCTAACACAGTATCTACCAGAAAAATTCTACCACCACGGCGCGCGGAGTCAATACTCACCGTCACGGCGGCTCCAATTGATTCTCTTATGCTTTCATTTTACACATATTTCCTTCATGGTAGCAAGCAAACCAATCATGCTCCTTAAGCCTTCTTCTGTTGTCTTGCAAACATGTGATTTGATCATACATCAACTCGTCATAACAGAGTAACAAATATATTGGAAACATGCTAGTGAACTAGTGGTCATCCATTTTGTTCTTATAAGAAAATGAGGGTGAATTCCAGAATGAAAAGGAGCGCACCATTAATTTTACACCAGACAAAGTGAATTTTATAGTCAATGTATTATGTACAAACATAATTTCATTTCAATAATTGTAATCATATGAACTCTACTGTGATTTTGTGACAAATATTAGTCATGTAAAAAAATGTTGGTTATAAATTGGTTAAATTAGTTGTTGTTATCGGTTATATAATTTTTTTTTTGGTAAATATCGATTATATTGTAATTCTTGTAATTTCACTTTTTTCAATTTTTAATAATTCCATTTTGTGTTTATTATATCCTTTTAAATTTTTTTTTGGAATTATGTTACCTAACATAGTGTCAGAGCTGTTTGTCTTGGAAGAAATTTCTTTTGTTACTTATTTTCTTTCTTAAGATACAAATATATCTTAATTGATATTCTTCCATGCACATATATTTGATTGTCGTATTTTTAATTATGTAATTAAAAGTATAATTATCCATCAACTGTATAACACTTTTTTGGTTATAAGAATCATTTGTAAAGCAAGCAGTGTGTAGGCCTAAAACCAGATAAGCTCTCTCGTCTAAGTCAAACGTCGTATGATTTGCCTTGTTTTGACTAAAAAACTTACGTGCAGTGCAGGTAATTTGGCGTAGGGAACAGGGGCTTTTTGCGGAGAAGGAAATTCAGAGAGGGGTATATTGGCCATTTCATAAACAAGAAAAGATGTCGACGGGCACATGGATTTAATTTCCAAGATATTGACCCACATCACAGAACAAGTGTGAATGAGGCGAACTTCCTTGTTAGAGTACCCCTCAATTTGCAACCTACTCTTTTGCTGCACCTTCGTTTCATTATTTTCCGTTGGAGAAGAACGTTAAGCAGACAAACGACATCTATTTTCCTTTCCAACAAAAATCTATTATTCTGCTTTACACAATTCAACTTCAAACCCCATATCGGAGGGGTGTGGTGAACTACTACTTCAACTGCTACACTCATTAATTTCAACCTTTGCAGAACCTCCAAGGTATGCATATTTATGTCTCAGTACAATTAATTCAATTTTTCTGTTTTTTTTTTTTAAATCAATTTTGTTCCATTAAAACTTCTAGTTCTATTGTATGAGGCAGCATTTATTGAGATAGATGGCCATCCAACGGTATCGATCACAACCTTTAATTCTCATTTAATCCATCATCTGAAACATATTACAGTATATGTTTCTTCTATTTTCTCAAAAGACCAAAAATTTTCGGGCAATTCAAGCTGAATCTCTGTGTTTATTTTCAGCTATGGAAGGTTGATGAACTGATGAAATTGATTACCCATTTCAAGTTCAATTAAAAATGTTTCTTGACCACCATACAAATCTAGGTATAGTCCTCACAATCTTGATAGCGTGCACAACAAGAGCACAAAACATCACCTGCAATAGGCAATGCGGGGGACAGAAATTTCAGTTCCCTTTTGGATTCTCCGATGGTTGTCAAATCAAACTGAACTGTTCCAACAACGAAGTCCAACTTGGCGAATTTCTGGTCCAAAACGTAACGAACAGCAACATATTCGTCAATCTCCCTGCAAAATGCAACCGCAGCATGGAATCGATCGGTCCACTCTTCGGTGACAGTTTTGCCCCCACGGTTAACAATAGCTTTCTGGTGCAAGATTGTAGACACGCGTTTGGTGGGTGCGTTATTCCGGCTTCTAGTTTTGTGGGAAGCCAGCTAGATGTGGATAGCTGCGATAACAAAAGTGGTAATATCAGTTGCTTTTCGAAGCAAGATGAAGTGGGTGCTGTGACGTACGATGAGTTGAACCAAACAGGGTGTAAGTACTTGTTCTCTGCAGTTTCTTTTGGGCAGAGCAAGGAGATTGCACTGCAGTTTCAGGTGGTTGAGTTGGAGTGGTGGCTTAAAGGGCAGTGTCGATGTTCTGAGAACGCTACCTGCACGCCGGTGAATCTCCACGGAGGGGCCGTTGGGTTTCGGTGCCAGTGTGCCGAGGGTTTAACGGGAGACGGCTTCATCAACGGCACCCGTTGCCGGAAAGGTGAGTTCATATTATAAATAAATTTGTTTATTGTTTTATTATTATAATTATAATATATATTTTTAGTTCTTGCTTGTGGAATAATCGTGTGGTTTGACTGGGTAACTCAGAATTTGACACCTGGTTGCGGCTTTATGCGCTGGCCAACCATGTGGCAAGACCTCAATTTTGTCCCGTCTCAAATACTCGTCTTGTGTAACTTGCTAGGTGCCCATATTGTAGATCATAGATGATAGATATAACACAATTCTCGGTCAATTTCATATTCTATTTGCAGTAGTCTTGAAATTTTCCTTCTTAATTTTCTGGGTTATCATATAAATAACTCGCATGAAATATCCAAATTTTAAACTGGATTTTTTTTCTTTCTTTTTAGCTTCGGAATGACCTAAAGGTTGGTTATCCATATTCGGATTCCTCATGCCTTGTTACCTAAATGGGACTCGTATTTACGTGTGATCTTTAATATGTATTAAATTTAACAAAAGACGGTGATAATATGAAATTTAATTTAAATCTACAATGTAAATTTTTTTCTTACCAAATCATACGTGTTATCTTATTTAGTAAGATTGTTGACTTATCTAACAACTATTTAAAAAATTATAAGGTGATTTTTTATGGATAACAAAAATCTTTTAGAAAAAATTAAATTCTATGTAATAACTGTTTATATATTTAATTTAATTATGTTATTTTGAATAATGTTTTACGAATTATTATATATAATAAAAACTGTTTAAATTATTATATGATAAAAAAATTAATTTGTCATTTTCGTGATTACAAATTATGTTATGCAAGTAATTAGTTATACAAATTATGTTAGATTTGAATTCATTAATTTTTTTTTATGTTTTATAATTAAGATATAAAATAATATTTTTTTATTTAAGTATAAGTAATGAGTTCATATATGAATATCTTAGTATTTATAAAATCTTGAGATACATACTAAAATATTTTTAAAATATCTTACTACTCATGCATGTAAAAGTCCAAAAACGGATATTTTTTAAAACAAAAGTACGAAGACATCATACATTATAATAGCCTACCTAAACCTTACCTGTTCCCACCCTTAAACCATGTTTACTTTTCCTTTGTGATAAGCACTGGTTCATTCAGTCATTCTGGTAGTTGTGTAGACCATAACAGGGCCCTTCATTTTGCATAAATATGGAAGCAAGGGAACTGTTGATAGCTTCTTTTTTTTTTTTTTTTTATCCTGTTTAATTTTATTGATGTTCCTTCTCGGATGAATCCAATTTCATGGAAAGTAGGGAATATTGAAATTGGATATGTTCTTGGCTTCATGTTTTGATTTTTATTTTTTTTTTTGCGGGGTAGGAAAACGTTGTGTTTAATGGTAACTTAACCAAACAGAATCCTTTAAAAATCAAAAGTCAAAATGTTTCGGCTGCATATGCGTGGTCGGATGGATTTGAATTTTCTTTGTATTAATCGTGGTCAAACAGGAGAGATTGGTGACGATGCTTTCTCAACCTGAGCAATTAATATTAGGAAATTATCTAATTTTAAGGTAATTACTTGTAACCTTAAGCATCTGGACATCACCGACAATTATCTTATCACTCCATATTATGCTGACAACGCAAATTGAGTGTGATACGAATAACTGTTTCTATAGATATCTTACAGACATCAGAGCCATAGGGGGAACATTTTCTGTACCACATATTTTTTGCATATTACACGTGTTTGATTTATTTTTTAATTCAAAATGGTTTGTAATAATTAAAACTTTACTAAAGAATTGAAAAAAACTTCAAATTAATCAAAATTAAACAAACAATTTCTGATCAATAACAGTCCTGTGTTCAAACGCTAAAAATTGAATGAAGTTCTTCTTGACTCAATCAAGGAGGAAGATTTTTGTAAATACCGAATATCCAGAATCCAGAATAATAATTATTTACCATCTAATGGTGATATATATATATATATATATTTGTTCCTTTAGTAAATTTTTTGTGATTTTTTAATTGTTTGTCTATGGTTGCCTTGTCAACAGCTTCGACTTCAGTTTGCAGTGCTTCAACCCTAACGTCCGGGGGATGTGGGAAAGCAACCAAAATCGGTGTTGTTGTTGGAGGTATAATAGAAACTTACATCTTAAATGCCTACTCTTCTTTTTGGACTTAACTTCTGCCCATATATTGCAGATTTGTTTCATACGAGAATCTTTGTTAATCTTCATCTACTATTGTTATTGAATGCATGTTTTTTCACGTCCCGTTTCCCATTTCCTGATACAAACATGGACAGAAAAAAGAACTTATGAAATTTCAGATTTGGACTAATGATGCATGATTGTCCATAATTGACAGTGATCATAATTGGAGCTTTGGTGGTGGGTTGTCTATTTCTTCTATGCTACTGTGCGAGGCGGCGTTCTACTTGGTTGGGAAAACATAGCAGAGTAAAGCACCTATTACGTGAAGCTGCCGGCAACTCAAGTGTACCTCTCTATCCTTACAAAGAAATAGAGAAAGCCACAAACTCTTTCTCTGAGAAACACAGGCTGGGAACTGGGGCTTTTGGTACAGTTTATGCTGGAAAACTGCACAATGACGAGTTGGTTGCTATAAAGAAGTTAAGGCAAAGAGACACCAACAGCGTTGACCAAGTCATGAATGAGATCAAGCTCCTTTCTTCAGTGAGTCACCCAAATTTAGTTCGCCTCTTAGGTTGCTGCATAGAGAAGGGAGAGCAGATCATTGTTTATGAATATATGCAAAATGGAACACTTTCTCAGCATTTGCAAAGAGAGAGGAGTAGAGGACTTCCATGGACAATACGGCTTACCATTGCTACTGAAACTGCTAATGCTATAGCATATCTCCATTCTGCAATTCACCCCCCAATTTACCACAGAGACATAAAATCTAGCAATATACTCTTGGATTACAACTTCAAATCTAAAATAGCTGATTTTGGGCTTTCTAGACTTGGGATGACAGGAACATCTCATATCTCAACCGCCCCACAAGGGACTCCGGGTTATGTCGATCCCCAATACCACCAGAACTTCCATCTTTCTGATAAAAGTGATGTCTACAGTTTTGGAGTGGTTTTGTTAGAGATGATAACTGCCATGAAAGTGGTTGATTTTGCTCGACCTCGGAGTGAGATTAATTTAGCTGCACTTGTTATTGATAGGATTAGGAAGGGTTCTGTAGATGAGATCATAGACCCCTTCCTTGAACCGCATAGAGATGCTTGGACACTGTATTCTATTCATAAGGTGCTTGAGCTTGCATTTAGATGCATTGCTTTTCATAGTGACATGAGGCCTACTATGATGGAAGTGGCGGAGGAACTAGAAAACATTAGACGCAGTGGATGGGCAACTATGGAGGAAACTGTTACCGCTTCATCAAACGGGTCTGCTAGTTCATCGCCTCGCCATGGAAGTGAGAGATTGATTATTCCACAGAAGACTGAGAGTTTTTTGCATTCTATGGAGGTGAAGGACAGCTCCCCTGTATCAGTGCATGATCCTATTCCTTGGTCAAGTGGACCCAGCTCACCTTCATCAAACAGCTTGTTGGGAAATGTCATCCCGTGACATATACTTGGCGTCTCCAGCAATGTGAATACTAAAGGCATAAAATACTTAACTTTTCTCATTCGCAGTTGTTGCTATAGCTATTTTTGTCTATGATTGTCATTAGGATTCTGCTTTACTAACAACTTCCAAAGATTATATGCATAAATCATCAGTTATCAATATACAGAATTCACTATGCAGATAAGATCAAAACTATGAATAGTTACTATGTATAATTATGGTTGGAAAAGCCACCTTTGGCTTCTATTTGATAATGGCAGCTGAAGATGGAAATGTGCAAAATTATGGGGCTTTTGGTGTCTGACTAGTCCAAGTTACGCTTAAGTACAAGCAGCTAGAGGCATGTATGGTTTCAATGTGTGGAAAACTAATTATTTGAATTAAATTTTAAAATCAAACCGCTTGATTTCAAAATAGAAAACAGTTTTAAATCGACTCAAAACCAACTTTTGAGCCAAAACCAGTTTTAAACTCAAAATTTTGAAAAAAATTCAGTTTTAGAACCAATTCTAAGGCAATGTAAAACCAGTTTTTAACTGAAACCATGGCTCAAGACCAACTGTGATAGTTGGGGCCTTCGAGATCCGGGGATACGAGAACAAGAGGGGAGTTCTTATTTGGATGAAGGGCTGAATGCAATATGAACTGGAAGGATCTTGGGCAGAGGTTGCGGTGACAGCCATGGATGATTTGGAGTTAAAGAAGATGAGAAGAGAGAATATTAACTTTTGATATATTGATTTGGAAAGGTGAAAAATCTAACTTCACTTCTTGCTATCAAGTCTTTTATACAGGGTGCCCGAGGAGAGCAATCGTTGTTCTAAAAGGTTGAAACCGACATAAAAGAATCAACTTATTGTTAAGAATTAAACCAGCTAAATTTTAAAATGTTGTCATTATTTGATTTTTTTTAAATATGATTTGATTTGGGTTAATTAGACTTTTTGCACTGCCTCCTATAGGCAGCACTTGATGCGACATGAACACGTGATCCATGTCTATGTCTTAGCGCTGCTTCAGTGTCTTTCTTGTCAGAGAACTCTAGATCTTCTGTCTGTGTCAGGTATTGACGACAGGAATGTTTGTGCCATGCCCTATTTTGCTACTTATTTTGTTGGTTCTTTTTTTAGGAAAAAAAGATTACTTCTTTTAAGCCAGTCATGTTTTGAAAAACCATATAGATAGAGAGTTTCAGTTATGTTCTGAAAGGTCATAATAAAATAGCTGAATCTCAAGACAATGACCACTAGAACTTGAAGAGAGTCCAAGCAAAAGGAAGGCACAGATATTGTAGAAAACAGCAAAAGATAACCACACTGTTGGATCCAGACCTGCGTCGTGTAATTAATGCAAACAACATATGTTAGCAGATGTCGTTTAAATTGCTTAGTCGTGGGTAATGAACCATGATAGGAGCAGAGCAGTCATATTTTTTCCACCAAACCATCACTTTCTGATATACTAAATTTGTGATTTGAAACTCATTTGAACCACATTGAACGGAACTTTTCTGATAGAATAAGCATTCGAGTGCATCTTCACCTATAACAAGATTGCAAGAATATAGACACATTTGAGCTAACAATTGCGGTTGATATCTAAATTAGGTCCTAATCTATGACAGACTTGCACAATACTCGGGTACTCACAATATAGTAAAGCTTGTGATGAGTATGAAAAAAAAGGGTAAACAAGAGCAACGAGTTGTTTGTATGTTCAGATGTTGCTCACTGTTACTGACAAATCAAACCAGTTACTGTGAAACAGTAAAAGAAGGTACTACATATGTAGTCATTTAATCTAACCGTGACTTCTTGGATCAGCAACTTGATGGACCTTCCTTGCTTCAGCACTTGAATATTGGCCTACAACACGAGCATGAGGAACGGATGCTTCTCCACGAGCAAGGGAGTCCACATTTTCAAGCAGGTACTTTCTTGGAAGCCTACCCACAACATTGCCCTCCTCGTTCCCTTGTTTATCCAGGAATGCAAAGTGTGGAATACCCTCCACGCCAAACTCGTCAAGCTCTTGCTCCCACTTTGTGTTATCAACATTCAACATCACAAAATTAACTCGATCCCTATATTGACCATTTAACGGGGTTAAGCCTATGAATTAGTAATCACGAAATTACTGTTTTACAAAATACGCGTGATCATAAATGGTGAGTAACAAATCTTAAGGCATCAAAAGAGATAAAGGAGCACAAGGAAACAACAAACATGTGTGAATAGAGGTGATTACTTGTATTGCTGCTCTACTTTGTAGACGTCAGGAGCTAATTCCCGACATACTTCGCACCAATCTGCATAAAACTCCACAACAGTTGGCCTCCCATTGGAGAGAGCCTGGATCATCCAACACCAAAAGTACAAATACTATAAGAAAATAAGGAGTAGATATAATGTAACAAATATGAAAAAAAACTTGAAAACCTAGTAAGCACTAACAATAATTTTTAGGATTTAAAACTCGAACCCAAAAAACCAGTTCATGATATCAAAATTGTCCTCGCTTATATACATTATTTTGGCTATATTATTGTTCTATGAAAAATCTACAATACACCTCTTCCAGGACAAGGACTGAACCAAATCAGATATATAGAACCTAGTATGTAGAACAAGACATCTCCTAGAGGGTAGTCTCGAAACAATATTTTGATAGTCTCAACAACAATCAATAAAGTAGAGTCTAATATCATTTTAGAATTTGAAATTGAGTCAAACTAACCCCAACAACAGTGTCAACTACTTATATCCACTCTACATTATTTTGACAGTACGAGTATCTCCAACTGTAACTAACGCTGCAAGGCTAGTAAACAAAACCTAATTAATTAAACGTGTGCACGAAGCAAGAGAAGAGAAGTGATGAAGCGTGAGAAAAAACCTCTTCGTAAGGCATTGCAATGGCGGAGAGATCCTTGAGAGAAACACCGAAATCCAACCTAGCAGATAGGAAAAGCCCCAAAGCTGCTAATATAGAAACAAGTGCAATTTTGCTGTTGATATCTTTGGTTGGCAACTGAGGAAGTGAACTTGTAGCCTTGTTGGTCTGATCATTGACGGTGGTAGGCTCGACCACCAGTTTTTGTTCCTGAGCAGAGGTTAAGGTACGAAATAAAAACCTCGTAGCTTGTTTTGTTTTATTTCAAAAGTAGGGAAAGGAAGCATACCGTTGTAGGGGTATCGTTTTGATCGGGGTTTGGATTCGTTTGGCAAGCTAAGGTGTGGAATTTGCGGGTGTTGATGGGCCGGTGCTGAGGATTTGCAGTGAAGTGAGGAATTCGAAAGCATGGTTGGAATCTATGGATGCCGATGGGGTTTGAAGATATTAGGCGAGCCATCCACAAAATAAAAATCTTTTTGTTTCGCAGAGTGTTTGAGAGAGAGGGGTTAGAAAGGCAAAAAAATTAGGAAGAACTAGGTACTGAATCCCTTCTTATCATATGGAAAAAACTAGATAAATTCAACTTCTATTTTGCAAATTTAAATAATACTCTTCTTGCAGAAATGGATAATTCTAGTAAAAAATAATTGTCTGAGTGGTTTAAAATAAAATAAAATCATTTTTTTTATTTAAAATGTGAGAGAAAACTATTTTAATAAAGAAATCAAATCATATATTTATCTTTTCGATCGTTTTCTTTTTCAACAATAAAAAAATAGTATTAAAAATACTTTAAAAAATATTATAAAATATTTAAATGATTTTATAGTTGTCTATATAAGAATGTGTTCTTCAAGGGAGACCAACATTTCATTCAAAATTAAATTTTCTTTCTTTAACTTTTTTTTTTCTTAAAATGTGCAAAATCTATCATGGTAGTATTTTTTTTTTTTGAAGTGTTTGTTTCTTGCAATAAATTAAAGACAGCATTGAAAAAAAAAATCATCTACTTTTGTGGTTTTTTTTATTTTTACCAATTAGTTAAACCAAAGTAATTGACCACTGGCTATATTCACAAAATTATGGTCGGACCGGAAGATGTGTATGCACTAGAAGCATAAATCTTTCATATTTTAGAATAAAATTTTGAAAGAATTATCTTGTTCAATTATTATGTATCCTTTAATTTAAACATTCTTGTACAAGTAAAAATTAAGGATGAAGTAGGAAAAGTTTTAATCACAAATAACAATATCAAAGAAAGATGAAGAATTATTTTTATAAGTTTTTTACTGCTGAACAATGATCAAGTATTGATATGGAATGATTCGAAATCCAAGAAGGCAGACGAGTTGGGCTTATTATTCTATAATTTAGACTGGAGTTGTTAGATAGACCCTTAAGAGCATGATTAACAATAGAATTGTTCATCTTGAATCCTTGTTGAATTTTGAAAGTGTGTTAGAAAATAGAGTTTTATTTGGTTCATTAAGCTTTTCAATAAAATTTTGAGACATAAAAAAATATTAGATAAGTATGGGAAAAACATTTGTTCTTACATTTAAAAACAAATGAGATATTTGTGCTAACCAGTGACTGCATATGTATAAAAGTTATGAGCCATACCATAAAATTATGAGAAAATGTTATTAGACGTCTATTAAAAGAAGAAACTAAAATTACAAGTAATCAAATTTATATTATGTCAAGAAGATTTACTATAAAAGTAATTTATCTTCTGCAAAAGTTTATGGAAAAGTACGAAAATAAAAAAGTTATATTTTTTCGCTAACTACTTGAACTAATCACATGTTTGAAACAGCTGATTATCACTTTCATTGAAGATGCACGACATATTTTCTCACATGATGCAGTTTATAGTCATTCTCAATTAAAGATTAAATAAGAATTGAATTGATCATATGGCTTTAACTTTATGCAAACTTACTAATCTTGTAGATTAAAAAAACACATTGTCAATAACTTACACAAAGGAAGAATTTTCAAAAACACTATTCCAATCATGAACTCTAATTAAATAATGACACGATAGCTTAAAAAGTCGAGATGCGATTCCGATAGTAATTATCATCAACGAACATATGACTTGTGAGGAACTCCTTAATTGGTCAAGCAGAAATCAATCTATCTATCATAAGGAAAGATTTCTGTACATAGGAACAAGGCAATTCATTCACATGATATGATCACAAAGCTACAAAGATAAACACATAAGGCGGGCACAGTATTACATTGAGTGGATCAACTTTCACACAAACATATCCAATTGAATACTACGATGTCGATGGACAACAACAATATACTTGTCATTACCCATGTCTCACTCACGAGTCACGACTTTTGAGCTTCAGCCCCCAAAATACCGTTCACCACCGCCGATGCTACCAAAACGCCGAAAACCTCCGCTCCCGCCACCACTCCCGCCTGCGCCAACCCCCCAAAACTCACCGCCTCCTCTATCTCCCTCTCCGCCTTCTCTATCCCCTTCTCCGCCGCCACCAGTCCCCGCTCCGCCGTCTCCAGCCCCCGTTCCGCCGCCACCAGCCCCTTGTCCGCGGCTTCAAAGCTCTCCCTTACGATCTCCTCCGCTTCTTCCTCCACTTTCTTCAGACTCTTCCGTATCCCGAACAAGGGAATGTCCTGCGCCACTGACGCCGCTTCCCTTGCCGTCAACGCCATCGACGCCGTTAGAAAAAACAGCAACTGCCTCCGCCCCGCGCCCGGAAGTGCCGTTAATGGTTTGACGGCGCGCAGCTTGCAGGGAGATGACGTCGCATTGCGCACGACGAGACGGCGAAATGAGAGAGTCGAAAACGGAGACGAGATTGCACAAACCATGGCCACGACCACACTGATCCTCTACGTGTGGACACTGGCTCCTCTTACAAACCTTAACCGATTTATTTAATTACCATAATACCCCTTATTTATCAACTATTATTAGCATCACACGTGTCCAAATGGTTAACAAAACGGTGCGGTTTAAATGGCCTGTTCGAATTCTGTTTCTTTTTTCATTTTCACATTTTGCGCCAGAAAACGAAAACCTCAAAACCCAAACACAAACCCTCGCGAATTGAGGTGATTTTTCCTCTTTTGTTTCCCTCTCATCCCTGAAGTGAAATTCGAGAATGGCGGAAGAAGCTCCTGCATCTGAAACCTCCGTCACAATGCCTCAACCGGCGGAAGCTGTCGCGGTCGACGGAACCCTAAACTCTGGCGAGAACGACAAGAGCGGAATCTCTGTCGATGCCGCCGCGCACGGTGGTGAAGAGTCGGTGTCGAACGCCGAAACTTCAGCTGCGGCGTCCGGTACCGATCCTCAGAAGTCTCTGGAGTTGGCGAATGAGCTGATGGATAAGGGAAACAAAGCAATGAAAGAGAACGATTTTGGAGAAGCAGCTGATAACTTTAGCCGAGCTCTCGAAATCAGGTTCCTTTAATTTTATTGTAGATTACATTCTTCGATTTCCTGCTTCAACACTGCGCACGTTCCTAACTTGGAGAAATTCTCATTTAGGAGTTTATGTCTATGTTCTCACTATTAAGCTATCCATCTAATGGATGCATGATTTATGGAGTAGTTTGTTTGTGTGCTGGAATGATAGAAAGTGATAGCTAATTTTATATTTCTAATCTTCGTTTTGCACTATATACGATGCTCTTAAAGAAAATTTGAATGGAAACAGAGTGGCTCATTATGGTGAACTTGCTCCTGAGTGTGTTCACACATATTACAAATATGGGTGTGCACTTTTGTACAAGGCTCAGGAGGAAGCTGATCCTTTGGCTGATGTGCCCAAGAAGGAGGATGGATCTCAACATGGCTCCAACAAAGATGGATCTGTGAAAAGTTCTGTGAATGCCGAATCTTCCACTGCGTCTTTTTCAAGCAACGTTGAGCAGGACGTGACTTCAAATGACCAGGGTGAAGCCGTAGAAGATGGTCAGTGTGTTGCCTTGCTTCTTTGACATATTGCATTGTAGTTTTGAGTTTTGTTTATAATTTATTGTTCGATATTGTCAGAGTGTTTCTAATCATGCCTCTTTATTTGGTTATATATGTCCTGCAAATTTGCAATGGTTTTGGAAAAAGATAATTACATTTTACCTAGGTTGGCATAGAAGGCTGTTTTCTTTTTAATGTTCTGTTGTGGTCTGCATTATCCTACCCTTCTCACCAGTCATTATACTAGAACATTCTTTATGTCTGCAGACTTGAGTTACCTTGATTTATAAACTGTTCAATAACAAATTAAAAAATAAAACATTCTAAGCTGTTTATGCGAACTAATCAGACCTCCTTCTCCTTCACTTTGACACATTTAGAGGTGTGGTACTGATGTTGATATTTAAAATGAATTCTCTCTTGCTATGGACCAAATCAGTGGGATAAGAAAAAGCTCATGGTTAAGGCAAATTATACAGGAAACTCTTGAATACAGATATGTTACAATGCTTGCTAACTTTGTTAGAAGTAGACACTTTGTGCCACAATATCAACCATAGTTACCAAATTTAGTGAAGCTAGCATACAATCATTATTGTAGACGAGGTGCTTTATATTATTCACTTTTTGGGATAAATTCTATGATGCCATCACCACAAAAGTTGTAGTCTGCAGGTCAATCAGTTTTTCATTGTTAGTTCTGTTTTCCAAAATATGAAACAGGGTCCACTAAGAATGACCAGGAAGAAGATGGTGAAGATAGTGATGCTGAAGAGTTGGAAGAAGCTGATGAAGATGAGACTGATCTGGACCTGGCATGGAAAATGCTTGATATTGCTAGAGCCATTGTTGAAAAGCAATCTGTTAATACAATAGAACAAGTGGACATCTTATCAACATTGGCAGATGTTGCATTGGAAAGAGGTATTTTAATACTCATTTTATTTTAAGTTTAACTGATACTTTCTTCCCCAAATACACAAAAAGAGGGATATGATTGTAGTAAAAGCTGGATTATTTCTTGTCTTGTGTGTATACAGAGGATTTTGAAACTTCCCTCTCAGATTATCAGAAGGCACTATCCATCTTAGAACAGCTTGTTGAACCAGATGATAGAAAAATTGCTGACTTGTATCCTTGGTAGAATTCTCATCTTGATGTGTGATTTTTCTAGTGTCTGTAGAGTATGCTGGTTTCAATGATTTTGAAAATTGCAGCAACTCGAGTAGTTGCAATAAATTACTGAGTTGACTGTTTAGTAAAGTCTGCAATTTCCAATAAGTAGATAACCAAATATATTATCTTCCACCACTGGATCACCTTAACTCATAAATATAGAAATTTTCGCATATGCTTGTGTTTAGAGGTTAGTTCTAAGCCTCAAGAAGCAATTGCTTATTGCCAGAAGGCTACATCTGTTTGTAAGGATCTATTACATCGTCTCACAAAGGAAGTAAAGAGTTGTTCAGATTTGACACCTGCTTCTGAGTTAGCTGAGAATGTACCAACATGCCCCAGATCTGAGTCTAATAACTCAATTATAGATAAACAAGCAGATATTGAAACTCTCAAAGGTCTATCAAGTGAGCTGGAAAAGAAGGTAAACTTGATAAACTTTTTTAAGATAACTATCTGTCCTATGTTGTTATTTTAATATAAATGAAAATTTATGGAATTGCAGCTTGAAGATCTGCAACAGTTAGTGTCGAACCCAAAGTCAATTCTCTCTGAGATACTAGGAATAGCAGCTGCCAAAGCAAGCAATGGGAAGGAATCGTCTCCAGGAATAGTGAGCTCCTCACAGTTGGCTACTGCCAACAGCGGTGGAGGTTTTGACTCTCCAACCATTTCAACTGCCCAATCCAATGGATCTGGTGTTGTCACACACCTTGGTGTGGTAGGAAGAGGAGTTAAGCGAGCATCAAATGCCAGTGCGGCAGAGGGAAGCATACCAAAGAAACCAGCATTAGAATCCACTGAAGACAAGGGTGATGGCAACACATGCTGATGTAGGTCTTGGTTCACTTGTATGGTGTGTTTAATTTGAACTTTGAATGCAATCATACAGTTTGGGGACACTTTTTAAGTATTGATAGGATAAGATCTAGCAGGTTCTATGATTGACTGTTTTCAGGGAAAGAGTTATGCCATATATTCTCCTTGTTTGTTTTATGTCCAGCTAATTGATCTTGTCACAAATTTCAAAATACTTAAGTGTTACTCGTATAAAAGCCATTAAAATGTTTATCAATTTTGCTAGACACTTAAGGTATTGCACTGCATTTGGGTCGAATATATAATTATGATTTGGTGATTAGTGAAACATGATGCAATTTATGTCTGACAAGAATTAGGGGGACAAGCGGTCTCATTCAAAGATGAATTTGAACCCAAGATCAAAATGTAAGGATATCTGATCTTATTAGCAAATATATTGAGTCTTTCATTTTAATTTTACTTGCAATTTATGTATTAGCAGGATCCATTAGTGGAGCCAAGGGGCTTGGCAGAGGCCACGGCTTTTCTAATCCTCAAAAGTCAACCTTACATCCCTTGAAAATTTTAGGAAACTATTAAAAAAAATCATACAATTTTGTTTTGTACACTTTATGAAAGTACTTGACCATCTAAAGACAATTCCGGACTCTGGCCTTGGGGAGTCCTTGGGGAGAACGTGATTCCTGTTTTTTTTTGTTATTTCTTGACGTTGAGATTTTGTGATTAAAGCTAAATTTGTGGTTGAGCTGGGTTGTGCTTTCCCAACTAAAAAAACTGGATGGAAGTAATATCAAACTTGCATGGGTTTTTCCACCGATGTGATATAATGGGGGGGTTTTGTCGATCGAAGTTAACGGAGTTTCTTGGATTCTTAATATGTTTTCTAATAAATTGTTTTGGTTATGTTCTGATAAATAACAAGACTGATTTCTGTTTTCTTTCTCTACCAAGTATTCTCCTTTTGATTTCTGTAAATAAGTAAAAAACCTTTTATTGAAGTACCTTTTTTGATAGTTCACCTTAGATAAGAAAACTAATTAAGAATGAGAAACAAAGAGACATAAAGGATGCGGCGAGGTGAGAAGAATTTTAGCATCGTAACCTTAAAAATGGCTCTATATAATCACCACGTCTGAGTAATTACTAGTTAGTAGCAATAAACAAAGAGACCTATACAACAAGTGAAAGTGATGTTTTTTTTCTGGAGCGGCTATTCCCAAGTACGTGGCGTCATGGCAGTGGTGGAAAGCAATATCTGGTCCATAGAAGCTTTGAAAGGCAAGTACTAAGAGGGGGTGTAAACGGAATATTTGAAATAGAATAACTGAATAACTAGGCGAGGCGTTATCTTCAGTAGCGAGCTGGCCCCACGAGTGGGTGACAAACTAAACCAAGAAAACGTTGAAGTTAACGAGGTGGTACAATGATGAGAATATGTGTTATAAAATAGGTTGGTTGTATCATGATAGTATACTCTGATCAGTCTTGAAGAGTTTGAAAAGCAAAAGGGATGTGTTACAGGGTGGAGTGCAGGACGTGTGGGAGATATACGTGGGGGGGATGTGGCGAGCACTTGAGGACCCTCTACGCCAGCATTGATGAGGGAATGCACTGCACGTGCCGCTCCTGGCCCGGCGTTGTCATACCCTCCAATCGCACACCCAGACCCACTCAGCAGCCACCTCAATCCAATAACTCCTCCCAAGGTAATCAATCAAAATCCTTTTTAACTTTGTCAAAGGTCAAAGGTCAAAGGTCAAAGGTTTAAATACTACTATGTTAGTTTAAACAATATTATTACATACGGGGTCATAAACGACAAACCCCTTTCTTCCCTTTCTTTAGTGATCGAATCAACCAAAATGATTGCACAAAACCAAGAAGAATTCAAAATCATTATTTAAGAAATTACATATTGTTTATTGCCTTTGGAGTGAATGACATGGGATGCAATATTTCTTTCCGAAAGTACTATATTTTGACACAGTAGTTGTAGTATATAAAGGACATCATATGTAAGAAAGAATATACGTATGTGATTGAAACACATGGAACACTAGAAGCCAACTAACGTACACACGTGACACGATAAATTTAAAAGTAACTCATCTTTTTTTTTTTTCTTTTTAAATGTTCATACTTCAGCGAGCCCAAGAAACAACTTGTTTAAGACGCAAGAATAATTGGAATATAAAATGGTGTATGTAGAGCAAACATAAGTACAAAACTTTGACTAACAAACACACCAACGTACTAAAGTGGTCTATGATTATGAAGAAATGCCTTTTTTATTGTGTAAAAACCAATTCGTTATGGAGGTGGAGCTTACCCTTTCTTGTAAATGTTGCTTTCTGCAGGTAATGCCAATGGGAGCTCTCAAAATTAATGAAGCTTTTGCCTTGGATTCTGATCTGCAGCAGTTCTTTTCGGGTTATACGACATGCAGAGGGATAAGGAGGTTCATATTAATAATGTAATGTAGGGTTGGTCATGTGAAAATGACCTACATTAACCTGCATTCTTTTCTATGTTAATGGTTCTATTAATAAAGAATAAATTCCTCTGCTCTTGCCTCTTGTGCTGTGTGTTCTAAACTTCATTCGCTTCAAATTTGCTCAATTTAAGTTTTTTTATTTATTTAGGTGTAATATTTTTTATTCTCTGTCGTGGTTTTGTGCGTCCCTTCTTTAACCCATACTTTGTAAATGTATGTGTCCCCTCGAGCCAGAGTGGAGGGAATTTGGTGAGGGAACATTTGAAAATTTTGGATATAATGATAAATCAAACGTTAAATTATAAATTTAGTGTATATATATATATATATATATATATATATATATATTACTATGTTGTTTTACACCAATTTAAAGATGAAGAATATTTTTTCGAAAAAAATGAAATCTTAGATGAGATATTTGAAAATTTTCTCACACATCTAGGTATAACTACCTGTAAAAATTTTATTGTTGGCTACGGAGATGTGAAAGATGGATGAAATTTTGAATGTATGTATACTTGGCACCTTTGGTGCTTATCTTTTATGTTGGTTCCTAATTCCACTAGGTTAGTGTCATCCTTGTGAGTGCATAGATACTTGCACTAATTTTTATGATTCTCATTGCTCGTTGAGTGATACTTTTGAATTATATTTATTATGTCACATTTATGTTGTTTTTATGTTGAATTAGGTTTTACATCCTTATGGGTTTAAATTGTCATATTCTACTAATCACACTTGAGTCACGTAACATGTATTTACATGAAAAAAATTATATTAAAATTATAAGGATTTGGATTAATCTAAAATAAAAATTCTCAATTTAGAAAGTAAAATGAATCATCTTTATTATTAATTAATTTTAATGATTATGATAGATTGATATAATATATTTATAATTAATTAATGGTAAAATTATTTCCTTTATTTTGTAATAATATAAATCCAATTTATAAAAGTATTATAATTTTCATATAAAATCTAAAATGTACACAAATTATATATAAAAGACTAAAATGTATAATTATTTTTATACTAAGATCAAAATGAAGTGTAAATTTCTTTTATACAGTGATGAAAAAAAATGTCAACTATAAATATCAAATCTAATACTATAAATATTATCAATCAATTGATAATATTTTTTATTTAAAGATTAAAAGGTAGAGTATACGTGAACTGTTGAACATCTTACTTCGATTAGTGAAATGGTTTAAATAGTGTATATAACTGGGGATAATCCTCATTTTACAAGTTGGTTTTGTAAGATTGCGTTAGACATAAAGTCCACAATTCTAAAATTATAAATTTTTGTTCATAATAATTAAGTATTAATTTGAGTTTTTGTCATTATAGTTATGTATTGAGATGTTTTTTAATATAATATCAGATATTCAATCTATTCTAAATAGCATATATAAGCGGAGAAAATTCTCTCTTACTAACTAGTTTTATAGAATTAAATTAGATTTAATATTCTAAATTTTTATTTATAATGATTAAATATTAATTTGAGTTTCCATCATCTATGATTAAACATTACCATGTCATTTTAAAAAGAACAAAATTGAAATGTAAAAATTAATCTAATTGAGATAACTAGCCGTAAGACTTGCTGATGTAAGTAACGTTTTCTAAAACCTAAGCAAAGAATGTTATCCACAAATTGCATCCTGTAATCATCCCTTATGCCCAAAAATTAAAAAACATAGCAGTGCTAATATGTTATATTATTGATTATTTAACTCAAATTCTCTTGTGCAAATACTCTGATAATGAGTAACCAAATGAGCGAAAAGCAGTAATTGATAAAGAAATTCCTACACCTATCAGTCACATTCGCAAATAATCGGTGTAAATCGATCTATTCAAAGGAATTTGAAAGAATAAGGTAAGTGGGGTTTATTTGACCTTTGTAGCTCTTCTTGAAAATGTCTTCTCAGCCTTTTTGATATTTGTCCACATTCTCAAGTGCCTTTGAAAAACTTCAATTATTTAGAACTAGTGATTGGAACAATCTACCTTACGATGGTTGTCTACTCATTAAAGGCAGCCGTAAATTCTACGGAAGTATAAGATGATAGATGTGCCAAGATAAATGAAGACATGGCTCCCGTTGGCTTTGTCTTTCTTTTTACTTAATTTTTTTGTTTAGTTTGGAGACTCTACGCTTCGTTCTTTAAAATATATCCCTCAACTTTAGAAAATCAATTCCGTTAACAATAATAACATAGCCATTCATACTGCACATGTAAAGATATATTTACCAACTTTCTATTATATACGATCTGTTATATATGATTAGTTATTTGTATTTATTTTATACCAAATTGAGAGAATAGCATAATCAACAAACTAATGCCATATGCCATATAAGGTTTATAAGCCGACGATTATTAACAAGATAGATTTGTGCCACTCTGCACATGCTTCTCCCTAATGTCTGGCTTTCAATTAATTTTACTATGATTATTCTTAATCAACAGCAGACAAGAGTAAAGTTTATAATGCATCATGGTGATGAGAAACTCATTAAAAATAAAGAAATTACATTTAAGATAGAATGCATAATTATTAATTTCTAAAAATTACATTAAAACATGAAAAATCTCTTAAAATGGGAAATGAAAGGTGCTATAATATTTAGTTCTTTTCTGGTAGAGTAAATATAGAAAAAATCTGTGAATTTTTTTTTATTTCTTAATTAAGATATCAGTAGTTCAAATTTTGATAAGTTCATAATTTTTAATAAAGATTAGTTACTGCTACTTCCGTTTCGTAATTATCTCATTAGTTAAGAGAGGATACTATGTAAATAAGGTGTTGGTCGAAAGGCAAGTAAAATGAAGGTTCCCTTAGGCCAATTTTTTTTTACAGTTATTTCACTCGTTCTGTGTAAAATAATGCTAAAATGATTTATGAAACCAAGGAAAGCAACTCTGTGAGAAAACGGGAATTCTCGTCCCTAAACTAAATTATTCCTTCATTTGCGCAAAAGTATCAACCTGGTTGGCAACCTATATGGACTAATGAGTGAATATCGTCTTTCCAAAAAAAAAAAAACAACTAATCAATGGTAACTCCTTTTTGTTTGAGTCCATTTGCCATCTTCATTCATGAGAGAGAAAGAGAGAGAGTGGGATTCTGATCTAATTCAGAGAAGAAGAAAGAAGAAAGGAAGTTATGGTAAAGGAAGGAAAAGGATCCTATGGATCCCCTTTTTAGGAATTTGGTCTAGGTCTATTTGTCCGTTTTGAGTTCGTGGATTCCATACTGTTTCACCCAGTCCTTTCTTCTTCTTTTTTCTTCTTATAATAATCTTTATCTCTTCTTTTCTACATAAAACCTCAACAGAAAGCACAAGAAGACAACTTTTTTACATTCTCATCTTCTATTTTTTACAAGCGGTTGTGCTAGTCAAGTCTACTTCTCTACAATACGTCTATAATTCGAGGTGATAACAAAATCTGTGTCCCCCCTCTCACTGTTCACATTTCATTTATGTCCAATATCTGATATTCGCTTAGTTTTTAGTGTCTTTAGAATCCAGTTCAACTGAAATTCATTTGTATTATTTTGATTTTCATGTATCTGACTTTATAATAAGCTAGTCTGAGATTTCCGGAGAATCCTAGTTATTTTACAGAGCAAATGACAACAGGGGAACAACTGAACTCCAAAGGGCAAGCATGGTTAGATGAATAACTCTTTTCTCTTTCACCGCTTCTCAACCACTCTTTTCCTAATCCAAATGAGACCATTTCCATAACAATTCCTTTATGCAGGTTCTGCACAACGGGGTTGCCAAGTGACATTGTGGTTGAAGTGGATGACATGGACTTCCATCTTCACAAGGTGAGCTTCTACAAACACCAATATTCTTATCTTATGCATGCACACCCAACAAATAATGTGTACTTTCTTCTCTAAAATTTGTCCTGTGTTGTAATATGTTTTATTTCAGTTTCCTCTGATGGCAAAGAGTCGAAAGCTTCACCGGCTAATAACAGAGCAGGAAGCAAATCATTCCTCCGCTGCCACACCAAAAGCAGAAAATGAAGAAAAACGCTGTCACTTGGCGTTCGTAGACTTCCCCGGCGGCTCCGAGATCTTTGAATTAGCCGCGAAATTCTGTTTTGGCGTCAAAATTGACTTTTCCTCTTCCAATGTGGCTCCTCTGCGTTGCGCCGGAGAGTTTCTCGAGATGACAGAAGAACACTCTGAAGAAAACCTCATCTCCAAGACGGAGAGCTTTCTCTCCCAGTCCGTGCTCAACAGCATCAAGGACTCCATCATAGCATTGAAATCCTGCGAGCGCTTAACGCCTCTCGCGGAGACTTTAGGCATCGCGAGGAGGTGCGTTGATTCCATCGTCTCTGAAGCACTGTTCATGTTGCCGGTGAGCGATTCCGCTTCCACGCTGTTCCTCCAGAACGGGGGAAGAAGAAGCAGAAGAAGAAAGGGCGCAACCGACGGTGAAGATGACTCTTGGTTTGAGGAGCTTAAGTTTCTAGGCTTACCTATGTTCAAGCAATTAATTCTTGCCATGAAAGTATCTGAGTTGAAGCCAGAGATAATCGAAACATGCCTTATGCAATACGCCAAGAAACACATTCCAGGTTTATCGAGGTCCAATCGGAAGGCCTTGACATTATCTTCTTCAGAAGCAGAACAAAGAGAGTTACTTGAGATTGTGATCTCCAACCTTTCATCCAAGCATTCAACGCCTGTGAGGTTTCTCTTTGGACTGTTACGAAGCACCTCCATACTGAATGCTTCGGAAGCATGCAGACAAGTGTTGGAGAAGAAGATAGGATCACAGCTCGATGAAGTTACTCTGGATGACCTTCTCATACCTAGCTATTCCTACCTAACCGAAACTCTATACGATATTGATTGCGTAGCGAGGATTTTAGGTCACTTTTTGGAAGAAGAGCGAAACGTTGCCGCAATCGACGGCCGTGTTCCGAGATCGCCGGCGCTGATGCTCGTCGGAAAACTCATCGACGGCTATCTTTCGGAGATTGCTTCCGATGCGAATCTCAAGCCTTCGAAATTTTACGATCTTGCTATCTTAGTTCCTGATCGAGCGAGATTGTTCCACGACGGCCTCTATCGTGCCGTAGATGTCTACCTGAAGGTAACTATAACCAATAGACTACAGTATTCCGTAATGAGTTTCCATAAGAAACGTGATTAGTTGTTTAAAATGATAATTTCGGATCGTTAATTGCAGGCGCATCCATGGGTTTCGAAATCAGATAAGGAGAATATTTGTGAAGTGTTGGACTGCCAGAAGCTTACGCTGGAAGCTTGCACTCACGCTGCGCAGAATGAAAGACTCCCGCTGCGAGCGGTGGTTCGGGTGCTCTTCTTCGAGCAGCTTCAACTGCGACACGCCATTGCCGGAACGCTGATGGCAGCGGAGGAGCCAGCGAGGCCTTCGGCGGCGTTGGGGGAGGAAGAGGAAGCAGGGGAAGCGTGCATGCACGATCGCGACGATAGCAAGACGGGACAGGTGGCGGTGAGGGAGAATCAGGTGCTTCGGTTGGACATGGATAGCATGAGGACCCGGGTGCATCAGCTGGAACGGGAGTGTTCTACGATGAAAAGAGCGCTTGAGAAGATGGACAAGATGGGCCCACGAGGGGGTGGGCCCTGGCGGGCCTCCCTCGCTTTGGGGAAGAAGTTCGGTTGCAAGTTCAAAACGCAGGTTTGCGATTCGCATGAGCCAACGGTGGTTGATTCGCGCGAGGGTAGGCCCCAGCGGCGTCCTCATCGTGAATAGGTAGTACCGCAACATAATAACACCTCCCTCGTGGCACGTGATAATATGATTGGAGTACGTGAGAGTGGGTCCCGCTCGTGTTGAAACGTAAATGTAATTGCACGTTTGCTATTTGTCGCCCGGTGCATTTATGATATGATTCAGTGGAATTGTTCACTGTGTGTTTTACCCTGTATCAAACAGAATGGAATGAAATCCCACCACGTAAATTTCATCATAAAAAATGAAAGGAAATAAAAACTTTTCCCTGTGCGCCAATTGTGAATGACTGAGTAAATTGCTGACTGACACGGCTTTTTAGATGATGGAGGATATAGTAATTGACAAGGAGAGGTCTTGCAATTTTAATCAACAGAGTCAAATAATTATATTTAGGAGATGATTGATATTCGTCCGTAAATTTGATGGGTTGACAGTACAAAGTACTTTTATACAACGGTGGTAATTTATTTAGTCAAATATCTGTTTAATTTTTAAAATGTGTAAAACAAAAAGTTGACTAACAATAATTATATATTTGTGAAACAGTGCTTAATTCAGTAAATTAAAAAATTGTAAAAACAAAATTATGCTAGTATGTAGAAAAGAATATTTATTAATAGCAATGGGTCTCTTGAAAGATTAATTTTTAATTAAAGAGTTTAATAAGGAATATGTATTACTATTGTAAAAAAAATTAGAACAAAATTTAAATGTAATCTATAAATTATCAGAGTTTTTTTCATCAAAATTAAAATTTCATTTTTGTAATTTACATAATAAAAAACTTTATTAAATTTTAACACGTATTATTAAAGTGTAACTTTAATTTTATTTGAAAAACAATACTAACAGTGCCTATAATACTATATTTAAGTTTTATCTAAAAATTATAAAGTTAATTAATAAAAATTATTATTAATGTAATTTTTAAAATAATTATTATAAAACAAACAAATTTATTTTATAAAATAATTTATTATCAAATGATAATATAAAATTATTTTATATTAAATTAAGAATGAATAAAACATGTTTTTAATATTTTATATGATCTATACATTAAGAATCAATAAATATTATGCCAAGAATAAAATAACCATATTTTTAATAATTTGTTTATTAATAATTTAAATATATATTAACATTTTTAGTTTTTCGCAACATGTTTGAGAAGTAAGTTAAAAAATGAAATGAGAGAATAAATTTTTATTTTTAATAAATATGACTTTATTTAATATTTATAAAAATAAAAAATTAATATAAACATAACGTCTTATATTTTTATTTATTATTACAAATATTATATAACCCTTAAACATTAAATATTTAGTTCTCCTCGTTTTCCTTGCACACACAATCACAGCTACCAAAGATGACTTTACTACAAAAAATTATTTAACTTTTAAAATTTAAAGAAAAAACCAGAACCATTTCTACTCCATTTCATATCTCTTGAGGAAAGAAATGATTTTGATAAATTTACTAGCACTATTCACATATTTTTCTTTTTTGTCAATCCATCCATCCAAACAATAAAAATATTATATTTTTTGTCTTTTTTTCTTCTCTTTAATTCACTACATTCAAACAAGCTGTAAGTGTGATTGGCTGCTGATAGATAATTAGTCATTTGATTGCTTCTAATGAAAGTTTTCTCCTGCTAAATTGGTGATTAAAAACTGGAAGTAGTTGTGGTCCGCGAAAGAAAAGAATCTGCATAGGCTTCTTCCTTTTCTAAGAAGCAAAAGACATTATCACTGCCCTTGTCTTGTTGGGCAACAATAATATCCTTTATTTTATTCACGCTTTGGGAAGCAGGTAGTAGTAGTAGTCAAAGGGATGATTTCCTTTGTGTTCCGCAATTCTTCAGCCATCATTAATTACTGTGAAGGGACTCGTCCATGGTCCAATTCTTTGAACTTTCTAAGGCCCAAATAGTGTCTCATATTATTAGTACTATTGTTGATTATTGAGTAGAGAACATGCAATTGAAAAACGACATTTCAAGTGACTGGGACTGGGACCTTCCTCTTTCCATTATTATTCAGCATCTTAAAGACGTATAATTAAATCCTCACAAAGCTCTTGTCTAAACATTCAAGTAACAAACATTGACTTCACTAGAGGCATTCCTTTATTAGCTTACTCCGCACTGTACTCAATCATACTAGTTTTGGTGAACTTTAAACAACGAAAATGAAAACATATAATGAATCAATTTTATCCTCTTCAGGAACTCGAAGACATCAAAAAACAGAAATCCTTTCCTGGTTCACCGCCCAAATTTTATGATGTATTTTTTATTCTGAATTTTAGTATGATTGAGAGAGTTTTTTTTTTCTTTCAAAATACTACACTTGTATGAACAAGTAACGATACACAAATGCTAATAATTTAATGTTAAACATAGTTTTGCACGAGTAACCGATGCATTAGAATTTTATTCAGTGAAAAAATAGATACACGACACTAGGTGATATGATGTGATAAGTACCTAAATTAATATTACAACTAATAATTTCTTTGAATGTCATCCATGATTGCCTGCCTGTGACATTTGGTAATGATTGAACTTATTGGACTCTATTTAAACAAGAGAATTAAAGGCCAAATACCTTTTTTTTTTTTTTTTTTTATCTTTTACAGTAATTTTGTTTTATAGATATGTAGTTGTTACTGTCATGTATTTAGTAAAAAAAAAGTCTGCCATGTATTTCACATCGCAATTTCTTCAATAAAATTTAAAATAAATAATTTTCAAAATATTAATTATATAATATATTAATTATGAAATATATATATATATAATACTTATTATATAAGTATACTTATATAAAACATTAACAATATATTATATTAAATATAAATATAAATTATTTTCTTAAATAGTTTTTATAAGAATTATTCTTAAACAAAATTATTTTTAAGAGTATTTTTAAATTCTTAGATGATACTACTTTTAGATGTTGTTACACTCTCGTTGAGTTATATGTCATATCCTAACATGTAAATCGATAATTTTAGTTTTTTTTAAATTTAATTTAATTTGATTATTAACTAAAAAAATTATTTCTAGACTATTTTAGAATCAGACGTCTCTCTTTTTATTTTTATTCATATATTTGATTTTTTCCATCATCTTTCTCTTTCTAGTTGTCCTTTTTATCTTTGTTTTAAAATTAAATTTATGATAATATAAATTGTCAGTAATTAAGATACACTATGTATGATAATATAAATTATTTAACGTAAATAAAAATATTTATTTTTATAAATTTATTATATTATAATTAATATATTAAAAATATCTATCTATTATAAATTTAATTATATTAAAGTAAACATTTATCATTTACCTTTCAGAATATAAAGATTAGTTATACAAGCAAAACTTTGCATTTGCAAAAATATGCTCGTAATAGCACTTGATAACAAATTTCTGAACTTGTAGAGCCCCACAGCAAAATATTTGGCGAAATCAGCGTAATACTGTTTCCATTTGTCAACGTTATCCAATCAGAACTTGGATTACATAAAAGTGTTAATCGATAAAATTATTCCCCCTATACTATTTTTGGTATAATTTTATGACCGAAATTTAATTTTGAGAGGAGAATTATTTCAAGTTAAAAAGTTAAAAATAATAAATTTTAACTTAAATACATTTTTAATCTATATATATATATAAGTTCCAATTTTAGTCATTATAATTTTTTTTTATCCTTACAAATTTTGAAATTATTAAATTTAGTTAATGTAAAATAAGTAAATTTTAGTTATAATCTTTTGTATTTTTTTTATTTTTTATCCTTCCAAAATTTAAAATTATTATTTTTAGTTATTAATATTCATTTTAAGATATATAAAAAAAATTTATCTGAAAAAAATTTAGATGTGTCATATGATATAAATATACTAATAAATTTTATTTAAGATTATTACTTCACATATTATTAAATATATATAGAGTCAACAAATATCGTATAATAATTAGGAACTAAATCAATTATTTCAAATTATATAGAAATAAAAAATTAAAAAATCAAAATTTTCAAAAATCAAAATCAAAACACTTATTTTATTACGATTAAAACAATTTAAACCATAAATTTATATTCTTCATCTTATATTTTGAAATTCGAAAATGTAGATTAAAATTCTCAACAACCTCTTCCCAATTTTTTAATTTTATCCAACATAACTTTAGAGGTCCAGTCCAATTAAACCGAACATTTTCTTTACACGGTCCATGGGCAATGTTGGGCCCAATTTGTCCCGGTCAAGGCCTACTAAACTAACGAGTTAACACAAAACCCTAACGCCTCGAAACGGAACCAGGTGGCCTATAAAAACAAAGCATATTCTGAAGCTTCAAAGAACCATGACCACCGTTTCTTTCTACCAAAACTAGCATCTCTATTTGTGCTTCTATCAGTGAGATATGCTTTTCTGTTTTTTTATATATATATGTTTTTTATTGTCTGAAGCATTCAATTTGATTATTGTTGTTTGGGTGAAAATATTGATGGAGGAACAGGGTATGAGGTGTGGTTTTCTCTGTGATGATGAAAACGATGACGAGTCCGATCAATCCATTCTTTACAAAAATGACGACAATCGAGGCATTTGTCTGAGAGGATTCCACTCTTCCTTCCGTTCCTTACAATACTGATTTTGTGCATGCTGATTGTTATTTTTTTTTTTAATTTTTGTAACTTGGCGTGGTGATGATATTTACGAATAGTTTCATATGATTATTCATATGATGAATTCAATCCTCCTACTCATTCTGAATGCCTATTTCATTATAGTTTTTTTTGTTTTTGTTTTTACATATGGAGAAGGTTGAGAAAGAGATAAGGTGGCTGTGATGAGAGTGACATTTTGTTGTTGTTGAGTTTCTCGATGATTGCATTTCAAGCACTTTTGAGCTACTGTCTTTCGCTCTTCTGATTGCGTTGTTGGACAGTTATTTGGTATTGATTTTTACTCATATAAGTGACTTATTTTGGTATTTAACACAATTTTTTAGTGCAATTTTTTTATTTTTCCAGTTATGTAACTGTTTATGGTTGTGTAGGTGTGGAGAAAATGTGCACACTTGCTTTTTGGATTTTCATTAAGGAATTTCTTTTGTTTCATAGACAAAGAAGGTTCAATTCAATTTTCTCCATTCAATAATTTTGCAACATGTTTTTTTATCTGAAATTTATTTGGCATTGGATTTGTTCTAGTATTTGTTTAATAGTTTAAAACAAAAATAGCTGGGTCGTAATTTTATAGAAGTCATGCAATTTTATAATGTCAACTACTCTATTGCGGTGATTATCTGGTATTTAGATTGGGATTGCCATTTGCCTTTGCTTGTTATATTGAGTTTGAAAGAACATTTATGGAATTTATTTGGATTTTTTTGATAAGATGAACTATTTTTAAAAGCATTCTAACTCTTTAAAAAGAATTAGTTAAATATTGAAAGTAAAAACAAAATGGTTAATATGAATTTTCGCCTTTTTGGGTGATTAACCGTGCCAAAGGAAATTAATAACTCAAGGAAATTTTGGCTCAAAAGGTTTCAACTTTGTAAAAAAAAAAATTCCCGCCGGATCTAGCATTGTATCTGATGTATTATTTAGATAAATATGTATTTGTACATAATTAAAATTTATGATAAGTAAATTTTTTAATTATATAAATTATACTTTATAATCACAATAAATAATTTAAAGTGTGATATAAAATTATTTTTATAGGTGGTCAAACTGACTTAACTTATTAAACTAGTTCATTTAACACACTTTCACAGGTGTAGACAAAAAATGTTTAATCCACAAGCCTATTTAGCTCATCTCTTTTTTATGTATAAAAGTGAATCAAGTTAGCTTATTTGATTGATAATTTTTTAATTTAGATTAAAAAATAATGTAAGATTTTAAATTTTTGTTTTATTTTATCATAAAGATGATGTTATGTTTATAACTCAATATTTTAAGTTAAGAAATGATGCTGATAAATGTATCTTTAGTAAAAAAAAATTGTTAATACTAGAGCCAACAATTATAGGAGTTGGAGGGAGTAGTACTATAAAAAACTATTGGATGTACAAGTGAAAGGAATAATAACTAGTAAAAGCTTTAAATTATTTTTTAAATATTTTAAAGTTTTTATAACTTAAGTTATTCACAGCTCAACCTGTTAAGTTGCTTATAAATGAGGTGTACTACTTTCTTGTAGTTCATATTAGCTTGCTTAATGGTGGAGTGGACAAAAATGGGTTAGGTCGGTTAGTTTTATCATCTTTAGCTATTTTTTTTATTATTGATAACTTCTTTTAAAAATGTTTGAAATTTAATTTACATATAGAAATTAAAGAAGATAAATTAAATGAGATTGTCAATTGAAAATATTAATTATATATTTATATAAAGATAAAATAAAAGTAATTTAAAATTGTTACAAAAGGAAATTTTTTACTACTTATAAATATTACTTGTAATTTATGAAATATTCATACAATTGAGATCAAATAAAGTAACGAAAATAAAAAAATTTATATAATAAAATAAATAAATAAAATAATAGTTAAAAAGAAAAATATAAAGATACGAAATTATTAATAGGATTTATTTAATAAAGAGTTAAAAGTTATTTTAAAAATAAAAATAGACAATGTATAAATGACGAGATTTATTTAATGTGCTTAAAAAATGAAGTAGAGAATTGAAGAAGGCGAGGGAAAATACATGTGATCCGAATTGAGAGAAGCTTCCAACGTGGCAATAAGAAAAGCACTGACACTAGCTAGAGTGATCCAGTAAGAGTTGGGCTTACCCTATAGAAAATCTTACTGAAAGAGAGCCACCAAATAGTTGTATTGTGTTGATTCTGGCCATCCATCCCTGGCAAAAAACAGTTATAATCAAAAGAAAAGCACTTAATTTGGTGACTACAGCTAAGAAGCAGCAGCAATGGCAGGCTCAGTACAAGCTGCAGCCACCCTAATGACCATAACCTTTTTAGTCAAATAACCTATTCTTTTTTAAAAATAGACTGAAACATGTTGGAGAGCCTGTGAATGAAACCCACATTTTATTTTTATTCAAAAATTAGTCTTAGCATGGCAAGAAAATATATCATTTTGATGTTTCCTTTACATATCTTATATCTCTCTCGCCTCTTCGTTCCCATGACAAAGTGCAAGAAATACTGACGTCACATAACGAAACAGAAATTATTATTATTATTTTAGTATAATATATATGCTACATATGTTTTCGATAAGATTCGCATAGATGAGGATTCAGGACTCCGTTGGACCCTCAAATTGTGGTATATATATGCACGTTTGTAGTTACTTACTAAAATTTATTGATAAGAGATATTGTAATAGGAAATTATTTACTCTTATCTAACCAATTCAAGTTATCATTCGTTAAATATCAATAACAAACGTACATCTCATTTATTGATAAACGTACATCTCATTCAAGTATGTTTATGTTTGGTCTAATAATTAATTTTTCTTTTTATGTTTCAATTTTTGTTAGTATTATTACTCCAAAACAATCTTTACGTATTTGCAGACTTTTCAATTAGTAAGATGAGGTACAATAAGCATTTTTAATCTTTTCAATTTGGGTTACTAATTTTGATTTTATAATAATAATTAATTAGTACAGTGTGCTACCTTTTAACTAAATCTGAAGAGTACCAACTCATCACTCTGAAATTTCAAATGTGTAATTCTATAAGTTTATTGCAATGTTTTATAATTATGTTTGTAATCCATATTTTTTTATAGTTATTTAAAGTGTAAGTAAAAGGTATAACTACAAGCACTTAAGTAATCAATGGATAATAGTTACATGTAAAAATGAATATAGGTTCTTACGTGTGTATATATATATATAATGTATTCTAATACATTATTTTTATACATTTTTGTTATTTATTTAAATTTATTAAAAAAATTAAAATTTATAGAATATATTCTTATTTAATGGGTCTCACTTTGTAACTTTGTAATTTTTAATAAATTTTAATTAATAATACATAACGTCTTTTACCAAATATGTTGTATTATTAACGTTTTATAAATTTTGAGTAAAAAAATAAGTATTAGGTAACCTAGTTAAGAAAAGGTACTTGTTATATATACGAAAAAAACCTACTTATTATCATCTCTAAATTATATTTTGGTAAAAGATAACCTAGTTAAGAAAAGGAAAAATATTATTAATTACGAGAGAGAAAATTGTTTTTTGTCCTTAATTAGCAATAAATATAATGTAAAATATTTCTTCTACAATTAAAGGAATATAATTATTTTTAGAGACCACTTGTATTTTTTTCTATAAAAAACAATGTTACTTAAGTTTGATAAGATTATTATGATCAACATTTTTTTTTCTGAATAGTTATCACAGTTACTACATACTCAAGAGTTAAATTTAAACAATCTTATGTCTGTTTATTTACGTACTTGGAGATTTTTTTTTCTTGTGATTTGTTGTTTTATTTTATTTTAGGTTTTCTTTATGATGTGTATATAAAATTTTTCATGCATTTATTATATTTATAGGAAAAAAATATTTTTAATTGTTATACTTTTAATCAAAAGTCATCAACATTCTTATCCTTTTATGTGGATAAATTTAGTTCTCAATCTCCAAAATATAAGCGGATTTAATACTTGATATGATCCAACCAAGTATTTGTTATGTTCTTTTAAAGCTATAGGAAACACTAAAAATACATCTAAGTTGATTACTATAAAAATATAAAAATCTTAACCACGCTTGGTAGAAAATATAAACACTACTTATTTTTCACTTTTTATGTTATTAATCAATTATAAATCACACTATACATGAGTTTTAAATTATTATTATTATAAAAATTAACAATCATAAGATCTATACTTGATGTAAAATATATACAGGTAGATAGATTGGAATTAAATAAAGAAAATTATAAGAATGTAATTGGCACCGATAAATTGAATGATTAAGACCCGGGTATCCGAATACAACCCGTGTTGGCGCCGACGGAACAAGTTCAAAGTACTAGACAGACAACCATATACTTATCAATTCCCATCCCTGTCTCTCAACTTTGTGTATCAGAAGATTTCATTTTCTTCTGCCATTCGCCGTAAAAGAAAAGCAAGAATAAAATTAAACTTACTATTTTGTCTGTGACACTGTGTCTTATGCTCTTTCCACATTAATATTCGTTTCACAATCATAATTTCATATTCTAAGCATTCCTTTTCCTTTTATTTATTTCTTGTTTTGTTTATTACCAAAGTGATTTTCTCTAAACACTGTTGGTTTTATTGTTACGAGGAAATCTGGGCATGTTTGATGAGCCTATCTCGCAGGACTAAGGAAGTGAGTGAGTGAGTGAGTGAGTGATGGAGGAATTGGCAGGGGCGTTTGGCACCAGCGCCAGCTTGGCTCTTCGTTTGGGTCAGACTGTTTTCTCGTCTTCTTCCCTTCTATTCATGTGTTTGGACGTTGGTTTCTACTCCTACACTGCTTTCAGGTATGCCCCTTTTCTTCACTTCTCTATATATCTTCATCAACCTATTTCCTGCTTCTCCTAATTTTGATTCACACTGCCTTTTATGACTGGTAAACAACTAAACACTTGATACATAGAAAGTAGAATTACATATTTATGTGTTGTTTTCTAAAGATATCAACTGGTGCCTCAAATCAAACCAATCAATGGTTCCTATAAGTCTGTGGCCATTAGAGAGAGTGGCCCAACTTAAAGATTTGATTCTCCAATTAGCCACATATCTCTCTCTCCTTACCAAGGGACTTGTACCTCCCTAGTGTGCCCAAAAGCTCGACCTCTCGTTATGCTATTCAAAATTACATGTTGGAAAGGTGAATCAATGTTGCCATGTTGCAGATCCATTCTTTATCTTTCTTCAGAAAAGGAGCAGCAGTCTATTATTCTCAAAAAATTACAATTAGGGGCCTTGAAATTGCTTTTCTGCCAACGAGTGAGGAGGGTTCTTAGAAACATTGAGTGCTATTTGGCCAAAGAAAATTTATATATGTCATTTCGGAGAAATTGTACTAACAAATTTATAGGCCTAAGCTCCGTAAAGTCAGTGGATATTTTGGAAAAAAACAGTAGGATTTAGGAGAGATAGAACGAACGAGTTCTATTTTTTAATTTAAATTTAACCGTTCATTAGGTGAGACTAATACAAAGTTGGAGTTGCCAACAATTTTTACCCTCCTCAACTCAGAATCAAAGTGGAATTGTTGGTATGATGGCAAAGGAGGAGGGGGATTTCAAATTTTCAGCTTTGTCTGCACCACTAAATTCTTATTTTCAGACATTTGTGTGTGATAGAAGAGGGCAAGTCCTTGTGCTATGTTTGTCCATGTAGCAATTTCGTAGTTTAATACAGAAGGAAAAAGATTTAGTAGGTATATATGCAAGCCATTATAGTTTGAAAAGTTACATTGGCATGTCTTGCACTTTATCATTCTGTAAAGGTTATTGTTTATGCATATATATGCGGATATGCCTAACCTGGGGAATTTTAACTTTTGTCTTTATACATGCTTTTGCACAGCTATTTGGTAACAGTCATGGGTTTGGTAATTCCATGGAACATAACATTGTTGGTGGTAGATGCTTACTCTGTCTTCATAAAGTATTTACCGATTCAACGAAGGCTCATACTGATAATCCTTTTTGGAGACATGGTACGTGCATCTTATTTCTAAAACTAAGAGACCTCATTTTTGCCATATTGCACTAAGGGTATTTTTTTATATTTCAGATTTTGTCATATCTATCACTAGCTGCAGCATGTTCTACAGCCAGTATCGCAGATCTTCTGCTTGAAGCTGGTGGATCACATTGCCCACCAAAGTTATGTGGTAGATATCAATTGTCTGCTGCTATGGCCTTCTTGTCTTGGTTTCTTTCATTTGTTTCCTTTCTTTTTTAACTTTTGGCTTTTCTCTTCCTGTAAAATATCTCGCTCGCTGTTGTTGATGTGTACATGAATAAAAGGGTGCAAATGACAAAGTCATTTGCTCTTATGCATATATATTCTTTGTTCCCTGTGAATAAAATTTTGATGAC
This sequence comes from Mucuna pruriens, assembly GCA_025330945.1. NCBI lineage: Eukaryota > Viridiplantae > Streptophyta > Magnoliopsida > Fabales > Fabaceae > Mucuna > Mucuna pruriens. The sequence continues at coordinate 410,190 of JAENHJ010000202.1, forward strand.
TACTGTGATTAGTCAACACTCAAAATGCAGTAGTTGCTCTTTCAATGCAAGGGAAATATGGAAGTTCTATTACTTGTTATAGGTGTAAGCTTGCACTGTTTCTATTTATTAACTCTCGAATAAATAAGTGGTTATTGTACTGGCTTGTTCAACTGATAATATTGAATCTTTACAATCCAATTAATTTCTATTAATATTTTTTATTTGAGTGTATAGCATTATATCTGAAAAACCTTCTATTTCTACATGATAGCTACAGAGCTTAAAATAGTATAGAAAGTATACGTTTTTTATGCAAGCAATTAATTACATAAATGACATTATTCAACTTTGAACGACAGTCCTGCGACAAGAAATAGACACCCAAACCATCCTTCTAATGTCGTTATCCTATTAACTTTTGCATAGTTTGTGGTAAAACGCAATTTGAAAATTGTTATTAACCATTTCTTTTAATTTGCCAATCAAATAGTTTTGAATTGACCCCTTAACGTATCATGTTTTTTCATTCAAAGTCTTAGACTGACTTCATTTCAAATAAGAAAAATGCTTTCAAGGAGGTGGTGAATCTCCGAAAGGATTAAAGCTTTTATTATAAATATATATTCTCAATATACTTTTCTTTTTAAACAACTAAATAATATTTGATTTTCTTTTAATACAACTCTTTACGCTATATTTGGAAGAGGTGAAAATGAAAAGAAGGAAAAGATGAAAAATATGTTTTTTTGTTTTTAATCTCTTAATAACATGAAAAAAATTCACGTAGGATTATATTCTTTTATACTCTCTAATTTGAAAAGAAAGGAAGATAACAAAAAATAAAGAATGAAGAAGAGAACTTACTCTTGGAATAAATAGATTTGTGCATATATATTATTTTTTATACAATTAAATAAAATTGTATTTTTTTCTTTTTATTTTTTTTCCTATCAAATAACATGCAAAAGTTTTTTATTTTCTATATTCTTTCTTTCTTTTTATTTTTTTTTAAACTAAACAAATCATAATCATTAGTACCTAAATAAATAAATAAAAAAGGAGAGAAAGCTTTGTCAACTTAAACTCTTACGCACACCGACACACACGAAATGAGACGGTAAGGTCAAGAAGTGGTTCGCAAAAGTATGCTGGATCAAAAACCTCAGACACTATAATAGTAATTTTTTAATTAACAGAAAAATGAATAAATAGGATTAGTGGAAGAAAGTTGGGTACATTGATTTGATGTCCTCCGTTCTGAAACTGAAACTGAAACCTGGTTCCCGCCATTTTTGCGTTGGGTATCTAAAAACAGAAATCAGGCAAAGCATATGGCACAAATTGAAGTCACCCACTCACCAAACCCTTCACCATCTGTTGGAGCAATGTTCCTCCATGAGACAAATAAAACTTGTCCACGCCCAGATCATCCTCCATGGACTTGCTGCCCAAGTTGTCACACTAGGCAAGCTACTCTCTCTCTGCGTTCAAATGGGACATATCCGTTACGCACACCTCCTGTTCGATCAAATTCCCCGACCCAACAAATTCATGTACAATCATTTAATAAAGGGATATTCGAATATTGATGACCCAATTAAGTCTTTGTTTCTCTACCGCCAAATGCTGAGTGCTGGCCTTATGCCAAACCACTTCACCATCCCCTTTGTTCTCAAAGCTTGTGCTGCCAAACCCTTCTATTGGGAAGCTTTTGTTGTTCATGCTCATGCTATTAAGCTCGGAATGGGGCCTCGTGCCTCTGTGCAAAATGTAATTTTGTCTTTTTATGTTGCTTGTCGTCTGATACCATGTGCACGGCAAGTGTTTGATGATATTTCTGACCGGACTCTGGTCTCCTGGAATTCCATGATTGCTGGGTATTCTAAAATGGGCCTATTCGATGATGCCGTTTTGTTGTTTCAAGAAATGAAGCACTTGGGAGTGGAGCCTGATGTGTTCACCCTTGTTAGCTTGCTTTCTGTTTCCTCAAAGCATGGTAATTTGGATCTGGGAAGATTTGTGCATCTTTATATTGTTATTACTGGAATTGAAATTGATTCGATTGTGACCAATGCTCTCATAGATATGTATGCCAAGTGTGGGCATTTGCAATGTGCTAAACGTGTTTTTGATCGAATGCTTGATAAAGATGTTGTTTCTTGGACTTGTATGGTTAATGCTTATGCTAATCATGGACTTGTTGATAATGCTATGCAAATTTTTAATCAGATGCCGGTGAAGAATGTGGTTTCTTGGAATTCAATAATTTGGTGCCTTGTTCAAGAAGGGCAGTACACGGAAGCTGTGGAACTCTTCCACAGGATGTGTATTTCAGGTGTGATGCCTGACGATGCTACTCTTGTTAGCATTCTTTCGTGCTGCAGTCACATGGCTGATCTGGCATTGGGAAAACAAGCGCACAATTACATTTGTGATAATAATATTACAGTGAGTGTGACGCTTTGTAATTCCCTAATAGACATGTATGCAAAATGCGGTGCTCTTCAGATTGCCAAGGAGATCTTCTTGGGGATGCCTGAGAAAAATGTGGTGTCATGGAACACTATTATTGGGGCACTTGCTCTGCATGGTTTTGGAGAAGAGGCAATTGAGATGTTCAGGAGGATGCAAACTAGTGGGCTCTGTCCTGATGAGATTACCTTCACAGGGTTACTTTCTGCATGTAGTCACAGTGGTCTTGTGGACATGGGGCGATATTACTTTGACATAATGAGTTCTACTTTTGGGATTTCTCCTGTTGTTGCACATTATGCTTGCATGGTTGATCTTTTTAGGGCGTGGGGATTCCTGGGAGAAGCAATCACCCTGATACAAAAGATGGCCGTTAAACCAGATGTTGTCGTTTGGGGTGCTTTGCTTGGCGCCTGCAGGACCTATGGGAATCTAGAGGTTGCTAAGCAAATCATGAAGCAGTTGCTGGAGTTGGGACGATATGATTCTGGGCTTTATGTGCTTCTCTCAAACATGTATTCAGAATCTCAAAGATGGGATGACATGAAAAAAATCAGGAAAATAATGGATGACAATGGGATAAAAAAGTGTAGGGCGATTAGCTTCATTGAAATCGATGGCTGTTGCTATCAATTCATGGTGGATGACAAAAGGCATGGTGCCTCAACCAGTGTATACTCCATGCTGGATCAATTAATGGATCATCTAAAGTCTGTAGGATATCCATGTAAATCTTCTGATGTGGAGGAAATATACTACTCCAGCAATCTTTAGTTCACCATCAAGTTTGGTGGATGGAATGCTAACTAAAGAAAATGAAATGATTTTTCCATTCCAACTCTTGAAAGTTTTTCGAGCTTTATGTTGTTGGATGCAAGTGTTGAAGTCTTGAAGATATCGTATTACTTAATAATATAATTAAAATAGTATATACAAGAATAACTCTCATTTTATATACTAGCTTTTAAGGTTGATTTAAATTTAAATTCAAATTATAAGAACATGAAATCAAAACTAATTTAAGTGACATAAATGTCACCTTGAAACAAAAATAATAATGCTTTAACTATTAACCATTACGGTGTTATTATATCTTGGTTCTTTGGGAATGGGATTGTTTTAAAATTTTATATAATTAATTTGGTAATATTAATTTTAAATTAGTAAATGTGATTAAAGTGTGTTTAAATTAATTTAAATTATATATTTATATTAAAACATATATTTTTTTACTTGAAAGTAAAATTTGATTTTTCAACTTAAAAATAAGCAGGGACTTATATCTATTATCTAATATGGTTGTAATTTCAATTTACATGGTAATTAAAGTCTAAATGTGTTTCCTATAATAACCAAGAAAAAAAATTCCAAGTTTTTCATTAATCAAAGATAAAGTTTAAAAAACGATATTAAGCGAACAAATAACTCTTCTACAAATTAGTTTTATAGGATTGAGTTAGACTCAAATCCATATTTTAATATAGTATCAAAGTCTATCATAATGGTTGTTGTTAAACTTATTGAAATACCTGCTGTTGGGTCATTATTAGATTAGGCGTAGCTGTTCAATCTTCAATGTTGTTGGGTCATTATTAGATTAGGCGTAGCTGTTCAATCTTCAATGTAAGAGAGTATATTATAAATCTTATATTATTTAGGAAAAGAGTAGGTAAATGAGAACAATTCTCACCTTACAAATTAGTTCTATAAAAATAAATTAGATTCAAATTCAAAGTTAAAATAATATCAAAGTCTATACTAACAGGTCATTCACTATATTATCTATATTTCTATAGGAGTAAACGTGAGAAATTTATTAGCCTATTAAAAAAAAATTTGTCACGTCTTCTAATAACTTCTCATCTGCATAAAATCAAAATCTTCAAATAATTGTCCAAAGAGAATTGTTAATGGAATATATTTTAATTCACGTTTCTGTGAATCAAATCGTGTTTCCGGTGGCATGTATGAATACTATATAATTTGTTGAAATCAGTTTGAATAAGTTTCTACCTCTTGATAAAGGAGCTAAACGTCGACCCTGTTGCCCAGTTTCAAACTTCTTAAACTTGAGGCATTATATTGCATAATTTACGCATAAAAAAACCGCTGATTATTTCAAGCAGCTAGCCTGTGTATGTGCTTCAACATTCATAATTCATGCTTGTTTGTAAAGGGATCTTGTTAATGAAAATCCTTGTGTCCAATAATAGAGTCTATAATCTTGCAATATGTTAAGGTATCTTGGCCAAATTAATTGGATTGGAAGCACACAAGTGTTGGCAAAGCATATAATCAACTACACCTGCCGGCACTAAGACATTAAGCATGATTATATTTTACTTTGTATTTATAATTAAAAGCATACCGCAAACAACAACACCAATCTTCGTTATGTCAGTCTATTAGATTTTCAAGTCCCGTGACATTATGACAATTTCGATATGCCTTTTAGTATCTTTGGTCGAATCGGACATTTGAATATAAAATTGGGCATAGTCATAACCACGAAACTTCGTTCATATTCAACACTTTTTGCCAGCAACGATGGCGTGCCCAAATTTTGACCTCTAAAAAAACATGAGACTTTAGAATGGTCAATTGGACAGTACAACATGAGTACCGTTGCCCCAACATCCCATCGATAACATATCTGCGATGCCATGCATTATATTCCTTCATTCAATGCATCGTGCGCACATGACCAATCTGATATAAAAGATACTTGAATCATTAACTAATCCTATATATTTCTATCCATCCCCTTTTAAGAACACCGTCCCACAATAAATAAAAAAACAAAACCAACTTATTCGCGGCTATCAAATATATTTTCCACAAAAAATAAGAACATAATTGTGGTTAACGAACGTTTTAAAAATAGTTTAATTTTTATGTAGGGTTAGTGTAACAAATTTTATACTATTAATTAATAAAAAAATATTATTATCGTAACTTTTAAATAATTATAATAAAAGCCAAAAAATTATATCCGAATATCTAGTTAAAGATAATTATATTTTCAAATCAATTATTAATTAATTTAATCATAATTTAACTGATAAAAACATATTTAAGCATTATCCGAATTATGACAAAAATTATAGTTCAAGAATTCATGATACCACACGCACTTCACCACCTATTCCTTAACTAATAGCACACATGATGAGAGACTCCATCACCAACCCAACCACCAATTTTCCAATTATATCATTGAATCTTAAATTAATCGAATAAAAAAAAAGCATTAAATAAAGGAGCGATCGCTTAATGAAAAGTATGTGTTGACCGAATTAAGCACCAATCAAATTATACAGAGTTCTAAAAAGAGATATACCAAATTCTAACCTACGAGTTTACTTACATGTATAATGGAAAAAGAAAAACAAGAAAACAAGAGAGAAGAAGGTCATGAAAAACTCCATGGGATTCAATGGATGAAATCTAAGTGTCTTCAAACTCCTTACTTCTTCTCAACTAAATTTAGGATGCCTTCAAGAGCAGGACAAAATTATTTGAAAAACTCTCCTAACGTATATATTTAACCTACTCTTCAACATACTCGTATTGATACATTCAACTTTGGGTATTAAGATATTCAACAGACACTGGGGAGAACTCAAAATGGACTTGAAAATGTTGTCAGCTTTCTCTTAGAATATATCCACCTGCGCCAACGTAACTACTGACAAAATTCAATATTAAAACATTTGTTTGTAAAATATTTATCCAATTTCAAAGTTATCAACAAAGTAAATATAAAGTGAAAAATTACTTATGATTTAACTGATAAAGTATTAGTATATTAATAATAAAATATAAAAATATAAAATATTAGTTTAATAATAAAAATAACATAAATTTACAAAATTTAATTTTAAACAGTCTATAAAATATGTTATTATCATAATGCTGATTTCAAAAAATTGAGTGTTAATTAAAAAATTAAAAATATTCTTTAACTAAATAATTAAAAAACATTAATTTAAAATGAAATATGAATGTTTTTTAAAAAATATATGTCACAGAATAAAGAAACTTACATAATTACATGAAAAGAAATATGTTACGGATGTCATCTTTTTTTAAAAAACAAATGAAAAATTATAATATAAGGATAATATTCAAATAATGTATATAAAAATTAAAAATTAGTCTCGCAAGTTGCATCTAGTAATAATAATTTATAATGTGCCAAGATTCGATTCATGTGGATAAAAAAGCAATTAAAAAAGTAATTAATAACAATTTTCCCAATAAATACTATAGTAATGCCATTTGCTATAAATGACTTTTATGAAAAATGTAACGATTGAATTATTATATATACTGGAGAGGAGAGAAAAATGGTTTTAAGCAAGAAAAAAAAATTTAAGAAACAAAATTTTATTTATTTATAAATTTTATGTAAACAATTTTCGCATCAGTCGACATTTAAAAAAAAAGTGACCATATTCTCACGTTTTTTTTAATGTTTTTTTTTATCGTTTTTTGAAAATAAGACTAAATAATAGAGGTAGGTACTTTCTACAAATAAATGTCGGGCTCTACCATTTGTCCTTTATAAAATTACAGTGGCTATTGATTTTCCCTCCCCCACCATTATTCCTGCTGGAAACGTGCCACAATTCAAACTTCATAGTTCGTAATTGGCGATCGAAACAAAACAAAAGCCATGACTGAAAAGGGATTTTGCTCAAATATGTCGCATTAATAATTTGCAAACCGCGTTCTTTTAATATGTGAATTATCATGAATTGAATTATGTTTTAAAGTGGTCACCATGATTATTAAAAGAAAAAGGAAGCAGAAGCCAAAATAGAATGATAAAATTCAATAATATGTGAGAATTAAGATAAAATTTCTCATAATTAATCCTCACTCCAAACAAACAAATTCCCTCTAAACTCAACTTGTACTATCAAATTAAAGATAAATTTATTCAAGTAGGTTTACTTCAATTACTTAATGGCTGGTCTTTTTCTTTCAAACTAAGAATACTAATTCATTAAGTCTTCTGAATTGAAATAAGTATTTTAGTAACACCTAAAGTGAGCCCCAAAATTTAATCCACTAACCAACTTTCCAATTGTGAAAGTGAACTCAGTATCAATCTATAATTGCTCAATCAATAGAAGCATGAAAATAGGAAGAAGAAAAACAAAAATATTAGTAACTTGAATTAAGACTATAAGAGAATCCAAATTACAAAAAAAAATCATATTAGAATTCATCATTCCATAACCTAAAGAGCTAATTTGACATTATTTAAGTTTTATATACATATATATAATCACTATTGCCTGTGTGGCCACACTCACTTATACCATTGTCGTGCAATAAAAACACTAAAAAATTTTGGAGGTTGTGTGGAGCCATGCTAGAAGTCAATTTTACCAACACGCATTAGTGAAAATGTTAACTAATCTACCAGGGTTCGGTGTGTCCTTACTCTCATGAGCATTGCAATGCTTGCACGACATAATCACCGGTATTTATTTATTTTTATAATAAATCATGTTTACGAGAAACAATCTTCTTTAAATCAAATATGACTATTAAGTGGGTGACAAATATTTTTTTCTAAATATTTAACTCGATTATATATTAAATTGTATTTTAAATAATTAATTAAACTGAAATAATTATCTACAAATCAATTCACGTGGTTGGTGATTATCCTTCTTTCTAATTCAGATTCAAATTAAACATACCAAATTTATCAAATCACTGCTTTAAACCTTCTTAATGATCCCAGAATAATGATCAAATGAAGATTGAATTCACATTCAATGAAGGAGGAAAATTACGACAAATTAACACAAGAAATTAAATAAACACCAAACTAAGCCGAAACATCAAATTTAAGAAATTACATTGCTATGGATGACTCTTATATAACTACAAATATAATAATACAAATTATAGCTTTATACAACACTTATAATATAAATAGAATTTTTTGACAAAGAAGTATAAAAAACACAAAGGTTGTGTGTGTTTTTTAAGTGTATTTTATTTAGAAAGTGTGGTTTTTTCTTCTTTTGAAAAACCGATCGATCTAATTATCAAAATAAATCTCAAAATAATTAAAAGGCTATAAAAGTAATAAATTGATGAATTCATTACCGTCACAGTTTTCGATTTGGCCTTATTATAGGGGATGAAAAAGGTATAAAAGGAATATGATTTGAAAATTAAATAAAAAGAATTCTCAGGTGGGCCTTCTTTTACGATATAGGCCATGATTGAGTGGGGAAGGGAATTAGTGAAGAAGCTTCATGCCATGGTTTGCGGGGTCGGTCAGGACGATCATTATTTATTCATAACAACCAAATATTTTAACGATAAAATTTATACGCAGTTTTTTTTAATGTTGTTCTTTTATTGTTATTAAAATTTTATTTCGATTATGTGTATAATAAAAGTTTATATTAAAGATGGAAACAAATTTCTGAAATATATAAACCTCTAGAGAATGGTAGCAAAAATAAGTGACACAACTTTTGTCTTTTAAAGGAAGAGAAAGACAGTCTTTTTGAACAACATGATGGACCTCGAATTTACATACATTGAAAAAAGATGACTGCACTTTAGTTCCCCCACCAAGAACCACATAAAAGGAGGCATTAATGTACTTTCCCTTTACTTCGTAGAGAAGAATTTCTCGATTAGATTAAGCATAGCATGCAAGAAAGAGTGGAGTAAATGAAGGTAGGTGTTATTCTTAATCCCCCAAGTATGTTTGCTGTTACTAATACTGGAGCCTCGAGCTCTCACCTTGTTGCGTAATTTGAAAGGAATAGGAATATTAATAACATGATTTATGTTTGTATATGCATATAATAAAAAAAGAAATGTTGGATCCGGCAATAGAAGCAAAACTGCAGCAGGAATGGGTTCTGGTGGCTGGCGAGGCTGCAGGGGGTTCAACCCAGATCACGCTACGCCAGCATCTGTCGGACTGTTTCTGCTTCTACAATCTTACTTAATTATTTATCAATTATTATTGTTATTGTTTTATTTGTCTGATTTACGATTCCCAATGTCTTTTTTTTTTTTTCTCCACGTGGCCTCTCATCTGCCTTGCACCGAAGCACCATCAACATCTATACTTGCCACGTCCTCTTTTCGCCCCACTCTCCACACACTTGGGTATTTGTTGCCTTTGCCTCCAATCCCTTTGTTTCGTTTTCTGGTTTGGTTGCATATGATACACAAAATTTTACAGTATGTAACACTATTTGATCAAACATGATATTACCCTCTCCCAGAAAAATAACCTTATTGAAGAATTAATGATGGGCCTCAAATCAGCACAAATATAGTAAGTAGTGAGTATTATATAAATGCTCTAAACTGTTTGATATGCTAGCATTAATATATATTATATTGACCTAACCATTCAATCGCTAATTTTAATTTCAACATGATATCGCCAAAAGCGAGACATCTCACCTTTTACCATGGACTAGAACTTTTTCAATAATAAAAAAAAACAAAACACTAAAGTCAGTCTGGCAAATCTCTCAACATCGTCATTATGAAATAAAGTGCTCATAATGTATGTAGCGACTAGCGAGAGAGCCAGAGATTGATTTTCACGTGTTAGAACAAAAGTAAACGACAAAAGAAAGAAAAAAAAGGCACGGTTTTATTTTATTTTCTATTGCTATTCATTCAATAAGTTTTATCCTCCGGTAGAACGCAATGGCGTGCTATTCGAAAACATAATTATTATTATTATTATTCCCTCATATTTATTTAAGCCCTTGATTAAGAATCCACTTTTTATAATGTAAGGAATTATTTCAAAATTTACTTTGATTAAGAATTTGATAAAATTGATACTGGAAAAGGTATGTGAATGGAAGCACCTTTTGCATTGGTGGTGTGTGACGTGAATAAGCCTTCACGAATTTCGCAAATATAGCATCCCACTTTGTTACGTCCATGATTGCGTCCAACGCTTGATATGGAAGGAGAAGAAGATTCACAGCATGGCATATTGAAGGTTAGGTTAAGAGCAGGGTGAAAAAAAAAAAACACTGCCCCACGAGACTTCACGTGGTTTGCTAGCCCCTCACAAATTTTTCTTTTACTTGCTTGAATTAAAATTAATCTCAAAGGAAGACAGTGGCAGGAGCCGTAAATATATAGAGGATATCGAGAATAGGGTCAGGTTCGCACACTAATGCGAGCAAGTACTACAACCTGTCAACACCAACTTACAGGCTGGAAAGTCGTTTGCACTGTTTCAAATTACATAATAATTAAAATAAATAAAAAATCAGACGTGGCAAAGTGGTCCAAGTCCCTTCCTATATATATTCTCCGCACTAATTCCTCTTTCTCCAAATAATTACCATCACTCGGATTCCCATCCTTATACCGAGACCGAGTCGGGACTTCACTGAGTAACAACGATAATGGGAAACTGCAGCTCCTCAGATTCAACCCACGTTGCGACGGCGAAGCTTGTTCTGCAAGACGGGAGGCTGCAGGAGTTTTCGTACCCGGTTAAGGTTTCGTTCCTGTTGCAGAAATACCCCGCGTGCTTCATATGTAACTCCGATGAAATGGATTTCGACGACGTCGTTTCTGCCGTCGACGAGGATCAAGTGTTGCAACCCGGTCAGCTCTATTTCGCGCTTCCCTTGAGTCGTCTCAGGCACCCCTTGCAGCCTCACGAGATGGCTGCATTAGCCGTCCGGGCCAGCTCTGCCCTCATGAAAACCGCCGACAAATGCGGCTCTCGCCGGAAACAGATTTTGTTCTCTAACGAATATGACCCTAACTCTAAGCGCGTGTCTCCCGCGCTCGCTGCTGGCGGCGCCACTGTACATACGTCCAGGAGGGGAAGGACTGCCGCCGCCGCCGTCGGTGCTGGTAAGGGCAGGTTTGCCGCGCTGTTGAGTTCGATACCCGAGTAGGGGTACTTTCGGAAAATAATATACGCCGGTGATTTTGTTCTCTTGTGTATATATATAGTTTTCTAAAAAAAGTAATATAAAATTTTGGACATTGTAGAGCGGTTTTAGGGAACAATGGAAGCGATTAGATTCTTGGATTGGAGAGTTAGACCAAGTCGTAATGGATATTCCGTTCTTTTCTGTCCCCCTCTTCTAACACGATCAATATCTAATATTTACACCTTCTCATTCTTAAGACATCAAATTATCCATCAACAGTGTCACCCACAAATTCTTTAATTTAATTAAAGATCTCGAATTTTTAAGTAATTAATATATAACTGTGTTAACTTTCTCATCAATAATAATTCTATTTTTTTTTCATCTGTAAACATTTCGTAGTAAATTGCAATCGATGGTACATTAAAAATGTAATAACCAGACTTGTACGCAATTGAATTTGTGGAAACTACTTTTTTTATTTAATGAAAGTAACTATATACCGAAGAATTATATATATAATGCAATGAAGATAAAGGCGAAGATAAAGGCGTAGTAGTGGCTCGTGTTGCGACAAATGTGGAACGTAGCAGAGGACAGTATATAAAACACAAAGAAAGCATGAGGTGAGATTAAAAGACGACGGAACGAATTTCGGATGGATGGCGAAATGAGAAAACGATGGAATTGATTTCAGATGGATTAATGGAAGGGTTAAATAAGCAAAGCTAATTATGATTGAATGGGTTGACCAAGGTAACCTTATCCTTATCCTATCGATCCTCAGGCAATGGCATTTGGGAAAGGTTAAAATCCAAAGAGATGGGACAAAGAAATATAATTATGTATGTAAAATGTTGTTTCCCTGTTTTGGACTTTTCATATCCAATTTGTGCAGGGTTGACAGTTGAGGCAATTATATTTTGTACTATACATAAAATAAAATTAAAGAGATCCATGACGAACAATAATTTGATTGAACAACATGGGCCCGGTGGACGATATGTAGATACCAAACGGGGTGAGTATTGAATAGAATGGACAATTGGAGGAGTGGTATGGTAGAGGACGATGGAAGGAGAAGAAATCTTGGTTGAGCCAATGAAATGTCTCTGTTTTGTGTGTAAAACTAAAAGGTGGGTACAGAAAATGGGAGAGTGTGGTGGAGAAGCACGTAAGGAGTACAAATTGGCGTAGAAATCATAGGTCATGCCGGACCCAATAAAACGAGTCAGAGTAAGCGGGGTTTAGGTGAGTACTATCTGTCAGTGGTGGAATTGTTTACAGCTGTAACAAGCCTGGTCGTACGGTTGTAATAATAATACCAAAAAATAAGATCAAATTTGGCTTGGACTTGTCATGACTCATCATCACAAATGAATATGAATATCGTGTAGTGTATGGGTCCTTAGTAGTAGCCTGAGCCAATGAGCCCCATCACTTGTGTAGCAATTTGCAGCTGCTCAGGCTCTGGACAAATTCATTTGATTTAGACTTTAATGTGTGATGACGATGGATGAGTGCCAAAATGAGGTACGTGCATCTTGGAAAGGGTTGCATATAAATCGTACCATCGTGACAATGGCAAATGTGACGACTCAGCACGTACTACTACACTTACCGAACCTGAATACGGTTTGTTTGGACCATGCCATTTTGTTTTCGGCCATTCCATATTTCTAATTTGGTTAGCTGTGGAGTTATGGTGAGAATGAGGTCCCAAAGTTTGGTAAATTACATATTAGGTTGTCACTAATTAATATGACAAGTTTAGTGCATGGAGCATGCCTCTGCCTTCTACAGCTGTCGTCCTGCCATGATTTATCACTCGCCTCGCGTACCGTAATGCCCAATCCAATTTAATTTCTAACAAAATATGTCTGCATTCCATCAATATTTTTAAAAGATAACAAATAATCATAAATTTACATTATTTCTTTTCAAATTAAATTCAAGATTAGAATTTCCATATAACATGCATCCTCTTCAAATATATTTTGAATTAAAATATAAAAATAAATTATTCAAAAATATTTCACATTTAATATATTTAGTATACCAAAATCTCATATAGACACTCACAATTGATTAAGCAAATATGGGAATGTCTAACTGGATCACTCGATTGTATTTGTAACTGAGAATAGTATATACCAAATAAGAATTTATTAAACATAAAAGTAAAATTAAGATAGATTAAAGGTAAGTTTTTTTTTTGTGTGTGAATACAGATTAAAGGTAAGTGATTTTTAACTAAAAAAGTCATGTATATAATGAAAAATTAGAGAATATTTAAAGATATTATCTTACTCTAAAGGATAAAAATCATAGTTTATTGTATATAAGAGGATATACAGAACTAGTCCCATTGAATGTAACATTCAAAATCAGGGTTTCACTAATAACTATAACCATAAATTTTAGAATTGACACAATACAACACCCATGTAAAAAATATACTAATAGGAGGTAGTTATATATTATTAGTATGTACAGTTAACAAACTTCTGCAATCCCTTTTGTGCATGCGATTTTTTCTAATTGAAGTCGTGGGAACTGGATTATTTGGCAAACACGAGACAGTTCAAACGATTTATAGTGATTATCGAAGAAAGAGAAATAAATATCAATAAGGTGATTAATCTTACACGCACCAGTAATATGATATTCGGAAATCCCTTTTTTTAGAGGTATGAGTGGGAAAAAATATAAAGAGAAAAGAAAAAATTGATAAATAGGATAAATATATGATCATTATGATGAGATGAAATAAAAACGTGATGTATGTTTAATATTTTTCTACGTGTGCACAGCACATGTGTCGGTTGCATATATATATATATAAAATTCAGGTAAATTTAGCAATAAGTAGTGTGCATTTACTACTTTGCATAGCATAAACTGGGAAAAGAAAGAAGGATAGTAATAAAACGTTTGAGTTACGGCTACGCCTAAGGTGGTGGTAGTGTACCATCATTATTGATTTATTGTGCGCCGTTAGTTTTGATAAAGTGATAATAACACCTTTTAAAAAATTCTCAGGCTTATTCTTATTAATTGAAATTTATGTGACTCTTGCTGGTTTAAGAATATGATTTACCAAATAGAAAGTGGCACTTAAGTATTTAGGATGTTTTTATCAACATTCCACATATTAAATTATTTCAATAATCGATTATGGGTGTAATTGATTATAATTTTAGTCCATCATAATTAGAATTAATTTTTTGGTTGAGAAGGTTTGTTAAAAGTGATTTTAAAATAATTAATTTTATTTTAAATAAACAAAAAAATTTAGTTTTTATATAATAAATTACAAAAAATATGTACCAAAATGAAATAAAAAATAGTTGTTAACAAAATTGGAGGTAATTTGAGATAATATCTTTTGAAGGAAAAAAGTTGTTGAAAAATAATCATAAATTTTAAAATTTTAGTTGCATAAAATCATTTTATTTATTGTGGACATCTGTTTTTGCTTGCATCCCAAAATAAAAGAAAATAAAAAAGAAAAGGAAAAGGTGAAATGATGACGGGATAAGTAAGGGAAGCGGGTCTTAACGGGCTCATGCTTCCCCTATCTACCTCGAGTTGAGGTGGTAGTGAACAACTCTATTGTCCTCTAGCTTTTTTAGAAAAGTTGCTTTTGCCCTAACACCTTACGAGAAATTAAGGGCAAAAAAATGACTTTGTGCTACGGTAACAAGAGGGACGGGCTTTTGGAAAACAAGAGATAATAGAAAGAAGTAGTGGTAACATGAGAGAAAAGAAGGTAAAGTTAGTTTCCCTATGTCACCATGATGACGCAATTGGATACTAGGTGAAATTTTGAAACTCCCTTAGTTTGAATATACCATTTAAACTACTTATTGTATTGATTAAATCCACAATCAAACACTTAGTCAAACACTTGAAAGAAGCCATTAATACCCCGGTTGACTAGTTGATACCGAATCCGTTTTGCCTTTATTTGGAACCTCCATCCTGAATCGGATAGCATTTTCTAGACTATCCAACACATAGTTGGACTATAGGTCTCACCCTTGCCGACTCCTAATCGACATCTTGTTCATGCCAACACCTGTAGTCGATTCGGTATCGACCTTCCCACCTAGCTCATAAGTCTCAATCATAACTACATAAATTTTGACTTCTTCATTACATTAAGAGATAGGTAAGAGAAAGAGACGACTTTTGTCAAGTCAATAATAAACCAAAAAAATATACTCTTTCTCCCCTTATGTAAATACATTCATTCTTGTCTATGTCTGAAAGGAAAAACTATAGTTTAGAAGTTATAGCCTATTTTACATGTTTAGTTAAGGTAACCAACCGTCTTAGAATGGACGTTATAGGATGCTAATACCTTTCGTATCCATAGTGGACTCCGAGACCTGAAATTTGATTTCAAATACCAATCTTATCTCATCAAATGTTTTTCAGTGTTTTCCTTAAAAACATAAGTGACGATTTTATGATATTCGTTTTTTTTTTTTTCTTGAGAGAACCATTGAATTTCTATTTCTATTTCACCTAACCTTCGGATAAGATTGATCAAATATTTTTCAAAAAAAATCTCTTAAAAATAAACAACTTAACTTTTAATTAAATTAGTAAGGGAAGCTTTTTTACCGTTTACATAGAGTCTATTCACGCAATCCTTTCTTCGATTTTCAACTTGACCTAAAATACCATTTTTAAAAATTTTCTACTGATGTTTCAATTTGAGTGTTTCAATGACTTCTCCAATAAGTAGTTCTCACACATTTCACGTGACGACTTTATTTATTAATTTGTCTGAAAATTTTTATTTTAAAAGAATGTTACTAAAATGAGTAAATAATATAGTTAAATAATTTTTATATTTTAAATATTTGTAATTTTATTCTTTAAATTTAATTTGGATTTCAAATATGTAAACAAATTTAATTTGTAGTTAAAATTTTACAACAATATATTCATTAAATAATTTTGGATTTTTTATTAAATATATATATTACATAATTGAATTCTGTCTAAATAAATTATTTTTTTATCTTATAAAAATGTCATACAAAAAGGCAACTCTGAGTCACTCCCTTTCACTCAAGAATAATTGTAGTACTTTTACAATTTCTATTCAACTAAAATGTCTGTTAATTCATTCTCTTCTGTAGCCCAAAAAGTTTTTTTTTTCTTCTTAGTATCAAACAAAATTCTAAAGCAACAAGGATAATTAATTCTAGAGTTATTAACCACACGACAAATTGTTCAAAATCATTCTCTTTATACCATCCTTATGCGATTCATAAAAGGATAAAAAATGCATAGATACCTTTTCTACCGTAGTTATTAACTCCATTCCTGTATCTAAATCTCTAACTCTGCACAATGTCCTTCATGCCTAAAATTTGCCATGTATCTTTTTGTGCATTAGAAAATTGATATGTGATCTAAATTGTTTGACTATTTATGACTCCTTTACTTGCAAATTTCAAGGAGTTGAGTTCAAGGAGGAGGATTGACGATGCTAAAGAGGTTTATGAACTTTATCTTTCTTAAGATGAATTTGTTTTTAAGGATAAAACTTCGGGTAAACGTCTCAATTCAGTCTTTGTTCATGAAGTTGAGAAAATAATCCTATGGCATTGTAGGTTAAATCACACGAGTTTTTTAGTATTTGAAAATTTTAGTTCCTGAACTTTTTCAAAATAAAAACCCAAATCCATTTTCTTGTGAAGTTAATAAACTTGCCGAGCATCATTATTCTTTTTATTCTCCTCAATCTTATACATAATTTAGTTCGTTCCCTTTATTATTCAGTGATGGTTGGGGACTTAATTAGTTTATTATCTAGTGATGTTTTGGGGACTTAGTTGGGAGCCGTAACTAAATGGAAAACGAAGATTTGTCGCATTTGTAGATTATCATAAAAGGTTATCATGGGTTATGATGAAAATATATCATGTATAAAAGAAGAAAACAAAATTAATAGGTTAAAATTAACTTATGTATAAATTAAAAATTAATTTTTGAATAGGTTAATATAAGATTTTTTTTTATAAATTAGTTAATGTATAAATTAATTTTAAATTATGAAGAAATTTATTTATTTTTTTTCTATTTTATTCTCTTAATCTACGAAGAAGTTTAGCCAAATAAATCTAAAGTTAAAAATATTTTAAAAAAATCTATATAATACAAACTTAATTTTAGAAAAATAATTAAAGTATTTCAAAATTACAGTATTCTAGCAAACACCCAACTAATATTTTCCTTCAAAATGGGACCATTCCTTGAAAGTGATTTCTTTGTTTTACATTCTTCTAAAATTTACTATCATTATTTTTAGTCCATGATTAAATAAATTTTTGTTTTGTTTTCTGTTAAATATTTTCCTTTGATTTCTATATTTTTAAAATCTAAATTTACTATTTTTTATATGAATAATATTTATTTAAGATAGATAAATAATATTTATTTTAAAATTTTAAATTTTTATTTAAATATTACATTCTCATATATAAATATATATCATCATTCACCAACCTATTGGTGTCACTTAAAATCATCACTTGATATATTGTAAAACACATAAGCAAAAATATCATATACAATACTGAGAAAAAAAATGACTTTAATCCTTAATTTGTTTTAATTTCCTGCAAATGTAACTCTAACATATTTTAGTTCTTATTTTTTAATATATGTACAATGTTTTATTTAAGGTAGATAAATAATATATTTTAAAATTTTAGAATTTTTTTAAATGTTACATTCTCATATAGGTATCACTTAAAATATTGTAAAACACATAAGTATATCACCACAGTTATATATAGGTGTGACTTAAAGTTATCACTTGACATATTATAAACACATAATAAAAAATATCATTTAATACTGAGACAAAAAAAATGACTTTAATCCTTAATTTGTTTTGATTTCCCGCAAATGTAACTCTAATAGATTTTAGTTCTTATTTTTTAATATATCATAAATAGTAAATTTATCTCTAAAAATAAAAATAAATTAAAATAGGGTAAATTATTCGGGGACTCAAACCACTAACCAAATTCCTAACTTGGATTCATGATTGATCAATCTATAGAAGCATTAAGGACATAAACAAACACATATAAAAGGTAGAAACTTGAATTAACGTGTAATAGAATTCAAAGTATAATAATTTATACTGGAATTCTTCGTCTTTTAATATAGACAACTACCTATTCATGATGAAAGAAAATAAATGTATAAGAAAAAGGTAAAAAAGAACTCAATCAATACTTGGTGATCGTATTATTCTCGAAACATGAAGTTTCAAGCTCTATTGTGGTAGGAGAGGGAACCGTAAGAAAAGACGGTAAAATATCAATTTTTTTTTATTTAATTAATCATAGGTTTTCTTTATTGCAGCTAGTATGGTCAAACTTCATTTTTATTCCACAACATGTCAAAAATATTAGAAGAGTCATGAAATCATTTTAACGTTATTTTAATATAATTATTGAAAAAGTTATCCTAAATTTCTCTTTTTTTTATCACACAATTATTTTTTTTATTTCAATCAAATATAAAAGATTCAAGGTTATAAGCTTAGTTTTACTATTGTTGAATTAAAAAATAAACAACTACCACTCAATATACTAACAGCATAATTCTATATGTGAATAACAAAAAATAATACATTTAAAATAATGAAATTAATAGATTAAAGTTTTAATTTAAAATACGTTGACTCAATCAACGATCTTTTCCTTAAACTGAATGTTCCTTACAACAGTTTATCTTAGGTTCTTCAAGCATGTCCAAAGTACTTTATAGATGCTAGAAATTTTAAACTGTAAGTGGCTTTGTCATTATGTCTGCTAGTTCTTCTCCTGTGCTACAATAATTCAGCTAAATAACACTATCGTTACATAAATCTCTCAAGAAATAAAATCTCACATTAATATGTTTACTTCTTCCATGTAAGACTGAGTTTTTAGATAATTTAATTATAGAAACATTATCACAAAACATGACATTAGCTCCTTTCTAACAGTAATCTATATGTTCTAAAATTCTTCTTAACCAAACATATTGGCAAGCACATAATGCAGCTGCTATAAACTCTGCTTCAATTGTGGATAAGCTAACCATTGATTGTTTCTTTGATGTCCAAGAAATTACACCACATTCTAACATGAAAGCATAACTAGATATGATCTTTCTATCATCAAGATCCCTTGCATAGTCATTATTAGTATAAGCAAGTAATTCTTTCATTGTAAAAATTTCCCAGATTTTGAGTTCCTTGTAAATATCAGTACAAGAGTTTTGGGATCTTATAAATCGAGAGATTTTCCAACATGGTGACGAGGCTCTCATACTAAATAATGAGAAGAAAATTTTGGAGGAATTGAAATTAAAAGAGAAAAACTATTTATTTATGCTTGAAACAAATAGTTTTTTACCTTTAAATATTTTAATTTCAACTCTTTCAAATTTTTCTTCTCATTATCTAGTATGAGCTCCATCAACATATTTCAATCAAATAGAAATGAGTCAAATTTATAAGTTTAACTTTACAACTGTTGAATTACAAAATAGACAACTAACCCACGCATTAACACCATAATTCTAAATGTGAGTAATAAAAAATAATGTATTTAAAATAATAAAATCAATATATTAAAATTTTAATTTAAAATACAGACTCAATCAACACTTTAATCCTACTATATGTTGTTACATAAAAGTTCATAAAAAACAATAAAAATCACCGATTACCTAAAAATAAAAAATTAAACTCAAACTATCACAAATGTTTACATAAATAGAAATTAAATTAAAATAGCAAAATTCTACAATTTTTTTTTAATTATACTCCTATAACACAATATGACTTCACACAAAATTCTACAATTATCACAAACATTCTATTTAACTACAATTGTCACACAATATGTCATCTCTCACTGTTGCATTGCATCCTTCACCACATAATCCATTCTTGAATTGACCGGTTATTATCGGGGAAGGTACTGCCTCCGAGTAAAACTGATTTGATATCCCGGGTCCCACTTTCACCAATTAAGTCAAATAATGCTTCTTCTTCTTCTTTTCCTATGAATTCAATTGCTTTGGCATATATATTATGCATTTAAATATTTCCTGATGAGTATATTTAATCATTAGTTGAAAAACATAAATAAATATTAAAAACAGACATTTTATATGATAAACCGTTGTCATCTTATTTTCATTTATTTTTTTTATTAAGTCACGATACTTTCACGGGTGTTACTAATCATTTAAAATATTGAAATTTATTTTAAAATTTGATATTTTTAATACATATTTTTGCACACAAATTTAGTAATTTAATTTCTAATTATATATTTAAAAAATATGATTATCCGTAAACTATGTCACATTATATTAATATTTTATTTTTAGTTATAAAGACACTCATTATAGATTTTTAATGTTTCATAGTTTTTTTTCTTGTAGTATCTTTGCACTTAATTAGAAAACCATTCAGTCAAAATAATACACGTTATTTTATAATTTAATTTGACACCTCATAATTCAATGTTTACTAATTTCAAATAATAAAAATCCCTTGACAAAAAAAAGATGGGTGGTTCCGAAAAAAATATCGTTCTACTTGTTTTTAAGTGATCCCAAACTTGTAAGGAAATACTTTGATTTTCGTTCATCCTTTGTAACTTTTCTCTCTTTCATGAATTTTAAATATATACTAAGAGTAGAAAAGTGTTTTTTTTTTCAATCTCCTTATCTCCACGTAAATTTTTTATTTAAATTTATTTTAAATTATAATACAAATTCTATTATTAAATTAGAAAAATTATTAAACACAAAAGATTACTTTTAATCCAATTTATCCTTGTCGATTTTGTTTTAAAAATATCAAAGTAATTAAAAAAATTCTTAGCATTACAAATATTTGAATTTTCATCTTATTTACTTTTATTTTATTTTAAATTATAATTAAAAAAATAAAAATCTCTTTATCCTCTGAATGGATTTTTTTTAATTTTAAAATATATTATCTTTTATATTAATTTAATAAAAAATATATATTTAACCATATAGAACAATTTTATATTATTATCTAGTTACAAATGAGATAAATTTATTTACTTTTGACTATCTTAAAAATTATACTATGTAATTGGATAATACTTAAACTGTTCAGTAATGTAGCCATAAAATTATTTTCTAAATTTCTTTAAAATATTAATAAAATATGAAAGTTATGCAGAAATTACAAGTTAAAATACTAGTATTTAGTAACGAACACTGTACACTTAACATAAAGTAAGATTGAATTTCCATTCCTGTATACACAACGAAATAAAATCGATGAAAAAAAAAAACACTAACTTTGTGTCCTAATTTGATCACTGATGCGTCTTCCTTTCAGTATGGCATCTAATTTTTATCCATGGTCCATTTAAGCCCAGAAAATAGGTATCCTGGGGTGTTAAGAAATTATTTTTTTCTACGTGCTGTGCGATTGGGACACAACTTGCCAACTTGTTAATAGTAAAAGGGAGCAGGAGAAAGAAAAAAAAGATCTATATTTTACTGCAGATTGTTATTGTTCCTTTTGGAAAACCTGGGTACGTCAATCACTGTATCAAATTGCACATGCATGAAGCACTTCTTCAGCCATCAAAGTGGATCACTTTTCTTTGCCCGTCTTTTCCATTAGTGGAATTGGCTACTTATCTTTTTTATACTAAGCTTACTTTAACCCACCACAGATCATATATCACTAACTGTGGGCGCATTCTTACTTTCCACAAACAATGAATATATGACAGAATATGCATGGTTGGAATTTTGCGCAATAGCAAGTCAAGCGATTGGGGTAAATGAAAATCAATTTTTAATATATTAGAATATACTTTCCTCAAAACTTACGAGCAGACTTAAACGTCAATTACTTATACGATCCATAATCCTCAAAATAGACGACTGTCACTACTAAACTATTTAAAGTAATTTCCTTGTGGTTATAATAACACCCAAGTCAAAGAGGTGCTACATATTTCAATCGCCTTTAATTAAAGTTATATATATACCGTCGAAATAATGCAATTGGTAGTATTGTCTTTCATTGAGTACACCGAAGTTAAACAGTCCGTTCAATACTTCAATCCATCTCAACCTCAAAACCAGTTTTGAAGTGACTCGCACATTCTGAGACTGGGATTGGGCATACGTCTATAAAATTAATTTTAAAATAACATAATTTTATAAAAATAATTTTAAATAAATGTGAGCTTAAAATAACAATTTTATAAAATTAATTTTAATAAATATGAGTTTAAAATAACATAATTTTTATTTAGATAATATATTAAAAAATTAATTTTTATCTAAAATGTTGTTTGAAAACTTACTATCAAAATTGATTTAAGTGTATAACCATTGAAATAGATTTATATATAATTTTTATGTAAATACTATTTTACAAGAGTAGGGCAGTACGGTAACAAATAGGGGTGAGCAATACCTAACTCAACCCCACTAACTCAATTCGACCTAAAGTTAATTTAGATAGATTCAAATGTATTTTAAAACGAGTTCAAGTTATACTTTGAGTCAACCCACTATTTTCTTTAGAAAAATTGACAAGTATATATTAATAATAAATTTTATTTATTTAATAAATATTTTTTTATAAAATATCATTATATTTTTGATAATAATATTTATTTTAAAAAATATATTATAAAATATTTTTAAAGTTTTATACTTCTTTTTTTTATTATTTAATAATATATAATATTAAGATACATCACGTTAAGAAATCAAATTAAACCAATATTGTCTCATATTTTTTAGGCTTTGATTGAAATGGATTTGGATTTAAAGAAATGACTTAGTTAAAATTTCAAGTTAGATAATGATAAAGATAAAGTCATCTCATGCTTATCACTAATTTGATTTTTAGTTCAATTTGGTTCCAAATTTATTAAGAACCAAACAACAATAGAATTTGTATTTTTATTTTTAGTTTTTTTATTTTATTCAAATCCCAGTTTTTTGAATTGGTTTAACAAATTCAAGTCTCGTTTAAGGTGAGTATAAGTTTTTTATTTGTTGTTTTCAAATTTAAAATGGAATTAAAATAATTTTTAAATAAATTTAAAAAAAGTTAATTCACTTTTAAGTTTTTAGTCATTAAAAGTTGTTTTGTTTCTATTGATATTTTCTTTCATTCTTCATCTTTTTTATTTCTCATTTGACTCGATTTAGGCTTGTGATGATAAAATGGAAGACATCAACTTTAACTTTTGAGTGTAAGTTGTGATGATAAAATGGAAGACACAAATTCAACCATGTTTTGATTTGAGTTTAGTAGAAAAGATTAAGCCTTATTTTAGAGTTTGTACTCAAGTTGTTATAGACCATGACTTACATCAAATTTATAACTAGTTTGACCCAAACTTACTAAAAAAATAGAAGACTTGAGCTTTAAATTTTGAAGATGTATTAAATTTGTGTCTTTTATCCCAATTTGATCATGACTCTATTTAGAATTAACTCATACAGTTGAGCATGAACTTATAACCTTTGTTTTGAAACCTAAAATAAATTTTTGAGCTTGATGGATAGATTGTTCCCATTTAATATTAAAAATTAAAACTATATTTAATAAATATTTTTATTCATATTTTAAAAAATATTTAGAATTAAAATATTTATAAAATAATATTTGAGCAAAAAAAATTTTCAAGCACATTTATAGTCTTATGAAATGTAATAAAAAGAATTGTTCTTCGAATTTAATTATTGCATGACAAAAGTTTTAACAGCATATAACACATATTTTAAAGGTTTAAGTATTATCATTTTTATGTTTATTTTATATGACGAAACTTAATTTAAACATATTTTATTTTTACATTTTTAAGAGGGATACTGAATAAAAAAATTAAAAATAAAATATAACCTGTTTATTGATTAAAAAAAAAAAGAATCATTAGACAGAATATACAAGATATAAGACTTGCTTGTAAAAAACCCTATTTTATAATGTTAATATTTTCTCGTGTATTATATGAATGTTTTTGGTTTAAGTAAAAAAAATTAAAAATATATAAAAATATCATCAGTATGAAATAATCTAAATTACAATAATGTATTTAAAAACATTATGTTTAATTGTAGATTTTTATTATTAATAATAAATATTTTATTTTGTAGAATAAGAATTGATTCATATAATTAGAAGCTGACCTATTATATTGGATTAGTGGAGCTTTTAATAGTATGGATATACAATAATCTGTATAGGACGAAAAGTCTAATCGGCAACTAAATTTAATTGTTATAAAGACTTACGGGATACAACCGAAAACTATTCACAATTAAACCTAAACAGTAGTCTTCTGCCTCCAGAAGACTTACCCATGGATGTTCTAGTAAGAATAAAAATAATTTTTTTTAACAAAACATGTCAATCACTGTATTTATTAATTTGATATGATGTCTCAAATTTAAAAATCAAATAATTAAATTGAAGGATTCAATAATTATTTGTTTTATTGGTGTAGAGTAATTTTAATTGTTGTGTTTATTTTTTTCCTGAAGGCACGCGCATAGGTCAAAGTCAAAGGCGAAAGGTTATGTGACATTTACATCAACGTCACGCTAATTCCTCATCCTGGAAGAAACTAGATCCAGAATATGCCAAAGAAAAAAAAAAAAAAAAAAAGAAAAGCAGGATAAGAAGTGGAAGAAATCGAGAAAAGGCATCAACTATTCTGCGCAAGCAAGCGCAATGGGTGTGTGCGCATCTTCTCCATCCTCGAAAACGACAACAGCAAGTGGGAAGAAGAGTGGCGGTGCACGTGCGTCGGAATCTTTCCGAAGACCGTCGTCGATCATGGTAATGGACATGGTGGGTAAAATAACAGAGTACAAGCAAACCGTCACCGCCAGAACCGTGCTTTCCGACAACCCCCATTGCTACCTCTGCAACTCGGAGTCAGTGCACATCGGCACGTGCATGCCACACGTGCCCCACGACGAGGAGCTTTTACCTGGACGAATCTACTTTCTCCTCCCTCTCTCGCATTCCGATTCCCCCTTGTCGCTTCCTCTCCTATGTGATCTCGCCGTTAAAGCTGCTTCCGCACTTTCCAACCCTACTATTACTTACCATGCTCACAGTAAAAAACCCTCCGTTCCGCGCCGTTAAATTTCATTCTTACTTCACCGTGTAAGTTAGTTTCAACTTTGATCATTTTTATTCTTTTACTTTTCGGTTGTGTTTAATGGAGTGGGACCTTGGAAGAGAATAATATATAGGTAATTAAATTTGTACGAGGAAGGGCCCAATCCAAATTAGAGTAATTGGTTGTAAAACAATAACAGTCTGTGAATTGGTGTGCCTGCCCCCACGGAATAATCAAATGGGATTACCCTCGTTGTCTTTGTTTGTAACTGTATCCATTTGCTTCAACTTTCAAAACATGTGCTCTCCAATATCCCCAATATACCTGAAACCTAGTTCCAAATTTTGGGATTCACTGTATTCTTTCTTTGCTTTTGCTATAATTTTTTTTTTTTTTTGGTCAAAAAGTGTTAAGAATTATTCTAAATATACAATTAATTTAAGAAAAACCTATTCTTGCACTATTAAATGCTATATTATTTTTATACTGAGGAATAACATATAAATAATTGATGAATAGGGTGTATGGGGTTGTTCCCAATATTTATGGATGTAAAAAACAAATATGTGCCAAGAGTATGTTGTACTAGTTTTTAGTTTTTTGTATTAGGAAAAAAAGCTTGTTTAACTATATTAATAAATCAGTTTGCTTCATTGGTTCATAGTGCGTTGTGAGACACATTTTAGCTTTTAATTATTTTTTTTCTCTTCCACTTGTTTGCACATCCAAGATCATCATGTGTCCAATTACATACATTGTATTGAACTTGTAAATGCTATATTAACAGTGACACAAGCAATGACCTTGAGTCAGCTGAATGAAATGTCAATATTGTTAATTTATTGTAAGATGTTAGATTATAGGTTTATCTATTTTATTTTTGGTATTATTTTTTTATATATTCAACATTATATTATTTATTTTAATTATTGTACTATTTATATTGTTTATTTTAGTATTATAATTAAAGATTAATAGATTAGTATAATAATACTAATATACAATGTCATTAAGGACGTGAAGATCATAAATAAAGTGTAGGAAAGGAAGGCTCAAAATCAAATCAAATGCAGAATCGTCGATTTTATTGTTCAAGATTTTAAGTCATTATTTGTAAATTTTTAAGATGATTTTGAGATTGATTTCATTTGTACTCCCTCCATTCCATTTGTTTGAAGTTTTAACAAGGAAAAAATTTGTTTCATTTTGTAATATTAATAAATATTTAACAATTTTTTATTATATTTTTATCATTTATTTCAAAGATAAAATTGAATAATAATTTCTATAGAATCTAAAATGTTAATTAGATTTTTTTAATAAATCCTTAAATATAAAAAAATGGAATAGGGGAGAATTTGTTATTAATTTATTCTAAGCATTTATTTCCTCTGTTGAGATCACTATCTTGTCATTTATTGGGATTTGATATTAATAGGGTTTGTTTACTATTACTATTGTTTCTACCATACTTCCCTATAAATAGGAAACTATTTAATTCAAAAATATGAAGTTGAATCTGAATGAAATGAAATTTATCCAAATTTGAGAGTTTTTTTAGTTACCGTGTAAAGAAGAGAAGAGTTATTTTTTTTTTCCATATTGATTCTACTTGGCTCAATTATGATTCTTTCTTGTAAAAAGATATATGTGATTTTTATAAAAAAAATTGAAAATAATTCATAACAATTTATTTTAAATGATAAATAATAATTATTTGATAGGAAATAATTAATAATAGAAATTAAAGAAATAAATTATTATATATTTTATTTATTTATTTTGTATTAATTTATAGTTGAAATTAATAATAATAATAATAATAATAATAATAATAATAATAATAATAATAATAATAATAATAATAATAATAAATTGATAAGGAGAGGTTGCTGAAATTGAATTGAATCAAGCAGTTTTTTCTTTTGAAAAAAAATTAAAAATTTATTTTAAAAATGAAAAGATGAGGAGATAATTAAATAGGTACATCATTATTTGCATTTTTTCTTCTTCTTATAAACCTATAAGAGATATACTTACCTTATGTTTACTACAATTATAGATACCTTATGTTTGATACAATTGAGAGAAAATGAGAGAATTTTTATCTTTTTTTTAGAAATATGAACTCAAGGAAAAATATAAGAAAATAACATTTTTATTTTATTTTTAAAAATTAATCTTCATCTCTTTATTTATTTTTATTTTTTTTTGCTTTTTCTTCGATAAGCAAAAAAAATTATTAACCTTATTTTCTTTCCACCACTCAAACACACAATTATTATTTTTATATGCATGTCAGAATATATTGGAACATGGTATATAAGTTTTGTTTTATGTTCAATACGTTTTATGAATTTGTACTTTGACCTCCAATGGAACTGTTACACGTATGGTGGTAATGCTTCCATCTAATGGGCCGCAAAAGATGGAGCATAAGAGCGTGTTTTGAATTGGTATTGGTTTCCATGAATACTAATTTCTTTTTTTGTGAGAATAAAATAAAAGAAACACAAGCTGGATATTTATACAAGTTACTTTAACGTCTAAGTTAAATGGTATTCTCAATGCAACAACAATAAAGAATACAAATGGGGACGGAGTGGACCTTCAAATTCCGTTGAACTAAGATGAGAAAAATAAAATAAATAAACAATTATTTAGTAAATATATAAATATTTATAATTTTTTTATATATATATATATATATATATATATATATATATATATTTAATATGTTTTAAGTCTATGACTTTATATGCTTTTACTTTTTACAATTTTTTTAATTGGTAAACTGTGATATTTTTTTAGTATTTATAATTAATTGTAATTAATTTAGTGCTGATATGATTAAGAAAAAAAATAATATTAAAATTAGATAAGTAGGATGATGAATAATATTTTAAATTATAATAAATCACATTACCTATTCTTATATTACACTGTTATAATCTTTTGTAAAAATATATAATTTATTCTATTTGTTTTAAAATTGTTAAATCAAATTACATTAGTCCTCACCATCTGGGTATTACATTTTCCTCTCCTAAATGTGAGTTGATATTTTCTCTCTTTTATATTAAAATTTTATGATAAGTTATATTTTTCTCTCTTGAAATATGAGAATATTATATAATATTATATTTTTTATGTTAAAATATATAATTTAATATATTTAACTTAATATTATTGAAAAATATTCACTATAAAATTTAAAAATACATACTAAAATATTTTTAATTTAAAAAGTTATTATTCAATCATTTTATATTTTTTATAAAATATATAACTAAATTTAAATTAATTAATTTTTTATTAAAATAATAAATAAAAAAATGAGATAAATTATGTGTGTATATATATGTCTGATTTTTTTTCATTTTTTTTATAAAAATAATAAAATAATAAAAGTTTAATTATATTTTAACACACACGTGTGTATATATATATATATTAAAAAAGTTATAGTGATATTTTATTTAATAATATATTTTTAGTGAAAATATATTATATTTAATAAATATTTAACAATATTCTTGAAATTAACTATATATTAGATTTAATAAATATGTTATTTAATACTATACAAGAAAAATATCAATTTATTTAAATATTTTTAAAAATATTATGTTAATAACGAAAATTAAAAACTATTTTAATATTTATTTTTTAATTTTATTTTACTTATATAAAAATTAATTTAATTTTATTATTTTAAAATATGTTTTGTGAAATTAATAATAATTACAAATAAAAATAAAAATAAAAATAATTTTAGAATAATTCATAATAACTTTTTAAAATAATAATCAAAGAAATAATTTAAGAGAAAAATGTTATACATATATAATAAAACATGTATAATTGAATAAACTATTTAAAATAAATTTTATAAATAAAAAATAAAAATTTAAAATATATATTATATAGTGAAATGAATATATTTGTATTTGTTAAAGAAAGAAATAAATGTATTTGAACAAAATAGGGAAGAGGAATATAATATTTACATGAATGAGAGATTGATTGTTTAAGAAATATTTTGGTTATAATTTTTTTTTACATATTTATTAGGGAATATGAATATAATTTTTCAACGTAAAAATAGAGGAATATTGTATCTATCAATGAACAGGAGTATAGCTTACTTTAAAAAAGTAAGATAATTAGATTATTTTTTGTGTGTAATTCAATTAATATATTTATTATTTAATTTAAATAAGGTAATTATATATAATTTATTTTTGTAATTTATTTTTAATATATTATTAACCGTGATTTTATTATTTTTAATATTATTTTTATTTTTCAATTTTAATTTACTTTAATATTATTTTTTAAATTTATAATTTATTTAGATATTTATAATTTAATTTTAATATATTTTATATTATTTTACAGTCCAATTTATTAATATTGTAATATAAAGTAATATATTAAAAGTAATACTTTATAAATTACCCTACAATAAGTTAGAATTGATGAATTGAAATGTAAAAACAACATTAAAAAGTAATATATTAAAATTAAATTATATTTAAAAATACAATATTAAGATTAAATTTGTGAATTAAAAATAAGAATTAAATTATTATTTGTAATATATTTAAAAATAAATTATAATAGTATTTTTATATAATTATTATATATATAAAATAATAAACAACATTAATTAATTAAATTGAATATATATCAATAATCTAATTATCTTAATTTAAAATATTATATTATCTTAACTAATATTATTCATTTCATTAATTATATCAGTACTAAACTAAGAGTTAATAGCAAGAATTGAAATTCTCCCACCAACTTCACCCCAAAAAAAGTAATAAGATTTAAAAAGTAACACTAAGAAAATGTTAGAAATGTAAAGATGACAATAAATTTTTATAATAACTAAAATTAGATAAAGTTATATTTGTAAAAAACTTAAAAATATATTTAAATTTATATTTTTTAAAATGATATGACAATATTTTAAAAAATATACTTACATGAAAAATAAATTAAATATATTTTTTTAAAGACCTAAAATTAAAACTATAAAGTCATTAAAATGTTATACGAATTAATTATAATTTGTTATCAAACTTCTACTGTATTCTAAAAATATATTAAATGGGAATAAATTAATTATTAATTGTATTATCATTTATGAATATAGTATCTAACAACTGTTAAAGAATAATTTATTTTATATTACTGAAAAATAAGAGAAGAAAAATATTATGTTGTTGGCTTAAGACCAGAAAAACGAAAAAATATAAAAAATGAAATAATATGTATTACTATGTTCCAATATTTAAGATTTCAATTGACTTCTTAAAAATGTTAATTACTTATAGTGTGCACCTCATTAGTTAGATTGAATAAATAATTTTAATTCACAAATTAATGTAGTCATTTGATTGCAAATACAAATAATTATAATATTCAAAATTATAACAATAGTTTTTTAAACATTTTTCTATAAAAAAGAAAAAATAATTATCTCAATATTAAAATTATATAAAAGAAAAATAAAATATTTGTCTAGAAATGAAAAAAAATATCATTTATTTTGTTCAAAATAAAAATAATAAAATTATTCTATAAAAAAGAGATAAATAATATTTAAATATTATTATTTTTATAACCAATTTTTTTAATAAAAATAATAATCAAATATATATTTAAAAGTTTAAATTAAAAAAAAAATCGTGGAGGGCCTGAATAGAATGCCTATATACTGAACGAGAATGTCATATCTATTTATAAAATAAAATAATGATAGAGGCGAATCACATTTAACTGACATGAGCTCAATTTTGTTTCGTGAAATGTAGCAACTCCTTGGCGTCAAAGCGTACCGGTAAGAGGGTAGAGTACTCTGAAATGGGCTGCAACTAGCATGTGTGACTCCAAGCAGATATTAGACTTCGGTTGACCCAATTCGACTGATTTTACATAGAAATGGATATCGATCCAATTGGGACGGACCGATCCCAATCGTAATTGGGCCTCCATTAATTAGTCGAATACGAAACAATTTAAAATTAAAATAGAATCAAATGAGTTTAATTTTTACGTATTATTTTATATAAAAAATTAGCACAATTAATTAATTAATATTATTTTTTACATTTTAAAAATAATTATTAAAATAATTATTTTTTCTTTTATAAAGACTATTTATAATTAAATAATAGTATAAATTGTTTTTACCCAATAAATACGCATATTATTCATTTATAACATATTAGTTTTATTTAAAAAAAGGTAGAATCAAAGGGATCATAGTCCCACATGCCACTTTGGTACTGTACTGATTTGGAGCATGCTACACATCTGCTTCGTAAGCTGACCAGTTAGAAATAAAACCTCTTCTGCACAGAAACCTATGTTCCGTAAAAACTCTGCCTTAAAATAAGAAAACAGGTTTTGAATCTGTAGTGTGTGTCTCTTATCCTCGGAGTTTTTATTTTGCATGTAATATTTAATTATTGATAGATTTTGTTGTTTTCTTTTGTAGGATTTATAATATTGTATTTAATGTATTTTTGCCTCAGTAATTAAGATGGGAAAAAACCGAAAAAAGAAACCTAATACTAGTCGGTGCGTTGCAGAAAATGGTATACAACTAGGACTTTTTTTGTTTTTATTTTATATAATTTAAAATTGAATTTTACTATCAAACGCATGAATTATATAATATAGATGGTTTCAGTTTAATTAATAATATTTAGAATTTTGATTAAAATATTATTTTTGAAGTAAATGGTTTACGACAATTAATCCCACCACCCCGTGATCTGCAATACAGCTAGCAGTGAATATCCATGGTGTGGCAAGTGGCAACACGTTTGAGTGGAAGAACAGATACGAAGGGCAATTTGGTAAATCCAGTTTAGACCCTGGAATTCCAGATAAATAGTTTCCCGATCCGTGACTCCAACGTTGGCACACATAGCCTGAGTCTGATTTACAGGTGGTTACAGATAAGGTGAAATGAACATGTTCTATCACACTCTGCTTTCACTGGCTTCTCTAGCCATGTTCCTTGTCTTAGCCCAAGGTGCCACCGCGCCGGAGCTCACAGCCGCGGCCAGGGAGTTCTTAGAGGCACACAACGAGGCGAGAGCCGCAGTGGGCGTGGAACCCCTCAACTGGAGCCAGAAACTGGGCAACGCATCGAGTCTGATGGTCCGTTACCAACGGAACAAAATGGGGTGCGAATTCGCGAACTTAACGGCGAGCAAGTACGGCGGGAACCAGCTGTGGGCGGGCGTGATGGTGGTGGCGCCGCACGTGGTGGTGGAGGAGTGGGTGAAGGAGAAAGAGTTCTACATCCACGCGAACAACACGTGCGTGGGGAAGCACGAGTGTGGCGTATACACGCAGGTGGTGTGGAGGAATTCGACGGAGGTGGGGTGTGCTACAGCGACGTGCGTGAAGGAGCAGGCTAGCTTGACCATTTGTTTCTACGATCCGCCTGGAAACGTCATAGGGGAGACTCCATACTAATCCATGCAAATTTAACTTATCTTCTCTATTCTCAACTATTTCTATGTAATTCTTGGATTAGGTCTCACCGTTTCGGTGTAACTGTGTCATATTGTACCAATTAGTTATCAAGTAAAGCAGAATCAGCTTGCGTGCCACAACATTTTATTTATCACTTCAATTTTAAGTGCGCCTTTTTGCTAACCAGCTACTGTTAAGTCCTGCACGAGACAAGATTCTTTAGCTTTCATTTTTTGCTTCTGTTTCTTCTCCGGTTACTTCTTGCTGGAAAATTTTCCATCATTTTAAGTGCGGAGAAAAACACTCTAGTATTTTTAGAATAAAAATTCCTCATTGTGTGTAGCGTTCTATCACTCCATCTGGATGCCATGACATCCATTTCAAAATCACTTTCACATCACAATGACACTCAAATCCCAATTCTATGACTTTTTTTTTTTAATCCCAATTCTAAGACTGTTTTTTTTTAATATAAAATTGACTTTTTGACCTTATAGCACCAAAGATGTGTTTGATATTTCTGATTATTTTCTTAGAGAAATAAAAAGATACGATTCCATATTTTTTATTTTTTATTTTTTCACCTATTTCTTTTTGAATTGACCAATCAATCGAGTCCTTGGTCGACTGTAACTCTAAAGTGTCTTTATCTTTACTTAATGCTGGGACTGTGAATTGGCCGTCCGACCGATTGAGCACCAACAGGACCAGTTGATTATAACTTGACAAGATTTTTGGTCGCAGAGAGCGACAATGTCGCGGACCGACTAACCGACTAAGCATCACCTGAATCTGTCGGCCGAGTATCACTAGGCCAACCCACTATAACTTGACAAGGCCTCTGACAGCCATCAAACAATTAGGGGCAACTATTAACAGCATAAATAGTGTTAGGCGGTGCAACAGAAAAAGTAAAAAGTCGTGGGACGAATAGGAGAGAGAAAGAAAGATTATCAAAAGAGGAGAATAACTCACAAAGAGGGGACCCTGAACTAAAACGAGACATATGGTACCATGAACATTGGTGTCCACCATATGGCCAAACCAGGTCCAGAACTCAAACTCAGAAGAGGAGACCGGGTCGAGAACTCAAATTCAGAAGAGGAGACCGGGTCGAGAACTCAAATTCAGAAGAGGAGATATTCTTTTCGAATGAAGAAGAGCCTAGGGGATTGGAAGGGGCGCTAATGTAGGGAGTGGAGCATGCGTTGTCAATGTCTTCAAAGAGGGGAGAGTTGCTTTTGGAGCATTATTGCTTTGAGTTTGGAACCCTATTATTCTGTTTTCTTGTCTAGAGAAGGAGGATGCATTATGCAACGTGGTTTGAATGCAACAACGTGGATGATGTTTTGTGTTGGAAATGTCAAATGGCAAGAACGAAGGAGGTGAGGTGAAAGTAGTATTTCCTTTTTCAAATCCCAATGGGCGATGATCATATAGCGAAGGGACAAGAACTCGCCAAGAGAGTGGAGAGCAAGCTTCATGCTTGTTGCGCCTTGTTTGCTTCCAACTCGGAAGACACCGCTCTATTGTTCCACAAATCCACTACTTCCTTCAAACTCGTCAAATCATGGGTCAAGGCGACCTCACTTTTCGCGAAATCGTCTAAATTTCACATGAAGTTAGATAACAAGTACAATGCTGCAAAGGCTTATGTACATGCTGCTCGTTGCTACAAGAAAACTTCCACATCAGAAAAGATGATTACACCCAATAAATTTCTGTTGGTGTTTTAGCATTCCTAGAGGAGTGGATGTACATTCTAATAACTTAGCTAACTTTTGTGACTTTTGTTTTGGTATTTAAGGAGATATTTCCTGCTTAAATAAAGTTGTGACAATCTTCACAGAGATTGATAGACACATCACGGCTGCAAAGTATTCAAAGGTACCTTTTTGTTGTTGAGGATACTCACAGTACAGAGTGTAAGGACACGACTTGGGCAAACTTGTTGGCATGTGCCTTTCTGTTCTATTTCCCCAATTTTGTTGTCAACTTCTTTTATTGATTGAGGTTCTGATAGTGAGATTAAATCCTTTGAAGGTATAGAAATTTGCAGAGTTTAATTTGTGTTTATGGATTTAGGAAATTGCTAGAGTTATATGAGCTCAATCAAGACACAAATTTAACTCTAGCAAATTCTCCATATAACTCGAACAATTTGCTAAATCATGCTAAAGTTATCTGGATTTGAAATTGCAAGTTCAACGACCCTTTCATAAACTTTAACATGTTTCTAGATTTAGGAAATTGCTAGAGTTATCTAGGCAGTGAAGCATAATTCTCCATGCGATTTCAAATCTTTATGTGAAAATCAAAAAGCAAGAAAATACATTTTTTTTCAATTTGGAGACCTCCATTGGGCCTGTGATCAAATCACGTCATCGCGATAAAGAGCTAGTCCATCCTCCTCTTGCATGTCCACAACGTCATGGAGAATCCCCAAATCTAGGTGTGTACTATAACTAAGATTCATATTTTAAAAATGCGCAGGGTCATAGTTCATAATTTGTGCAGGTATCAAAAGGATTTCGGCTCTTTCGACCAAACTTAAAAACCTATGAGAGGCATTCGATTAGCAATCCACTAAGCAAACTTAAAGACCTATGAGAGGTAATCGATCAGTGATCCCCTAAACAAACTTAAAGACTTGTAAGAGGTGATCGATCAATGATCCCCTAGGCAAACTTAAAGACCTGTAAGAGACGGTCGATCAGTGACAAATCCCCCTAGATAAACTCAAAGACCTATGAGAGAAGCAGTCGACTAATGGTTCCCCCAAGTAAACTTAAAGACCTGAGTGAGGTCTCACAAACACCCCGGGCAAACTCAAAGACCTATGAGAGGAGTGGCTAACCAGTTGTCCCCCAAGCAAACTTAAAGACCTGAGTGAGACAATCACAGACTCCTCGGCAAACTCAAAGACCTACAAGAAGAGCGGCCGACTAGTGATCCCCCAGGAAATCTTAAAGACCTGAGTGAAGCGATCACAAACCCTTGGACAAACTTAAGGACCTGAGTGAGGTGGTCATAGACCCATTATGCCAAAGTTAAAGACCTATGAGAGGAGTGACCGACCAGTAGTTGCCTTAGGCAAACTTAAAAACCCGTGAGAGGCCATCAAACCAAAGATTGCCCGGGGCAACAATCTAAACACTCGTGGAAGGGTCAATCGACTATAACTCTAAAGCGTATTTGTCTTCACTCGATGCTTGTAAGATTGTGAGTTGGTCAGCCGATCGAGCCCCAGCAGTTCGGCCAATTGTAACTCTAAAGCTTCTTCGTCTTCACTTAACGCTTGTGGGAATATGAACTGATCGACCGACCGAGCCTTAGTAGGTCCGATCGACTGTAACTCTAAAGCGTTTTCGTCTTCACTCGACACTTATGGGATTGTGAACTGGTTGGTCGACCAAGTATCAACAAGGTTGACCGACTGTAACTTGACAAGACTCCTAGCCAAAGGGAGCGACGACACCGTGGACTAACCAACCAATTGAGCATCCGGCTGACCAATTATCACTAGGCCAGTCGACTATAACTTAACAAGGCCCTTGACAGCCAACAAACAACTAGGAGACAATGACTGACAGTGTTGATAATGTCAAGTGGCACTGCAGAAAAAGTAAAAGGTCGTGGAACAAAGAAGAGAGAGAAAGGCTATTAAAAGAGAAGAATTAACCTGAAAAGAGGGGACCCTGGACATATGGTATCCACTATAATCCCATGTTACAAACATGAACATTGGTACCTACCATGAAGCAATTAAGAAAATTATTCTCCACGACCACCAAATTCAGAGAGAGAAAGGCAGCGGCCACCAGTGTTGATGAAGCTTTGGAAGCTGAGGTAGGAAGCAATGAAGGTGACCCTAGGAGAACTTAGTGTCAATGGAGGTGAAGATCCACTTAGATCTGTCTAAACATAATCGTTGTGCATAGAGTAACATAATCGTTGTGCATAGAGTAACTCACACCTTTTCGCACAGAGTAGCCCCACAAAATGGTTACAAGTCTGCCAAGCTGTTAGGATCTTGTTCGTCCTTTGTCTCTATCACGCCTTTCGTGACTGAATGTGTACGGATGTGATCCAGATCTACATGTCCATAGTGATTTTGTCCAATTCTCTCATAAATATGAAAATATGAAATATGATGTTTAGAAGCTCAAATCTACCATACAGAGGTACAACAAAGAATCAAGGAGAACATCATAGATCCAAAATCTTCGCACAACCCTCAGATCTCTATCTCGTACATGCAATTCAACTTTCTCATTTTTTTCTTCATCTTCTTCTTTAAGATCCAGCAAGGGAGATTGTACTTGAGCCGCTCCAAGTAGGTCGACAACTTCATGAACTAAATTTATCCATTCAAAAACAATTCATTGGCTGAGCTCGACAACTTCGTGAACTAAATTTATCCATTCAAAAACAATTCATTGGCTGAGCTCATCAAACCGGCCCACCCAACTTTATCTCTCATCTATTTATACTTTCTCTTCCTAATTTTTTCTCTATTTCATTTTAACCAAACAAATTTCCTGATTTTCTTTTATATAATTGTTCAGGAATAGGACACCTATACCTAGGGTGTAGTATGGTACAACAGAGTTTTGTCTTTCCCTTTTTGTGTTGGGGTCTCGCTTGTAGGTGAGTGAGGATCTGGCAAGAAAACCGAACGTAGAGGGCAAACTGGTAGCTCAATCTCAGAGGAGGTTACCAAGGTCGGATAAGGGCCGGGAGCACGTCCACAGCCTTAAGCAAATAGCGTCAAAGCTAAATGGGAGGTCAGCTTCAAAACAGTACAATGATTAATTTAGCAAAATAGTTACGGGAGATCAAGCTCAATAAATTTGTCTTTTAAGTTATACTGTGTTTCGAAATGCGCTTCCAATTTACATTCACCGATATTTTCACGTCAAATAAAGAAAAAACGTAGAAGCTGTACGTAGCTTATGGCTTGACGTGGATCAAAACATTTCTAAACGTTTATGACTATCTAATAAATCGTCATGAAAAATAATTTTATTTATTTATATTTTATATTTTATTAAAAGTAAATCAGTAATTCGGCTCCTATCTAGCACGGACGAATAATAAACCTGGACTTCAAGTGCACACCAGGGAGAGGCTGGTTCCATCAAATACGGACCTGAATCAACTGAATGTGATGTGAACCCAAAAATCTACAACATGACTTTAATTTTGTTTTTTTTAGTACGTGGACCAAGATAAAAAAAAAAAAAAAATCGGTTATATTCCACCTTTTAATAGCTTTACATGTCAATTCCATTTGTTTTCCGGAACCAGAAAATGGGTTCTAGGCTTAGACATTTCTAATGAACACTATCCTCGTTGACAAAATAAACCACTTAGGATTTACCCCTGCCACGTCAACTGATTACATTATTAATTGTGGTGATCTAAGACCACCGGCTTTCATTTTCATGCGGTCTACCATTTGTTTTGTCTTTAAGCTCACATTAATAGTTTAATAATACGCAACATATAGATAATTACCAAACACAAACATGTGCAGTGGGATTAGCGAGTGTATGCATAGTAGCAGCACAAATTATTTATTTACACCGCACACTGCACAGAATCTGAGCTATTTCATACACAGCTGCAATTATAGGTTCTACAATGGCATAACAATGATTCATACTGCAATATTATATTTTGCTGTACCTTTTCTAATTTGTACAAAAAGAATTACAGAGATCAAACAATGCACATCACATGCCGCAGTAAGAAGTAACGCTGCCAAGTAATCATTTTACCATATCCTTAGATATGAGGTATCGAAAAGTAAAGTTGTGCGGAATCCATTCTATGCACTTCCGGGATTTTGCAAGCTGACATTTCTTAACACTCTTCCTTAGGGATTCGGGTAGAGATTCTAGGATCATATCCATGACACCATTGGGGCATAAACCTGAGTCCTTGGTGAATGACTCAACAAGCTTTGGTAAGAGTATTTTTTGGTCCTTGCGTACCCCCAGGTTAGCTCGAATGTAGTCGTCTTTTGCAACTTCTAGGTCTTGAAACACCCTCTTTGGAGTATATACACGTATCTGTAGAACGTCACAGAAGATAAACAAGTCATTAGAATTAAGCAAGTGAAAATTGAAAAAATGGTTATTGTACGTTAATATGTTTGTCCATATTTATTTCTTTAATCCCCTCAAGTCAACTTGTTTGGTTAACATAACTAGTACATAGTGTCGTGGTCTTACATCTAACACGGAATGGTCCATTTTACCTTCTTATAGAAAATCAAGGCAAGTTTGAAATAAAATCTTCTGTCCTTTTTTCACCCTCCAATTCAGACCCCTCAATCTAAAACCAAAAAACTAACCCCTCCCCCAAATAAAATGAAATAAGTAACTATAAAGAGGGAAGTTATTACCAATTAAGAAAGAGATTTTTTTTACTTGGTCGTCAGATTTTGATTGGGAGATAGCAAGAGGGGAATGAGAATAGTCCACTTGTCACAGTACAAACACAGTTAAATGTAATATTCTTCCAGATGCAATAACACCACCAAGGCAATCATTACATATGGCAATGTCAAATTAAGGCATGGAAACAATAAAACAACGTTTGCAAGTGATTTAATTCCTTCGTTATCCAATATTTGGTATAAAAACTAGATTAGTCTCGGTGAAACTATTCCAGGTCAAAATTATTCGTGTTTGACTGCTTACCGATGAATTCATATAAGGAATTGCCCAAACAAAAATCAAGAATTTCAAGCTTTGCAAAAAATGACTGTTAGAAATGTTGCATAGAAATGATAGAATTTAGGGAATACCGCAGGATCGGAATGGTTTCCTGAACAGAGTGCAAAGTATGAAAGAGGCTCAGATTGCTCCAGTGCATAGGCTTGTCGTCCATCTCCAGATCTGAATTTTGTCCTTGGAGAAAATAACAAGCGCAGCCACTGCAAGAGGAAAAAGAAATACTTTGGATGTGGAGGAGATATTTTAAAAGTATATTTGAATGCTTTATTTTTCTCTCTTTTTCTTTACAGGGAAGTGGTTGGGCACATAGGATTCACCTGTCCTGGGCGAGACATCCGGCACTTAAGTATCGTACTCTGTATTGTGTCTGCACTAACTGTATGACCCCCAACATTATATGCAGCCTGCAAAGACCAAGCAAGCAGATAGCCTTAAGATTTTCATCCTTTAATTAATGACTCTAAGCTGCTACTCTCTCAATCTTTACCTTCAAAAGAAGAAACACTCTTTTCACATTGTTTTGTGGAATCCCATATGCCAAAAATGCCTAGTAGAAACAAAATAACATATTATAACCCACCTAAATCAAACGGGAAAATATTATAAGGAAACATATTGTTGATTCTTGATAAATATAATCATTACATGCATCACCAAAGCATTGTGTATGTTGATCCAAAAAGCTAGCTTCTCCTCATGTTTCAACCTGCTGGGGTCTACTTCTTCTAATCGACAAATAAGTGACCTAAAACAACATAAAAGGACATGCTCATTAAAACTCCACCTTGAACCAAATAATTCAACTCTACTATATACTTTTAACACGAGACCTTCGTTATCTCAAACAAATATAACAGCCTCACCTGAAATTCTGGAGCAACTTCTCAGTATCGCTCGACTTCTGACTCTCTCTATAGAGCCATGATACTTCGACCATGGTGCTGTATGGCCCACTAAATTCCTTAAGTCCTTCTACGTGGAAAGGATTGTCTAACCGTCCATCAAAAGAGAAATTATTCCTGAACCTTGGACTCCACATGTCACCTTGATCTCCAATGGAAAAGGCACTTGCTGAGGATAAGGATGAACTTGGAGATGAAAGGCCTCGATGTGCCATAGGAGGCTCTGCAAGCTTGCAATATATAGCTGATATGCATTTTACCATATCCTCAGAAAGTTTATTAGGTAGCACCGGAATATGATCGGATATTCGGGTTCCAAGATGTTCTGCCAGACTTATTATGTTTGATGAAGAGCTTTGAGCATACTGCATAGAAATACAATCATGTACTCAATGCCAAAATCCAATGAAAAAAGTATTTTATGATTGCTATGCCACATTTAAATGAGTATGGAGCTAAACCACAACCCTGTATATATAATTTTTTTCATAACTGTGAATGAAGAAAACAAGCTTCTTGCAAATCAATTTATATATTTTTTACATGAGCTCTCTCATCTAAGTTCTATAAAAGATAAAGTGCATAAGTTGATTTTAACTTTGTGAGAGAAGCTAAATTTGTTTTACATTCTTATTTTCTTTCCTATAAGTAATTTTCATGAAACTAAATTTACCTCCAACATGGACAATGGCTGGGAATGGCAGGCACGCAGAGATTTAGTTAAAGATTCTTCTGAAGGAGATGCTCTTGTAATCGCTGGACAATGGGATAAAGAGGAATGACAACGATAAACACCAGAATCTAAATGCTTTTCTTCTGGAAGATTTCCAATATATTGTTTCCCAAAAGTCTCAGGCTCATATCTGTTATGCTCCTTTCTGAGAATCTCAAGCTCATCGTCATTAGATTGTACTGAAGAACATTCTCTCTTGGTTAGAGGGGGCTTTACACTTTCCTCCTTAGAAGTCGGAGATGCAGAAGATAATTGTTGATCAAAGGCTTTACGGTACAAACAGAGAAGATGCTGTTCCAAATACACTACTTCCAACTCTAGCACTGCAATTTCCTTAATTAATTCTGTGGCTGTCTGGAATGCAAAAAAAAAAAAAAAAATTAGGACTAGCAGAAATGTAAAAAATGTATAATCATGTATAGGCTGCACAATAATCTTATTATCCAAGCCACACATATATGGCACTGTTTTTTCATATGCATATTTATTGACCCGAAATTTATTGAACTCGTTGCTACCTTGGGTATCATCATCTGATTCGAATTAACGAGAGATGAAGATCTGTATCCAAGTGCCTTTTCTAACGTGCATCTGACCTGAAATTGGTCTTGTAATCTTCTCTCTAGCTGTAGAATCTGTCACAGGGCAATTTAACAATAAATAAATAATATGAACAAAATGGACATAGTAATTTGGCAGAAGTATGCTGAGTCACTAGGCAAAGCAGAAGCATGATTAAAAGAATATGGTCCAAGTCACACTCGCGGGATGCACAAACTCAATAATGGATGTAATGTACCAAATAAAGAAAAAAAAGGACACTGATAAAACGGGCCACAGTGCAATAAATATGACTGCATTAAAGTATGCATCAAAAGAATTATGATGAGCAGCATTTCTGGTATTGTACCTCTTGCTTCAGAGTATTGTGGACTTCATTTGTAGGGGTTCGGTTTTTCCTAGCTTTATCACATTCCGTGAGGTAACCCATGTCCTGGAACCATACTTAGCCACTTAGCATGAAAGTTAATAAATTTTGTTGTGGGTGGGTGGGTGGGGACTAAAGAGAATGAAATCGAAATAGACCATCAATGTTCCAACAGTATGGATGTGATTAATGAAATCAAGCACATACTGTTTGTTCATCCATCTTACATTAAACTTTTGGAAATATAGTTATTATTAAATTTTGGGCCGCACTGACATCATTCATGATAAAGATTTTTCCAAAAAGTCAAAAGAAAAATGATGAAAATTCTTTTCAGCACCATACACGCCTAAGAATGTATTTATCTACATGTAGTGGCTGCCTTTAATTTCGAAGATTATTAAAAAAAAATTGAGTATACCAGTTTCATTCGATCTGACTCTGAGGCCTGAATGCGATTATCTGGATTATCCTCCTCAGCCCTTTTCTTATCAGGAAGACTGCCATGTAAAACACAGTAAAGATAAGAAAAGCAACTCCTCTTGTATTGTTCCAAATCAGGATATTATAGATACATACATGATTACAAATAACCAAAGAACCCCTACTTAAGCAACAGGAAAAGCTAAAG
Organism: Mucuna pruriens; assembly: GCA_025330945.1. Lineage (NCBI taxonomy): Eukaryota > Viridiplantae > Streptophyta > Magnoliopsida > Fabales > Fabaceae > Mucuna > Mucuna pruriens. Next base: position 453,188 of record JAENHJ010000202.1, read on the forward strand.
CATAAGAAACAGATAGAAACCTCTTTGAACGTTTGTGACTTGGAGTAAATCTCAGTCCCAGCATTTTATTTTCTCCACCCCCTTCAAGCCCCATACCTGAAAGCCACCCAAATCAGAGTTGTTCACACAGTAAAGCATATATAATTGACAATTCACAGAAACAACAACTGCATCTGTGGAAAAACAAAGCAACATAGATATCATCCTACCTAGGAACTTAACAAGTCAGAATTCAGATGAAGCACACTTGAGAAATGAGCCAAAAGCACCAGTGAAGATTCCAGAGTCCAAATTTAGTTGCCAGAGACTGCTAAATAGATTCCAATACTTCACAACACATCACATGTCCCTTTGCATTTCAGCAAGGCATGGCTTCCTTCCTGGAAGTTCCCACGAAGTGATCATTGGCTGTTAAGTGTATATGACACAAGCATGAATGTGGAGAAAAGATTAGTCTTCTGACCAAACAAGCCTTCTCTATGAAGACTCTCCTCGGTTCTCACTGCTGGTGCTAAGCCACTACTGGCCTTTGTAAAGGATGGCCTTTTTGCATTTGCATGAAAAGGAGTTCTTGGAGTGTGCTTTAACTCAATAACAAAGTCTTTATAGAATAACTTTGACAATGGCGAACGAGGGGAAAATGTCAAAGCATCAAAAAGTGGACAAATCTCACTCTAAAGTCTCTCAAGAGATCCAAGGTGTGACCAACGAGAAGAAGAAAATAAATAGTGCCTCGAGTGTCAACTGTTTAGTCGTGAGTGGAAAGTGTATGTGTGAATGAATAGCAACGTATTTATTTTCAACATTCTTTTCTCTTGTTGGCAAAACAAGTGGGAGTTGGTGACCGCCCGTCCACCCTTTTGTCTCATTTTGCACCCCTCATTTAATTATACCTTAGACATTAAGCCAGTTTTGATTTGATAGAAAACAATGAAGACAAAAAAAATGGGACTAATATTAGATACTAGTTTATTTTGAGCAGAAAAGGTAAATTGTGATACAAGTAAAAGGGTAATATTATTTATTTTTAGGTGTATTGGAGCAATCTGTGCACAGTGTTGGAGAAACCTTAGTTAAAATCTTCATGCACGGAGTGGTAGTAAAAAACATGTAAATTCCATGTAAAAAACACTAATCAAACATTTTGTTTAATAATTGTTTTCAACTGCTCAAATGCTTAATCATTGCTTTTGTAATTATTTTTCTAGTTTTTAGGCTCAGTCTTAGTTAGACTGTTTAAGTTTAACAGATTGTAATCAATGATGAAAAATCAAGTGAGCAGATAACAAAATACTGGATTGCAAGAAAGAAAAAGCAAGGATTTACCTAAAAAGGGATGAAAGGTAAAGGATAAAGAACATTGGATGCTTGAAAGGAATAGAGGTTATGTTGTGGGGTTTCCCTTTGTCTAAATGGCTTTTTAAGGGATGACTTGGGAGATACCCATATTGTCCTTCAGTAACAAAGAGACTAACGTTTGTCAAAGAATCTACAACTATAATAATATACTAATGGGGCTTGACCTTTTTGGTTCCAAAACCAATACAAAAAGAAAAGGGTGGGGGTGCGGTAAGGTGGCCAGATCTTGCTTATTGTAATCATACACACCTATTGACAAAAAAGTTTCTTTTTTCGCTGCACACTTGTTTAGACTTTAGACATATAGAAGAAAGAAAGAAAAAAAAAAAAAAAGAAGCTTAGGAGACTAAAAAGAAACTGAAGCTGGGAAAAGATTAAAAAAAAAACAAAAAAACAAAGGATCATTGTAAAGAAATGTTCACATTCTATATTATTATCTAATGAAAATATTTTATATATTGAAAATTGCGAGACTCGTGGTGATAGTCAGTGCACAGAATTATCTTAACTTGTGTTATTTTTTAGCATAGAGGGTAGGTGGGAAGAAGAGCCAAGAAAAGCTACAGAAAAAGACATGTAAACTTCTTTGATAGGCTAGTGAAGAAACGTTTTGCTCAAACAACGTTATCTATTTTCCTGATAGAGGAGATTATGTATAAACACATGGAATTACTTATAGGGAAATGAATATTAACATTTGAACTTTAATTTAAATTTTTTATATAAAAAACTAAGTGACAAATTTGACAAAAGCCCTGTGGAGTTATTCTCCCTATAGACTGAGGAACAACAAAACAAAATACGAGGGTTCTTCTTTGGACGCATCAGATATTTTAAGCTTCACTACAGAGTTGAAACTTCATTTCAGGTCCCAACAAATAAACAAATGAAATTTCTATTTTATCTTATTATCGAAATTGCATATATGTCAGAAGGACGATTTTCAATGCCAGAAAACACCACTATAACAAGAGAAATGTGTAGTATATGGTTTTTTATCAAGTCATGATGGGTAAATTTTCAAATTAATCTGACAGACATGCTTCCTTGATCGATGTAATCATCGAAAAATATACATAGCAGACCTTTTCAATTAAGGAATAGGATTATAAAAGTACAAACTATAAGGATCTAAGTTCACACAGTTCTATATATATCACTGAGAAAAAAAAGCCAGTTTATAAACACAAGATAAGGTTAGGTGAACTTGCTTAAATGGTAAAATTGTTGTTTTATAGAAACATTTTCAAATGATTTGGCTGTGTTTTATACATAGATAGTCAAATACTTATTTTAACATAAGACGAACGGTTATGTTTAGCTGAAACTGATAAAAGAAGACAAATTAGAAGTTTTTCATACGCAAATAAATGGAGGGGTTCTAAGCTAATATGAAGAATGGTACTTGTTATTTGTGATCTTTTGTCGTTGTTGCCAGCTATATTATATTAGCTAGTGTTTGTTTGTTTTCATATGAGAACCAAAAATAATTTTGAACTTGCATAATTTGAAACAAATTAAAGTTGGTCTTCATACGAACTTGTGACAGAAGCACCTAGCGTACGTAACATGCATGCCTGACATGGTGACACTAGCTAGTGGAACTATCACAGTAATTATATTGGTGATTATTTTGTATTTAGTCTATAGTTTTTGGCAAGGCTTTTAACTTGGCAAGTGATGGCACTGCATGCTTGAACATGCTAGAGGAGGAAGGAAATTGTAAAAAAAATGAAAGTGACTTCTCAAACAAAGTGTACATCTCTTGCCCAATTGAGACCACTAAGTGACCAAACCAAATCACAAGGGTTGTTTCCAAAATGTGAACCATAATTTGGCTATTGCAGCGGCATCATGCATCTTCTAGGAGAGGGGGTTCTGATCTGATAAGGATCGATGCCTCGAGTTGGTAAAACCTACATCCATTAGTCGTGTCCATTAGTTAAACGTGTGGGAAAAGGATGAAAGAGACAGTGAATAACTGTTTGTGTATGCCCTGGGAGGAAACTGAAAGAGGCTGATATGGACACAGTGGTTTTGGTTTTGGTTTTGGTTTTGGGTTTGGGGAGGCCTAGTAGAATCCCATTTGTGGGACAGAACAAGTGAACTTTCCAAAGAGGTTAGGACAAACTAGTCAATGCCAATCATATATATCCATCAAAAGGCATATTCCTTCTCTCTCTCTCTCACACACACCCCCTAGCTAGCTCCTAACCTTAAGTTGGTGTAAATGGTAATAGTTTCTATTGTTTCAAGTTTAAGCAAAGTGGATATAAAAAAAAACGTAGTTAAAAAATATTAAAAATAACTAAAGATTAATCGTTAATAAAATTAATTAATACTTTATATCTATAATATAATAAAAAAAGACTGTTAACCTATGTGCTAAGAAACAAAAAATAATAATGTTTTGTATAAATTTTTTTACTTTTAATTCCTTTTATTAATGTTCTCACGGTGTTGCTTAACATTATCCTTATAGCACCGGCAAGTATATATCAAGCATATATCGTTGATCACTCTCAAACCAATTATCAAAATAAAGGTTATAGTTTAGTATAAATAATTGTAGTTTTGGTGCATTCCAAGTCGTTCCTCTGCATGAAGAAAGTGCTCCAACATGGGAGTTGGTATAGGTAAATGAATTTCCAGGCATGAAATCACATGTGAAGCAAGAACAAATTGGCAGATAGGCTTTTTGCATATGGAGATTTTGACAAAAGGGACTGACATCTAGGTACAGGCTTTACCTTTAGTCTAATCCTAGTGAATAAGATGGCGCCTAACATCAACCAGGAACCACCTCATTGTCTTCATGTCCTTTTTCCTTTTCCTCTTTATACCTTTCTTTCCATAACACTTCTCTCCAAAATTTACGGGTGCTTGTTCTAGTTCTTAAATTGACACCATGCACTCATGCATGCACCTTCCCTATAAACTATGATAATCAATTTATTTATCCTTGCAGTCAAGTTTTTAACTTCTATACTAGTGCCCATCCTTCACATCAAGATTATTTAGACACTATGTTTCAAGTTTCTACCCCCAATCATAGGAAAAAAAAATATTTTTTCTTATCCGAAAACAGGGGAAACAACGGTCACTGACGCTCTATTTGACAAAGAGAAAAAAAAAAAAGTATGAAAATAAGATACAAAGAAATAACAAAATTTTGGATGGTTTGATTTGAGAAAATTAAAAGAGAAATTAAAAAATAATATCTTGAGGCTTTTAAAGAGATGTATGAGAAAAATTAAATTTAAAATATAAATATAATTTTACCTTTTATATGACATGTACCAAAACTTGTATAAATCATTAACAAAAATACAATCAATTGACATAGTTATATCTTCGATTATATGGCGCTTCCAGGGACAAAAATTTTTATTTAATTTATTATAAAATATATGAAATTTATTATATGTCACATTTAGACACCACTACTTTCATTTAGTCGATTATAATATGCATATAATTTAGTATATTATGGCAGATCCAAGGACTACAACCTACATTTAATCTATTATCATGTAAATATAATCAATTAGTCCACAATGTAAATCAATTATGAAGCAACAATGATCAGAACAATGAGAAAGAATTATTACCTTTGCATAAAGGAAATTGGAGCAATGAGCAAATCAAAGAAGATGGTTACAGCTTAAGGAAGTGAGGAAACGAGAGATATGAGCGAGGTTAATTTGGAAAATAAAACTCATGCCTTTCTTAACATATTTGTGTGGAATTTTTTTTTAGTAGAGTTTGTCACTTTTTAATTTCTTTCCCTTTTAAATAATTTATACCAAACAACCTGATTTATTTTCCTCTTAGCTATTTCTACTCTCTTCTCACAATTTCTGGCCTATTTCATATGCACCCAAAAACAAAGTGTGAATTACATTTTTAAATATTATATGGACTTTTCCAATATTAGTCTTAATTAAATAATTAAATAATAAAAAATAAAAGTTTTATTAAAATATTTATTATGTCAAGAATATAAAAATATAATAAATATTTTTTAACAAAAAAAAATCAAAAGATGGTGCTACCAATATTGTTATTGTAATATCAACCCGTTTGACGTGGGATTTATTGAAATAAGTTTTTTTTAACAAAGTAGTTTTCAAACACAATTAAAAAATTGAATTATCTTAATTCATTTTTATTTACTTTTTAAATATTAAAGACCATTTTTAACGTATAATATTACATTTTTAAGAATCACATTTTTAAAAATATTATTTTTATCGATATGTTTGGTTGAAATTTAATAATTTCATACAAAATTAAAATTTATTTAATTAAAAAACTAAAAGTAGAAGAAGAGAAGAGTAGTGGAATGAGAATATGTAGTTATTCTAAAAAAATAACTGCTATTTTTATAGGAATCTAAAACTAAGATACCAACCTTTTACCATAAAAATAAGAAGTAAGAAAAATATAAATATTTTATATTCCTGAAACTTAACAAGAATATTTTTCTAAAACTTGAACCAAATATGAACGAATAATATTCTCAAGTTCATTTTATTATTGTAAGCAAATTAATTCCATAATTCTTCAAATAATAATAAAATGGCAATCATTCATCATTTTAGAATATAGATTTTGAAATGCACTTGAAAAAACGTAGTAAATTAGTAATCGTGAACAAGTGTGCCTTCTTTCTATAAATATGTCTTGACCAAATAATCAAAACAAGTGTGTTTCATAGATTTTTGTTTTCATCTATTTGTTTGGAAGGTATATTTCACAATATTTATTGAAAAAGAAATAGAGAAATAAAATTAACATTGACGTATGTATTTTTACTTCCTTCCTTTTTTTTTTGTAGTACACTGATGTATGTATTAGTGTAGTTTGTGTTAATGTTACGTATTCGAGTGTAATTAATCTCGCTTGTGGTTTGCTTTTCTTGTTACACTTTATCATCCCTCTTCTACTTAGCCCAAAAAAAAACACTAATGTCTTCTTCGTTGTTCTAACTTCTTAAAATAGAAAATAGAAAATGAATTGTATTTTAAAATAGAAAATACTACTTCAAGTGTGCGAAATACTTATATAAAGACCATCTTTCTTGATTTAAGATCTACTTTTTATTTTTTAAAATTAAATATTTATCCAAGGATATTTGCACAAATAAATTCGCACGAGTTTTGTAAAGAAAAATCCATACTAAGTAACACCACTGTTTTAAATCCAGTACCATTGTCACTCATTAAGAGGTATCGAAATTAAAACAATAAAAGAAACATTAAAATGATAAATATAATTAAAAACTATAATAGAAGATAAGGAAGATTATAATTAAAAACTATAATAAAAGATAAGGAAGAATGATGTAGTTTCATAAGAAATTTTGTTCTATATTGACAAATTATTACATAGATTTTGCTAATACTAGTCCCAATTAAATAATTAAAAGTAAAATTCATTAAAAATAATTAATATGTCAAAATATATAAATGTAATAAATATTTTATTCTTAATAAAAACATTTCATAAGACTGATGCTACCAAAATTATTATTATAATACCCGATTATAATCCTTTCGAAGTATAGGGATGATTGAAACAAGTTGTTTTGTTTTTGTTTTTAACAAAGTAGTTTTCAAAGACACAATTGGAATATTGAATTATTTCATTTTATTTTATTATTTTATTTTTTTTAAATATCAAAGGTGTTTATTTCAAGATATAATATTACAATTTTAAGAATAAAGAAATATAAATAATAAAAAAATAAATTTAAATATGTTTTAAAATTACATAAAATAAGTAAATTTTAATGACAATATATGTATAATTTGAAATAATTATTTTTTATTCTTATAAAATAAGTAAATTTTGATTGTGATTCATCTAAAAAAAATTAGTTTTCATTCCTCTAAAATCTGAAATTATTTTTATTTTTGGTTTATAGTATTTATTTTAAAATATATAAATAATATTCATTTTAGGAATTAAAAAAATAGAGGTGATATGGTATTAGACTTAAAATTGTCACTTGATATTTTGTTAAATACATAGTAACTAACTAGTGTTTTATTACAATGGAGATTCAAAACAATAATATATTTTGTTTTATTATAGGGATTAAAATAAAAATTCGTTCATTTTATATAAACTAAAAATATATTTAAGTAAAAAAATATTAAATCAAAATTTCATTGTTAAAAAATTTATCATATATTGAATGGTAGGAGGCTAATTTTCTTCTATAATTTGAGCGTTAATTGTTTATTCAAATTAGTCTAAATCGAGAAGCATGTTAATAATAAATATAAAACATTAAAAAAAAAAGTTGGCATTATGTTAGGAATTATATCAAAATTTGGAAAACTTTTTAAAAATGGGATGATGCTGAAGTTATTTTGTATAAAACAAATTTTCACAATAAATATATTTATGTATTTCTTTTTAAAAAGAAAAAATCTCACGCACATGTAAGTAACTATTAAAATCATTATTTTGGTATTGTTAATTGGTTATTTACACCTCTTATTTTTAGTAAATATATCTCTTTTTTCTTGTTTTTAGAAATCTTCCTAAGTACTCTTCTAATTTATTAAGATTTTTGAAATAAATTTACCATAAATTACTTTTCAGATCAAATATATATTCATTTCCAAAATAAAATTTTTAAATTATATTTTAACAATAACTACATAGTTTCAAAAATTCATTTTCAAAATATTTATATATTTGTTTTATAAAATATATTTTTTTATAGAACTAAAATCAACGTAAGTTAAGTTATACTTTGAAAATATAATGTCTGTCACATTGAAGAAATACAATAATAATACAATAATACTTTATAAATTAATTATCAGCACTATTTGAAAAAAATAAGTATCACAAGTTAATGTTGGTTGAACAAAATATCACTAAAAATAATAATTTATAACAAATAATATCTTATTACATAAATCACATTCTATCATCGATTAAAAAATAGGTTTTAACACGTTAATTTATACATAGTATTCAAAGTAAGGGTTGAAATTACAGTAAAAATCTATTAATTTACACAGAAAAAAAAAGTGATAAATTTAAAGAATAATAAATATGAAAGATAAAAAAATAGAGTTAAAATAACATTAAAGATGATTTTACCAAAAATAATAATAATAATAAAAGAGAAGGCCGAACTCTCTGGCCCAAATCTTCAAAGAAAGTTAGATTGGTCCGATCCAAGTCAAGACCCTATTTTGGTGATACCGCTATGTACGACTAAGTTTGCAAATATTCTGTGTTTTATTTTTTTTTTCTCACCGATCGTTGTCGTACTGTTTGGAAGCATGATAGAGGTTGGTTCACGTCTCCTAGTTACGACTTACCTGCATTTTAATTACATAAACGGTTTTTTTATTCCACACACAATTTACATAGGTTAACGAGGTAACAAATTAAATTTTTTAATGCAATATTTATTTTTTTTCATAATTGATACAATGATTCTTTTCTAATAAATTTGTTTTTATTTTAATCCTTTAAATTTAATCTATGTAACTTATGAATATAATACAAAATTATTATATAAGTCACGTACTCCGTCAATATAGTCGGTTCTAACATTTTAGGGAAAAAATAAAATAAGGACTTCTTTATATATATATATATATATATATATATGTATATATATATATATATATATATAAATAAATAAAAAGAATTAACATACAATTTTATAGAATATAATATGTATAATTCGTGATCGACAGTAGTACAATAATTATTTTAAAATATGTATACTTCTTAAATCTTTAAATAAAATATTTATACTTGTTAAATCACTAAATAAAATAATTAAATTGTCAAAACAATTTGTAGAAGTGTGCTGATAGAGCTGGATACATAAATTAAAGTCTGAGATTTTGTTCAGTTGCTATTCGTGCAGACTGTAGCCTTAGTAAATAATGATCTATTTAAATGCTTATTTCTTTATCCGATTCTTTACAGATTAGTGAATAAGTTCATTTACTCATAAAAATTTGAATCGCATTTTTTAAATTATTTTAAAGTAAAAAATTATTTAAAATAAAAAATAATAACATTTCAACATAAAATTCATCAAATAGAAAAAAAAAACAATATTATTTTACAAACATATGTTATTTTTTTTACTCGACCCCCTGAAAAGAAAAAGAAAAAGATCTTTGCTGTGTAACTGGAAAAATATACAATGGAATATCTCCTCTTTTGTAACTTAATAATATTTTAAATCTAATGGCATCAATGATTATATAACGTCACGTTACTCACGTAGGTACTCCGTTGATTTTAAAATATTTGCAGTTTATGGTCTTGTGCATAATTAATAAAAGTTTTAATTATTTTTTTAGTTTATGTCAAAGATATTTTTCAACCGCAAAGATTAATTCATTTTCAAACGTAAAAAATTATCGATGTGAGTTTTGTCCTTCGATAGAACTTTTTTCATTTTCATAACTTAGAAAATCGAATTTTCAATAACATGTTTATAGAATTAAGTTATATACTCCCTGTACTTGAGTTTTTAATTACTTTTATTTTAACATATTTTTTTAAACTATTTTACTCCCTAATATTGATATATTAGTAATCAATAACTAATAATAAACTACAGTAATTAATTAATGAATATTTAATAAAAAAATCAAATTTTTTTATTATTTTAGTTTATTTTATATTTTTCAGAATCTTTCTAAATATTCTTAGTCTACAGATAAAATCGTTTAAATGGGGCTATGTAAAGTAATTATAACCAAAAAAATATAGCCTATTTTCTTCGCAATCTGTTTAAATTGCATATTAATACGAGCTGGACTGAATTATGTACCCAACTTTAAGGCTTGGTAATAAACACTTATGTTTAAAATCTATGACTATATGTATATAAAATATATGTGGAGTTTTAATGTACATTTTGTGTCTTGTTTTCTTTTTATGATTTTTTTTAATAAATTATTAATTTTATTTTATTGTTTTTTTTATCTCTATAACTATTCCATAAATTATTCATTGTTATTTAACTTCTATTATCTCTATTTTATTTTAATCTTTCTTTTTCAAACAAAGAGATACGAAGTGGCTATTTTTTATAATAATAATAAAAAGAAGAACACATTGAGACTTTGAATTCTTTGTCTATTTTTTTTCTCTAATTTTAACATTTGGTATCTTTTTCTAATTTGACACCATTAATATTAAAAAAAAACTATTTTGAATTTTGGTTAATTTAAATTGAATTGACGATAATTTCTCAATATTTATTCTCTTTTTTTATAGAAATTAAAATAATAATATTATTAAAAGTTATGATTAATTGATAGTGCTTTTGTGATTTTTTCAACAAGCTTAACATTTTATCTTTTTTATTTATTATTTTTATCTTATTTTTATTTTTTAATATTTATTAGAATTATCACAATTACAAACATTATTATATCTCAATGTCAAATATTATTTAAAATATATTTTATATATTAAAGATATTTATTTAATCTAAATTTTAATTATATAGAATAAACATTTCATATGGGTCAGTTATTATAAGACTTGATACCTTCCTAATCAAACATACATTGAATAACTATATATCTCTACTAAAATAATTATATATATTTTTTAGTGATGGATGATTATGTATAAATAATTTAAAAAATTTTATATTATTATTTAATCATAAATTATTGTTATTATTCATTTAATAATTATTATAAAATTCAACAAATTTTTATATATAATATTTCGCAATGACATGATAAAACTATATATATTTTAAGTGTCGTAAAACACAATAATAATCATCGAATTTAATAACATAACATATATATATATATATATATATATATATTAGAATAATTGCCTTAAAAGATAATATTTTTATGGACTATTTTTTAAAACTCTCAAAAATAAGATTAACTTGACAAAACATATTTGATGGCTCGATGATCTTTTTTATTATATATATATATATATATATATATATATAAATAATTATCTCAAAAGACAACATTTTCATAGATTATTTTTTAAAGTTAGAAAAAGAAGATTAAACAGACAAATTTGATGGCTGATGATCTTAGTTAGACCAAACTCTTAAATATATATAAAAAAAATCGAATCAATTTAATCTTTCATAATGGTTTTGATTCTGATTGATCATATTAGTCAGTTAAAAAGTATCGAGGGTTTCTAAATCTATTTTGACTAATGCTTTATTTTTTTTATCATGCTATAAACACATTTTATTATTAATAAATATATCTTTATTTCTATTTTTTTATTTTTTCTTCTAAAATATCATTTTCAAAAAGTAACAAAAAAAATATATAATTTTAAAAAAATATTTTTTAAAATATATATTTTTTGTTATGAAAAGTAGTTAATGGAAGGTGCTTCCCAAAAAATATAAATAAAATCATGCTTTAATACAATGTTTACAGTAGAAGAAAACTAAAATACCTAAAAAAACAATTAACACCAATTGTGGAAGATATTTTTTTTATAAGAATCATATATGATAGATTACAATAAGAATCAACCATGCTCAACTAATCCAACTAGATTTCATTAGTTCGAATAAAACTATTTAATACATATATTTTAAAGTATTATTTAGAATAAATATATTTTTGTTTTGAAAAATATTTTTTAAAAAAATTAAAAATGAAATTTGAATTGTACCTCTATAATTAAATAAATAAATGACATAGAAAATTTTTTATTGCTATCATGTTGAAGAAAATTACTCCTATATGTTGATAAAATTTAACAAATATAAAAAATATAAATATAAGTCACAATAAATAATATCTTATTATGAAAAAGATAAAAAAGAAAAACAGATATAAGAGGTTTAAAAAATAATGAAGATAAGGAATGAAAAGATAAGATTCAAAGAATGATAAAAATGAATATACAAAAATAAAATTTAAAAATTGATAAATATGATGTGTAAAAATAGGATTTAAAGAAACGAAGATGGAGGTATAATTTCTATTCATTATATTAATATATATTTAAAATATTCTAAAAATAATTTTTATAAACTGTTTTGAAATCTCTTAATTAAATAACAAAACTGTGTATCATATTATAGAAGGAAAAATTAATAGAAAATTTTATCATAGTATATAAGGAAATTTATTTATTTATGTATTTCAATAAATATTACATTAATTATATTAAATATTATATTAATATTTATTTTTAAATACAATTTACTACAAAATATTGTTTAAAAATTTAATGATATAAGAAGATTGTATCATTTTATATAAGAAAAATATTTATTTATATATTTCTATAAACATTACATTAGTTATATTAAATGTTATATTAATATTTCTTTTAAAATCTATTTTACTTATATATATACTAATATAAACTATATTTAAAAATTTAATGATATAAAAAATTGTATCATATGATATAACAAAATTATTTATTTATATATTTATAAAAATATTAAATTAATAACATTGAATATTATATTATTTTAAAGTCTAATTTATATATTAAAATATACGCAAATGACGTACAAGTGGTCCACTGGCCCATGAGTCCATGTCCACAACTAATCTAAATCAAAGACCACGTATACGACATCGTTTGGTCCGTCGTTATGAACAAAGTCAAAGTGCATCGTTTTGGTGTGACCTTTCTCTTTAACCGAAAATTCAGGAAATTACTGCTCTCTTCGCTCGCATCTCGATGCTCACGATATCCAACCTTACCCTTTCCCCACCAAATCCACTTTTTGATTTTTTTTTCCTTATTATTAGTATGAAAGATACATATGGGAAATTCAAAAATCTATTAAAAAATATTATTTCCAAAATTGGTATATAATTATTATTCAAATCTAAATATGGAGAATATCCCAACATATTAGAAAAATAAAAATTGGGCTACAAGAGTGAAGAGACGTGACTATAGACACTAATGGTTAATATAGAAAAAACGCAGTTGCTGACCCTCGCGAGCGTTGGCTGCAGAACGCTGAAAAAAAACCCTTTCCCAAAGGTCTCAAACTCACAAGGCACAGTCACAACCCAGCCCCTTATTCGTAGGACCCATGTTTTGTTTGTTTTGTAACCCCACCACCACACACCTCTCAAATCACCCTCCACCTTCTCTTACCATCAATTCCTTATAATCATAACTTCCTCTATTCTGCTTTTTTAATTTAATTTTAACCCTTTTCCCAAATTTTTAAAATTTAATATTTTAAGTCCTTTTTGCTTGTCATTTAATTTGGGCACGGGACCTGACCCCATCCCCTCTTTCTTCCAATGTCTAAAACCTAGAGCCGCACTTGGTATATATAAATTACCAATATCATCTATCTATCTATCACTAAGCAATATAGCCCCAGTGAGTGTGCGAGGCATCGATTAGGGAAAAGGAGGCACAACATTTTTCACATAAAAAACCAATTTCACCCCCCACCCCCCCCCTAATAGACCCAGCAAAATACTGAACCTTCGTGCGTAAACTTCCCCCACTCCTATTATTAAGGTACATTACCACTACCCTCTTTCCTAGTTCTTTTTTATTCTCTGAATTTTGGCTTAGCCAATGTCTATTCTATTTTATGTCACATTTTTTGCAGTCAATTTGGTTATGGTGTCTGACCTAGCTCATCCCTTAGATATGTATATATTTTTTTGTACCTTATGTATTATATACCCAAAAAAATAAAATAAAAATCTCTATAGGTAACAGAAAAAGACGTACTAGTAATGGCAGGAGGGAAGATCTTACCCCTTTTCGTTCAACGTTATAAGGAGCCCCTCTATTAAGTGTCGAGGTTATAATTAATGTCCGGTTTTACTTTTATGATTCTTCACATATTTATCATTCCTGAGACGTGCAGTTACATTTCTCATCTTATAGACTATGGATTTCGTTAGGGTTTATCAATATCGTCGTGTTACTACCATAATGTATGGATTTAATCCGATTTTACTATTGGGTCTTCGTCATTAAGGGTTTTGGAGCTGAATGTAACTTCATAAAGATCTAGACCTTAATCGGGATTTGCCTGTGCTGTTTTGTGCTTGTGAAATCTGAGAACTTCAAAGCTTTTTTCTCAACAATTTTTGATTTACGCCTGCTGGGAACTGAGATCATTTGATTCCTACCGTAAGGTGGAATAAAATTATTATTATTTTTTTGGGGGGTTGGGGTTTAAGGGTTGGAGGGATGAACTAACGTCGTCAGATATAAATGATGCAATTCGCAATTGCTAGCTCTCTGTTTTGATTCTCGTGATTGCCATCACATAATGACCATCTTTACTGTTTCTCTTTGCTTGGATTTGTTTTGGGAAATCTTAATTTGACACGAATTAATTTTGGGCTTAAAAATTAATTATTTCGTTGAGCCTTGAGATACAAAAAGTTAATTTCTCTAATGCTAATATAGCATGAATCTACCTGAACTCATCGTAATAACTTGGAACCATGTAATATTTTCTGCAGTGCGTGTATTAATTCAAATTTCCATAAAAATTAACTCGTTTTGGAGCTAGGTGAGAACTATTATTGTCTTTTCAAAATTCACAAAAAATGTTGATTTTTTTTTCCTTCAAATAATGCTTAAGTTATTAAAGCCTCTTCTTCATTAAATGATTTCTGTTATTGGGGCATCAATAATAAAATATCTGTTAGTTCACGTCGAACTGATTGAAGCAGGGGTTAGATATGCCAATTCAGAAAGCAAAGTTGCCAACCCGCCCCCACGCCACCCCCAACGGGACGATAGTGGACCATATTATGTTATTTACACAGGGTTTATGATGCCGTTAATTCTCATTATAATTCTTTGCATTCGCATTTTTGTATGATGATAAAACTTATTTTTTAATCACCCTGCATATGGTTCTGTTTAACTGATTTGAACTTGTTCAGTTTTGTTTTATTAAATCATTAATGCCATTGCCTCATGTAGTCACTACTCATAGAAAATCATAAACAAGTGTTGTAATAGATGAAAAAATAATTTCAAACATGAAACTCCATCAAGACATTTAAATAATCTTGAATGAAATGGAATTAATTAAAATCTTGGACAATATATGATGCATATATTAAGCTCACCTTTAAAGTGTTTGTCCTTCGTATTTTAACATCAATGAAACTTTTAAAATTTAATTATTAAAAGTTATAAAATATTATAACTATGAGACGTTTCTTTCTCGGCTTTGACTGTTATTGTTATCAGTGTTTCATGGCAGAGTATTTATTTAGTCACTATAGCTGTTGCGAGAGTGCTGTCTCTGAGAAAAGTTTACAATTATATCAGATACGTAGACACGTAGTTGTTAACTTCGTCTACTATGTCTTGAGAATCAATTTTTCTATCCAAGTTCAAATAATCTTGTTGCTCCATGCAAGAATTAGGGATAGTGATGAATACACACTCATGCGCATGCATGTGCACTGGACATTCAATTCCCTAATGCACTATTAGTACTACCAAAAATTGATTCTCCTTCAAAACTAACAAATTTTGTCAAGGTCAGCATGACCTGTTTTTAGTTCGAGGTAGCAAGGTTATTTGAACTATGATAAAAAAAACCAACGCATTATTTATTTGTGTTCCTGAATAGACACCAGCAACAGAAACTATCCTGTAGAAACACTTGTCAATAGATTAAACTAATAATTGCAGATCTAATATAGTTTTAAATTTACAATATTGGCAAGGTCAGCATGGTCCCTGATTCTAGTATGGACTGCTATGGAGTAGCAAAGTTATTTGAATTTGGATAGGAAAATAGGGCATTTTAATATCAACCTCTTGAAATATCTGTCAATAAGTGAAACTAATAATTACAGATTTAATATAATTATTGTTGTATTTGTAGGAAAAGGTTGCTACTTCCTAAATTCTAATGAAAACTAAATGCATCTAACATGTGATGTATGAATTTGTTTTATGTGTGATACGTGAACTGCACCTTATTCTAACTATTCTAGACTTGCATTCTTGACAAGGTAATCATGGTTCCTGTCTCTCTGATTCTACTATGAAGTAGTGAGGTTATTTGAACTTTGATAGAAAAACAAAGCATTTTTATTTATGTTCTCCTGAATAGATATTAAAAAGAAATTAATATCCAGACATACCTCTCAGTAGGTGAAATTAGTAGTTATGGATCTAATAAATAAGCATTCACATTCTAGTCAGCAATCAACCTTTTCCTTGAAATGATTATAATGACAAAGTTTCATTGCTTCAATGCTGCCAATTCATTAAGTCTGTAATTAAGAAGGGAACTTGAACATGTTAATTCTTGTTTCTAACTGTCATGTTTATATTCCATCACACGTTTTTGGAAAACACCAAAATCCTAAAATAGAATTTCATAAGATCTTATGGTTTCCTTCTACTTTCTTTTTCTTGGTATTTTGGACTAATCTAGATGAGTTTTAGTTTGGTTTTCTTCATGTCAAAGGACATATACCGTGTTTTTACAGATTCTACAATATATTGTCTCCATATATAATTTTTCTGTAATATCTTTTAAGGTTTGAGGGTGAGCCTTGGTGCAACTAAGGTTACTACTGTCTTGTGAGAACTAGATTCTAGTTGTAGAAACAGCCTCTGTACTTGCAGGGTAAGGTTATGTACATCTAACCTTCTTAGATCCCAAAAGGTAGGAGCTTAGTGAACTGAGCTACCTTTTTTAAAAATATTTAACATGCTTGTGCCATGAAGTTCCAATATAATTTATTCCTCTTTTATTTTCAACTTTTTTGTAAATTACCATGCCTAAAACTTCATTGTCTGACTTTTTAGATTAGTCAAATGGAAGTGCTTCCTTGTTCTGGTGTTCAATATGTTGGGGAATCTGATTGCCCTCCGCAGAGTCCAGGAACAGCTTTTATATACCAGGAAGAACCTAATTGCCCTGAAAATGGTGAACAAGTCAAATTGGCAGCTTGTCAACCGAATGAATCATCACATAATATGCAAGGGCCTCAGATAGAAAGGCAAGGTGATTTGTCAACTAATTCAGATTGCCAATGCATTGGAGCTTCATGTTCTGACTGTCAAGTGGATGACCAAAATGAATATTGTGGTTTTGATGATTTTGAAGAAGACATGATAAATGAACCTGGCTTGATATCTGAGAACTCTATCTCTGTTGTGGATACAATTGAAAGTGAATCACCAAACAACAGTAGGGAAGGAGACTTGTCATGTTCCGAACCCAAGTGGCTAGAGGGGGATGGATCTGTGGCATTGTGGGTCAAGGTAACCATAATTCTTTTTCTGATGAAGTTTGCTAGTCTCCCTACATTGAGATTTTTGGTTGCTCATGACTCTATTGAAGCTTCTTTAATGTTGTCTATGTATTAAAAAACTCTGAATTCACTAATCTAATCGATCTGGAATGCCTGATCATGAAAATTATCCATGAATATTTAGGATCACATTTTCTTTATGCCAGAAACCTCCTCAGGCATATTTCATTTAGCAACATTGAAGGTTTTCACTCTTAAAAAATGGAAAATCAAAATGCAAGCTTTGCTAATTTTCTATCCTTTGTAACTTTATCTTTTTTAGTGGAGAGGGAAGTGGCAGGCTGGTATCCGGTGTGCAAGAGCTGACTGGCCATTATCAACGTTGAAAGCAAAACCAACTCATGACCGAAAGAAATATTTTGTTATATTTTTTCCACACACAAGAATTTACTCTTGGGCGGACATGCTGCTTGTTAGATCAATTAATGAGTTTCCCCATCCTATTGCATATAAGACTCATCAGGTGGGACTGAAAATGGTAAAAGACTTGACTGTTGCACGACGGTTTATAATGCAAAGGCTAGTTGTTGGCATGCTGAACATGGTCGATCAGTTTCATTTTAATGTATGTGATGGTCACACTATTTCCTTTTCTCCACCTCCTTTCTTGCAGTCTCTCTCTCTCTCTTTTTATATATATATATATATATACATTTTTTAACTGGAGATTTTTTCAATACATACAGGCTTTCACGGAAACTGCACGTGATGTGAAAGTTTGGAAGGAATTTGCCATGGAGGCTTCTCGTTGTAATGGTTATTCTGATTTTGGAAGAATGATTCTCAAGCTGCATAATGTAAATTCCAATTCCTGATGATAGTTTATGGAGTAGGGAGTATCTTTTTGGTCTTTAACTTTGAGACTACTCAATACTTGTTTTATTAATGTGTTGCAGTTTTTGAATATAGTTGTGTGTAGATGTTCCTTGACATGATTTAGCAATTAATACTGTTTTCTGACCCTGGCATTGTTTTGCTAAAACTGTATGGAATTATAAATTTGCTAGGAAACTTAAATTGCTAAAATTTGTTTTGTTATAATGTTTGAACTCCTTGTAGTTATCTTTCTCTGTTGGGTCCATACACCGAGTGTCAGAAATCTCCAAAAAATTGAGTGAGATTTCTAATATAATCAAATGGTGAAATGCTTGTGATTGATTCGCAATAATTTTGTCCATTATTGGAAATTTTTGAAGTGAATTAAAAATGAAAAACTACTTGATGATATTGTAGTTTTGGAACTTCATGCATAAAGAATTCCTGTTGAACTGAAAGCATTAATTGATAGGGTTCCAATGGATTGAAAGTTGCTTTACTGGTTAAGATTTGGAGATATGTTGGAAATTGGAAGAATGAAAACTAAGCATTAATTATTCTTTCGCTCATCTTTGGCATGTGACTTTTGGGCATCATATCTGCTTTGATTAATGCTGTATTTGTTAGCATTTTTTAATAATGTTGCATGGTTTTATAGGCTTATCCTCTTAATTTCAAAGTATATTGTTTCTGCAAGCTTCTGATTATTTTTCTGAGAGAGTAGGGGTTCTTGTTATGTCGTGTTAGAGGATAGCAGACCATTTTCCTCCACTCCTTTGTCTGACGTGCTTCATGGGTCTAAGAGCACCTTTATCATGTCGTACGACTAGTCATGAATTAATTTCTACATTGCATGGTATATTATGGCATCGTGAAATAAGGAGCATTTTAGTTTTTTGCGTGTGTTCTTATATTAGATATGCTTTAGCCTTTTCTTCTTCTTATTGTGTATGTATCTATATATATATTGAGACAGAGCTCGGCATGGCATCTCTTCAATAAAGCACATTATCCATTCTTTTTTTCCCTTTTTCACATCATGCACTTAGCTTAGCATATTTTACCTGCACTTGATAATTTGATCAAGTAAATCAATACTAGATTTGATTGGTGGTTGAATGACCAACACATGTGAAGTCGAATGCTAATATACCTACAGTATGCTTTGCATAAAGCATAGTCTGTGCAATTTGTCAGTTGAGCTATATTATTGCCATAAACTCTAAAGTTTCTTAAGTCCTAATATTATTAATTTTCTTTATATAAAAATGATGATGATTGTTTCCATGAATATTTTGTTTGTAACTTTCTCCACATGGCAGAAGTAGAACAACAATTTTTTTTTTCCTTGCAGAGTATACTGCAGCACCATATAAATGCTGACTGGTTACGGCATTCTTATCCCTCTTGGTTTGAAAGGTGTCATAGTACAAATAGTGCTGAATCAGTGGAGCTGCTGAAGGAGGTAGCTTGTGATTTTGACTATCAATTCATATATCCAGAATCCAGAAAAATGGATTGTGTTTATGCTGCATGATCACTATTGCAACTAGCATATTTTTGCTCATAAAAGATGATAAAAGTAAAAAAGAATAGAATAATGAAATGCATAAAATTTCTTAGTAGCTAAAGGATGTCTCATTTTTTTGCTCGTGTTATCTTGCTCCCTTTCTTTCATTAAATGCATTTGATGAAATGACATTCAAACTTGGCTGCTTGCCCAGTTCATAACCCATATTATCAATGGAGTAAGCAGAAATAGATCTAGAAATTTGGCATAGGGTTTTTTGATCCTCAATTTAGTAGTATTCTGACCTCCCTTAGCTGCAGTTATAAACCAAATGAATTTAGTGGAATTTGGATCTTTTCCTATTGTTGAGGAATAGGATATGCTCATGTTAGAGAGAGAAAGAGTGAAAGACACATTTTTTTTATCAAATAAGGACCCACCATGATTGATTGCAGGTCCCACTAGTTATATTTGATAAAAATTGTCTCTTCTATTATTCCTCTATAGGAGAGGATCCAAATCTGAATTTAGTGAGCCATCCTTCTGCTTCATCTCTCATTACTGTAGACTATGCCTAGGTCATTGTCCTCTGGTTGTTTGTTTTTATTTCACTAAATTATCTAACTTCTAGGTTTTAATAAATCTCCATAAAATATACTTACTCTTTCAAAATATCCATCATTTTACAGAATGAATTTTGTTTGATTTTATCTATTGCTATAGAAAGCCAAAAAAGACTAGTTATTTCTTTTCCAACTTTATGCTACTCTCTTGTTATCTGCACTAAATGGAATGAGAGAAAACATTAATGAAGTGATAATGTTGAGTATTTCAATAGAGGTTAACTTTGTCAGATACAGTTATATATTCCTCCAATTGAGATTATTTAATAACTTTCTTAATATGTCTGCAACGACCTTGGATGGCAGATATTTTGAAATAGAGATAGTATCATGTTAGCAAAAATATTTAAAGAAGGCATACGAATGGAAGGGAGTGAAATAGCAGTTTGTTCAGTTTGTGAATTCTTTCCTGAAGTACTGTACTTAGCTGATACAGCACTTATTTTTAGTGCTTTGGAGTTTGTAATAACAGATGACATGGATAATGTGGTGCTTCTTTTAAGGTGCTTAGATTGAAAAAATTTCAGATATGATGCAACAATGAATGCACATGCCCTGCTTCAGACAATGATCACAAATTTTTGCTTCAAATTTTTTGGTTGATTTTATTCCTTATCTTTTTCAGGAATTGTTTGATTCTATTTTGTGGAATGGTGTCAATACTCTCTGGGATGCACCAATGCAACCAACATTAGGTTCTGAATGGAAAACCTGGAGGCAAGATGTAGTGAAATGGTTCTCGACACCACTTTCCTTATCAAGCAACAAAGACACCCAGCAACAGAGTTCTGATGATTTGTACATAGCAAACCTTCAGGTTTGTAGAAAAAGGCCCAAACTTGAAGTTCGTCGTGCAGATACACATGCTTCACAAGTGGAAATCAAGGCCCAAACTATTGCTCTTGAGACTGACCCTGGCTTCTTTAAGAATCAGGACACGTTGAGCACATTAGCAGCTGAGTCATGCAAACAGGAAGGTGTTAGGGAGGTGTCTATGGCAACTGATTCACCAAGTAGTTTGGCCAATAAATGGAATGAAATTGTAGTTGAGGCCGCCGTTTCTGATTTCTTACATACCAAAGAAAAGGAATCAACACCTACAAATGAAATGACTGTCGCAAAATCTGTAGAACCTGGTAGTAAGAATCGACAATGTATAGCTTATATTGAAGCAAAGGGGAGACAGTGTGTGAGATGGGCAAATGATGGTGATGTGTACTGTTGTGTACATTTATCCTCCCGATTTTTGGGCAGCTCAGCAAAATCTGAAAAGCCAATTCCAGTTGATACTCCTATGTGCGAAGGTACAACTGTTTTGGGTACTAGATGTAAGCATCGTGCCCTACCTGGTTCTCTATTCTGTAAGAAACATCGGCCTCATGCTGAAACAGAACAGATCTCAAATTTACCTAAAAATACACTAAAGAGGAAATATGAAGAAAATAATACTGGTTCAGAGGATATGTTCTGCAAAGACTTGGTATTGGTAAATGTTGAAAGTCCACTACAAGTGGATCCAGTGTCATCAATTGGTGGTGATTCCTTACATGGAGAAAGCAACTTTAACGAGAAGCCCATGCATTCTGAAAATGATCGTAATGCAATGGTGTCACTGCACTGTATAGGTTCTCCTCCCTATGATAACAAGAATCCTTGTAGGGAAGGTCCTAAACGGTATTGCTTGTACTGTGAAAGACACCTTCCAAGCTGGCTTAAGCGTGCAAGAAACGGGAAGTGTAGAATAGTATCAAAAGAAGTGTTCACAGAACTTTTGGGGGACTGCACCTCATGGGAGAAAAAGGTGCATCTGCATAAAGCATGTGAACTTTTTTACAGGCTATTCAAAAGCATTTTATCGTTAAGAAACCCTGTTCCTAAGGATGTCCAATTCCAGTGGGCTTTGACTGAAGCCTCTAAAGATTCTAGTGTAGGAGAGTTTTTTACAAGGTTAGTTCATAGTGAAAAAGCGAGAATCAAGTCAATATGGGGATTCAATGATGACATGGATATATCCTCTATCATGGAAGAATCACCTCTCTTGCCATCCACAATTAATGATAACTATGATACGGAAAATGCCATCAAGTGTAAGATATGCTCTGCAGAATTTCCTGATGACCAAGCACTTGGTAACCATTGGATGGACAGTCATAAAAAGGAAGCACAGTGGCTGTTTAGAGGCTATGCATGTGCCATTTGTCTGGATTCATTTACTAACAAAAAACTGTTGGAAACCCATGTTCAGGAGAGACACCACGTGCAATTTGTTGAACAGTGCATGCTTCTCCAATGCATCCCTTGTGGGAGTCATTTTGGAAATACTGACCAATTATGGCAGCATGTTTTAGCAGTTCATCCTGTTGATTTTAAACCATCAAAAGCTCCTGAGCAGAAAACTTTCTCTACTGGCGAAGATTCTCCAGTAAAACATGATCAGGGAAATTCAGCCACTTTAGAGAATAATTCTGAGAGTACTGGTTTACGAAAATTTGTTTGCAGGTTTTGTGGGTTGAAATTTAATTTACTACCTGACCTAGGTCGACATCACCAAGCTGCTCACATGGGGCCTAACCTGGCTAGCAATCGCCCTGCAAAGAGGGGAGTTCGCTATTATGCGTATAGATTAAAATCTGGCAGACTTAGCCGCCCTAGATTTAAAAAAAGTTTGGCAGCAGCATCATACAGGCTTAGAAATAAGGCTAATGCTAATTTAAAGCGTTGCATTCAGGCAACAAACTCACTTGGCACGGGTGGAATAACCATACAACCTCCTCATGTTACTGAAACAACAAACATTGGTAGATTGGCAGAACAACAATGCTCAGCTGTTGCAAAGATTTTGTTTTCAGAGATTGAGAAGACAAAACCTCGACCTAACAATCTTGATATTTTATCATTTGCTCGCTCTGCTTGCTGCAAAGTTAGTCTTGCAGCCTCACTGGAGGAGAAATATGGAATTCTGCCTGAAAAGCTCTATTTGAAGGCAGCAAAACTTTGCAGTGAGCATAATATTTTGGTAAATTGGCACCAGGAGGGGTTTGTTTGCTCTAGAGGTTGTAATGTATCAAAGGATCAAGCTTCGCTCTCTCTTTTAGCATCTCTTCCTAATAGTTCTGTAATGCCCAAATTGGTGAATTTATCTGATCCTGCTAGTGATGAGTGGGAGGTGGATGAATTTCACTGCATCATCAATTCCTGCACTTTAAAATTAGGTTCACTGCAAAAAGCTGTTATCTTGTGTGATGACATTAGCTTTGGGAAGGAATCAGTTCCAGTGATTTGTGTGATAGATCAAGAACTTATGCATTCTCTTCATATGAATGGGTGTAATGGACAAAATACAAACTCTTCTATGCCTTGGGAGACCTTTACCTATGTTACGAAGCCAATGCTTGATCAATCCCTTAGTCTTGATTCAGAGGTAGTTCACCGTGACTGAATTTGTTCTTTGATCAAATTCTAACCTGAGAGATAAAGAATCTAAAATAGATCATATTCTACTAAGTTTTTGTAAAATCCTTTTACTTGTAAGAACTATCTATATTCTATAATGTTAAGTACTCAGGCACAAACACAAATGTTACTTTTCTACATAACACCTTTATTTTGAAATCGAAGTTGTGAAGATTTCTTTACAATACACCATTACTTCTAATTGATTTTTAATATTCTTTATCCTATCTATTTATTGGCAGAGTCTGCAATTGGGATGTGCTTGCTCTTACTCTACCTGCTGTCCTGAAACTTGTGATCATGTATACCTTTTTGGTAATGACTATGATGATGCAAAAGACATATTTGGGAAACCAATGCGTGGCAGGTTCCCATATGATGAGAATGGTCGAATAATCTTGGAGGTAAATTATTTTCATCAATTAAACTGTTCTATACAAAATCTATGCTAGGAATTAGCTTTGGATCTGTTAGGCTTTACTTGGTGATGATATATCCAGTACTTAGAAAATAGAAAGTCCTTCTTTTTATCATTGCAATTTGCAAAGTATTTTTTTTAGTATTATATCTGCTTTGAATGTGAGGACTTAACTCTGTTAGCAATACCATGATGTTGGATCTTGTCCCGATCTTTGAGAATTACTTATATAGAATATTGTTAAACATCATTGTTACATGATTTTGCCTGAGTTCCCTTCATAAACCGGTGGCATATACAGAAAATTTCCACCTTTTATTCTTTTTCTGTTTCTTTTATTTATTTTCAAATTTTCATTTTGTTCCACTCTGGGGATTGTCCTAAAAATCTGCAGGAAGGTTATCTTGTCTATGAGTGTAACCACCTGTGCAGATGCAATAAATCCTGTCCAAACAGAGTATTGCAGAATGGAGTAAGAGTCAAATTGGAAGTCTTTAAAACCGAGAAAAAGGTTACTCTTCTTTTGATTAATTCAAATGCTTCTCAAATCACAAGGCGTTCTACATTGACTTTTATGTTGTGATTTGTAGGGATGGGCAGTAAGAACTGGTGAAGCTATTCTACGTGGCACATTTGTGTGTGAATACATTGGAGAAGTTTTAGATGTGCAGGAGGCACGCAATAGGCGCCAGAGGTTTACATTTCTTCAAGATGTAATTTCTTTTAAATTAGTTGATTTTTTCCCCTTTATACTGACTTGATCTATATCAATACCAGATATGGCACAGAGCATTGCAGTTATTTCTATGACATTGATGCTCGTGTTAATGATATGAGCAGATTGATTGAAGGACAGGCTCAATATGTAATTGATGCTACTAAGTTGGGAAATGTCTCAAGATTCATCAATCATAGGTGAGCATTTTACTCCTTAACATATTATTTGACATAGTTTTGCTTGCAACATGGTTCTTTAATCGAATTTTTGCTACACTTTGCTAAAATTTTATGATTTCCTTCCAAGGGATTTTCTTCAATCAAACTTACATTACTGCACAGCAATTGTATGTGCTGAATTAATTTTTTGGAGAGGGACATTGCCTATTCCACCATTCACGAATCCATGTTACTTCTTGCTATTGTTTTTCCATATTATGCTATTAAATGAGCTGTAAAAACTGTGCTTAATTTGTTATCAATATCATGATGACTGTATATCTGCTCCTTATGGAAATAGATTTAATTAGGGGTACTTGTGTTGCTATTTTTGGCTAGTGACAATTAACATGGTGCTATTTGTTTCCCCTTTTGTTTTCCTGACAACTATTAAACATGGTAATGTGAGAAGAATTTTATTATTGTTTTTTTGAGCAACCGATTTTGTTTAATTCAACAAAAGCATAAACTTTTGTGACTAGCAACTTCTGATTTGTACATCCTAAATGTATGTTATGTTGGTTTGCTCTTACAATTTGTTGTTGCTGTAGCTGCTCCCCAAATCTTGTGAATCACCAAGTCCTTGTGGAGAACATGGATAGTGAACGTGCACATATTGGTCTTTATGCAAGTCGAGATGTAAGTACTCTCCTTTATAGGACTATTTCCTTGAAAATATTCCAACATATATGATGCTTGGCAATTTCTACTTGTAAACTTTTTTCTTGATTTGGTATATCTGATTGGGTATGGGAGGGGAGACGGGCCACAGAAAGAAACATGATATGTGAAAAGAGAGTGTATCATAAAATATTGTTGGTCACAGCTCTATTAGATTGTTGCCCTGCTCCACCAAAGAAAAGAAAAAAATAAACAGAAAGGCTGCCTGCTTATTGGCAAATATGTTGTAAGAAATTTGCTTCATATCCTGGTTGATGGATGTATTATGGTATGCATGGATAAAAATGAACATTGCACGACATTCCCATAGTCCCATGTTTCATCCCTTGTTTGTGAAGAACATTCAGTCTTGCATGTTATGTTTTGGATGGATTACATTTCACTTTGTTTCTTGTTGACAGATTGCTTTGGGTGAAGAGTTGACATATGACTATCAGTACGAGCTTGTGCCTGGAGAAGGATCTCCTTGTCTTTGCGAATCCGTCAAGTGTAGGGGACGACTTTATTAGAACCTCAATCTGTGTGTTGCTGCAATAATATTTTCAGATTGTCAATTTAGTGCACAAATGATCTGCTCAACATTAAAAAATTCCAATGTGGAATGGCCCAACTCTGAAGGATTCTATTAGTCTTCTAACTGATGAGAACAAATCAATCAATCAATCAATCACCTGAAGCAGGCAACTTGAGAGGGAGTTAGCTACAATTTACTGGCTGTCTCTGGTAAATTTCACAGGATTCAAGTGATTTGGATTGTGTTTGCCATGTACAATCTGCCTCCATCCCCTTCTGGTAGAGTAGGCATCATGTTTTTGCAGCTTGGTGCACAATTGTCTCCTTTCTCTTGCTTTATTCTCCAATTTTTCATCACTTCAGTGCCTGATGTCATGAAATAATTTGGCAATTCCTCACTCCTTTTCTTCCACCTTCACCCTGTCACCCATCACCAAGAAACAGAAACTCCCAAAAGAAGTCCAGCCAAAAAACTATATCTGCAGTTAAAGCTGTCTGGATTGTCAATTATGATTTTCATCAATTTTTTCCCCATGTCATGGTTCTCAATTTCTTTCGACAGTGCTTGGGGAATGTAAATATGTTACTAAGGTTTTAACCTATTGTCTCCTCCTTTTCTTTGCTAAGTAACTTGTTCGTAGAAATAGCTTCTTGTAAATTGTGTCATTTAAAGATGAGTGCTGCTTTTGCTCGTTTTAATTTATACCAGTACCTTTATAATATGAATGCTTGAATAAATCGGACATTTATCTAAACTTGACCTATCAATCGAATGTAGAACTTAATTTCTATAATGAATTAATAACGCGGATACCCTACTAAATGGAAATTTATTTA
Source organism: Mucuna pruriens (assembly GCA_025330945.1). Lineage (NCBI taxonomy): Eukaryota > Viridiplantae > Streptophyta > Magnoliopsida > Fabales > Fabaceae > Mucuna > Mucuna pruriens. The sequence continues at coordinate 480,647 of JAENHJ010000202.1, forward strand.
TTTTCATAATATTTTAATTCAAATATTTTATTAATAATAGTAATGTTATTCATACATTGATATTCTGTATTAGTTTACATTTATAAAGTTTCCACCATTAAACTAAAGCTATTTTATCAGAACTTTTACACGTCTGTAATTTGATGGTGCCGTCCATGTTGATGCAAAATATATGAAACTCCTTGTGCGGCATACGTTATTCTATTAATAATTCATAGTATTGGTCTAGTGATTAATGAAGAACGAATTTTCACGTAGTAATGCCTACATTTATTTCATTCAATAGTTAACATGTGTAGAGTTATATTTTGGATATTGTTGCATTCTTAACATAATAATTTTACACATGTTCAACACCGAAATTAGTGTACATGTACATGATTGACAACCTTGGTAAGAATTACTGTGCTCAAAGTGTGCTTCTAGCCTAAACAAAACGTATTTGAATTTTACACCAAGAGGAGACTTAGTTTGATTGAAGTCAAAGGTTGCTTAAAATATTTAGGTCCACTTACACGGTAGCTTAAGTTGTCAACTTAACCACACTTAAGTATGTTTGGTTTTGTGGCGCAGTGAAGAAAACCTGCGTAAATTTTCACAGTTTGCAGTGAAGTTACTTCGGATTGCTTTCATCTTTCCACATTCTTAAGCATTTTTTTGTCTTCTCACCATGCAGCCAAACATGTGCCTAGTGGTCGGGATCATAATCTTTTTGTTCTCAACGTGACATTCAATGGGAGTTATGACTAACATATTAACATCACGTTTGCCTAGAAAAGGTTACAGTGGCAATATTTAAGAAAAAAAGGGGGAATGTTTTTGCACATGGTGCTTCTTAATGTAATATCATGGTATTTACATCTAATATGCTTCCACTTTTCTCCTTGCAACTGCTCTTAGATTCGGTACCCAATACTCTGCTATACCATATATCAAGTCTTCGAGTACAACTTTGAAATACAATAATATCTCACCCACCACATAGACCAATTAAGCCAATATGTCTGTTCAGTTTGTATGAGTTGATTGAGTTAGTGAGATTAATGATGAAGGCACGTGAATATTGTGAAAAGCAAAAGTACCAATCCATGCTGCATAGAAAAAATCACTGACACCCCGAAAGTTAGCTCGGAAATTCCGTAAGAGGAGGGAAAAACAGATATAATTTGATACAGTATCAGAACAGATGCTTTGTGTGTGAAATGGGATGCCATTAGAGGGGACACAAACTGAATAACCATGTGGTTGATGCTGCCATTATCTATTCCTTGACCGTGAGAGCCTAAACAAGGGTCCAAGTGCGCCAAGGCTTTTCCAAATTGTAATTCAACAAAAAGGAGCAGAACTGGAGCATAAATTATAATATCCAACCGCTATCAAAACAACACAATGATCTATATAGTACTATACTTCAACTCCAACACTAAATTATTATAAGTGTACAAGTTCTAAGAGAAAACTATATTAGCGATTCTTCATGGATGCCAAAGTTCATTTGCTGAATTTACCTCTTAAAATACATCAAGATAAAATGTAACAAAAAAATAGATTTTGAATTTAATACATTATGTATATTATCAAATAGTACTGTGCAATGCCAAAAAGGAAGGTGAATCACGTAGTTTTGTTTCTATGATTTTATCTGATTAAAATATATTTGGTAGATAGAGGAGGGCATCAGCATCATGCAATCTAGGTTCCTGAGGTGTTGCTTTCAAAGGTGCAGCATATGTAGGGGAAAAGAACCCATCCAAAATGGAGAAACAGGAGGTCAGGGTCAGGAACTGGGGCCACATGACCCTCTTGTTATTGAGAGAGATTGCAGGCAACAGTGCATGCCAATGCCAAACCAATATGTCGGTCACTCTTCTTTCCTTCATGTTCACAAAAATTGATAACCCATACCTTGTCTCCTCGGTCCATAGCTCCATGTTTCCCCAGTTGTTTCTCATGGGAGAGAACTTCCTATATAAATTATATTATTCATTAATGGTCCAGATTCTCATGACCTATCTTTGTTGTACATAATTCACTTACATTATTATTTTTTAATTATTATGTATATCAATGTTTTTAAAATTTTACTGTTAATTGAATTGATAAAAGCTGTGGTTTATCATTTGTGAGAATGTATATCTTTGACATTATTAATGTATGAGATCTTGAACATTAAAAAATTTTATTATTGAGATTTAAAACATTAAAGGGTGAGATTGTCTACACTTAATAAGATTCATCATGATTTATTAGTTCAAATCGTAATTAAATTATAATCAAATCGATAGCAATTAAATTCGTATTTTGAATAGTATAGAATATTTTAAGTAATAAAATAATAAAAATTATAAATTATTATAAATGACTAAATTATAATTTTCAAAATAATTTATATTTACGTGTAATTCTTAAATGTGTTTTAAATTATCTTATAAATATTTTAAATTAAATTAAAATCCTAAAAAATACTAGTTCAACTTAGTTTTTTGTGATATGATTTTTCATTGATTTTAGATTGATTTAATAGGTTCTTTATCAATTATGAGATGGCTTGATTTTGGAAGTTAATATATTAGTCATTGGTTTCTAGTAAGACAGTTAAATTTTTTTTATTAATGAGATTAGCTGAATTAGTTGAGTGAGTATTATAAATCTCCAAGTATTGTATTCGAATCTGATAATTTTTTTTTAATTTTCTTAAGGGTTACACTCTTAGTTTTTATTAGTTTAAATCTTAATTTTAAAATAAAATATATTATGCTAACAAAAAAAAATAAAAAGTAAAGATTTCAAGCAGGGATAACATCAGTGCAGAACCTCTATTTTCGATTAATGGTATTCCCTAATGAGGTAATGTGCTGTGCTTGTCTTACACATTAGTTGGTCATGTTTTGGTACTAATAATTGGTTAGGTACATATAGTTAAGTATAATCTCCATAAAAATGGCGTGTTAGTTGAGCTAAAAGCTTTAGAGCACATGGCAGAAGGTTTGTTAGTAACATCAAAATTTGGGAGCAGTGAATCTTGGGTGGGCCAAAAAGGCAACAATTCCAGGCCAGCAGAGGCCAGTTATCATGTGATTGAAATTTCTGATTCCTGATGACAAAAACACGTTTCTATCTTTCTATCTTCTCTTGTTTAGAAATTAGATGGAATCATTGCATAGCTCTATGATTGCACTAAAGTCACGGCACACACAGCTATGTGTAATTGCATTAAAGATATCAAAAGAACCAAAAATTGTTGAATAGGCCTTTTCCCTATGGAAATTGCTACAGCTGTGATGACAATTTGCTCACTTTTTTCCACCAAAAAAGTACACAGCAGCTTCACAATGAAATGTTTCACCGTCATAAAAAGGGCCTCAAGAAAAATCCAGAAAGATCTACTACATATGGTTACATGTCAATAATAAACTCACATTGTAATTCAGTGTGTGGTTTTGGAGAATCAAAATATGTTCAATTAAAATTTCAAGCGGACCCGTAGAAAGTTTTCTTTATCTTCTGGAGTCTTATGCAGTTACATTCCTCATTTTTTCAATCACAATTTTAGTATTTTTATGACATCCAAAATGTTCTCAAATAGGCATGGCAGAGGAGCCAAATAATGCAACCATTGCCACTATTGTTTTCTTTTCTACTTGACATTTGATTAATATAAACTTACAACAAATATATTTAAACTTAAATGCGACACTTAAAAGGAGCAAAAAATCATATTCTCTTCCCGCAACTGAACAAAAGAAGGCAAAACAATTATTATAAAAACAAAAACTCGAGGAAAGTAATTAGCAAAAGTTTTCTAGATTATTAACTTCAAAAAATGAGGGAGGGGTGCATCAGTATCTAGTCCACCACACTACTTTATCCATAGTACATTTGGACTCATTGCTGCAAATAATAGCTACCAAAATTTTCATTTCATCGAAGGGAGAAAAAGAAAATACTGTTCTCACTGGAAGTGGCCGTTGCTCTAGAGACCATATAAAACCGAAAGGTCAGTCAACTACATTTGGTAGGACTATTTTGTCACACCAATGCCTGAAATCTAGACTTTTGTTATGGAAACACCTTGGAATTTTAGATTCAATGATATTTAATTTGAGAAATACACAAGTTAAGTTGAACTAAGAATTATATATATTTATGGTAAGTAACGAGGTATTTCAAATTTATTTTTTCATCAAACTAATTCTCATTCTATTAAATTAGTTGTCTTAAAAATAAAAAGTAGTATTTTGAGTTTTAATTTTATTTCTAAAATTTCTTCTTACTATATCAGCTTTTTTAGAAATAAAATGGTATTTATTAGATCAGCTTTGTTAAGAATAAAATGGTATTTTGAGTTGGATGTATAAATAAAAAATTTAATCTCAATGGTAAAAAATCACTTGTGAGCGATCTTCGGGGAAATTTTATACTTTACAGCTACCTAATAGACCCTAAATTCCCCTATTAATACATTTACAAAATATTGATATCTCAATGAAAGTATTAAAAGTATCGCAGCCTCAAATTGGTGTCTATATTTAGGCGCACCAAATGCACCACAGTATACAACACGTGCATTACAAATTCTTATGATAATTCTTTTTTTTACTTTTATAATGATTATTTTAAAAATTATATTAATAATAATTTCTTATTTAATCTACCGCGTTATACTTACCATGTTACAAATGAAACTCTTAAATAATATTTTGATATGATAAGAAATTTTAACTTTGTTGTCATATTTTATTTTGTTCGCATAGTAGTCCGAACTCAACGGAAATTGTATGAAAATGAATTTTGAGAGAGAAATAAAGAAACTTAAATGGTGTTAAAGCTACTTGATGATGAGAATGTAACCCTCTTGAAATCGATCGGAAGCAACAATGAAGAACGACAAAACAAAAAAAAGAACGATAAAACAAAAGAGAGAAAGGAACGTTTACGTCCATCTCACGCTCCGACAAAGAAAAGAAATAAGGGATCAAAGAAAAAGATAATCGCCAAGAGGGAACAAGAGGGAGATACCTGTGTTCATCCAAAAACAAAATGAGAGGGAAAAGAGAAAGAGCCAAGAGCAAAAGAAAGTAAGAGAGACAAATAGTAAAATAGAGAGGGAAGCACTGAATGTGTGTGAATCACTTGTATATGTGAATCTTTACATTTGATTCTTCTCACGTAAAAATGAGTATAACCTTTAGCATGCATTAATTTTGAAAAAAAAAAAAAACATAACAATGAATAGTTAAAGTGATGGAGTGATGGAAGTTGTTGTAATTTATGGATGGGTGAATAAAAAGGGCAGCACCGCCGTCTATTGTTAGAAGATGGATATTTTTTGGGTTTGGATTTTAGGATAAACTATCGCTTTCATGTTTATATCCTACAACAATTCCACGGGTAACTGCCTCTTTTAAGATAAAACAACCAAAAGGGAAAAACCAAACTACTCTTAACATAACACCTTTCTGACACCGATCTGCTATCAATATCAAGATTCTCTTCTACTTTAATTTGCCATTAAACATTCGCACCCAAGGGCGTACTGGTAATTACACCATGTAGCAAACATAAGAATTAAGAAAGCATACTTTATCTTTACTCCACTCTACATGAGTACATGTCTAAAGCAACAGTGACATACATACATAAAGAATCCACAATAATGTATAAATAAAACAATAAAATATGAGGCGTGCTCCTTGTCTGTCGATTGCTGAGTTGTGTATACAGAACTACAATAGGAAAAACAGGATAAAAAGAAAATCACTTTATTTTAAAAAAACTCTTTTTAATTAGAGAGAAGAGAAATGGTTGAATACTGGGTGGCCAATGATGCAAATTCTGAGACCCAAATCATGAAAAGCATGGAACTGGTAAAGTAGAAAGTAAGAAACACAGCCCATAAGCCATCATCATCCATTCCGTTTCATTTCATTTGGTTACCCCTTTTTTCTTTTCTTTTTCGGGTCTCGTGGTGTTCTCTACTTCACAAATTAAAGAGGGACTAAACTCATTATTCCTCCCTGCAACTCTTTGTTCATTGGTTCCCTTGGTGGTCAACACTTCAGCTCCTGTTCAATCATTTTTAACGCTCTGTAAACAAAGCATTTGATACGACATGGGTTTTCAGAGGTTTCTCGTATGACCAATGTTTGGTAAGTTTTCTGCTTTTGCCGTTTACTAGTGACTAGTGTCCAGAGAGAGAGAAGGGTCATTTTCTGTTGCTGATCTGTAGTTGCTAGTTTACTTTGATGAGGTCAGATGTAGAATTTCTTGGTTATTCTTTTGAAAATGCTCAAACCACTTTTTTATTAAAAAAATTGCATACTTTTCTACTTGGGTTTCAGTTCAAATCCTTTTTCCCATTTGAGAAAAATATAAAATTTTCAGTCCATTGAATATTCCTCATGTCCCATGCAATTTGTGTGAAACTGCAGTGGCACCGGTTCTTTTGGGGGAAGTAGATCAGCTTCAAAGATTGCAGCTTTTCATTTTGCTTATTTTCCATATTTTATGAGGGGAAATTAAGCAATTGGTTGTTAAATAGGGAAACAAAGACTTGTTTGGATCCACTGCATCATTTTCACTGTGATGCTGCATCTAGATCCGCATTAGCTGTTAATCCTTGTCACTTATGGGGGATATTAGGCTTACCCGGGTAGAGCAAGGTCAAACAAAGATTAAAACTGTTCCAATTGCTGTCACCCCCGAAGGATTTTGGTGTTGCCCTTCTCCTGTTGGGTTTCAGAAAAGCCTCAAGCCTCAAAACCCTCTCAATAAACTTAAACCGTCTTCACCACCTCCAAAGACTAGTTCCCAGAAAAAGGTAGTCTCAGTGAGTGAGAGAAAAGCAGTGCCTGCCCCATCAAGATTGGTGGTTTCAGATTCTCAACAATGTAATGATCCAGAAAGGCCTCCACCTAGCACTTCTGTGCCTGCACAGAGACCTCCCAGACCCAAACTTGAATCTTTACCCAAAAAGGTGGCTATTGAGTTTGGTGAACCTGGCACTTGTGACATGAAGGTGGTTCTCTTGGGAAAGCAGGGATTTTGTGTGAAGTTGAGTGTGCACAGGGATGTTCTAACAGAGAAGAGTAGTTTCTTTGCTGATAAACTTTCTGAACAATCTGGTCTGTCATGTCTCCAAATTGATGACTGTGAGGATGTTGAAATATATGTTGAAACTGTTGGGCTTATGTACTGCAAAGAAATGAGACAGCGGCTAATGAAGCAGAGTGTTTCTCGCATTCTTCGAATACTCAAGGTAATTTGCTAATTCTGTTGTGTAAGGCGTTTCTGGGAAAGAAGAAATATGTTCTTTGCTATTACTAATTTTGTTGTTAGAGGCATTATAATTTTCAGATTATTTTTGTGGTGCTGCTTATTTGTTTGCCTGAAATACTATGCTTCCTCGGAGGATTATGTTTATATCTCCACTAAGGAATATATAAACTCTTCTCATTAATTATATACCTTATCGAGTTAATTCATGCTCCATTATGGTAAATATTTTCAACATGGTTTTCTCTTCCCCAATATATCTTCAGTTTAAACAATGCTATTTAGATTCTTAATGCTGCAATCAACTGCATTTTTATCTTTCTTGGAATAGGTCTACATATAAACTCAACAAAGATAGAGTAATGCTGTATTCTCTTAATACTTTATAGAGAAAATATTAAATGAAAAAATAAATACATTTAATGTTTTAGAAACATAAAAGGCATTTAATACTTTTTTCATCTAATAATTAGGAGGATGACGTGAGAGTATTTAGAATTATGGGCCTTGTTGACTAATAGTGCTCTAAGAGTCTAAGGAGCATTCAATACACTCTATTAGATGCTTTCAATTGCTTTAAAAAGCAAGTAGGAAATGATTTTTGTGTTTTCAATATGTTCCCTTTTTGTTAATTGCTTCAAACTTTTGGTTCCTTAGCTAATACCTTAAGGGCACTCATTAGCATTTGACTAGAATTATTCATGAAGAAAAATTATTCTGCACTGCTTTGTGATATTGTAAACTATCATGCCAACCTCATGATTATCTTATAATTTGGAACTGCTGTACAGTAATGACAACCGGTTGATTAAGGTTGTTAAAAGAGTTATTATTTTTAACTTTTAAGACAATTTACAGATGTATTGTTCTTGAGAGGTCTTGTTGAACGCCTGATTTTTTCTCCATCCTCATCTTAAAGGTGGAGATGAACTAAGAATTTCTTGAATTGTGCCATTTTTCTTATTACTCATACTGACTAGTGACCACTATTGATGGCAAATCAGTAGTTAAAATTTGCTATGAGTGTGAACTATAATGATGATGATAAAATAATCAGTGCGTCATATGTTGGTCATTTTTATAAAATTATTGGGGTTAACTAGCAGATACATTATAACTCTCCACAACTATACAAATAAGTAGCCTGAAATACATATGTATCTACCAATATACCATTGACACGGCAAGATCAAAAGTTGAGTTGAAGAGTAGAATGTGGTATGGATGAGAATTGTAGTGATGATCATGATATATATAACCATGGTGTCACACAAGTTTTTTCCCCGGTGAAAATATAGTAGATTACCTAGTATAAGGAAATTCTTATGCCCGGTTTCCTGTAAGATCATAGTATTTTATCATGGGTCAAAACATTTCTGACCTATTCTCTAAAGGCTTCATTATGAAAGGTAGTGCCTAAAACCTCGGTCATAATTTCTTGCTAAATATTGTCTTCATTTCAAATCTTTCTTGCCCTTGCTTCACCATTTTATCCTTTGCTAGGAAGGAGCCAATGAATATTGATTGATGATACACCATTGCTAGACATGTAATCTAAAAAGAAACAATTTTGCAGGTTGCAGAATTCCTTGGCTTCAACTCATGCATTCAATCATGTTTGCAGTACTTGGAGGCAGTCCCTTGGAACGGAGACGAAGAAGAAGAAAAGGTGATCTCAACCGTCGTACAACTCCAAGGAGAAGGAATTGGGATCAATCCAGTGCTAAAACGTGTTTCTCCTGATATCTCTACTGCCCCAAAAGATACTCTCTCCCACATTGTTGAACTTGTTCTCAAAAGCAATGAGGAGAGAGGCCGCCGAGAGATGAAATCCATAGTTCTAAAGCTCCTTAAGGAGAATAACAGTTTTCCAAGCTCTGCAGGCTCAGCTGACATCTGTAATGACATGATTTATAAGTCATGCAGAAGCTGCTTGGATTCTATATTGTGTCTGTTCAACCAGGCTGCAGAACCAGGCTTTGGAGACATGCCTAGTGATAACAAAGAACCTATAGTAAAACATATAGCTCTTGAAGCTGATAACTTATCATGGTTGCTTGAGATTTTAGTTGACAAACAAGCTGCTGAAGATTTTGCACTGATGTGGGCAAACCAGCAAGAATTGGCAGCCCTTCATGGAAAGCTTCCTATCACATTTCGCTATCACGTCAGCTGCATTTCAGGAAGACTATATGTTGGCATTGGAAGAGGGGAGGTTTTGCCGTCAAAGAACACGCGCCAGTTGTTGTTGCAGACATGGCTACAGCCTCTAATCAATGACTACAACTGGTTGCAGCACGGGTGCAGGTTGTTCGATAGGAAACTTGTGGAGGAAGGAATTGGAAGGACAATTCTCACCTTGCCTTTGGAGGATCAACAGAGTATATTGCTTTCATGGGTTGGAAGCTTCTTGAAAACTGGTGATGGCTGTCCCAATCTTCAGAGAGCTTTCGAAGTCTGGTGGCGAAGGACTTTCATTAGACCATATGTGGAAGACCAAGGTAATGCCATGCCAGATAGTTGAATGTAATCAAAGCACCATGTGATGTATATGTTCATGAATATATCATAAAATGGTATTGGAATTTGAATTTCTCTTTTGAGGTGAGTACTCTAAGGAATTATAAATTATATTTTGATTTTCCATTTGCCCATATGTTTGCCTCCGGCTGCTAACTAGTACTGAGACCTGTATATATGGCCGTTTCATGAATTGACGCTATGTATTCATATCACTCATTAAATTGTATGTTTCAGCAATTACTTTTATGTATAAGCTCTTAGAGAGGCTCAAATGGAAATTTCTTTTGTTTCATTATAAACGAGTGGGTTGATTTAACTTGCATTCTTTCTGTTACATGTCACGCCAATGGATATGTCACTTGTTCGTTCTATCCAAATCCTTGTGTTATTGCATTCTGTTACATGTCTTTCATCTGTTTGTATTTTAGATGTTTAGAAGAATGTTGAATGATGCTCTTCCGGCCCTTGACGACTTTAATCAACTACCATAAATGTTTTTAAACTTTTCACCTTACCAGAGAACTCTAATTTGATTTTCTTAATCACATTAATAACATAAGACGTTGTGTTGCGTGCGGGAATCCTCTTTACGTGTTAAAGAATAAAAAAAATATCTCCATACAAATCTTTAAAATATGAAATAAGATAAAAATAAGATGATATTTTAAAATTAGTCATGATAATTAAAAATGGAAACAAAAACATTTTATCAAATCAAATAAACTTTAATAAAAAAAATTTTTAACTTCTCTAAAGTGAGATGTACTTTAAAAAAATAAAATACAAGGATACCCGTTGATTAAAAAATCAACTGTGAAAGATTATAATAAAATTAAAATTATATATAACAAAATTTAATAACCGTTAAATTTTTAATTAATAACTACTACTATGTTTTATTCTCTAAAGTAAAATTCCGAGGAATCAAATCCTAAAAAAAAATTAAATAACCTGAGAAAAAAAACTTAATTAACTCTCCTTCACAACGAGTCTTTCTCTCTCTTTGGCTTCTGTGTCACCCGATTGCGACCTTTTTCTTTCGGTTCAGTATACAAAACAAATACATCCAAACATTCCAAAATGCTGAAACAGAGGCCCAACAAGCAATTTGGCACCAATAACAAAACCTAGTACAGAACAAAAAACGTTAAGCCTTTTAACTCCCTTTTAATCTTGGCAAATGATATATACAGCTCACTTTATTAATAAATATACTTTTTTTTTTATAAATTTCTTTAAATTTATTTCTCAATTTTAATAAGATTGTTGAATGGGATTTTTCGAAACAAAAATATACCTAGTTTGAAAAACAATTCTCTAGTATCATTCCTCGCCAATAATTGTGAAGTTAGCATTACCCAGACCTCAGTCAAATGGCCAAGATCAGCCCAGCCCATAAATTTTTTAATCATTAAAAACATAAGCCTACAAAAAAAAAACCCTCTCCTGCATGCATATTAGCATACATACAAAATATAATCTGACAGAAGAAAAGGGAGAATTATATACCCAGATATATGTCAAACTTATTATGTTTAATTTGAAGAATGAAATTTCAATTAGAAAATATGGGCTTGAGAATAAATATTTTTCGAATGATCAAGATTTTTTTAACTGAATATTTATTTATTTTTGTTTAATTTCCATCCCTGCAATTTTCTTGCACCATTTTTATAACAATTAATGTTGTCAAGCACAACTAAAAGAATTTAACTAAGATAATAAATTTTAATAAACCAAACTTTTTAGTAACAAAACATGGTTGAATAATGGAGTAAAAAATAATTTTAAAAGTAAATTAAAATTAAAGCCTATTTTAAAATAAAATAATTTTGAAATTCATATGTATAATTCCCTATGAATTTTATTTTTTATAATAACGTACATGTGAGTTGTGGCACTTACGATTTAACAAGTAATTACAATTTAATTATATTATCAAATTTTTTTATCTTTCAAAATTGAATATGATAAAAAAAAATTATATTAGTCATGCACCATGTTTAATCAATTGAATTAAACTCATGATTTTAAAATACTTGTTAAAGAATAAAAATAATTTTTATTAGAAGTTATACTAAAATTGTAATAAAAATCATAAATTTCTAATAATATTTTTTTTTACTTTGATTATATAATCAGTATCTTAAAACACTAGTTATTATTTCCTTATCAATCTATGATTATATATATGAGTAAAAAATAGTTATGTATATATGGTCGGAGATAGTTGAGATATAGTATAATATTGGAGCTAGCTTGCATGTGAATCCAAGGTACAAGATGGGCAGTTGACAACCAACATGAAGATTGTCTCATGTGATTGTGGTGTCTGTGCTGTGATTAACTGTATCTGATCTTTTAAAGAGACATTACCTGCTGTTTTCATGTGTCCTACTTGCAGCTGCATCTGTCTTTACTCTTTGATTAGTCCCAAAAATAAACACGAGAGTGAGACATTCCTTCAGTCTCTTTCATTTATTTCCAGTCTCCATCATCAATCACAAATGCAGACATGCAGCTCGCTGAAATGAAAACTGCCATTACTCTTTCTCACTCTCAGAGAATGAAATCATTATCTCCTGCGAATTCCAAAAGATACCCCATCTCATAAGTTTTTAGCTTAAAATCAAATTTCAAAAAATTTAGGCTGAACCAATTCGCTTGCTGCCTTCTGTCCTAAAGCCAGAAACTAAAACAGACTGATTCTTTGGCTTTCAGTTTTTAAGAGTGTGAATACGAAATTGTTAGATTTGATCCAATATTTTAAAGGAATCTGGTCTGAGAATGCAGAAACCAATAATGTTGTTATTGGTATTTTTAACACATTTGATTTTTATTATTTGATCAACTTTACCTGATTTAACTCTTAATGAAATTTAATAAGAATTGTGTTAAAAATGTATTAAAGAATACTTTACCAATACTTTTCTATGAATGTTTACTACCAAACTGTAAAAAGAAAAATCAATTCTACAAGTTTACACGGGCTTGTAAAATATTAAAATGAACACTAAATTAAATTAAGATATTTAAATGAACACTATCATATATAATTAACCAAATAATAAGAAATAAAAATAAATAAATCAATAGTCGATGATGTTACAAATAAAAAACTAAATATATTTAATGAAAATTAATATGTTTGAAATATAATTGTTTACAGTTGATTTTGACTAAATTCTAGTTGATGCTAAACAAATTGTGCTTCTACCTGGTCAACATCTAGATTACTAGATGATGATTTTTTTTAATAAGACGCTATAACCAAATAACGAATACATGTAAAAGATATTTTGAGTTCAAGTTAGTGACTATTTTATTAAAGTAATTATATATACTAAATGCTTCCTTATTATGTCAATTGTATGTATTATCTAACACAAGCCCCAAGATTCTTCATAGGCAATATTACCTTGTATTAAAATAGAAACATGATAACTTTACTAGGTTAAAATATAAGCTATTATTTTACGAATGTATCTTAAAACTTTGTGTTTGAAATATTTATTATGATCAACTTTGAGCTGGTTTAACACTTTGGGGCAAAGTAGTTCATAATGCCAATAATCCACTCTTATAGAGTGGATCTTTGTCTCAATCTAGAATAAAAATTAAATTTGAACAAAAATTAAATTTGATACAACAAATGTGACTAGCTTTCTCATAAGAATGGCAAAATTTTGTCAACTTAATTAAATGATACATTTCTAATTTTATCCATAATTGAAGATAATAAATATGTTATTTATAATTCGAAAACAAATAATAACCCAAATTAACATGGTAAATATATCCATGGAATTAACATCAAAACCATTTCGACATGTAAAAATACGGGGGAAAATGAATCCGAAACCAAATCAATAAAAAACCGTATATAAAGAACATCTTGCACGTGTTATATATTAAATAGAAAATAGGAGTGTTTAAGTCCCATCTCATTAATCCGACTAAGCTTGACATTTTTAATAGATTCAAATTTTAAAACTTAAACATAAAATATTTTAGGAATATATTTAAGTTATATTTTGAGTTTTTGTTTTTATGAGTTCAATAATGAAATTTGAACTCAAGAACTCAAGTAAATTATTGAAACCTCTTGTTACTAAGTCAACTCTAGTGAGTTTGTTATAGTTCAGTTGTCTCAAGTTAATTTAATGTTTTATATATTTTTTAAAAAGTCATATTTTTCAAAATAACTATGTATTAATAAAAAAAATTAAATTAAATTAATAAATTTTTAGATTATATGTTGTTATATTTATATTAATATTATTTGTTTTAAAATATATACCACAAATAATACTTTTGTTTTAGTTTCATACTTTTTTAAATTAATGACTTAATTATACATTATCAAGTCAGTTTTTAACTCAAACAGATAATCCTATCATAACTTTAAGTAAAGTAAGGTTATATTAAACTCATGCTATTCATCCTATGAATACACTAATAAAAAGAGTATCATCTTCGATCATGCATTTGGTATCTTGGCGCCTTTAGCATTTTGTAAGACAAACCGAAATGAGTAAAACTAATATTATTATGAGATTTTCTCTTTTATATATATGTGAGAGAGAGATAAAGAAAAGAGAATTTATATCTGTACAAAAAATTATATAAAAAGAAAAGAGAAAAATGCGAAATAAAATAATTAATGTAATAAAAAAATAAAAAATAATGTTACTATAAAAAAAATGTGCATATAAATGAATAGATAAAATCTTTTCAATCAGTACGGGAAAAATAGAATCAGCAACCACATATATATATATATATATATATATATGATTCCGTTTTGAAATTGTTGAAGAAACATAATGTATCTATGGAAGTATGAATGAGATAAAACCCAATCTGCAAATTATATAGAAAGGACATTGTTGAGGCAAGTACTTGAATGCTTAGGTGGTCCTGACCTGACTCCCGATAAGTGATGATTGCTAGATTAATGTGCCCTTTATTAATACCTACTGCCAACTTCTTTGCAGGCCCCTACCTCCCCTCCAACCTTATCCACACTTACTGTCTCTGCTTTTTCTATTAATTAATTATGATCATTCACTTTTCAAAATTAACTTTACCAAAAAATAAATAAAATTCTACATTCTTTATTCTTTAATCATTTGAATTTATAGCAGTTGATATGAGACTTGTAACGTGATTGATAATTTTCATGTTTCTTAAATATGTAGTTAAGAGTTTAATTTGTGTGTATAACAGAATATTTATTGATAATTTGAGATATATTAATTAGTTCCTTACATGAATATGTGTATTAATTTCAAAATATTATTCTTAGACTCTCACTGAAAATAATCTAGATACCAAAAAAAAGAAGTACCTCGTCCACTAAAAAAATGACATTCACGAACAAAAAATATTGATAAATAACTATTTTTTATGGTTAATTAACAACTAATTATTCATTAGAAATAAGTGTGTTTTAAAGGTATTTTGACGACTAAAATAAATTTATTGATAAATTATTTGTAAATATCAATAAATAATTTTCAATAAAATTTATCGAGCTGGACCTAGTCGTTGATATTAATATTTTTTTTATAATCTTTATCAACGATCAAGCTGTGCGTAATTGTTATTTTAAATTATATTATGTTGTTTTGCAATAAATAAAAAAGAAATTAGAGTATATATAAAAAATGAAAATATTATATATTGGATAACTTGTTAAAAAACACTCGTTCATAAATTCTCCGTATCCCTTCCTAGTTTGAGTGGCCTTGAAGATCTCGACGATGAATACTTTCTTTTGAGTTGTCTCCCTTGTAACATAGAGTTAGTTTGGTAAAACTATTTGATAATAATAAATTAAATATTTGCATGCTCAATAATAATTATGGACTTTCTGTATGGATGGATCCACCGTTCTCTAGTGCCCCATTCTTCTTTGCATGTTGCGACACCTTGTTGAAAGTGTCGCCCAATTTTGTAGATGTCTTTTCTTGCGTACTAACCTATCCAATTAGGTCTTGATTCCTTTTGTAGGTAGCACTCAATATATCATAAATGTGTTGTAAGCCTATGTAATTGAATATCCCCCAAATTGCAGGTTTATCCTCTTCAAACCATGTAACATGGAGATTATAAATCAAAAATTAAATAATTACATGTGTATATATACAGGGAGAAATTAAAAAATTAATATAATAAATATAATATATTGAGTTTACTTGAAAGATATAGTTGTTTGAATTAGTTTTTTTTAATACATATTTGAAGGTTTTTTCTCAAAATAATGCGATTCTTGAAATAGTGACAAAATAACTGTTGTTATGACTTAAGATGTTTTATTGCATGGTATAAACCTAAATAATTAACAACATTGGTAATATTATCACATATTTAATCAAGTGATATAATTAAAACAATTTAAAGAAATCTTATCGCCTCATGAGAAAAAATAATAAGTTATTTATTATTAGTCATTTGACTTCTTTATCATCCTAATCGGTGTATTCAAACTCATGAATAAAAATATCATTTTTAAAATTATGATCATCTTACAATTGTAGAAAGAACGAGGAGATATAATGTGAAGGTAATGATAAATGTCAAAGTGATAATGGATCTAACTTAATACATTATGTTATTAAATATTATTTTCTATGTGTTTACAACTATTTTTTTCTCATCCTTTTATCATTATTATAAAAGAGTGCTAACCTCTTAATATCATGTTACACAATTCTCCATTCTTAATGTTTCCCACTACAATATTCTTTTTCTTGGATACTACAAGCTTCTTAATTTAAATTAATGATTCATACTTTCACTAAGAAATTTATCAAAATAACAAATAATATATTTTTGATAAATCTATTGGTAAAGTTTATCATAGGCTAAGTAAATACACAAATACTTTATACTAAATCCTAGTATTTTATATTATCACTATTACATATATCATTTTTAGTAATATTTTATTATAAAAATGTTAATAATATTTTTATTAATAACATTTTTTTATATTTTTAATAATATTTAATAAATATAAAATGTTACTATTGATATTTTATGACATGATTTAGATATAACATTTGATAAAATATTATAAAATTAATAGGTATTTTTTTATTTTTTTTGTATTTTTATAAATTATCAAAAGTCATGTATATATATAGTAGTGCATATAAATAAATCTTATTAACATAACATATAATACAATTTAAAATTTCACAAACACATAATTTTATAAAACATATGTCTGGTTAGGTCAAAATAAATGCACATACAATAAACAAACGTGCTACATTAAAAATAAATAAAATTAATAAATATAAAACTTAATTACATGCATACATTATATAAAAATATTAAACTAAAAGATTATAATCACAAAAAAACCTAAATAACTCTTGAAAGTAGGGTATCATTGAATCAATACTGATATCTTACACCGACGTTGCATAAAATAAAAATATTACAAAAAAATAACACATAATATTAAAAGATATATAAATGCATAACTAAAATAAAAAATTATAATTGAAAATTAATATTACTTGTGACCAAAATTGAATTTCAAGCTTAAGAGATATGGAAATATATAAATAGTGAGAATGGTGAGGCTAGGCTAATATATAAGTCATTTTCAACTTCTGACACACGTCGTCGATGGTAATAGCAGGCTATTACTGATAGCCTAGTCGTTGGGAATAGTCTGATGTCATCGCACATAAAATGTCTTACTACTAACCATCGGTACAAGATTTTATTTTTAAAAATATGGTCTTTGTATTTTTCTTAGTATATTATTATAACTCTCGACTTGATATTTGGTAAATTCTGAACCATGACTTTCTGCAAAATGGCGTCAACTCGATATTACTACTATTAGTCAATTCATCAGTGATGGTGATATATTAATTGAATATAAAAAATATACGTTTAGCAGTAAATTTTCTTGTAGTGACCATGAATATAAAAGTTTAAGTTCAAAAAGTAGTTTGTATCTCTCCATGACTAGGCCTAATCCAACAAATCATGTCCCAATGTAATTTTGGTTGTCCAAATCTTTTGTTGGGTAAATGAACTATTCAAAACTAGACAAACTATCTAGCCTGCACTTAAGTGTTTTCTATGCTTGAAAGCAAAAAAATTTAAGTCAGTAACTCACATCTCCCATGCCATGACTTTTTAGAATATTTATTAGTTAGGAGACTCACTCAATCCCTGCTAGTATTACCTCATGGTTATGTTAAGACATTAAGGCCATGGCTCATTTTCATCCCGGTCCCTATAAATGGGACACTTTTTGCATCATTATGTAAACTTTCTTTTCATACACCATTTGCTTTGTTGAAATAAATACTAACTTGGGGGAATCAAATGTGTTTGTAGATATTTCCAACCTTTACTAGTTTATTGGACTAATGGAGATCTTCTTCACTTGTTTAGCATGCCAACATTTCTATATTCTTCAATTACCTGAAAGATAACAATTATTTTCTTTTCATGTGAATTTATTATGCATAAATAAATAAATTATGAAAGAAATAATGTAAAATGTTAATAAATTATAACTCCAAAACCAAAAGTTCTTCTTAAAAGAGAAGAAGAATTAATTTAAAATATTTTTTTTTCTTTTCGTCGTATATGAATCAATTAACATACATCTCTCACTATCAACATTTTGTTTTAGGAGATGATCTATTAATATCACGGTACGTATATATGAACTCTTGGGACGTGTGGATATTATTTTGCATCCCTCAAAGATTAAAAAAAAAAAACCTAATTCTCGTTAAACTTTTCTTACATTTAAAAAAAAAAAAAAGCAGCCAAGATTCTCTGACTAGCGTGGACCACCAACTAATATTTATAATGTTAATATATTGGGGGAAGGCGTGAGGAGTGAGCTCTGAAGATGGGCCATGCAACGCAGAGAAGGGTTTTAGCTTTATCAAAATGATTATAATATATAAATATTTGTATATATAAAGTATTTCATAAATATTTATTATTTATTTATTTTTATCATATTATATCATCACGTATTATATTTATATTTCTTTGTTTTTTTTCTTTAAATTTATAAGTAGCATTTAGTGTCTATTGATTATTTTCCATGATTATAGAGCAATTCCTCCGTGCCCTGTCACCCTATCGCAATGGGCATTGGTAGCATCACATGGGCTGGTAATACCATAGCCTATCAACCTATATAAGCCCTTTTCTACAGTTCCATTTAATTTAGCTACCTAAAATTTGCAGTGGGTCAAAGATGGGCCCCGGCCCAAGACTGAATGAATCCAATCATCTCTTGATTTGCTGAATGGATCAATTCATCAATCAACATCAATATAATAATAACTTAATAAATCATAATTATAAAAATTTGCTAACAAGTGGCTTTCCCATTAGGAATTAAAAAATATTAAATATAAAGTTAAAGCATGGATATTTTAGAAACTTAAAAATATAAAATGATTGAATATAGGTCTGTCTCATGACTCTCATATCATCTCTCTATTAGAAATTTCTTTTGGGACCCATGAATGGGAGTCTGACGGGTGACGGGTACCTGTTCTGTCACATTGCAAATGGTGGGCCCAGCCCAATTTGCTGTCATCTGAGCATCTCCTCCTGCAACATGCTCATTGGTGATGGCAACAGTGGGCTCCTTCATTAAATTGAATGGAATTCAAAGTCCTCGTATCAATTTATCGTTACCTTCTTTCCCTATTCAATGTGCAAGTTATGTTTTGCACCCATACAAGACAAACAAACCATTCTAGGGTGGGGATCCCCTCCATCATCGACTAGGCTTTAGAGACCCTGCTATTATCTCTCTTGCTGTTAAATGTTAATGAACTGTCTCTTCAGAGGACCCTAGCTACTCCCTCCCTTAATTATGAATCGGCAATTTTATGTTCACACGAGAAGACTAATTACTAATTAGAACTTCATGTAAACCTTTTACTCATACATTGATTCTTTTTAAGTTTCTATTGTAACATTCAAATGTTTACTTAACCTATTCAATGAAGCATATATATATGGTTGATATTATTTCAAACCACTAATATTTCATGTCTAGAGTGAAAACCAAAATAATCTTATACATTTGGTAGGTAGAACTATGAAGTTAAATTAAATTGAGAAAAAAATGATAGCAAGAAAGTGATCCATATGACACACTGACCTACTTTTAATAATATATAGTTGTTTTCTTCGTAACGAGCCTTAACTATTCAATAATTATCCATTATAACCCCTTAATTAACAATATCATAATGATGAATCAATTTACACTTATTAAGGTGTCTATTCAGTTAGTAAGTTTGACTATTAAAGAGATTTTAAGAACATGAAAGACAACTTACCTATAGACATTGATCTTCTACCTCTTGAGGATTTACTGATGTTCTAATAACCAAGATGTTAAATAAAAAGAAACATGTCGGTTCCTATAATTCCAGTCACAATGTAATTAACAGTAATGCAGTTTTAACTGGTTTCTCAACTCAATTAAAGGACAGTAGGAAAAGAGTATACAATTTCAGTGGCTCGAGGCAGCCTTCGCATGTAATTATCCATTGTTAGACCAATTACGTTTAATTTCACAAATACATATAATTTTGGTAAAAACCCTATACCCATAGCCCCGTGATTTCCTAAATAATAATAGTTAAAAGAGTACACAATGATTCATTGATCAGAAACCCGTAGTACTCTTGCTCTTGAAGACTAATTATAGTGGTGTTTGGAAACGTCTTTTGTTGAAAAAGAAATAATTTTTTTCATAAAATAAATTAATCTAAGCATATATTGAATATCTCAGTTAATCTTTAAAGTTTTCCTTTGGAATTTTGAAGCCAAATACTAACGACAGTGACACTGCTGTAAATTAAGTGATTATTGTTCAAACCTGAAAAAAGTGAATCACACAACTCCATCAGATCTGTGTTTTTAGTGCAGCCGCATGTGTAACTATCTAGCTAACTACTGCCACATCTTAACGTAAATCCCAAAACTTTACTTATATATATATATAACTCATGTGAAATCACATATAGTTGAATATTCAAAAAGCATCATTGATCGTTGCTGCAGAACAACCTTGAAAAAAATCAATTGAACGTGGAGAAGGCTCTCTTTCGATTTGTAATATGCGGTGTTTCTCAAACAACAAGAAAGATATTAGGTGAGAAGTGCTTGTTGCTTTGGAAGTTCTTGTTTTGGTTTTTACGGAAGAAACGTGTGGTTTTTGTTTTACATACCACAACAAATTCCTGTTGATCTATTCTACCCACATTAATTACATATAACAGAAACAGAATTGACAAGCTTGTAGGTGTGCAGAAATTATCCAAACACTTAATTCCAATCTAGAAAAGTAGTACTGTTTCAATCAACTATCAAGGACGTACTGAAATTTGTTTTTTTTCCACATGCATAAGCAACGAATGCTTAGTGTTTGAATTTAAGGCAATTGAGCACTATATACTCATAAATTTGGTTGATCATATTATAATTGTTTTTCCATAGACACGTTAAAATCTATTTTTACTCATTATGCATTGTGACTTACTCTTTTGCATGAATGCATGACTTTCTTCATAGCTAATTAAGTAATCAGTACAGAAGACGGTTTTTGCTCAACTATATACGTTTTCTTATATCCAACCACTCAATAATTATTAGAACACCTACTATTTAATTTAAAGTATGAATTGCATTCAGATACGCTGTCAATTTCCTCCTTCCCTCTAGTTCATAGCCGTTACAAATTGAAATTAAGTTCTTAATTAATTGTGACAAGATCCATAATAGCTAGTCTAAGCAAATAATAATTTAAGTGCCAAATTAATCAATGGCAATAAAATTTTAGAAAACGGCGATGGTAGTCTTTTCTTATCGTTCCATCACATGAAAAATGAAATTTAAATGCAATTTTACATTCATCTACCTGTAAAAAAAATGGGGATTGGTTCTATTCTATATATTGTAGAAATCATTTTTATTCACCAAAGTTCAAATGAGTTTGCCAAAGAATCATCTGAAGTTACAAGTTTGTTAATTATTTCGATTAATTCAGTTTTTATTTAAAGAACTTGATGTAAGAGTTTGAGTACCCTTATATATATATATATATATATATATTCAAAATCTCAATATTTATTTTGCTTGGCGGGAAAAAGAAAAAGAGTTTGCCAAAGAGGGACACTATGTCGACTTTTCAATTTCAATGACTCCATAATTTGCATTCAACTTTAAATTCCGTTATTGGTAGATGATATGTGGTCCCGATGTAAATTTAAGGCTCATACACAATATACGTATTTTTCTTAACCTGTACTTCATTACAATAATTAGAATAAGGGCACGTAAGTGGACAATATGTAATGTAAGAATATTCATTGGAGTCTATTAAAAATATGAGCACTGAGGTGTTGTCAAGAGTCTCGAAGGGTGTCTCTTGGCAGCACTGAGAAGACTGGCTGGCATGAAGAGCAAGATATATGCTCAAGTGGAGTTTGGATTTGGACAGTGAAAATTAATCGTCTGGGAAGATAATTCTAGAGTCACATGACTCACATCCTTTAAATATTTACCAGTTATATATTGTTGTTAATTATTTAATTTAATGGGAGTCTCTGATCCCACACTTTTTAATGTGTAATTGATCTTTTTGTTTGAAAGAAAGCCCTGTTTATTTACCCAAGGAACAAAAAAATAAAGACTTGTACAAGGACATTGGTAGGTTTGACATTTCATGATCATAAAAGTGAAAAAACAAGAACAGTTATTATTCCGGTCATTGACTAGATCAAGTCCTATCAAACTAAGCTTAAATAATCAAGTACATATATGGGGGAAAAAATCGTGGAAAACAATCTACTATACAGTTTTACAATAGATACCATATTAATGCTGTACCTAACTAAAAGCTAACTTCAGATTACCTTTCCCATTTCGTATTACCTTTTCTCCTGTTCTTCCTTCCACAATGCAAATAAGACGGATCGAGGAATAACTGAGAAACATTAACGGGGAAAAAATGTTTTCTTTTGATGATATATATATAATATGATAAAGCATATCTTCCTATATATTTATATATTATTATTATTATTATTATTATTATTATTATGTGAAGTACTAGTGTATGAAAGTTTAAATGCCTCCAAAGTCTCTAACAGAGAAAGGAGTTTTCTCGGGCATATTCCCGGCATGGCGAAGCCCTAGGGTGAGTGACACGTCACCGGGTGTGGTCCCAAATCTAATGAGAGTGGATCCAATGTCAGCAGTTGCAGATGCGGTCCCAAAATCTGCAGTGACCAAGCGACACGTGTCATCAGTGGGCATCAATCTGTGTGGGGGCAGGTCTGAGTCGAAGCACTGAGACACGGGTGGCGCCACCTCAGAGGCGGTGGCGCTGACGGAGGTCACGAGAGTGGTGGAGGTGGTGGTGGTGGTGGTGGTGGACGTGGACTGCTTTGCTTGGTTTTCCGAGAAGCCTTGTCTATTGATTGCAACGAGTGAAGGGTCGCTTTCGGTGGCATTGATATCGGATCTTTTGCCTGTTGGTTTTGTTGTTGTTGTTGGTGACGACGCTGTTGCTGTTGATGTAGTAGCCGCTGCTGGTGTGCTTGGAGTTTGTGCTAGGTTGTTCCCACTACTGCTGTTGTTGCTTTGGTTCTTTTCTCTCTCTTCTGCACACTCTACTTCTTTAAGTTCTTGTTGGTACATCTCTTCCACCATGGGTTTCCACAACCGAACCCTGGCATTAATGAACCAGTTTGATACCTGAAACAAACACGTTCCTTCCATTCAACCCATCAATACACGCGGATGCAATTTTATAACTATACACATCAACCTCCCTCCTCAAAATTTTTAATTTCACTCAAAAGGGACAAACAATTTCAAAAACTAAATATAATGCTTCTATTTCTCACATTAAGTGAGACAACATGCTATTTACATATATACTATACTATGTATATTAACTCATTTATATTCACTTTGTGTTTTCACTGAGTACATTTATAATTCCGTTCAATCATTTAATAATATTATCTCGGCACAAAAGAAAAAGGACACAGAAGAACTTCCTATCTTCTGGCTCATTGTTGTTTGTCCCTTTGTGCTAAAGTATGATTAGACACCGAGGTATCTTCTCTGTGGTGTGACACAAAGGACAGTGAAAATGACAGATTTAAAATCATAATAATGTGATTAGTTACGCCAACAGATGAAACTATTCATCACCAGTTTCTTCTAAGAAGGGACAGTGTTTTAGTTGTATGAGTCTAGTCCTCCCCCGTATCACTGAACGCAATAGGGTGTAGGCGCATATGTGTAAGGCACGGATAATTAACAGGCCTTTTTTTTTTCTCCACCACTGTAGTTTGTTTATGACTCCAAGGAGAAAGTGAAATAAAAAAAAATTCTGAGAAAAAAAGAGAAAGAAAGTAATTAATTTTCTTTTTTTTTTGTTTGATTAAGAAAAAAGTTAGAAAACGAAAAAATATATAAATATGTTAAAAAAAACTTAATATCCTTTTAATAGTATGGTAAATAAGTAAATGAATAAATTTATTCTTTCAATAAAATGTCATTTTTCTCTATATTTTTTTCTCAATCTAAAAGAGATTTTTTTCCTATGCGAATCTCACATTTTTTTAACTTGTATTTTCTCTTTCAGTTGAAATGATAGAAAATATAATCTTCCTTCCTATGTTTCTCAACCAATTTTCTTTCCACTCATTTTTCATTTACCAATCAAAGGTTAACTACAAGTTCTCACATATTATATTTTATATAGCACGCAACAAGGCTTTCGGGTTTTGGTTTATCAGAAGAAAAAAAACAATGATACACATACACAAAATTTAAATGCACTTCTTTAAGTGTTTTTGTTGTTATTTTTTAATTATAATTACAATTTTATCTCAATAATTTGTATAATAAAAATTTATATTAAAGAGCAACATAAATTATTGAAATAAAATTTCAATTCTCTTTTAAAAAAATAACACCAAAAATATTTATAGAATTGTATCTAGAGCTGGTACATAATCTAACCATGTACAAAACAAAAAATTGGGATGAAACAGAAGAAAAAATATTTGTTTCCACATACCAAGTAAAATATGAAGAGGGGTAAGGTTTTGCTGCCTTATATCGCTGATAGTTAGTTATATATGTGCTCAAAAAGGCATTAATGGTTAACATAAAACGTGCAAAATTCTAAAATTAATTATATCTTATATGTGTGTATAATTAACAGAGGAAAGAAGCAAAGAAAATATCGAGCAGCAGACAAAGTTGCATGAATACGTAATATTAATATGGCTTAGCAGAGGCATTAACATCTCGAAAGCACACATTTATTCCCCATATTTATGGTTCCTATATTGTGTAGTTGGCGAAGCCATTTGATATGAGTGAGAAAAAGGAGTAACTGGGAAAGTGAGCTCGATTGAAAACAACAAACTTCCAAGTCTCATTGCTTCTGTACTTACCTCTGCTCATTTAATTTCAGAATTAATTATGTCGTGAAGTAAAAGATTCCAAAAGTAAATTAAAACTAGACAAAAATAAGTATATAGTAGTACTCCTTTAGAGAGGAGAAAACGAAATTATTGAGGGAAGAACAAAAAAAGAGAAAGGTGATACTACTATTAAACAAAACAAAATAAAACCCACGTTGCCTCTTAGAGAGAGACAGAAGAAACTAGAGAAACAAAACTCAAAAACATTGTAAGTTGCATCTGGACTCACTTCTGGTCCCTCTTCTTTTCCATTCATGGGTTTCTTTTTTCTTTTTTACCTAGTCATGTTAATGTGGGCCATGCGTCTAATTAACTAATTATTACAGTGGCCTAGCTAATACTCCACTTTCTCTGTCTCTATTAAGTACTGTATTAATTAATCAACATTATTACTTATTATATTGTGGAAAGGTAGCTAAGAAAGAAGTGAACGAACCTGATTTCGCGATAGCCCAGTCTGTCGTGCCAACAGATGCTTATCTGCATCGCTTGGATACCTGAGAAAGAGACCAGAAAATGACATCAGAGTCCTTGCCTTAACCGTATAAAGGGACACGGAGCTTTCTGTACCCCTAGCTGAGTTTGAAACCTTTCTTTCTTTCCCTTCGTGGGCGTGAGAATCTAAGAGAAAGAAAGAAAGATCTATGTCCTAGCTGCCATAGCAGAAGTAAAGCAGATTACTGTACACACTGATCACTGTCTCTACTTTATACTCCCTCCCTCCCTCCCCTTAATCTAATTAGGTGTGTTTTTCTTAACGCCATGTAGAGATATTGAACGAGTTATCAGAGAAAAGATACCAAGAAATTCATCGTAGTTAAAGCATCGATTCTATATGTATCTTTCCACCTTTCTGCTGGCAAGACAACATCCAAGGACACTGCATTACTGTTCCTCTAAACGATCATACGCATACGGAACATAAATAATGGCTTTTAGATTCTCTCTTTCCTTCTGCCACCCCCTCCTCCCTTTCTTTGTCTCTTTATTATTTTTCAATAAGCACAATTCCTGCTTCTTTTCTTCTAGTTAATGATCACACTATCTTCCGTATCGTGTGTTATCCTTGTTGTATAATTTGGTATAACTCTCAAACATCATGATGATACATTATCGTTTAATTTCTTCTGTGTACATTATCACAATGTTTATGTTATTAATTAGCTAATTAAAATAAAATATGATTATGGTGTTATAGTAACTAAAAATGATTAATGATGGTGAGAGAAAGGAAGTAACGTACGGGTGGAGAAAATGCTCGAAAAGCCAGGCTCTCAAAATGTTGACAGATCGTTCAGGCAAGCCTCTCTGGGGTCTCCAAGCTTCTTGTTCCATCATCCCCATCTGGTGGAAGGCTCTCTGCTGTCTTAGGCTTTGTTCTAGCATCTTAAGCCTTGGGGTCTCTCCCTTGGTCAAACCTGAGGTCCCCACCCCATCTTTCTCTCCTAGTAGCTCACAACTTTGTTTCAGCTGCGCTGTTATTGCGTCCTTCAGACACCGGAAATGCCGAGACATTGCTTTCTGCGCCAGTGCTGTGTATGGAACTGCCGCCCCAAAACCCATCATCAGGTCGAATGAGTTCACTACCATTTGCATTTGTTCGCAGTAGTGGTTGTATCTCCGCTCCACCTGATTCCATATACAAACTTTATTTATTAATCTCCCACGTCAAATGTTCACTGACAACTTAATATACTCCTATCAATCAATGAATCATAATAGGATAATCAATTATCCCCATACAAAACAAATTAAAAATAAAAATAAAAAACGAAAAGTTAGAAGATATCTCGTTCATGCATGTTTTCATTTACTCATTCACTGTGCGGTTTGTGAAAAGCTAGATGAACCAACTCAGCATAATAAAGGAAAGCAACTCATATGCGAAATAAATGTGGATAGTTATTAGTTAGATATATGGCCACTGTCCCATGCAAATAGCGAAAGACAAACACACATTAAGTATTAGTTGATGATTGTTGAATGGATGGATTAGATCGGGCAGAAAGAAAAATTCTAACTAAGTATTTAAATTTGGTTAATAGTGAGACTATGTTACTTCTGAAAGAAAAAAGAAAAAAATATCCCTGCTATCTAAGGAATTAAATAAATGTGTGATTCCAAGGAATGTGAGGGATGCATTGAAATATTAATTGTTAATAACGAGTATGAAGAATATCCTTGGGTTTCTTTTCCGCGGTACTCCTCACCAATTAATAGGCTTATGCGGGCATAAATAAAGTTAAAAAAAGAAAAAAGACTGAATTCTATTTATAAGAAAAGAAAAAAAGACCCCTGTGGATCCCTTCCGGTCAAGTGAGATATGATAACAATGGCTTTCACTGCAATATTTCCATGATAGGTGTGGATCTGTAAGGTGGAAGTGGCATTGATAGCAACTTAGTACGTAATAGATATGGTGAGTGAGTGCTTTTCTCCTTCTGTTGGGGTCTATCTTACTAATGAGAAGGAACGTCGCATCTTGATGGACGTATTCTCCTAATAGTTAGTCGCACGGTTTACACCAAACCAAGAAACCCAATTAAAATAATATAAAATCATCCCACCAATCAAATCGAAGGATTAAAAAACGGGTTTTTTATATTAAAATTAAAATAAGGAACAATTACCTACCAACTGATCCTATGCAATGGAACCCTATTATACCAGCCGGCCTTTTCCTTTTCTAATTTTTTTATTAATAAAAAAATAATCGAAGATACCGGCCGGAGAAGAGAACCGTGTGCTTTACTATCCCCGTTGTTAATTTGGAAGACAAATAATGCACTATTAATTAATTGATTAAATTAAACAAATAATTAAGAAGAAAAAGAAATTGGGGGACCTTGACTCTTGATGAGGGAGAGAAGGTGAGAGGGGAACAGAAAGAGAGAGAGAGAATAGAATACATGCCTCGTCAAGCATTGATAGAAGTTTGACCTTCCTTCTCTGATGCTCAATCCTATCAGCCGCTGACAAAGGAGGAGGAGGAGGAGCATCTTTTGACGAAGGCGAAGAACCACCACCGGGATTTGAATTAGGGTTTGAATTCTGCCCATTGAACTTGCTCTTCTTAAACTGACCCCTTCCAACGCTGCAAAACTCTTCAAGCAACTCTTGGGCAGCCTTCACATACTTTGAATTTCTCAGAACATTAACTACACCCAAAGACGATGAACCAAACCCAACATGTCCCTGGTGGTTGTTGTCGTGTCCCATCGCCCCATGTAAATGCAATGCCTGCTGATGATTATTCTTGTACAGATACGAAGAAGAAGAAGCACCTCCTCCTCCTCCTCCTCCTGCTCCACCACCACCACCACCACCACCACCTTGCTGTTGATTAAAATATAGAAAACCACTATCCCCCATCCTCAATTCCTCGGCTTTGGCTGCTTCTAGCGAAGACGACAACGATAACGAAAGACCTTGGCCTTCCACCACGCCTCCTTGATGATGAGCGGTCTCAGGAAGCCAGGCGAATTGACCAAAAGAGCCTCCCACGGCGGAACTAGTAAAACCTTGGAGGGAATTAGAAGAAGGATTTGGAAGCAACATGTGGAGAGTGGAGGAAGGAGTAGCGTGGTTTTGAGGAGGGGAAGGCGACCTGGTTTGAGGGTTCATTAGAAAAAGCTGCATGGCAGCTGCTGACTCAGCATTAATGCTTGATATCTGATGTTGGTGAAAACCCTCTCGGCCATTATTCACTCCGTTTTGTCTCTTGGAATCTCCCAAACCACTTATCATCTGTTGCCTGTTGCCGTACCAGTCCCCGGCTTGCCTCGCCGCCGTCACGGGCTGCTGCTCCACCAATTCGGCCGCGGGAGGGAAATTGAACATCTCCGACAACATCCCGGCGGATTCGTACACCGGTTCCTCTTCCTCTATCCCAACCAATGGTGCCGCCGCCGCCTCGAATCCTCCTTGCAACCTCACTTTCTCCCTCCGGATCTGCTGCTGCGGACTCACCCTCCCTCTCTCCAACCCATTCGAGAAGCTGAACTGATAATCTTGGGACATAGAATTGCAACAATCAATCCAAGATCCAAAACAAAACCAATGGGCCTCTCACTGTCTACTACTCTCGCTGACCAATGTGCCCGTGTTGCTACTCCCATATTAAAACCATCTTTTCCTTCTGCCACCCTCCTCACCCTATAATTATTATTACCACTGTCCAATGGTTGAATTATTCATCAGTAATAACCAAATCCAACATCAACAAACAAAAAACAAAAACGAGAAAGAGAGAATAAATAAATAATAAATTAATTAATTAATTAACAGCTAGCTAGCTAGCCTCTCCTTTCTTCACATATGAGGGTTAAATTTTCCTTTATATCATTTTCAGCTTTGCTCATATCTCATGGTGTGTGTGTGTATATATATATATATATATATATATATATATGTATATATGCACACATATATGTACCTCTTAGAATTGCAGGATATGAAAGGATGTAAAGCTCTCAGACATCGTTTTCCCCTCGGTGGTTTTGGTAGCTTCTACAGTTCCTTCTTTCTCTCACACACACTCAGTCACTCTCTTTCTCTCCTTCTCTCCTTTTGTTGCTCTACGCGGTAAGTGTTTTTGCAAACACCTTGTCTAAAAAGAAAGTGCGGGTTTCGCAACAATATAAAATTAAAGATGGAGGGTTTGGGGTACTGATATCATACTTGTCTCAAAATAAACACAGAGAGAGAGTGTGAGAAAGAGAAGAGAGAGGAAAGGGAAGCGGTCGCTCTCGCTCTTCTTCGGTCTTCACCCTCTTCCTTTTAGTTTTTTTTTTCCCCACCAATAATGTCCTTTTATATATACTTTTTTATCTTCATATTCTTCAATTTGACACCAATTTTTCATATTTATATAAATGGTAATGAATTGTACGCACAAGAAATATTCATCGCTTCGAATGACGATAATAGCCTTATCTTATCTACACAACAAAAATTACGAACATAATAATAGTTAAAATAAAAAGTCAAGGCAAACGACTCCAAACTGACGTACTCGCCTAAATAATGGCTACGATGAATTTAACAGACTAAGGATTTGTGTCTATCTTCTTTTCTCCTTTCAAAATATGAATATTGGTTTACTACTGCAAAAGATAATTACATATTCTAACATAGAGGAATTTATCATTGTTCGTGAGGAACTTGTGAATGTTTTACATATACGACAAAAATGTTCTTAGGTTTAAGAATATACGAGTATGAGAGAAGGTCAAGATCTTTTTTTTTTTATTATCATGGTAGATTAGTTTTATATACGGTGTTTTAATTAGGAAATGAGTAGAATGTGATCACAAGTATTGGCTTTTATTGTCATTTGAATACGTCCTTTGGAAACGAACGCAAACTACGGAATAAAATAAAGATAAGGTGAGTACAAAGTCATCTCAATGATCCAAACAACCACCATGGCACCATCTTTTTTGATATGTTGGAATGACCATAGTGCCCTTGATAATCATTGCTCGTGGAGCTGAGCCCCCTTAGTTGGTAAGGTCATCTAGGTCATCTTAAGCGCTGCAAATTCATTAATAGCCCAAGTGAAGTAAGACAGGGGAAAGAGGGATTTTAGAAATAAGGAATGCCACACGAAGTCGATGGATGGCACGTGCGAGTGGATGGGCAAAACAGACAAGTTAGGTTTGTGTGGGATAAATAGGGTCTGAAAAGTACCCTTAACTGCTTTAAGGTTTGGCACTGTCACCATGGCCATGTTCATTTTCCCTTTTCGTGTACCCTTATTTTTTTACAGGTGTTTTTCATGTTTCACCTTCTTTTACATATGATTAAGGTTTAAATATATTTTGTTAGAT
Source organism: Mucuna pruriens (assembly GCA_025330945.1). Lineage (NCBI taxonomy): Eukaryota > Viridiplantae > Streptophyta > Magnoliopsida > Fabales > Fabaceae > Mucuna > Mucuna pruriens. The sequence goes on from JAENHJ010000202.1 coordinate 511,809, forward strand.
ATTTTTAGATAAAATAAAATTTATTTTAAATTATATATATATATATATAATCATACGGAGTTTTTTTTTTAAATTATTAGTATTAGAAAAAGAGTAAAACATTTTTTGTCCCTCAAAATATTTTAAAATTAAATATTACTCCTATACAGATTTAATACACTTTTAATTCCTAAATTTATCAAAAATGATGAAGTCTTAGTCCTTTAATAAGAACTAAAACACGTATTTTTAAATAGAGGTTAGGATTAAAAATATATTCAAATTTTATAGAAATTAAAATCAATATTTTATTTTTAAAAATATGTATAAAAATAATAAATTTTTTATACGTGTGGGTTTTTTTAATTATGTTTCATATTTTATTGTGTTATGATTTTGACAGACAGCAATATAATAATAATAGAAAATAAAAATAAATTCAAAAAATCATACGTATACAAATATTTTTTCTTAAATTTTGAAATTTTCATATTTTTTTTACAAAATTTTTATAGACTAATCCATTAAATATTTCAAATTTCCTTGTATTTAAAAAACTTATATATTAATCAAAACATTACATTTCACACAAATTAAAAAAATCCATTTTTCCTTTTAAAACCTTAACCTTAAATGTTACAAAATATTTTAAAAAATTATCAATGTTTTTAGACCTTTTAAATTATTTTTATCTCAATTTTTTCTTAAATATCTAATTATTGAGTAAAAATTAAGAATTAACTATTTTATATATGTAAATAAAAATAACGAAAAAAATTAATTTTTATAATTTTAAAGATTGGGACTAAATTTAAATAAATTATTAAAAGATTAAAAATTCATATTAATCATAATAGAGGCAAGAAAAAACAATTAAACCAATTATATTATACTTTTAAAGAAAAAAAGACATGGACAGTAAATTTCTCTCAATCATAGCTAGTTACTGTTTAAATATGAATTAACATAAATTTTATTTTTACATAATTTTTATTATTAAATAAAGTCTCATATTAATTTTAGATCTAATCCTTCGAAATTTTTTATTTTGTTTATATTGAAATTTATTTTTAATACATTCAATAAAATACTACAGTTTAATTTTTTTTTGAAAAATTAAAAAACATAATTTTTAATTTTTAAACATTGAAAATAAATAAGATTTAAATAAATATTAATTTTAAAATTAAAGTTATCACTTTTAGAAGAAAGAAAACATATTCAAACCTAATTTTATTAAAATAGGATTACTGATATTTCACTTTAAGTTTTTATATTAAAATAATTTGTTATAAAAATACTCATGATGAGAATAAAATTCACCTACTAAGTACAGTATTTATCCATAAAAGTTCATGGCGATAGATACAGATACTTTACTACAACCCTATCATACACGCATAGGTTCTATAATATTTTAAAATAAAATAATATTATTACATTTAAAGCCTTCTTACCTTGTAGAAAGTCACAACTCACAATCCTATTCATGTCTCAAAATTAAAATTTTCAAGTCCCAGTTGTCATGTCGTTATTAGGCATGTTTGATTCTCTCTCTTTTTTTTTATTAATTTGTTTTCTAAAATATTTCACACTATTCAATAATCAATTTATCACTCAAAATCTATCAAGTTTTAAAATAAATATTATAAAATACAAAAAGTAGAAACAGCTGGGAGATACATATTTCTTTAATTTTCATCATGTTCGAACTCTCCTTTAATTTCACGCTCTTTTAAAAATGTTTGTTAGGTTGGATTTGATTTTAGTTAAATTATTGTTAGTTAAATGCATTATATGTATTTTGTATGAGTTTTATAATGAATTTATTTATTATTTTAAATTTGAATTTAATTAATTATTTTATTTGTTATGTTTTATAATTAGAATAAGAAAGAGTAGTTTATTTTTTAAAAAAATGGATAAGTATCCAAAATGTATAGAAGTAGACCTTAAGACTACTTTTTTTAAATGAATCAAAGTATCTCTTTTGAAAATGAAAGCCTAATATATCAAGATACTTAAATTTACTTGAAGGTTGATATTTTTTAACAAATGTTATATATATATATATTATATAAATTTTAGAATCAAATATGTAATCACATATTTAAGAAACAAAGTTATTTGTCAACTATGTTCCCTATGATATATGAGCTCAAAAGTTTTTTAAAGACAAATGTTAATAACTTATGAAAATTAGCTAATGAAACAAAAAAAATTAATAAAAAAATGTTATTAGCAATAGCATGTCTCTATCATAATTTTCAATGCATTCTTATCATAATTTTCAATAACTTTTTCATTATTATTTCTTTAATCAATGCCCTAAAATACTAACTAGAATAATGACCCTTCTTTCAGAACACGAGTATAAAAATTATACATTATACAATATCTTCGCGTTATCATCCCTAGCTGCAATAAAGGATCAACACCGGCCGGTTTGTGACATGTTAGCATATTGTCCCCATTTGATTTCAATAATTTTTCTTTAAGAATCTTTTCATACGTAGGTAGAGGAAAGGTAAAATGTCTAATATTATTACACTTGCAACACGTACCATTTAATAACGAGAGTACGATATCTCAGCATCGACCAATTAATAAAGAAAGGTATACAATTTTAATTACCATCATAGCAAAAAGGAAGTTACGAACAAGTATTCGATGACCATTGTTTCGAATTCATATGTGGATATGCTCCAGTAAATGTTACTTTAATTCTATATCTAATTTATGGTAATTAACATAGGGCTTGCTCTCTTGTCATTTTTGGCAAACATGCATTAGAGTTTGACTTTTGCAAACATTATATATGCAATATTATACACGTCTTTTGATGTTCATAGCAGCCCCACCCGATTAAAGAAAACAAAAAAGGAAAAATAATAGCTTAACCACTCCCATCATCAATTTTATTAAAGAAACATCGAGTCCAACTATTTTGAAAAATAAAAGAACTGAAAATTACCTATTTTGTGAATCCAATAAGGGAGGGGGCAAAATCTGATTCTTCATGCCCAAGCAATAGAAAGTAATTTCTACTCAATTAATTTTTCTTTTAATTCATAAAAATCAATCCCTGCGCTATCTAAAAAATAATCTATTTTTTTCTCCAAAGTATTTAATGATTTAAAAAAAAAACTCTAAGGTTATAACTAATATTTATTTGAATAGTACTTTATCCAGTATTCTTATATTAATTTAACATATATTATTTTGAAATTTGGTTAATATTTTAATTTAATTACTTTTATAAACAATTAATCATGTCATTCTTATATTATGCATATTATTTTTATAATTTAAAACAAATTTATCTTTAATATACGTTGTTAAAATTTTACCTGAATTATAACCTTTAATATTTATATCTTTTTCATAATTTAAAAATGTGTTCTTAAATATTTTATCTAATTTATATTTTTAAAATTTAGTTGAAGTCCTAAAATACCCTTATAATGAACATGATAATTAATACTACTGGTTGAAAACATGTTTTCCTATACGTGCAAAAGGAAAGGAGATCAATTTTCTTTTATAGCATAGGCAGTTAGGATGCACGCATGTGCTATTTTCGCCATGTGAAAATAAGGTCCAAAATTCGTGTAAGCCCATATATATACAAGAACGACCATCGGTTGGTAGCTATATTCCCATATTCTGTTTAATTAACTGTCATTGGCATAGTGAACTATTTTTTTTTTTTTGAGACAAAAAAATTAAAATTAACTTATATTTTTCAAGTCAAGAAGTTATATGATGGAGGAGGTCTTTCAAAAGGTTGAAATATATAAACTAATTTTAGTTTATGATAAATTTGAATTTATTTTATTTTGTTATGAGTTCTTATTCAAAAGTTTACTAAACTTAAATAAATATGGATATATTTCTTGATATATTTAGACCAAAAATATAACTGAGGCATAAACATGAATTTAAAAATTTGTAATATTTAGTGATATATATGATACTACAACCAAACAGTCAATATTTTTTTCTTTTGAAAATTCTCTAGCTAGGATCCCAACTTTTTAAATCAACCAGGCAAAGGGAAATTTGTCTTTTTTGTAAATATATTATCAGTGTTTTTACAAATACGGGGTTCTCTCTCTTTCTCTATATATATTCTAACTTGTTCCACGTCATCAATACGACTTGTTGCTCACAAGAAGATTTTAAAGACTTATTAATTAAAAATAATATGGTGGAAAATTCATCACATGAGACGAGCCAACACTTAATATAATGTTATTACAAGCAAGAAGAAAATAGCATGATTTGAATATAATTTCTAACAAACACGTATATTTATATCAATCAATTAAAGTCATTGACGTGTACAGACAACCTTAAATATAAGTGTAGACTTGCACAAAATTACAATATAGCTCAACTTACTGTATCTCTCTCCTGCACAATATAGTATAAATGCATAGGAGCCGTCAAATCTCTATCCTTGGCTTACGGTTAGCGTTAACGAAACCTAACCTATATAGTTTTATAAGTAGAAAAATATATTGTTTCCATTAGAAATAGTAATTGACGTTTGTTTGTTTACTTGAAATACAAGTAGGATTTTGAAATACGGAAAGGAGAGAAATTGGGAATTGTGATATTTGAAGTGCAACTAGGTATGGCTAGGTTGAGCAATCTTAAGACTCCAATTTACTACTCATTACTCAAACACTCAATTGAGAAGTGGAAAACGAAACACTTTGCATTTCTTTCTCCAACTGCAAACCGGAAGGACAATTGACAGCTCAACTTCTTCTCCAATTCTCTCTCAACTATAGTCTTTTCTGATGTCACGTGATTCCCACACGTACGCTCCATCCCTTTGCTTTGCCTGGGACCATTTCATCATTGCCAGAACCTAATTATCCCTTATATCCTCCACTCACGTGCCAAAGTCGGCTACGCACGTGTCTTTAATTTATGCATGCTAGTATTGGTTAAGCATTTATTTTGTCCTCTCTCCTACTTTTTCGAGTTTGATTACTTTTATATGTTATAAACATTTTTAAAGTTCACGTTCTGAGGTTCCGGTGCCGCACTGCTTTGGGAAAGTCTGAAGGAACAATAGCCACCCCTTTGTTTCTCAATTAATTAGCTGGCTAAACTTTTTAACTCTAAACACCACAAAATATTGCCTCACCCCTTAATTTGCCTTTTTGGCATCACTATGTGATTTTGATTCAAACAACAAGAAAACCTCACCGTCCTAGCACTTTTTATCTGTACCACACGCACGTACCTTTTGGTTTTTTAATCATAGTAATTAGGTGTTTTGATTTCTCGTGAGATCCAATGTGTTTTTCACAAGTTTTAATTTAATTTTTTTAGTTAATTATAGAATTAATCTTCAGTCTCAAATTACATTTAAAATTTTCATCTTTTTTAATAATGTATTATACAAAAATTGAACTTTAAGTCTTTCTTTACAAACTAAAACATATGTTACCAACTGAATGCTCCACAAACTAGTTTGAATTAAGTATAACATCGATCGAACACCAAAGATCAATTTTTTTATCCTCAAAAAGTAAAAAAGAATATTATTTAGATGGAGAGATAAAGCAGTAATGTATCAATCAATTGACATACAAGTATGATGCAATGCACCCAGCGCTGTTGTCATTACCATGTTCACTTATTTTAAATCTTCCTCGTAGCTACTTAGATATGAAATATTTACGTGGGACCAAAAGCGGATGTTTGCTCAATTTCAAGCACATTCTGATAGCGCTGTCTTTAATTTCACAGCACTAGCTTGATCGCTTTGTTTATGGTGACGGGGATAGTCACGGATATAGGAGCATCGTGCATAGTGCACGCGTCAATATTACTGTAATGTGATCATTATTGGGGAGTTTGATGGCAGCTTCGCATGATATATTATTTACATCTTTTTCAATTAAATGGGTAATGATCGAACAGAGGTGGATCTTTTAATTCTAAGCCCACATTTTTCCTTTATACTGTATAATTCATATTACCTCATTGACCAAGTGATCTAGAGCCCACATGTTCATCATCAATTTCATTTGTTGACAAATTATTGGTTCTTAATTATTGCTACTAGTCACATGTAGTTGGAATACTCAATAATTCAACACACTATATAACTAATGTTTTACGTTTTCGTTTCATTCCCCCTCCCCCCCGGTAATTCTAATAAAACGTATACCTTGATATTGCTTATTTTCCAAGGGGATTAGTTACAACTGCTCCCTAATTAAGGCGAATCGAAAAGGAGAAAGTTGTATAGTTGCATGAAAACGAGGAAAAAATTCGTTTGAAGCATCAACCTGCATGTGCTGCATTCTTAATTTTTATGGGTGTAGTGTAAAAGTTAGCTTTGTTAATTAATCAGTATAGCGTTTTGTGTACTTTTCTTTCTTCTGCTTCTTCTGAAAAAAAAAAAAAAAAACTAAGAACAAAAGAACATAACCTTGATAAGTTATATGCATTCGTTAAAGAATATTAAAAAATGATCAGCTAATGATTTCCAAATACTACAAGCCATAGTTTCTTGTTTAATTAACAGGTAATGCCGCAAAAGGTTAACGGTCAGAATATGTAGCCTTCATTTTACATCTGATCCTATCATACAAGATTTTCGATTAATATATATAATGGTCCTAATCCATTGCATACGTGTGCAGTTGTACCGCCGTCGTACGTTAAGATCGTGTCGCAAATTTGCTGGCAAGATTTATCATTCCAATTTTATATTTTTACACCTGCAATCCTATATCCAAATTATATCTGATAATGATAATTAAATTAAATATTTGGTAATAGTTATGTATCATTTGATTAACGAGCAACTGATGTGTCATTGTTAATTAGTCCATTAATTAAACTAATTTTCTTAATCATTGTCCAAATTAAAGTAAAAAAATTTGACTAAAAATATAGCATTTAATATTATTAATATATTAAATATCATGATTTTTCTATATATTAATTTTTTAATTGTTGTCTAGAGCAAAATTTTAATTAAAATATAGTTAACTAATAATTAATTTATTATTGGACACAAGCCCCCAATAATTCCCCTCGCCCTCAATTAGCTTCAAAGAAAAACACTCATCTATGTACGTGCATGTATATATTTCGAGTTTTACTCTATCTGTTCTTTTATTTGTTTATTTTGAAACATAACACAAATTTAAAATAAAATTAATATTCTTATTTATATTAATTTTTAAATTTCCAAATATGACCTTTTATAATTATTTTTCTTTTTATCTATTATAAGTGTATAAAATATTTAAGAATTGAGTATAAAAAAAACCTTAGCTTTTGTGTTTTTTTTTTGTTATCACTTTTGAAGAAAAAATTGAGGGGAAAACAATAGTACATATAAAATGTCAAGAGAAATAAAAGACATATTAAGAAATTACAAATAATTTTAATAAAAGAAGAAATTAATTATTTTTCTTAATCTATGTACTATAAAACTTGAAAGATAAACAAATGAAATAATTAAAATAATAATAATGAATATATTTCTTCTAAATTTCTAAATAAAACACATAAATAGAAACAAAATTTTCTTTTAAAAAAATGACATAAAAGGAGATATATAATAAATATAACTCAAATTATCTTTGTAAATCGAAACTATAGAGTAGCTGCGGGGTCTTAATTTGATATAGTACTACCTATACATACACGTTCCACCTTTCTTGTTGTCTAACGAGATGCCACGCCCTTTTCCTTATATTTACATATGTTCACATAATTTACAGTGTAGGTAGTTGCACCTTATCTTTTCGCTACCGTACTAATCAATAGCACCAATAAGGAGTGTTGTGGTTATGGGTTGCAGCAACGGAATCTAGAATATATGTCGAGAAGCATATAAACCTTGAGGGGGTGCATGCAATGCATTTAACCAAAAATGACAGTGATGAAGTTGTTTCAAGTTTAAGAGTTAGCTAGAGCTATTATAATAGTGTGGAACCTCTCGGACCACTATTCCTTTATTACAATGGGCTAGATGGTGTGTACCTGTTTGGATTGTTTGTGATCGATGTTGATGGCACCTGCTTCATTTCTAGCACATATATATACTTTTATAAGAGGGGAAGTTTACACTTTAGCTGCACCGAAAAGTTTAACTATACATTCTTAATGGATCTTTGGCTTGTTTTCAAGTCACGTTGACTACACATACAACAACTTAACTATGATCTTTTGAAGGATACTTACGTACAGACATGCTCTGTCGTCTTTTTTGATTCCAGGATCAATTAAAAGTTGTCCTCAATGTTCAAAGCCACAAACATATTTCGTAAATAGTAGTATATATATGTGCTATTTAATGCAATGTATAGCAAGTGCAGGTATTTCATGAACACCATGTCATCAAGCCTCACGTGAAGTAGTGACATGAGATTAAGCCAATTTTGCAACATTTTTATTTTATTAATATATATTCTTTCACCTTAATTTACCTATGAATCTTCTTCTTAATTATTTTAATCCTTTGAATACACTTGATATATATATAAAAGGATTCTGAGTCCATCTCTGTCTAGATAGTTTAAACGAATTGTACTATCCTCTCTGTGCATGCCAATCACCGAGATGTGTCATTATTTGTTGGAAAAAAGATGTTGTCTATCGCTGTTGTGTCATAGCAAATTGCAAGTATAGATGGCGACTTTACGGGACCAATCGGCGTGTCCTCAGATCTGCAATCACAACTACGTTTTACTTCATTTCTTGAGCTCATCCTAGCATGTTAATTTTAAGCTACCCAGGACTTTTGCTGCAATATTATTCTCATCAAATTTTTAATTAGATCTTTTTAATATTTTTTCATTTAGACATATATTTTACACACTATTTATGTAATTAGTTAAAAAATATATTTCTCAGTTGTTTTAAACTATTTTTTTATCTTATATATCCTTAATTTTTATAAAATAATTTTATATTATAATTTATATCATTCATTATAAATCTAAAATATAATTTATATATTTAAAAATATTTATTTACAATTGTTAAGTACCAATTTTTAAGAGTAAAATTAATATTCTACCAAATTCTTCCATAGTTCCCCGCAAGCTAGACTCCGATGTTGTATATGCAAATATTCTCTCACACGCGAGTAAGTGTATGCTAGGATTGTGCATTTAAAAAAAAGAAAAAACTAAACCAAATCCTTTTTTTGGATTGACTTCTAATTCGAACCGTTTTATGATTTTATAAATCTGTTTGGTTTTTAGTGAACCAGTTTTAAACCGGGTTTTAAAGTTAAACTAGTTTTGAATCAGTTTTTTTGCGTGTATAAAAACAAGTTTTTAAACCAATTTAGATCAATTTTTTTAAAGATTTTTAAGGTTTTTGGACTTTAAAAAACTCTCGTCACACATACAATACAGTTTGTGCATTTTTAAAAAAAAAATAAGATAACTCAGCATTTTGCTACAGTGAAAAATAATCTTGGCTTACTTAATGCAAATAATATGAAGTAATGTCAAAGTTCAAGAAAATTATTTAATACAAATACAAACAAATATATTACTATCCAAAAGTCTTCGGTGCTATTTCTAAAACACCTGTATATTCTATCCTGTTATACTAGTTTTGTTTTTTACGAAATATTTATTAATTAACAGAAATTAAAAAGAATTAACAGAAAAATACATAAGAAAATTCGTACAAATATGTGCTCACGTAATACTTACGCCACATATTTTTAACTTTTATATTATATCCTTGTATCGTTTTCATTATTATTTTTTTTTAGTTTGCATATAAAATAGTATATTATTATGGATACTACTCAATTGAGATGTGATGTAAAATAAATAAAAGCAAAAAACAGGGGAAAATATATAATGGTGACTTCCGTGCGGCAAATAAACTCGGGTGTTTTGTAAGTTCGGTGCACCGAATTTTTTTTTATATAGTTCAGTTTGTAAAATCAAAGTTGTTTTCAACTAGGATATGAGCTGATTTATTTGTAAATAATAAGTTGAAGTCTTACAATTCGTGTGTATATATATATATATATATATATATATATATATATATATATATATATATATATATATATATATATATATATATCATTATTTGTATGAAAATATTGTTGTATAGTTTAGAATTTTTTAATTTTACACACTACCTCCAGTTTAATTTCAGTGTAGATTAACTGAAAGATGAGAATAAAAAATTATTATTATATAATAAATTTTTATAATATTTATAAATTTAAAAGCAAACTAAAAAGATTTTTATAATAATTTAAAATTTTTAAAATTTAAGAATTATGGATTGGTTTATTTGGTGCACCAAACCCGTTAGAAAAATGGTTCACCATATTCAAATCCACATAATAAATTGAATTGATTTAAAAAAATTAAAATTATTTGGTTTTTTAAGATTTGGTGTAGTTTGATTTTTTAGAATTTTTGCACATCCGTGGTGTAAGCATGATATTAGTGGAGGATAAAAATTAAAAAGAATATCTCATATCCTATTGAGCCTATTTATACCATTTTTTATATGATTCTCTTATGTGAGATGATGTGAGAAATTTTAATTAGATAAATTTTACCTAATAAAATGAAAATAATTAAAATGTGTTTGTTTTACAAAGAAATTTCGATAAATTTATTTGAAAAACTTTTTAATAAATAATAAAGATATTTTTAAAAAAATTCTAAAAGAAAGAAAAAAAAAGTATTCAGAAGAAAAAGCATAAATATTATTGCCAAAGAAAAGGGATGTCAATAGCATGGCCCCTAAACTAGCCCAATGTCTAGAATAGTCATAGATGTGGTATTTTGGGCTTTAAACGCTTCCAATTTTCTACTAAGATACGTTGGCCATACTTTGGGCTATGCAGTGGATTTGCATCTTTGTACTTACAGATTCTCTTATCGGGCCCGATAAGTCTCTCCTACTAATTCACCGTTATATTATTTGGACTCAAAAAATATTTTTATACCATAAATTTGAATTTGAATTTTAAAATATTATCATTCCTGTGATTTATATATATATGTGTAAGATTATAATCAAAATAATATTTCATCAACCAAACCAATTTTTTTAAATGTCACATACACATATTATAAATAATTATAATGGTACTTGCTAATATTAATTGTGACTGGATAATTATAAATAGGAAAATATTTGAGTTAGAAAAAAATATTTTAATTGTGTAAATAAGACTGTGCTCAAAATTAATTAGATACGGTTCAGTTTTATTTTATTTTTATCTTTAATTGTTTGAATTGACATTTTGTATTCTTAGTATTAGTTAAGGCATTTAATATATTATAAATAAGAGTAATAAAATAATTGTGAATATAAAATCAATTCAGTTTACCGTTAATATAATTCTACCATACGATATTTAATTTGTAAATCCATTCAAATGTTGTATTTTATAGTCCGTCAGAATTATTTCTTAAATCAAATCAATTTAAATTGTTTTTAATTTTTAATAATTAGAAACAAGATGATTAGTGTGCGTTTTGTTTTTTATGCTGGTATAACTTTTTTTTTTATATTATTCCTGGATTGCATATTATTACATTTGATTTTACCTTTTTGTAATTCTCAGTGGGTTGTAGATATTCAGATAAAGATCCAGCTTAATTTGTCCCAATTTATCTAATAAATAAAATTTATTATATAATAAATCACTTGTAAATAACTTTTAAATATAAAACAATTAAATCAACTATATAAAAACAAGTTTATGTAAAATAAGTTTGCAAAATATATTTGAAACTTAAAATATAGTATTGCGATTACAGCTGCGACAGATGCCATTTGCTGCAACTGTAATTGCAACGTATAGGAATTAAGTTTTCATTCTCATGTCATATAAAAGAGGAGAATTTTAATGTGGAAGATTGGTTTAAACTGAAAAAACTTAAGGGCCTATTTACTTTCACTATTTCTTTTATTTTTTTATTGATTAATTTTCAATAAAAGATAAAAAAAAATATGTTTGGATTCCTATTTTTATTTTCAATTTTAGACAATAAATTTCTTATTTTCAAAAAATATTAAAGATGATAAATAGGTTATCTTTACCATTTTCAATTTGAAGTAATAACTTTTTAAAATTCTAATTATACTTGCATTTGTTTTCTATCTCATTTATTATCATTTTTACATAGTTGGAACACACCAATTTCATTGACATCTTCCTCGACACCTCTCATATTGCTTTTATGTACTTCATAACTGTTGCATGTTGTTAGTCTCCAAATCACATGTACTACCACATGCACAAATTTACCTTTTGGGCTATACTTCAAAGCTACCACTATTTGTTGGACACGTACGTATCTAATTAACTAATGTTATATAATAATTGAGACAAAAGCTATTAATTTTAGATTTTATAAGAATAAAAAATAAAAGTGTTAGTAAAGTTTAAAAAAAATATTTAATTTTTTTTAAAAACCTTTTATAAAAAAATGTTGTTTTAAATATATTTTATAAAAATGTTGTTAGTGAAGGATTAAAAAAAACATATTTAATTAATCTTGTTTTATAAAAATAAAAAACATATTTAATTTTTTTAAAATATTTTCAAAACCAAATAAACTCTTAAAAAGTGTTAGTAAAGTTTTAAAAAAAATCTTCAAAACCAAATAACCTCTTAAAAAGTGATGTTAGTAAAGTCTTGGCTAAATCAATGGTGTCTTCTTGAAATCTATTTACTGACCCCTACATATATATTATGAATAAATTTATTATTTTCTTATCAATCCTTGAGTTTTGATAACTAGTATAAAAAAGTATTAGTGAAGAAATAAACAAATAGAAATTTCATTGAAAATTGCACTAAAAATGCATTAAAAATTATGGTAAAGTATATTGATAATATTTTTAATACATAATTTCTATTTTTGCTTTTCTAATTAAACAATGTCCTTAAAAAACTAGTTAATGTTTATCTTTATTTTTTAGATAAAAAACTTCTAAATGTATTTTATATTTTCAAGATATTAAATACATATTATTTATTTATTATTTTTTTAAAGTAGAAGGAGAATAAAAAAAATTATCAATTAAATATTATGGATGTAAGAACCTTGTTGATATGCAATTTATAAATACTTTTGTATATATCTTTTGAGTTGTAAAACTTGTCCTGATTTTAATAAATTTTTTTACACTTAACTCACTTAAACTTTTTCACACAAAATTTTTTTTATAGGAAATTATTGTATTCCTCATATATTATATTTAGATTTTTTTCTCATTACTCAATTATGAAAAAAGCGCCATTATATAAAGATAAGAGAGAGGGACAAATTTAATGGGGGATTTTTATTTATAGAATTTAATTTAATATAAAATATGTAATTTAATAATTTATTAATAAATTTTTATATTAAATTTGATTTGTACATACTTTTGAGATTAAATTTTTTTCTTAACCTATTCTCTCTCAATGCATCATGTAACTTTTCTTACCTTAATAATTTCTTATTTTATCATTTTTGTATTTTTCTCAAATATTAATTTTAAATATTTTCTTAATATTATAAAATAAAAATAATTAAAAATAAAAAGTACTAACATGGTAGTTGTTTCGAAATAAAGGACGTATTTTTGTGTTTCGTACATTTCTTGAAATTGATATCAATAATTAATTTATAATCATAATATTCAGAAACAAATAGATTTACATTTTTTTTTCTCTGAGGGGTGTGAGGTTGTGACGTGTACACAATAGGTGAAGAATGGTTGTTATTATACAAGAAAGCACCAATACGTAATGTGATTCGTTTACCATTGATTAACTAAGACGAATGGCCCAACAAAGATTAATTATTGATAAGCAAAGATTTACAAATTCAATGTATTTGGCGTTATTTTTTCTTCACCATATATACTGATTCCTAGTAAGTTTCATAATCGTAGGCCATACCATTATGAAAGCAAATGACTTTACATGGTTTAATTTCTGCATAAAAACAATATAACCTACTTCAAAAGCCAGCATGTGGTCAGCTACGGGACACGTTGTGATTGTGACTTGTGAGTTTACATCACCTTAAAGGCTAGGGAGGGCTTCTCCCTTCTCAAATTCATTGCCTTCAATCTAGTTCCATCTTTATCTTTGGAGAGCCATGGAAGCATGGATCCACCTCAAAGCCAGCTAGCAGGGATGGAGCATGGTCGAGCAATATGCATCATAGGAGAATATTTTTTTATTTAAACAAAAAATTTAGATTAAAAAATTTATTTTAATAATTCACTTAAATAGATGTAATTTCTGTTACTACTATTATTATTATTATTATCATCTTCATCATCTCCATCTCCAGGACTTCTGCCATCATTATTATTGCCAACAAAATCTACAAATTTCCATAATTAATTTGGCATGTTGATGTCTAAAATAAGTCCAAAAGCAACAAAATTTTAATGGTTAGTTAGGCATGCTCATGTCTAAAATAAGCCAAAAGCTGAGAAACAGATTTAAGGACCTAAAATACCCTCAAGATACATCTATATTTAATATTTTTCCCTGGACTGCCAATTTGAATATTAATCCTGCAACAAAACTAAAAAAATTAGATAAAAATCAATACAAATAAGTAATAAAAATATAAAATATTACTAAAATTATCCCCTAATATATATACATCGAGGAATAAAGATTTATCACTATACAATGAGAATTGGAAAAAATTGGCAATTACTACAGCAATTGTTGCTGCCTTTGAGTTCATGCTCTTTTCTATTTGCTTGACTCCATCCACTATCTAAGATCTTCGAACTTATCCACTAGTTTAATCAATGTTAAGTATTAGTTGACTTTGCAACTCGAGTTAGATGAGAAGCTCATCGGTATTATCTAGCACTGAAGTCTAGTATCATAAATACACTATCTTCTTTGCATCACAGCCTTTGCGGGGCCACATCTATAGGTACTGGACATCTGCTAGTCTAGATTTGTGACAATGGAAGTGTTATTTTATTTGAGACTGGTTTGATTCAGCCTTGCCTCATAATTCGCTTACAATTCATGATAAATATACCAAGAATTAGACATAAAATTATAAATAGTTAATGGAACTTGAAAAGTTGACATCATACACCATGGTTTGTTGAGAGCATAAATCTATAAAGTTGTTGATCCACTTGATATGGATGTACAAAAGACCTTGTCAACAAAGTATTCTTCTCGTCCACATTATCTCATTTATAAATAAGTGTGCCAGATAAAAAAAACATATAAATTGATGATGATATAAAATAATTGTAAGCATGCTGGTTAAAGGATGTGATTAACCATTGATATAGACCCTTGAATTAGAATATGTAATATAATAATGATAGAAATGAAATGTATTTTTTTTCTTAAAAAAAATTTGAAATTCAAGTGAAAATATAAACTAACTTATCTAACATTTTTTTACAAGGCAAAATTTATTCGAAAGTAGAATAGGAGGAGTAAGTGTGCAAATATAATATTTTTTCAGAGGGTAATTCACCAAGGTTGTGCCCTCCATGTCAAGATCTATAATCCTGATCACCTTTGTTATCTTAATCATTTAGCATATACCTTATCAAAAGGTATCTGATCTAACTCAACACCTCAATGACTAACATCTAAATTGAGATGAGTCATCCCAGATCAAACACTAAAATCGTTTATGCATTGTCTGTGGACCCACTTATACATATCTTTGCTTTGAGCTTTCAGTAGGTATGTTTACTTGCTTGCTTAAATATTTACTCATTTTCAAAAATCTTTAATAATTTAACCTTCAGAGTCCTTACAAGAAACCTCCCTCCAAAAACTTTGACGTCATGACAGAATCCTTAGAAGAAAGATCAAGACTCGACCTTGATGACCTGACTAGAATAAATATATTTGACAAAATTCATAAAACATAATTAAAAGAGAATTTAACCACCTATTATAAAACAACTAAAACTTGTTTTTAGTTATGGATTTAATCCATTTGTGAACTCTAACCTCAATTATTTTTATATATAGTCTTATATTTATTTAATTGAATGTTGGAAAAGCAAATTTAATTTCAATGTATCCATAGATATCAAATTGTCCATAACCAAAAGAGCTTCCAATATTGCTTATGCATGTCAAATAGGTATTTTGAGCTTTTATACAAGAAGTTCCTCTTAATATTTGACTTCTCCTTTTGGAAATAAGCTGCATGGTTTTAGATTAAGTAAATTAAATAGTTGTGTGTGTACTGTGTGTGAATTCATACACAAGTATAAAATAAACAAGTAATTTTTTTTAACTTACCCAAAAGTGTTAAATACTCACAAATAGGAAGATATGGGAGGCGCCCCATGACTAATATGATTTCTAAAATTATGATTTAATTACAAGTGTAATAGCATAAGAGTCCTACCAGCTTAATTAAGATAAACCTAAATGAAAACAAATGAACGATATGGGTAATATATAAATTGTAATAATATGAAATAATGGTAAATATAACTAATTACTTATTACCCTTATCTGGAAAGATAAATTGTAGGTTGGCTAATATGTTACCACTTTGAATATCTTTGTTGTAATAATTCTGGTCTTGCTCCTCTTCCTTAAGAGAAGATTTCTCAATATCCTGTTCATAAGGTGGTGGATTTGATGATGAAGGGGGTGATGATGACAATGAAATGTCTGAGATTATTTATTGTCCCTGGGATAGGAATCGTAATGAACCTTGGCACAAAAGAGGGAGTGTGTGGAGATGGTTGGGAATCAGTCTAGGGAGGTAGTGGAAACACATGTATAAAAGTAGGTCTACAAGAAATATAACTTGCTGAATCTACACAACTTTTTACTAATACTGAATCTTTGAGGAAAGTTGATATCCTCTTATTTTGGTGTAACATAAAAAAAATATAATCTTAGTTAACTTTCGTACATGTAAATTGAATTGCATATTATTTGATTTTAATTATTTTGAAGAAATAATAATAATTTTTAAAAAGTTATTATGTTCTAAAATTAGACAACTCCTCAGTCCTGAACATGCACAAAGTCAAATAATTTCCACCTACTCATTATTTAAAATGAGATGTTTTGTCAACTTCAAGTGGTGCTTCATTTGGGTTTTTAAAATATATTATCCTAAGTTATAACTTTTAAGGGTAAGAGTTCATCTTATCATAGAGATAGTTATTGTTGCCTTTTTTTTTCATGACTTTGCTATAATTTGTTACTCATGTTAAATTTCATGATATTTAAGATATATATTGACTCAATATATTTTTACTGTCACACTTTTATCTAACTTCGGCATAAATAGTATAACAAATTTGACAAAATACTTGTGTATTAAATTTAAATCATCTTAAAAATTACATTTTATGCATATTTTCAAAGTTAAATATGTAATTTTTTATGTATTAAATAATTTTGTTTCTAAAATCAATTATGCATATTTTTATAATTTATTTTCTCTCATATTTATTTTTTTATATTATACTTAAATTAATTATGTATATATTTTAAAAATTTTAAATTATATATTTTAATTTTTACTTAAACTGAAAATACTCATATAATGTACACAACACTTTTTTATTAGTATAATGCTTAGTTTGTTTGTTTGTTTTTTTTTTAAATTGAACATTGGTATAGTTTTTTTTTATAATAATAATAATAATAATAATAATAATAATAATAATAAATAATAATAATAATAATAATAATAATAATTTTAGTTAAAATTTAAATCAATACTTAATATGAATATTAAAAAGAATAACTTGTTTATCAAAACATTTAAAAGATGAACTTGATATTTTATGTACGAGTATTTATTTTTCAAATAATAATTCGAACAAAATGTTTGATTACGTTTCAAAATAGCATTGCGGATGTGAGAAGCAGCAAAAAAAGGCCCTTTCACCAAACTAGAAATAGAAGTAGAGACAAAGAAAAAGTACTATTACATCATTGAAATAATTTTAGAATATTTAAGGGCAAATCGTTATTTATCTCTTATATGGTTTTATGATCAGCATCTCTTACGTAGTATCGTACTTTTTCAGTCTAACTCTTTCATTTTTTGTTACTAAACTTCCTTTTATTTTGAAATTAAGTAAAATAGTTAATTTTTGTCGTCGTTGAAGTTAACATCAGAGTGAAAATAAATTGGTTCCTTAAATGTGATGACGAGTTATTTCAATAGATATAAGTTAATTATTGAATAACTTCTCAAGTAAAATAAACAAATATGATAGAAACTATTTTTATGTTGAAAATGGGGTGAAGACTGTCTTTATAATAATTAAGAAAAAGGAATTGATTTCGTGTCACTCTATATTTTTTATAAAATAAAAATAAAATAAAATAAAGAAAAGAGAGTAGGTATTGAATATAAAATAAAAAGAGTGTAAAAAATTATTAAATAATTCTGAGAATAGTTAAAAGATAAAAATGATAAAAGTCACAAAGAAATATTTTTTATACAAAAAACTTAAATAACTATCGCCATTTCACTGGTTCAAATCAAACTTGTGAAAAGATGTTTGTCTTGATAGGGATAAACATATAATAATAAAATAATAAGTTACTTTTAGAATGATCGTAATTGCTGGTGACATTTTATTAATGAAAAATATCAGAAGACGTCAAAACTTTGAAAATAAAGTAATGTTAAAGACATGAGTAATTATCCTTCATGCTCTTTGAGATTAGTTTGTGGCACTTGATTAAAGTTGAAGCATAAGTTATTAAAAAGTAATTTCTGTATTTTTCAGGGAAATTGATATAATTTTGAAGAGAAACGTGCGTTGCGAACGCTAACAGTGTACCTATTTTGATTTGGGCATTGTTGGAAGATGAAAAGTTCTCTCTACTCTACCAACTTTACTGGGCTGTTGACAGTGGAAGGGTCCCACACGCTGAAGTAGACAGTCAGTGGCGTGGCGTGGCGTTGAAATTCAATTCAGCTGCCTCTTCGATTCTCTTGAATCTGTTCCTAATAATTATAATATTACCTTCAAATGATTCTGCTCTTCCTATTTGCCTTTTTCCTTATCCCTTTTTGCGTAGAATCCAAGTTCTCCTCTCTTTACTTGGTACCGGAGTATATCCATTACTTTACTCTAATACCTTTTTGATCGAATTCATCAGATTCCCTTCTATCTATTCTCTTCCTGCTGCTCAGTTCTCACTTCATTTTTCTAACTGTTTATTCTTCCTTTCATGTGTGTCTATGTGTGGTGGATGGTGTTTCTTTTTCTATAATTTGGGTGAACTATTTATCAACCACTCTTATTGGGTATTGCGGAAGTGAAGAGATTTGAGCTGAGCTAACAGGTACCAGTGACTGGAAATTCCAACTTATTCTTGTTCGTTTTGTTTGAGATTTGTCGATACGTCAACGGGGCCGTAATCATATCTTTTTGTTGGGATTTTATACCAAAGATTAAATATTGAAATTTGCTTCTCATCTTTTCTGTTGTTTTATTTTCTTCAATAACAGATTTTCCTTTTGAGCTTAAGATGTATTGCATGTTTTCTGATAAGCCATTATCAGTTTTTTGAGAATCCTTTTCTGGTCTTCAATTGGTGTTCCCAATCTCTAGTTTCCTGCCTGTTTCTGTCGTTGCTATTTACCTTAGCTTTATATTATTGCATATTTTTTCTAGTAACATTTATCTGTGTTAATATTATATTGTAGTTGTTGATTTTGGTTAAAAGCTTCTTGAGGGAAGGTCATGCTGCATTTGAATTTTGAATTTTGAAGTTTGGACTCGAGGCATGGCCTTTACATTTTCAACTAGTTTATTTGTATGTAGACTTTCCTTCTATGTAAATTATGGAATATATTTTCTTACTTGTGGGGCATATTTTCAGATAAAGGTTTGTCAACCTGAAGGTCAATAATTTGCATGAAATGGGTTGGTTTACCAAGTTGCTTAAGGGCTCTGATCATAAAATTTCACGTGGACAATACCAAGGCAAATATGGAGAGGATAGAATTTGGGATAATCATCATAGTTCAATGGTAATCGAAGTTTTCCTTTTCTAGTAAGAATTTAAATATTGTCACAACTCATAAGGCACACTTATCGTGTCATTGAGCTAGCCTTTTCTCTGACTTTAGCTTTGACATTAGCATGAAGCGAAGGTACTAGTTCTTCTGATACTTAGAAGATAATCTGAATTTGTAATAGTTGCAAACTGAATGCAGGATGATTTGTCGGATATTGAGAAAGAAGACATTGATCGTGCAATTGCACTCTCTCTGTCAGACGATGTCAAAGGTAAAAAAGTTGTTGGTAAGATTTATGCTTTTATACCTTGGTAGAGTTAAAATTCATGTGCTGGTTAGTTAAGCTCAAATTTGATGCCATTATGATTCTGCATATTGCATATAAGGTACCTAAACTTGAAAGTTTGAATCTAATGAAAATGCCCATTGATTAATGACAAGCTCTGACATACCTTTGGTCTTATTTTCTGTGTTTTTATGCCTATTTCAGTGTCAACTTCAATCTTGTTTAAGTAAATTATGCTTTGTTGATCAAAGGCTATGATGCTATCAGTTGAGTCTTTCATTTACATCCTAATCAGAGTGGTGCTAAGAAATGAATTTTTAAATTACTACAATTATCTTTTGTGATTTCTTTAAAATATAATTTTAAAATGTATATACAAATTATGGGGATATTCTGATTCTGGTGTTTCACTTAAGCTGCAACTCAAAGTGCTTAACATATATTTCTTATAGTTAGAGTCCATTGAAGAAATTCTGAAGTTCCATTTGGTATACGTGTGTTCAGAAATGAATGTGTTAATCAATTAATTATTCCCACACCGAAGTATAATCAAAAGGTCACGTGTTTTTTGTTCATAATATCCTAGAGGACGATTCTCAATCTGAAGATGAGCAACTATGTATAATTGATGATGAGGAAGATGAAAATCTTCGTAAAGTTCATCTAGATGAAGATGAACGTCTTGCTAAAATTCAACAGGATGAAGATGAACGTCTTGCTAAAATTCAACAGGATGAATATGAACGTCTTGCTAAAATTCAACAGGATGATGAACGTCTTGCTAAAATTCAACAAGAAAATGAACATCTTGCTAAAGCTCAACTTGAGGAAGACGAGCAACTTGCTAGGGCAATTCAAGAAAGTTTGAACATTGGTTCTCCTCCTCGAAATGACAATGGTTCTTCATCTCTATCATTTCCTCACCTCTTTCCCCCTGGATACAGGTAATTGTGGATATGGTCACATCTTTATCTATATGGAAAATCCTTATACTGTTTATGGAAATTGCTGAAGTTCACCAGTTCTAAATGAAGGGACCAATAATGCAATGTTTGTGCCAAAAATAAAAAATTAAAAAATTCCAAACAGAATGTTTTAAAACTTCAATTAAGTATTGCTGACTTGAATGATAGGCTATGCAAGTAACTGATCTGGACTTAACCCAAGGTAATCAATCTTATTTTAAGAGATTCCAGTCTGAATAATTGAACTGGGATAAATACTAGATTGGGGTTTTATGCATGACACCTTGGTGTCTTTTAGTTATCCTTACTGTTCTTAAGTACCTTTCAATTAGGTGAAAATGTTAAACAAATAGCAATCATTAAAATGAGCATTTCATAATGTGATTAATTTAGTCTTATTTATGGTGATTTTGAGCACTTCTAGTAGAATAGTGATTTTATGATCACCTAAGAAAATTGAAATATTCTCCCGTTACAATCTCGTGGATCCATGTAATAGACATCTTTTAAGAAAAAAATTCAAGGTTTGATGAATCTGTCTTAATTATTACAAACAAAGATTCAGGGAAGTGTATTGAATAGAAATTTTAAAAGACTATTTTAGCATAAAATGTCTTGTGGATTTTAACAGGAACTTTATGACATAAGACTTCTTTAGTATTTTAATTTTTTTTTTTTAGATTTATTAGATTTGTAGTTTGGATTTTAATATATTTATATAATAAGAATTTATAAGATTTTAAAAGACTTGGTAAATTTATAAGATTTTAAAAGACTTTGTAGATCTATAAAATTATTCATCCTAACTTGAAATTTATCCAAGATTAACGTTCTTTTGGTGATATCTTAAAGAAAGTCCTTTTTTCTTTAATATTAAATAAATCAATGATCATGTAACAAGTTTTGTCATCTAAAGTTGAGATTTCTTTTATAGCATTCCAAATATTACTATTCTTCTCTTTCTTCTTTTTTCCATTAAATTAGATTTTTTTTCAAAATTGACAGCAATAGTCTCAATGCAAACTGAAATATTTTCTATAAAAGTTTGGTTTTACAGTTGGTTCCAACAGAATTAGAATTCCTTCTATTCTCATGTCTACTTCTCTTATAATAACTTGGTTTGTCATTAGGAGCCTTCAAACCTAAAAGGGAATGGAATGGTGGACTACATTAGTCAAGTGATGGAGGTTGGAAGGGTGATTCATGGTGATTTAGTACTATGAAAGCATCATTGTTAGGATTATTAATCATTGAATAATTATATATAATAACAATTATCCTAGGTAGCATAATTGAAACAACGCAATAGGTGAAAAAAAACATTACATAAGACGTGATACATTCAGTGAATTCGATCAAACAAGTTAATAATGATAAAAAACTGATTGTAAAAAAGACATGTAGGATTGGATGAAAAAAATGATCAAGATAGAACAAATTATGTGAGAGGAGAAAGAAAAGTCTAGCTTCAGTAAAAAAAAAAAAGATTTTGGGTGAGATTGTTGGATTGATGTGATTTTATACGTCCTGCTGAAAAATCACACAAAATCCACCCTACAAAACAATCCATCAAAATTTGTGTATGTTTTTAAATAACAGAAGATTTTTTATAAGTTGTAAAAAATCTCAACTGAATACCATTGGATTTCGTTACCCTCTAAAAAATTCATAATAATCCTAATTAAATAACACAAGACTTATTTATATTATTTAAAAATCTTGGTTGAATACCAAGAAATATTTTTTATCTTGAAAAAGTCTTTTAAAATCCTTTAAAATCTTAATCCAATACACCTTCCTTAACCTTTTTTTCCGTAAAATCTGGCTGCAGAATTTGTGCTGGATGCAAGTCTGAGATTGGCCAAGGAAGATTTTTAAGTTGCATGGGAGCTGTCTGGCATCCAGAATGCTTCTGCTGCCATGCATGCCATCTTCCAATCACTGATTATGAGGTTAGAGAGTTAGAATCTTGTTTTCTTTTGCTGCTTGCTCCGCAAAACTGAATTTAATTACAATAAATCAAAACCTTTTTTTTGGTGAAAGAATAAGTTGTAGCTTTATTCTTAGCTTCATAAATGAAGGTCTTCAAATTATTTCTCTCTTTTGGGTCAATCTCAACATGATTATGTTTAATCTGTTTCTTTACAGTTTTCCATGTCTAGCAATCACCCTTACCATAAATCATGCTATAGGGAGAAGCATCACCCAAAATGTGATGTTTGCAAGAACTTCGTAAGTATCTAGCAGTTGTTTTTCACTTACAGTTGTCTATTAGTCAATTCTGTATTTGCTTTCTATCAAAGGTTTCTATTAATTTTGGTGTGCTTCAGAAATTGCTCTTCAATATACATATGCATGGAAGATTGTTGATATTGAGCTGTTCTTGCTTCTCGGAAAGATCAGAATTCAGAACTATACTTGAGGATGTTCTGCTAAACTTTTAATCTTTATAACAAATCATGGGCCAGTTACCTAACTGAAGTAACATCATGTGAGCCCTTCATGGAGCTGATATTAGTTTATTTTTATCTTTTTGGGCCAGACAATATAAGCATGATTGCTTCATAAATTTTAACAATTAGCTTGAATCCCTTCATGAGTCAGTTGTAGTTATGTTTACTTCTCAGTTCATTGGCTTAGTACTTTGCAGGAAATCCTGAATCAGCTACTTAAATGTTAACAATCATTGTGTTTTTCCCATTCAATCCTATCTGAGATCTAGGATTTGCTAATTAGTCTGGTTTAAATAAATTTCTATCAAAATATGCTGTCAAGAAATCAGATAAAATTAGCCCGGTTAACAGAAACATGACATGCTTTTTCATTTAGTAGCCTGATTAGCCTCTAATGCTAATCACAGATATTTACAGTCATACTTGAGCTATGAGGTCATCTTTATCATCCAATATAATTAATTAAGATCTTCAAATTTCAAGGAAATTGAAAACAAAACCTTAATTTTCTGATCAACGTCAAACATTTTTCCTTGTTAAAGAAAAACAAGGGGTGTAAGTGAAACTCTGTAATGCACAGGAGTAAAAATGTGATGCTATTTTTCCTCCTAAAGAAAAACTAAGTCTTCCTTTAAAAAAAATGCAAGTAATATATATTGTTCAGTAAACTAGAATTATCGATTCTTTCTTTGCAGATCCCAACTAATTCTGCTGGCCTCATTGAGTATAGAGCTCATCCTTTCTGGGTACAAAAATATTGCCCATCACATGAGCTTGATGGCACTCCTCGTTGTTGTAGCTGTGAAAGAATGGAGGTCCGTTATACCAAGACATTTCATATCCTATTATTAACAATTAGGAGCTACTGATGGATCCCTTCCCCTCCTCCCTCCCCTCCATTTCTGTTTGTTTTTTGTCTTTTCAATCAGCGCAGCCAAGGGATGCAAAATATATTTTGCTCGATGATGGTCGAAAGCTATGTTTAGAGTGTCTAGACTCATCAATTATGGATACTCATGAATGCCAACCTCTCTACCTTGAAATACAAGAGTTTTATGAAGGTTTACATATGAAATTGGAGCAGCAAATTCCTATGCTCTTGGTGGAGAGACAAGCTCTGAATGAGGCCATGGAGGGAGAAAAGAATGCAAGTGTTAATGTTTGAACTTCCAGTTTCATTCATGGAATGTTGTTTCTATTCTTTCTTTCCCCTGTTTTTTCTACTGTCCTGACTTCCGAGATGTTCTTTTGTGTCTCACTATTGAATGTAGGGTCATCACCACTTACCTGAAACTAGAGGACTCTGCTTGTCAGAAGAGCAAACTGTCACCACTGTAGGGATTTCTTACTTGCAAATTTTGAGTCTTCACACACATCTAATTCTGCTATGGAAGATCTGTGTATCAAATAGTGATTTTATTACTTTTATATATTTCATGTAATACTAGATTTCAAGGAGGCCAAGGATTGGGGCAGGCTACCGAGTTGTAGACATGATAACTGAACCTTATAGGCTGATCCGTCGTTGTGAAGTGACAGCTATTCTTGTATTGTATGGCCTTCCTAGGTATTCTCGTATACAATCTACTTTCATAATCTACAGTGCTTGAATATGACATTCCCTATATATATAATTTAAGAATTGTGTTTATAGGTTGTTAACAGGATCAATCCTAGCTCATGAGATGATGCATGCATGGCTTAGGCTTAAAGGTATTCAGCTACTAACACGATGCAGAAAATTTATATTTTTTGTTCTATGGTGCCAATTTGAACTAAATTTCTGGGTTTTGACAGGTTATCCCAACCTCAGTCCAGAAGTTGAAGAAGGAATCTGCCAAGTCTTGGCTCATATGTGGTTAGAATCAGAGCTCTATTCTGGATCTGGGAATGATGGTGCGTCATCATCATCATCATCTTCATCTTCATCATCACCTTCCTCCTCTTCAGCATCATCAAAGAAGGGTAAACGATCGAACTTTGAGAAGAAGCTTGGTGATTTTTTTAAACACCAGATTGAGTCAGATACCTCCTCAGCTTATGGAGATGGATTCAGATTGGGTAACCAAGCAATGCTCAAGTATGGGCTCAAAAGGACCCTTGACCATATCCATATGACAGGAAGTTTTCCATATTGAAAATTTGAAAGAAGAAATAATTTTCCACATTGACCAATACCTCAGCTTGGTCATATAAATTATATAGTTCAAAGATTCCAAGATCATATAGTTTAACACTAGACAAAACAAGGAATAAAGTTGCTCCTCTTACCTTGCAGTTGCTTAATTTCGTGTCAAATGTGGCACCGCATGTTCTATATGTATAACTAAATACTACTCAGGAATTTAGAAGAGCTGAAGCAATGAAAGTATAAAATTACTTCTGTAATTCTTGTGTTTTGCTGATATTGGCTTTTCTCATTTGGAAATTTCATTTGCTCTCAACTTTTATGTTTTGTGTTTCTGAGGGTGATTGATGAAGTAGTTGCCTTAATGATTAATGAGGTATTTGGTGTCTAAATCTTAATAATAGCTTTTGGATGAGCTAGTTGCCTCTTGCATGTAAATGGGATCGCTTTCTTTCCCCATTAATTAAATTGATTTGGTTTTATGCAAAGTTGTTTTTAAGCTAAAACAACTTGATTATTCCAGTGTTGCATGCAAATTTGTGAAATCTTATATTTATTCGAAGGACAACGGAGTTAAGTTACAAACAGTGTTGAGTTGGACGTACATTTCTTGCTGTGTGGACACAGTTCCAAACTAGTACAAAATGTTCGAAACTTACGCCACTACAATCAGCCACCGAGGCTACATGAAGAAAAACCAGTGGAGACTCAAGCATATGATCACTTAGAGGAACTTGAAGACTATGCGGCGGTAAATTCCATTCAAAAGTTTTTTTTTTTAATTCATAGGAATTAAACAGGGTTAGAAAATTTACAATACTCATGTGATACAAGGAGTTTACTATAAATTAAGTAAGTTATCATATTTGCATTTGTTACATATTATTATTATTATTAATTGAGAATCAGAAAATCTTTTTTTTTAATTTTTTTATTTTTCTTAATAAAAAATATTTTGCTCCAAGAATGTTAAATCTTGTTGGAAACTCAGTTTTTTTTTCTTAAAATGATTATTAAAATTGTGTATGGTTTTGTGGGCTAAAACCAGATATTGAAGTATAAGGAATAATATATGTTTTCATCAACATCCGATTTGAATACTTTTTAATTTTTTATTCTTTCAACGGATTACTGAATTTTTGTGTGGTTTAATTCACTAAATTAAAGGATCGAATTGAATTATTCTTCATAACTCATTTTGCTTTAAATAAGAGATCTCTACCATTTGTTAATGATTGATCGAATCTATTTTGCTATTATGGGATCGAATTGAATTGTTCTTCACGACCCATTTTACTTTAAATAAGAGATCTTTATCATTTGTTAATGATTGATCGAATCTCTATCTTGCTATTAATGGGATTAAATTGAATTGTTCTTCATGACTCATTTTGCTTCAAATAAGAGATCTCTATCATTTGATAATGATTGATCAAATATCTATCTTGCTATTAATGTCCAATCTTCATCTAAAAATATTGTTTTGTTTTGTCATTTTTGTGGCCTACACAAAGACAACGAGGGTTGTTATTTACAATTTTGCATTGCTTTTATATATATATATATATATATATAATTTTATTTTATTTGCCAGAAACTCTTTCTTCTAATTTCGAAACATATTTTTGAATATTTACACTGCTTTTGGAATTTTAGTTTTTGAAATGTAATTTTATCATTATAGAATTATTTTTGGGTTGTAATGTAAGTTCCAAAATTCAATTTTTGGAATATTAAAATTACATTCCAAAATCTAATACCGAAATTGTTTATATTTTCTAGAACTGTTTTGAAAATATAATTTTAAACATTTTGAAAGATAAGTTTGGGAACATATAAACAATAGAGAAACACTTCAACAATTATATTGATATTATACAAAAATTTAATGAAGTTAATTACATTGATATTATGTCTGGTTGAATATCCACATTGAATAAAAGAAGGAAATACAAATCATTGAACATTGAATTTAACTATTGCATTTTTTTTTGTACTTATGGAATAAGTGTAAAGTTTCCATGACTGAGAGCAATGCATAATGTATCATATCTAGAAGAATTTAACTATTGCATACATTTATATTGCTATAATACATCCTTTGTTGTCAAGTCATTTAATTATCTAACTTTATCCAAAACAAAAGCATTTTATTTGTATTCATGTAATACCTCAGTATACTTTAAGATTAATTGTCAATAAGCAATACTTGAAAGTGCTAAAAAAATTCATGCTTATAATATTTTGTGTTTTTATTTTTGTTCAATATACTATACAAAATTCATTAATTATAAATAATATCGACTTCTTTTAACCTAGAAAAAAGTCATAAAACATTTTATTTGTGTAGTGTAATGTTCATAAACTATTCCCTTATACTCATTCATGAATGTAAGAACTTATCACATGCATAATCACCACAAATGTCAAGATTACAACATAACTTCAAATATATTTCGCTCACATATTAAGTTTTTGTTTACAAAAATTGTACAACCTACCAAATTTAGTGAGAATGCTCACGGAGTTATTAACCGTGGACATGATCCACGTCCTTAAATAAACTAAAATAAATATGTATTTTTTTTTATAACTACAATTTCTTTCAATATGTCATTATGTGTCATTTCTAATAAAATTATTATTAACATGTAATTTTTATATTCATAACGAGACGTGAGAAAAAAACATTAATAATTGAAAGATATAATAACCATAACATAATCAATGTAATAGTCATCATTGTAATAAAAATGGAAGTTTTAATAAAAATATATTTAAATACATTTTTATTATATAATTTTTATCCTTTGTTTAAAAAGTAGGAGCATACCAGGTGATATATTCATTCCCCTTCCTTTCTTCCTTCACCCAATATACATGTTTCTCTTTCATTTTATCTGACTCCTTGATCTCCAGTGTCAATTTCTCTGTTTCTGAACTCAAGCCTTTTGGAGTTCTAGGGTTTCAGCAACATGGACCTGGCCGAATTATCCACAGAACAGGTTCGCGTTCCATGCACCTCCTCTCTTAATTGCCGTTGTTCGATCTCGTTCCAAATTTTGATATTGAATCTTATTACTCTGATAAATCACACGCTAGTGTCGTGGACTATGCTGATTACGTTTACATTGTATTGATGATTTCGAAGGTTCTGAGGAGGGACATCCCTTGGGAGACCTACATGTCCACTAAGCTGATCTCAGGAACAAGCCTTCAGCTCATAAGGCGTTACGATCATCGATCAGAAAGTCACAGAGCGCAGTTGCTGGATGATGTAATTTGTTTATTTCAAAATTAAATAAATAAAAATTAATTATATTTGTCTTTTTAAGTAGAGCTTGGAGTTAATCATATTTGTATTAGAGTTTACTGTATATTGGTATCTAAAATTCAACTCTGTTGTGGCAGGATGGTCCCGCTTATGTGCGTGTATTTGTTCGTGTTTTGCGAGATATTTTTAAAGAAGATACTGTAGAATATGTTTTAGCGTTGATAGATGAAATGCTGGAAGGTAATTTGAGAAAATAGGGCACCCCCTCTCCCTTTCATTATCTGTGGCATAAACTTATCCTCTATTGCAGGAAATCCGAAAAGAGCAAGATTGTTTCATGATAAGACCCTTGCAGATGAAGACACTTACGAACCTTTCTTAAGTTGAGTATTTACTCACGTATTTTCTAATTCTGCATCTTAATTATTAATCTTTGTTGAAAATTATGGAAGCTCACTTCTTCTGGTGTATGTATTAGATATTATACAATATATTACTTGACTATTTGTGAAGTTCACATCAAAATAAAGTTCGGCATTTGGTTTAAGACCAATGTACTTGTAGACATTGTGATCACATATTGCTCCAACTATGGATGATCATAATCTGCTCTCCCCTGATATGCAATTTTTAGCATGTATGACTGTTTTTGTTTAAAAAGTTATTTTATAAAATAATTTTCAAAAATTAATTTTTGGAGAGTAGAAGCAGAGGAAGAAGATGTGAAAGTGTAAGGAAAAAGATGAGCAATAGAAAAACTGAAAGTAGAAAACAAGATCAACTTGGAGATGTTATTTTTTTTAAGCTAAAAAATAGATATAAGTTTTTAAAAACTACTCTTGTTATATATATATATATATTTTTTAAAACAGAAAACAGTTTTAAAAAATAGGAAACAAACAGACCCATAGTTTTCTACTGCTTAAGAGTCTATACACTAAAAGTAATCTTGAAAATTTTCCTTGGTTGGGAGCATTTAATATCAACTGAAAATCAAATATCTGTGTCTATGTAAAATATGTGCTGGTAGGAATATTGTACTTTAATATAGTTATAATAGTTAACTGGGATGTACGAATATTACATGAGACACAGATATAATGTAAACACAGATATGACAAATTTTAAAAATCATAGGACACAAATGTTTATAATAAAGTTTATAAAATTGATATGAAATAAAAATCTAAAATCACAAGATAGAATTCATGTTTTGAAAATGAATGAGTTATTGTAGACATAATAAAATGTTAAAATTTATCAAATTATTATGATATTCTAATTTGTATTGGTATATAAGTTTAAAAATAAAGATAAAAAATTAAAAAATAAAAGTTGAATTTATAGGGAGTGAAAGAAAGCAATATAGAGAGAGGGAGATAGGATGGAATTGCTTAAATGAAATTGATTGAATGTTAGATACTTAGGTTATTCATATATATATATATATATATATATATATATATATATATATATGTTGGGATTCAAAGAATACAAATTCCTCCTCTGTGAAATGCAAAATGGGCACTATGCTTAAGCGTAAGAACAAAATAACCGAAAGAGTAGAGGAAAAGAAGACACCAGAATTTTTACGTGGAAAACCCTCACGGAAAAACCACGGGACCTAGTCAAAGTAAAATATCTCCACTATGAAAGTAGGATTACAAAGTATTTTCTCAATCTCCGAGGATCTCTCAACGAATCTCACCCTCTCGGATGATATACAAACCTCTCTATATATCTCTCTTTCTCCTCAAAGAATCTGAGAAAAACACTCTAACTCTCTTAGGGTTTCTTCACTTGGATGTGTTTTGTTGTTTTCAGCCAGTGTCTGTCAATCTAACCCTTCTCCTCTTATAAAGAGAAGCTAGCGGGCTTGAGAAAGTAATCGCTTTTTATTCACATAGTTGGGCCCAAAAATAACCCAATATGTTCATCCCCAAGCATTGTGACTTGTGAACCACAATTAAGGAGGAATTCCAACAAATCTCCCCCTTCGACTTAATTGGGAGGCACCACAATACCAGTACCTTGGCAACAACCTTCAATCTTCTTGGTTGGCATTGACTTAGTCATCATGTCAGACCAATTCAAATCTGTATGAATTTTTCTATCTTGATTCCTTCCTATCCAACACTTCCGTATCCAATGATAACGGATGTCAATATGCTTTGGCGTGAATGGAACATGGGATTCTTGGTCGGATGAATAATCAGACTTTGATTATCACAGATTCACCACATAATCATCTTGATCATGTCCCAATTCTTTCGAAAAGTTCTTCATCCATAAAGCATATCTTTTGAGGCTTCAAATGATCGCTACATATTCTGCTTCAGCTGTAGACAATGTCACACACTTTTGAAGTTTTGACTGCCAAGAAACACTCCCCCTACAAAAGTAATCAAATGCCTGATGTTGACTTCCTTGAATCCACATCTCCTGCCATATCTGAGTCTGAATATCCAATGAGCTTTTAGATTTTTCATTGCCAAAACATAAACTTCTTTTGGCAGTTCCTCTTAGATATCTCAATATCCATTTAACAGACTTCCCAATGCTCCTTTTCCTGGTCCGATAGGAATCTGCTCACAACTCCTACAAAGATAGCCAATATCCTGGTCTTGTACAAACCATTACATACATAAGGCTACCCACGGCAGAAGAATAGGGCACCTTGTTCATTTCTTCTCTTTCTTCTTCATTCTTTGGACATTGCGATTTGCTAAGTTTGAAATGTCCAAACAATTGGAACATGAGCAGGTTTGGCATTGTGCATGTTGAACCTTTTGAGAATCTTCTCAATGTAATCTTTTTGAGATACCCACAACATTCTTTTTGAACGATCTCTAGAAACTTTCATTCCAAGAATCCTCTTTCTTCGCACCCAGATCTTTCATGGCAAAAGACTTACTCAATGCCTTCTTGAGGAAGCGATTATTTTTGCTTTGTCATTCCCACAATCAACATATCATCAACATATAAGAGAAGTATGATGGACTCACCATTTTCATATTTCTTCACAAACACACAATAGTCTGCAGAGGTCTTCTTAAAATTATGTTGGGTCACAAAAGAATCAATTTCTTATACCATTGTCTTGGGGCTTGCTTTAGACCATAAAGGCTTTTTTTTCGGGCAACGACACACCAAGTGTTCTTTGCAGTTCTTCAAAAGCCTTCGGTTGCTCCATGTAAATTTCCTCCTCTAGATCTCCATGTAAGAATGCTGTTTTGACATCCATTTGTTCAATCTCAGGTCTAATTTTTTGCTGCCGGGAGAAGCTGCTCTTATAGATGTCATCTTCACCTGGTGAGAATATTTCATCAAAGTCTATTCCTTTCTTTCTGGTTTGCATCCCTTCACGACAATTCGTGTTTTGTATCTTAGGTTTGGATTGTTCTCTTCATTCTTGAGCTTGAACACCCATCTATTTTGTAATACTTTTCTTCCTTTTGGTAATTCTACCAAATCGTATGTACGATCATCCTTTAAGGATTGAATCTCTTCTTCCATGGCTTGCAACCATTTGTCTTTGTCTTCCACCTCAATGGCTTACGCAAAACATTGATGTTCACCTTCATCAGCAAGATTTACATATTCATCGAAAAATACCTTGTTGACGGTTGCTTCTTCTCTTGTTGATCGTCTCAATTGGGATTCTTCTTGAACATTCTCAATTGCTTGATCTTCTATCGTCATGTTAGGTTGATCTATCGATCAGATTCTTCAGTCATCTCATCAAGTTGTTGCTTTCGAAGGGGCTCTATCTCGAGGAGTCTCTCCCTTATGTTGTTTACTACAAGAGGACTTGATCAATAATCACCTTGAGTGTTGGTTTCTCAATTTTCTTGATGTCTTGGATTGTTTGATCTTCAAAAAAAACACACATCTCTACGCTTGAATAATCTTTTTATTTGCGGGATCCATAATCTGAAACCAAATTCATTTCTTGGTGAACCAAGATATACACATTCTTTAGCCTTCTCATCAAGCTTTGCTCGTTCATCTTTTGGAATGTGAACATATGTCTTACATCCAAAAACTCTCAGGTTGTGGTATGAGGCCTTTTGCCAGTCCATACTTCTTCCGGTATCTCTCCATTTAATGGTCTTGAGGGTGATAAGTTGATCAAATCAGCAAGTAACCCTTGCCTTTCCCAGAATGTTTTAGGAAGTTTTGCATGAGACAACATACTTCTTACCTTCTCAACAATCGTTCTATTGAATCTTTCACCTACACCATTCAATTGAGGTGTCTTGGGAGGTACTTTCTCGTGTCCGATCCTTGAGTCTTACAATAATGCTCAAAAGGACCTCTATATTCTCCACCATTATCATTCCTCAAACATTTCAACTTTTTACCAGTTTCTCGTTCAAGCGAGGCGTGAAACTCCTTGAATGCTTCGAAGAACTTCATCTTTTCTCTTTAATGGATACACCCATGACTTTACGGAGTGGTCATCAATAAAGGTAACAAAATATTGAGCACCACCAGGGACCTTTCGGATGTTGAACAAACATCCGAATGTACAAGAATCGAGAATATGCTTTCTTCTTCTTCCACTATCAGTCTATGGAAGGATACTTTGTGCTGCTTACCTACTAGGCAATGTTCACACAAATCAAATAACTGTCCTTTTATGCTTTGGAGATGATCTTTCGCAAAGGATCTCTAAACCCTTCCGCTCATGTGGCCCAATCTTTTATGCCACAACTCCTTACTTTCTTCTTGAGCAACATTTGTCTCCCCCTTTGCATATCTTTCCTTGCATGATGTACAAGGAGCCTTCCTTCTTGCCATGAGCAACAATTAAGCTTCCTCGGCTAAGTTTCCATTTCCCACCACCAAACCTGGTTGTTCATTCCAAAGTATCATCAAGTTTGTCTATTGAGAGAAGGTTTAGGCGTATCTCGGGCACATGCCTTACCTCCTTTAGCACAAGTTTGTTTCCATTTTTCTGTTATCAAAGTCACTTCTCCTATTCCCACAATCTTGCTTGTGACATGATTGCCCATTTTTCTTGTTCCAAAATCTCCTTTTTTGATAAGATGAGAAGAATCCTTCATGAGGGTAACATGAAAGGATGCTCAGGTATCAACTATCCAAGTGCAATCACCAAAAGCAACATTTAGATAATTTTTCTTTACCAATAAGAAACACTGTTAGGTAAATGCGATGCCACCGCTGTTGTGGTTTTCTCTTCCAACTTCTTTTTTGGGGTCTATCTCGTCGGGATGGACTGATCCAAAATTTTCGATCTCTCTTCAAGAATTTACATTCTTGTTTCTTGTGGCCAATTTTTCCACAATAGAAACATGTCAATCCTCAGGGCCGAGACTTGGATTTTCCTCGTGACTTTCCACGGCTTCCTTTGCTCTATGCTCACTCCTTCCTCTATTCTCAACAACGTTGGCCTCACAGTGACTACTCATTCCTCTTTCTTTCCTTCTTGATTCTTCATTCAGCGGTATGCGTATTGGTATCGGACTAAGCTTTCCATCTGGTGTTGAGTTCTTTGAGAGTGACAACCAATGTGTCCCAACTCTCGGGTAGGGAACTAAGGAGTAGAAGAGCTTGTAATTCATCATCAATCTTCATATCTGCCTTCATTAATTGATTCACAATACCTTTGAAGGTGTTTAGATGCTCGATCATATTTGGTCGTCGAGAATATTCTAATTTCACCAACCGTCGACAAGATAAGCTTTGTTTCTAGGAGTTTTCTTTTTGAATCATAGATTCAAGCTTTGTCCCACAACTCATACAGCGTTGGTATAAGTTGACACATGCTCAAACAAGCTTTTGTCGATGTATTTTCGAATCATTGCAACGGCTTTACGGTTCAGAATCTCCCAATCTTTTTCAATCATCCCTTCTGGCTTTTGATCATTTGTGATTGACTCATACAAATCTTTGCAGTATAGATGATCTTCCATCATTGGCTTCCAATAGGAATAATTATCTGCAGTTAGCTTGAACATGTCTCCATCATGAGCGAATGTACCTTCCATTTTGGATTCACAGGACTACGATTTTTCAAACCAATAGCTCTGATATTGAATGTTAGATACTTAGGTTATTCATATATATATATATATATATATATAGGGTCAGGATCTGTGGACACCAGGTATAAGTCTAAAGACTTACACCAAATCTTATCCATCAATACTAATAAATCTTACAGCTAAAATTATTTTGCTTAAAAAATTAAAAATTTGTGAAAGTGAATCACACGATGTTTACCATTCTTATTCAAGTCTCGCAAGTTCCTGTGGAGAAAGGCATCAATGGGTGTGTGCATATCTATTCACAGTGTTGGGGGTACATGGGAAGGGGGGTTGGGATAGTTGGCGCTGCCAAACTTGCAGGCTGCACTGGGTTCAAAGAAGAACTTAAATGAGCCTAGGGAAACTGGAAAAGTCACGTGATTAACTTTCACAAATTTTCAATTTTTTTATGCAAAATAATTTCAGCCATAAGATCTATTAATATTAGTGGATGAGATTTGGTGTAAAGTCTTTAAGTCTTTAAAACTGTCTCTTAAGTTAGAATTTACTAATCTTTAAATTTGTTACAAATAAACTTTATCTTTTTTAAATAATATGGGATCCACTAAACTTGGTTTAAAAGGCAAGATAGGGCTTGATTAAATCAGAAAAGGACCATTGAACACTTCAACAATAGCTGTGTGTGTATATATATATATATATATATATATTTTTATCTGATATTATGTGATTGATATGTATCTTTTGTCCGTCTATCAGATTGCTTTGGAAAGGAAATTATTGGTTCATACAGGAGAAAAGTTGTAAAATCCTTGCTTTAATAGCCAGGTAATACAAACATGACAAATTCCCTTGTCTTAATTGAAAATTTTTAGACTTATATCAAATTGAAGGTTGTGTTTCAATTTTGCATTTTTCCCACTCTTTCATGAGTATAGTGCCAGGCCAAAAAATCAGAATGTCATTGTAGCAAATGGAGAAGCATCAAACTCAGAGAAATCATTTACCACTGTTGGTGACGTTTTCATAGGATTGGTAAAGTGGCTTTGTGAACAGGTATGCAATATTGAAAGTTGAAACCTTAAGCTTCCCTCCCGTGTTTTTTAGATCAAGATACAGATCAGTGGTTGATAATCTTGGTGTAGTGGATAGTATTTTTCATTTTAGATATCCATTGTCTTTGCAAGGGAAACTTGTTTGCTTCTGAGAGATAAAGCTAGAAGTTGGAAGCTGCTTATCAGATCTTGACAGTGTCATTGGAATCATTGGTCGGAACATTAATATTAATTATGCATTATACAAAATTCCACATTGAACTCATCGACTATAGAAATGGAATATTGTATTGGAATCGGTAAACTTAATCTATCGTGTTATTACATATGCAATGTCTCATTGTGAAGAGCAAAGGTGAGTGATTGAGAAAAATGAAGCAGGCAAAGTTGTGAAACCTTGACAATTGATTGGATGTGGACTGATGTTCTCGCTCTTGTTGAGTATAGATGTGGATAAGAAAAATTTTCGATCCATTGAGGATTATTTATCACTGAGCTTGCATCAATTTTCAATTCATTTGGACGGCT
This sequence comes from Mucuna pruriens, assembly GCA_025330945.1. Classification (NCBI taxonomy): domain Eukaryota; kingdom Viridiplantae; phylum Streptophyta; class Magnoliopsida; order Fabales; family Fabaceae; genus Mucuna; species Mucuna pruriens. The sequence goes on from JAENHJ010000202.1 coordinate 548,497, forward strand.
AGAAGCTTTATCAAGGTAGATAATAGAGGGGGGGTTAGCTGCTTAAACATAGAGATACAGTCCTTGTTGAAATCTCCTTGTGAAGTATATGATCCAGAATATCTATAAGAAAACCAGAGATAGGATAAGCTAACAAATGCATTGACAAATTCTATACAGCTGGGAGTACCCCAAGCAAGCATGCATTTACAGGTTTTTTCTCCCTTTTCTCTAGAACAATCATCCACATACAAACAGGAAACATGTTAAAGATGTACCTTAGTTTGTCAAATCAAAATTTTAGGTAAACTCATGGAACCTCATTAAATTTTGTTGTAAACTCAGAAGAGTTTAATAGTTAAAAAGGTTATTTTAAAAGCATGTTCTATTATCCAGATATAATTTAATAGCATATCCATTATCTATATTCAACATTCTGACACCTTAAAAGAACTAATGAAAGTTAATAAACACTAAATATATAACCTAATACATGACCTAATCACCTAACTATTATATATTATACTTAATCCAGTACTTGAAATGTTTTATAGTTTATCAAAACAGAACCAGAAAAGAAAAAACATAAAATGAGTTTTATATACCACAGGACAGAGGCCACTCAATCCAACTACCAACAAAGTCGACCAAAGCTGTGTGTTTCGAGGCTAATACATGTTCAGATTGAAGTTCCTAGACTTGCTGGCAGAATCAAGAGTCCAATAATTTTGTTTTACTTAAACTTGTACAAGTTTGATAAAAGAGAGTTACATAGGTGATTTTTTTTTTCCTTGTGTCCTTAGGGTTGTTAACTCGTAACAGTTCCTATAAAAAAACTCGTAACAGTTCCTATAGAAAAACTCGTAACAGTTTAAGAGTTAAACTTGAGGGTTTATCAACCACATTAAACTAATCATATCAATATTTGGAGGAAGCTACTAAAATTGCTTGGCTTATTTGAGAATTTTGTAAGGTCATTCAAGTTTGGGCATATGGCATAATATATAGCAAACTAAACTAGGGTATAATTTGGACCCTATATTTGCATGAACCAAATGGAACAAATTGACACTCACATCCTTAGGCAGTTTGTGAGGTTTTGTTGAAAATACTTACAGGAATTATGAACACTTACATTAAATTCTGAAAGATAGTAAAGAGCTCACCTTTATATAATTGTCATCTGTAGCTGAAGAAGCCTTCTCATCCAACTCGGGGTGTCCCAACTGCTATCAATTGCCTAGCAACTTTACTTAAGGAACCTGTGGTTAGATCTTCCTTTGTTCAAGTGGATGGGATCAAGTTGCTTGTACCTTTGATTACTCCAGCATCCACCCAACAGTCTATTCAGGTAAGTTTGCTGGACTCTATCTTTGAGAAGCTGAATAACTGGATTTACCCTCATTTGGGCCACACAATTTCTACAAATAGGTGACTGGGGAAATCTCTACAAATAGGTGACTGGGGAAGTGTCAATCCTCAGGTTATAACTGTAATGCATGCTGGAAAATCCAATGGCTTGTATTGCAACGACTAATAGATGGCTAAACATGCTTGGTGCATTAAGTACTATATGGAACTTCTTTCCTTCAAGAAGAATGGCAGATAGGGTTGGGGATTCCAAGATTCTTTTTGGGTTTGGGGTTTGATTCATCAATAAAATACTACTAATAAAATTAGGCAAGTGTCAGAATTAGAATTTATGGCACCTACTTGGGGAATAAAGGGAAATTAATTGAGAATTCTCTTTGTAACAGCTTCTTTATGAAACGTGTCTCTGCATATGGCTCTTATCCTATTATGAGCCAGCAATTGAATACCTGGTTACTTCAAGAACCCTTCCACGACTTATTGATGTTGTTAAGAGCTCTACAAAGGAGAAGGTATTGTTGCCTCTTTAAGTTTAAAATTCATCTTATTTTTTCTAAAAAAAAGATGTGCGGATTTCTTTGTTCCTGGAAAATATTATTTGTTAGAGTTGAATGACAGCTATAGCTGAATTATAAGCTTTTGGTTATATTTCCTGTACAAGTTTTTCTTCAATGCTGTCTTAGGAATAGGTATTTTTAAAACTTTCTATAAAATCAAAATCTGATATTATCCAACTTGTTTGCCAAATTCTTTTAGGTTGTTAGAGTTGTCGTTTCAACCTTTAAGAACTTGTTGTCAAAAGGGACATTGGGTGCTCAAATGGTCGACTTTCAGCTACCACAAGTTGTTCAGAGCTTGAAAGCACAAGCATGGAGTGACGAGGTGAGACTGAGAGAACTTGAAGGACGTATGAAATTTTTTTTGCTGATTACTTATGTACAAATGGAGAAAAAATAAGAGATATCTTGAGAGATCAGTCATTGGAAGTCATTCTTGAGTTACACCTTGCCATTAAGTGCTTGTTAGGGTAAATATTCTAGAATTACTTTTGAGTAGAAAGCATTTTGGAAAAAATGTGGAAAGAATTAAAGGGTGACCCTTTGTACAATGTAAGGTTGCTACCTTACCAGTTCAAATCCCGAAACATCTTTTATACTTGTGGAGGCAAGGCTGTTTACATCTTCCCTCACAGACCCCACTAGATGAGAACCTTGTGCACTGGGGCGCACTTTTTAATTTGAAGAAAATTACTTTTAGAAGTATGGGTTTTATGTTTGGGAATTAATTATTTGAATAATACCAAGTAAAATTGCTTTTAGGAAAGGAGTTACTAAAAGAATGTGTTCTATTTTGTGTAAATGTGTTATTTTAATGAGGTAAGTTGTTATATTAGACCCAAAATGCTTTTTGGGAACTAGAGTGCATGTAAGATTGTTTTTTTTTTTTTTTTTCAAACATCAATTTTGCCCCAAAATGTATTTTTGAGAGTTAAAATGCATTTGAGGGTGCAAACCAAACTGGTGTATTTGCAGTCAGTCTTACATCTACCCCCCTTTCCCTGCTATCATCCTGATTTTAGATATAGTAGGATCATTTCAATAACATTTATGATTTTTCAGGTTGTAGTTATTTATTACAGAATGCTTTGTTAGATACAATTGCTTCCTGTATAAAATTTTATATGTTACCGATGCTTCATAGGACTTATTGGAGGCACTAAATTATCTTGAAGAAGGGCTTAAGGATAACATTAAGAAACTAAGTTCTTATGATAAGTATAAACAAGAAGTCCTTCTTGGCCATTTGGATTGGTCTCCTATGCACAAAGATCCCATATTTTGGCGAGAAAATATTACCCACTTTGAAGAGAATGACTTCCAGGTATCTATGCATTATCCCTTCCTTTTGTGCTTCAATTCTCATTCAAGTAATGCATGCTAATACTGGATTGAGAAAAATAAAATTGTTCCTGTTACTTGTGGCTATAATATTTTCCTAGTTCCTACTTATACCTATAGTTATGTGTGTTTGGGACTTATAATGGATTTTACATTGATAGAAATTCTTAGAATATGGGTTTGAGCTTAACTTAACCCTACAAAACCAGCTTATAAAGTGAAAATTTCTATTTATATATTCTTTTCAGGCTTTATTTTTAACTGATATGAGACTTAGGCTTTTTCCAATACATCTCTTCATGCCCAGTACTATTGAGCTTGATGATGGAGTAATATGGCAGGTGATCCATTAATGGATCTAGGATAAGCTCTAATACCATCTTAGAATGTGAGTTTGAGCCTAACTCAATCCTACAAAATTAACTTATAAGGTGAGAATTGTCTCTACTTATATATTTTTTTTAGACTCTATCTCCAGTCAATATGAGACTTGAGTTTTTTCTAATAGAAATGGTTAATACAAAATAATTGGCTGGTTAATTTGCTTGTGTGTTTTCATACTTTCCATGTGTAGGATAGATTCCATAATATACCTTGAATTTTGTGAAGGTTGGATTCCATGCCTAAGCATTACAAGGTAGTTGATTATGCCTACTTGCCTAGTGTTATTAAGCGGAGGGTCCTAGTAATTGTATCTGGATGGAAGGTGGCTTTGGGAGCAGAGGTCTTTACCATGATCTGATTATTTATCTGAGTCAGTGTATTCTAACACATTTGATCAACATATAATAAATCATCAAGATGCAGCGTTGTAAAAATTCATTATAAATGAATAACCTATTTTGTGGAGTATTGTAATTTTAGGATCTGCACTCTCTCACCCTCTTAACACCATTGTGCTAGACCTCCGATTAGAAATGTTTATAGTAAGAGAAATAAAAGAAAGGTCAGACTGTCAGAGTGGGTTAGGGTCAAATGGACAGTTAATGATATAATAGAAATAAATTGAGTTAGTGACTGATGTAGAGGCAGAAGTGAATTTTGTTAGAAGTGGGAGGGAGCCAAGGACTCTCGAATGTCCTCTTGGAGCTTGAGTGAAAAAATTGTTTGGTTATTTTGTATACTATACACTACCCATTCATATCTGTCTTTTTTGGACAGACTCAAGGAATAATAACACTTGTGTCTTTTCTTTCTTTTCATATTCATTTCTTCTTATCTCTAGTCCAGTTCTTGCACATTGCTGAAGACTATAAACCTATTTGATGGCTTTCAATTGGTTAAATTTCCTGACAATTATTAGAAAGTAAGGGTGTATTCACCATTAATTTGAATTAAAATTCTTTATAAAGTTAACCCACTTTAAGTCAGGGGGTTGATACACCTTTCTCACTTTTACACATCCCACACTTTTAAAGAAGTCAAATCCTATAATGTGGTCCAAAATGGAAAATTCTTATGACATTCGTTGGAATAACATCTTTGGACATACAAAATAAAATGCACGCATTGGTTGATTTGATTCTTCGTCCGGCTCTTGTTATGCCCGCATAATACATTTACTAATCATTTTGCCAATATATATGTATATAATTAATATGTGTATATAATATATATATGCTATATAAATGAAGACAGTGGTAGTCTTTTTGCTCCCGTACGTTAACTTCATATCTATTTCTCATTTATTTTACAACAAAACATGTATGATTCTTTTCCTTCAACTGTGATATAGAGATTTGAGAAAGCATTTTATAGCAATTGCCTTTCAGCAATACCCAAAATATATGTATTATATTATGAAAAAGTTAATATACTAATTATTCATCTTCATCTATTGCAGATCATAAGGGTCCTAATAACAATTTTGGACACGTCCAATGATCCGAGGACTCTAGCTGTTGCATGCTTTGATATTTCACAGTTCATCCAGCACCATTCTGCTGGGCGTATCATTGTGGCTGACTTTAAAGCCAAGGAACGAGTAATGAAATTAATGAATCACGAGAATGCTGAAGTTACCAAAAATGCGCTGCTCTGCATCCAACGGCTTTTGTTAGGTGCGAAGTATGCCAGCTTCTTGCAGGCCTAGATCTGTTTCCATGGTATGGAATAAGTGTATGCATTTAATTCCATAAACTCCACTACTATCTCACTCTCGTGGTTGGGATAAACTCTCTTCTGTACAAGGTTTGTTCTCTGCTTTTTCAGGTAATTTGTTGTCTATGGCCGCTAAGATTTCAGTTTAAGAGCCGGTGAAGAAATTTGGCATCAGAAATAAGTATCCTAGATATCAAGCTATTGAATAAATTAAGATTTTTAAGTTTATAGAAGTTGTTAATTCGTTGTTAATATAGATGTTATTTCTAAAAAAATGTAAGCTCGTTAAATGGATCCCTCCGAAAGAGCTAATCAGATCTGGTTACTTCCTGTTAGGGCTCATTAGTGCAAGAGGAAAAATGTTTGACAAGAATACTTATGGGAGGATGATAAATTTATTTAACTCAACTGTTTCTGGCCATGTACAAAAAGTGTTTGACCTTGCCATTAAGTAAAATATAATGAAACATAAATTTACGGGGAATGCCAACAATACTTTATTATTGATCGTAATTTATTGAAAATTATAAAATTTGATAGATGTTCTAAATCAGGAGAGGAATTTGTTATGAAATCTATTAAAATTTTGTAATTTTAATATATTTTAACTATTAATAGAGTATTAAAAAAAGTGTTAGAAAGAGAGTTATTAGTAATTTTCTGAATTTATTAGATTAAGATTAAAATTAAGAGGATTGTAGCATTGGCTTTTTTGGCATTTCTGAGGATATTCCTGAAATGATACTAGCCACCACCACCTTGGTAATTTTATTCCTGGTGGAATCATAAAGCCGAAAGCGACCAACAAACCATGCCCAGAGAAGAAGCCCACCAAGCAGTAAGGCAGCAACCCCGAAAGACACGGACAATAAGTACAAGGCATGTTTTTTGAACTTAGCAAGAGAGAATCTAAGGGTTGGCCAATGAGAAGTAAGAGAGCTCTCTGACAACCCAAAAGAAACCCTACCTCTATCCAATCACTGAAGATAGATAACAACATCACAAAAATTAGCCAACCGACAATCAAAACTCTAGAAAAGAGACAACCAAAACAAAGTCGCAGATGAACTGAGATCCCAAACACGAGTTGTTTCTTTGTTACCAGGAGTTGTTTAGTCCATTATATGTTATACACTGTTAGTTGTTAATATTTTTAATGGGCTTTCAAATATTCATAATAAAATCGATGGTCAAGAAATATCTAACAATTAAATACTAGTAATGGAAGAAAAAAAAGGATAGCTAATGACTACAAAAATAAAAGACTACTTTTCATATCCGCCCTTGCTTTATGTCCTATGATATGCATAGTATCACTAATTAACCATAGTCGAAGAGTCAAAACATGATGACTGAGACTTCAAAAATAATTACCTACAATTATGGAAGTTTTTTTTGCCAAATTAAATGAAAAAAATATATACTTTTAAAATGATAATTAGGCTACTTGTTATCTTTAGGGATATTTTCATGTCATAACTTGTCCAATTTCACTAATTTGACCTGCTTCGAAATTAATTTTTATGGTTTCGGATTTTACAAATTAAATTTTGTACTGTTTTAAGATAACTATGTATTAGTAACATGATTTTTTTATAATATGATATTATATTTATGTTGATATTATTTGTTTTAAAATAAATATTGTAAAATATGTTATTTTTATATTTCTTTAATTATGTGATTTAGCTATATATAATTTCTCACAAAAAAAAAAGCTATACATAATATTAAAATTTATATACTATGTCAATAAATTAGGTTGATTAGGTTTTGTTTTATTACCTAATCGAGTCTATTTGGATTCAAGCAAATACATTATCAAAATTACAGGTTAGATATGAATAAGAACACTCCTAATTATCTCTACATAAATAAATTTAATAATTTACATACTTTAAATCAAACATCACAATAACTGTAGAAAAGTAACAATAAATATTGAATCACGTATTTTGAAATCCTGTCCCGCTCAGCCAAAGTTACATGTTGAATTTAAATTGCTATTCTTTTTTTAGGATTTAGCTTCCCTCAATTATATGATTGTTGACTCGTAGAAATGATCTAATGGTCATGACTATGAGATTGAATAAGCTGCCTAAGAAAGAAAAAGAAGGTTGTGTGAATAGTCGATCATGACATAGTTGAATATATCGACTGCATTTAGCTGTCTAGTGAACAATGGAATAGTCAATATGGCCACAGTTAATTTGGTTAAGCAATTAAGCATCGTTGGAAAGCCGCTACAATAAATATCGGTTGAGAGAGCGATGGATAATTAAGTTGATGTCGTCTTGATTGAATTTCAGAGCAATTCAGTTCTTTGTTTTGAATCTGAAGCAAACATAGGACGTTGGTATTACTATTTAGAAATGTTTTTTTTCCTTCGAATAATTTTTTAAATTATCTTCTGACAATGCATTGAAAGAATCGCACACAATAGATTGTATAAGATGACGATTTATGCTAGGTTGGAGTATTAGTCGGTAAATTGGGTCAGATAATAAATTATTATTTTTCCGTTAAGTTCATGCATAGCCTATTTTTTTTTCTTCTATTATTTGCAAGGTGTAATTAGGTATTATTTTTAATTGCAATTTGAAATGTAAATTGTTGAAATTATAGCTAAAATTTGCCAGAATCAATTTCATTTGTTTTTTCAATTAACTGTAGTTGGACTGTAAAGTGTCAATTTAATCCGGTATAGTTTTTCTCTTTTATAAAGAAAAATAATAATTCATATTTTCATTTTTAATTTTCACTGCAGAATTGTTTTAAAAAACATTAATGAGTTAATAAGAATGGTTTTCCTTGTTGAATTAGGATCAAAATTAAATCTCATTAATTACGAAGTGAATACTTTATTTTGTCCCTTTTATAAAAAATAAAAAATAAAAAATAAAAAATAAAAATAATGAAATAAAAAATAAAAAATAATAAAAATATATAATAATAATAATAACAATAAAAGAAAAAGGAAAATTAAGTTTTTTGGACGTGCGTCCAAAGTGCCAAAACAAAAATAACAAACAAAAGTAAAAAGAGAAGTAAAACTCTTTGGACGTGTGTGCAAAGAGTCAGAATAGTGACATGCTCTTGCCAAAACCCCTTGAATGAGCATTCAAAGGAGCTTGGTTTGTGTAGTTGCTGCACTGCTCCTCCCAACGCGGTTCAAGCTCTTTGGATGAGTGTCCAAAGAGTCAGCATAAGGTTCTTTTATCCCGCTAATCCCCTATTCTCTTTGGACGAGCGTCCAATGAATCTCTTTAGACAAGCGTCCAAAGAATTAGTAGAGCCAACGTGGAAACTTTGTTCTGCGCTACTCTTTCCCATGCCTTTGGACGTGCGTCCAAAAAAATTCTTTAGACGAGTGTCCAAAGAATCAGTAGAGCCAATGTGGAGACTTTGTTCTGCATTGTTCCTCTCATGTTCTTTGGACGAGTGTTCAAAGGAGATTGTTTTGTTTTGCATTGTTCTTCGTCCAAAGGAGTTTGTTCCATTTTGCTCCTCCCGAGACTGTTTTGTATGAGCGTCCATACAGTTGGAGGTAGAAAAGTTGTTCGATGCACCTATTCTGCTCTATTGTACGACCTGCTTAGCTTTCATGATACCAACTCCAACTTTTGCGTGTTGAACTCCCCATTAACAAGGCCTGCTTCAGCTTTACAAATGTGGACTTTTTTTGCTTTATGGCTCTTGACCAACTTTCCTAATTGATAATGCCTGATCAATTGTCCTGTTGACATTTCCTGCTCAACTTTCCTATTGATAGGTCTTGCTTTGTGTTACAGTTTCACTCAATTGCATTGTTGGTGAATCTTATAAAAGATCTTGCAGAATTAAAAAAATGATTTATGGAAGTTTATAAATACCGAGAGGGAGTCAAATTTGGGGGGAAGGGAAGAAAGGAGAGAAAAAGGGAGACGAACCAGAGGTGAATGAAAGAATGGAAACAAAAGCTAAATTTGAGAGAGAAAATTCAGAGAGAAAGAGATAAAGCCCAAATTTGCGAGAAGCTAGAAAGTGAAGGAACTCTTTTGCACAAACGGGTATTGCTAATCCCCTTGTTTTCCTTACTTGTTGTGCATATATATTCCTTGATTTCATCGCCATGTAGCTTCGTTCCATAACCTTTGGACAACCTTTCGGGAAGGCTCCTTCTTTCTTTTTTTTTTTCTTGTTGTTTATTACTATATGCTTTTTTTCCATTTTCACCTACAATATTTGTCCATAAGCTTTAGATGCAAGAGCCAAACGAGTGGCTCATTTTTCTTTTGTTACCTACTACTGTTATACGTTTTTCCTATTCGTCCATGTCTTTAGACATAGGAGCCAATGAGTAACTCTTTTTCCTTTTTTTTTTCTATTGTTTACTATACCCCTACTACTCATCCATGCCTTTGGACACAAGAGCACTTGAATAGTTCATTTCCATGTTTCTACTACCTATTGCTATCTACTTCTTTATTTGTCCATAGCCGTTGGACGTATGCTCCAAAGGTTGGCTCCCTTTTCTTTTTTTCTGATAGTTGTTATGTATTTCCTGCTCGATCATGTCTTTGGACGCAATAGCCTTGAGTGTGTCCTTTTTGCTTTTATTTGTTTCCTTCTGTTTGTCCATGTTTTTAGACGCAAACTCCAAAGACTAGCTATTATTCCTCTTTTCGTCTTTTGTTTTTCGTTATCTACTATTAAGTGTTTATCTTTGCTGTTCGTCCATGCCTTTGAGTGCAACAACCTTGAGTGTTTTCTTTTTGCTTTCATTTTTTCTCTTTTTGTTCGCCCTTGTCTTTGGACACAGGCTCCAAAGGCTGGCTCTCTTCCTCCTTCTATTTTCTGTTTTTCGTTACTACTGCTATATGCTATTTTCTATTTGTCCATTCCATTGGTGGAGAAGCCAACGAGTGACTCATTTCTTTTTCTGCTTCTGTTATTTTTGTTTGTCCAAGTCTTTGAATGTAGGAACCAATGAGTAACTCCTTTTCCCTTTTTTGCTACCTATTATTACCTTTGTTGCTCCTCCATACCTGTGGACGTTGTCTTCCTTTTGACGCCCCCTGGACAGTCCACTTTATTCCATTTATTTTCCTTAGTTTTCCAGCCATGTTTTGGATGCATAGGCCCTTTGGGACGCCCTTCAGACCTCCACTCCATTCCATTTATTTTCTATATTACCTATTCTCCCTTTGGACGCTAAGACTCTTTGGATGCCCATCTGAGCAGTCCATGCACTTCCATTAATTTGCTTGTTGGCCCAACATTCCTTTGGACGCTGAGACTCTTTGGATGCCCCTGGGCAGTCCCTTCCATCACCAATGTTTTACTTGTTGACCCAACATTTCTTTGGACGCTGAGGTCCTTTGGACGCCCATCTAGGTAATCTCCTCCGTTTCCACTTATTCACATGCTACTCTCAGAGAGCCAACAAGTGACTCTTTTTCCACGTTTTCTATTTTCCACTATTTGCGTCCATGCCTTTAGATGTAGTGAGCAAACGAGTGACTCTTTTTCCATGTTTTCTATTTTTCACTATTTTTGTCCATGTCTTTGAATGCAGAGAGACAATGAGTGACTCCTTTTAAATTTTTTCTATTTTTCATTATTTGCATCCATTTCTTTGGACTCAGAGAGCTAAAGAGTGACTCCTTTTTCACTTTTTTCTTGTTATTCCGTTAACTCCTCATCCATGTCTTTGGACGCAGAGAGTCAATGAGTGACTCATTTCCTTTTTTCTATTATTTACTACTACTCGTCCATGCCTTTGGACGCAGATAGCCAACGAGTGGCTCCTTTCCTTTATCTTTTTTTTTTTCGGTTCGTCCACTCCTTTGGATGCAGAAGTCAACGGGTGACTTCCTTTTCCTTTTCTATTATTTATTGCACCTCTACTACTCGTCCACATCTTTGGATGCAGGGGCCAACAAGTGGCTTCCTTTCCTTCTTTTGTTATATGTTGTTCATTTACGTTCATTGTTGGTCTAAGTCTTTGGATGCAAACTCCAAAGACTGATCAATTTTTCTTTCTTTTGCATTGCTGCTATCTACTATTAAACTTGTTGTTCGTCCATACTCTCTGGATGTCGAGCCTTTAGTGGCTCTTCTGCCTTTTCCTATTGCAGTCATCTATTACCTCTTCTATCTTAGCCTCCCTTTGGACGCCCCTCGGCACTCCATCCATTTCCAATATTTTGTTTCTAAACCTAGCCTCCCTTTGAATGTTGAGGTTCTTTGGATGCCCTAGGCATTCCCTCAATTTCCAACATTTTACTTGCGGACCCAACCTTCCTTTGGATGCCTCTAGACAATTCTTCCATTTTCACTTATTTACATGTTATTCGCCTCTAGGCGTGAGAATCTTTGGATAACCTCCTTCTTTTTTTTCTGTTTCGCTACCATTGGACGCAGGGATATCAGAATGACTCTTTCTCTTCTTTTTATACTACTATACAACCTTGCTACAATACGTCCACACTCTTTGGACGAAGGAACAACTGGGTGATCCCTTTTCCTTTCCTATTTTGCCCGTTATTGATCTTACTTGTACATTTACGTTTTGCAAGAACTTCCAAATGTCTCATTTTCTTCTTTTTGTAATCTACTGGATCTTTCTTTTTTAACCCAAGACAGTCCAGACACAGAGACTCCTTAGACGATGGTGCCTCTAGACGGCTCCTAGATCCCTTAAACACTACACCCCTTTTTGTACGCTCCTTTTGGACAATGGAACCTTTGACAGGTTCCCAAGTCCTTTGGGGTATTCTAAATCAGTGAGCCTAAACTTTCTTCTAATCAAAACTAAAAGATTTGGTTTAGGAATACACCTATACCAATCTCGGATACTTGAACTCTGACAGTTTAAAATTTCAAAAGATCAATAAAAATCAAAATCAACACATAAATATCAAATACTTTATACAACAAAAACTACGTAACTTTGATCTTTTTTTTTCCATTGCAACTGAGAGATACATAGGAGTAGGAGATCACTCCCGTCGAATGTAAAATACTAAAAATAATAAACACTAATTTGATAATAATAAACTCTAACGTTATTTATAATAATTTTTTTATTTTAAGGTAAAATAAATATTTTAAAAATCATAAATAACTTATTTGATTACTTAAAAATAATCGTTTATAACCAACTTTATAGTGTATTGTTGGTAATGGACTTCGAGATCTAAATCTAATTTTTACATATCATCATTATTTTTCTAAAATTTTTTGGGTGGCTATTCCATCTTTATTCTATATCTCTCCTATATTCCAACTTATTCCAATCTAATCAGTTTTAAAGTCTTTTTTTGTCGCCATCCTGCCACAACCCTGCTTGCGACGCGTAGACACAAAATTCAACAACGTATAGGATGTATATCTAATATAATAAAGTTTAAGAATAGACCTTGCACTGAACATAAATTCAAAATCTGCCCTAGTACATAAAATAACTAATATTAAAATATGCATAATGCAAGTTTTCTAGATAGCTTTCTGGAAGAAAAAACATTTTGACTGAAGAATTACTTAATGCCAAGGTCTCTTTCAAATCTTCTCATCGTATAGATCTTTAAAATAATAATAACAACAACAAAATAGTAATATACGTACATTTGTACATACGACGAGTATAAGTGACTAGTAATTAAACTTTTTAAAAATATAATATAAGTTTGATATTTAATTATAGGCTAAATCATTTCATTTATTTTATTTTATTTTATTTATTCTCTCTATTATTAAAAAGTTTAATTTAATCTTTTAATTTTAAAAAACTAATATTACCTTTCATCCAATTAGGTTAGCCTCGTTAGAATATTTACGAAGACAATTTTAAGTTATGAACAGTGATAGTTAATTACTAGTATCATAATTTTATTTTAAAATTTAAAATTAATAATGAAATATTATAATTCAATAAAAGTATTATTTTAAAAATTTTTCGGTTATTAATTGTTATTATAATAAATTTATTTTTAAATAATAAAAATAAAAAATTATAATTTAATAAAAATTAAAACTTTAATAATTTAATAATTAATTTTGGTTATATAATAATTTTAAAATTATAATATTTTTTTGGTTATATTTAAGAAAATTATAATAAAAAACTATATTTGAATTTTATTTTACTGAAACTTATGAAATTATAATATAATTTAATAACTTTTAATTATATAATATTTATCATGACATATATATTAACATTTTAAATTTTATAATATTTTGTTATAACTATATATAACAATATTATATTATATTATTAAATATATTATAACAATTATTTTTATTATATTTACTGTATTATTAATATTAATATTTTAACTTTTATTGTTATATTACGTTGTATTTATTATTTTATATTCTTTATATTTAAAAATTGAAAAAGAAAATAAAACACATTTTACATAAAAGTTATAACACAATATAATAATGATTATAAAATTTAAAATAGTAATATATATGATATGATAAATAGTATATAGTTATAAATTATTATAATTTCATGAATTTCAATAAAATAAAATAAAATAAAATAACATTTAAATTATATTTTTTTAATTTTAATAAAATAAATTATTATATAAGCAAAAAATATTAAAATTTTAATTTTTGTTATATTTTTATTTTTAAAAATAAAATTATTATACTGACGGTAAAATCTATCACTAAATTAAAATTATAACTTAAATTTTTATTTTTATAATTAACTTTTTTTATTATAATGGCAGTAAAAACTCCCACAATTTTAAAATTATATTTTATTAAATTTTTTTAATATTTTATTACTTTTTAAATTTTAAAAATAAAATTATTATTATGAAACTAAAATAACCACTTTTTATAATTTGAAATTTACCCACTTATCTAACGACACTATTGGACAGAAATATAACATTGAAGTGATTTTAAAAATTAAAAAACTAAATTAAAAATTTTAACAATAGAGCAATTAAATTAAACCAAAAGTAAATAAAAAGATGGAAAATAATTTAATCTTAATTATACAAATAAAGTAATAGATGTAACTAAAAAAATTATTTTTATATACTCTACTTTTTTTTAGAAGATGAGACGTATGACTTGGGCTATAAAAATATTCCTTGTCAAATCAAATGCCCGATTAAAAAAAGCAGTATCAGGATTTGAAATTCTATAAATAAGAAGCAGTATCTCAGGATTCTCAGCAAACAATAGGATCAGTTGATCATTCTATTTTTAAAAAGCCATGGAAAATTCTCAACTGTCCATTGTTATTACCTTCTTTGTGTTCTTGCTCTTGCATTGGTTCGTTAAAAATTACAAGCCAAAATCCAGTCACAAGTTACCCCCTGGCCCAAGGAAGTTACCTCTCATAGGGAACCTGCATCAACTAGCATTAGCTGGTTCACTTCCTCATCATGCTCTCCGAGACCTTGCTCACAAATATGGCCCTCTCATGCACCTCCAACTTGGTCAAATTTCTTCAGTGGTTATATCCTCTCCCAGGATGGCCAAGGAGATAATGAAAACCCATGATGTTGCTTTTGTCCAAAGGCCACAACTTCTTTCTCCTCAAATTTTGGCGTATGGATCAACAGATATTGCTTTTGCTCCATACGGTGATTATTGGAGACAAATGAGGAAAATATGTGTGTTAGAGCTTCTAAGTGTAAAGAGGGTCCAATCTTTCTCTTATATCAGAGAAGATGAATCGAGAAAATTCATAGAATCAATTCACTCATCCGCAGGCTCACAAATCAATCTCACAAGCAGAATTTTCTCTTTGTTGAGCACTTCAGTTTCTAGGGCAGCGTTTGGAAACAAATCTGAGGACCAAGATGAATTTGTGTCTTTGGTCAGAAAGTCAATAGCAATGACAGGAGGATTTGAACTGGACGATTTGTTTCCTTCAATGAAACCTATACATTTACTTACTGGGATGAAACCCAAATTCCAGAAAATTCACAAGCGGGCAGACAAAATCTTAGAAAACATTCTCAGAAAGCATAAAGAAAAACGAACAAGAGCAAAAGAACACAACAGTACTGAAGAAGACCAAGAAGATCTTGTTGATGTTCTTTTGAGAATCCAACAAAGTGGCAGCCTCGAGGTCCAAATAACAACCGGAAACATCAAAGCTGTGATATGGGTCAGTAAATACGCCACAAAGCTCATTTTTTTTTTTTTAATTCTACCACAAAAATGAAACTATTTACACATATTACATGTTTAAAAAAAAAAAGCTCTTAATATGCTCACAAGTCACAAGCAAGCAACAACTGTTGTTATTGTACGTTTGACAAGACAACTTTTAAATGCCTGGATAATATGCAATCATATAGCTGTTGCATTTTAAAATTTGTCCAAATCTAAATTAATGATGGAATCACTGATGATATTAACACCATATATGTTGAAATATTTGAGGGGTAAAGTGCGGTTTCCAAAAGTTATTAGTATCGAATTGAGTTTGGTAGTATTTTGTAGACTTGTTTGATCGATGTTTGCATAATTTGGGTGCCTAAAAATTAGTTCGATTGAGAGTAAATAATGGATAACAATTTTTTTTAAAAGAATATTATATGAAATAAGTAATTCATACACATACAGAGAGATTAATTTATACCAGTACTGTACGTAATTAAATTTCCTTTTACATCGTATAATAACTTTTTTTCCTAGATAATTTTATAATAATAAAGACTTATTATCATATACAAAATATTAAGTTAATAAAAATTATTTAATATTTTATAGATATATATTAAAATCAACGAAATAAAAACTTTTTAAAATATATAAAAATAATAATAACCCTTTAATTATTATTTTATTATTTAATTTTTACGAATTTTAAGTTAACAAATATGCAGTTCTGATGGAATGGTTAGATGGATAATTAATTAAATCACATTATACAAAATTATTTATCAAATTAACGGAGTAAATAACTAACCCGATCTTATCAAACCCTATTATTTTCGTTCTATCCATTGAATTAATTATTTTCCTTTGACGAAAACTTATCTGAAAATATTTATCTTGTTTATCCAGGACGTATTTGCCGCTGGAACTGATACCTCATCAACAACAATAGAGTGGGCAATGTCGGAAATGATGAAAAACCCAAGAGTGAGAGAGAAGGCACAAGCTGAATTAAGAGAATCATTCAAAGGAAAGGAAATAATCTATGAAACTGATCTAGAAGATCTTAGTTACTTAAAGTCAGTGATCAAGGAAACATTGAGGTTACATCCTCCTTCTCCTTTGTTGATCCCTAGAGAATGCACCGAATTAACCAACATTGATGAGTACGAAATACCAACGAAGACTAAAGTCATGATAAACGCATGGGCACTTGGAAGAGATCCTGAATATTGGAATGATGCTGAGAGGTTTGTCCCAGAGAGATTCAAAGGTAGTTCTATTGATTTCAAAGGGAATAACTTTGAGTATATACCTTTTGGGGCAGGAAGGAGAATGTGTCCAGGCATGACATTTGGTTTAGCTAGTGTTCTGCTTCCATTGGCTCTATTACTCTATCACTTCAACTGGGAACTCCCAAATAACATGAAACCTCACGATTTGGATATGACTGAACATTTCGGAATGGCGGTTGGAAGGAAAAACGATTTGTGTTTGATTCCCACTGTTTATGAAGCTTCATGATACTTATGTATAATGTTCCTAGTGTCTCTTGATATCCCCACACTTAGGGGGTACTCCTCCTTTTCATATAATATTTTATCTATTACTGTATAATAAAAGAAACCCTTAATAGGTCATGTCTCAATCTTCCAAACGAAGACATGATTCAGCATACTTTTTAACATTAGTTAAATATTATCAAAAATTACATAACTTAATAAATATTAACCTTAAACCAGAATCAAAATGAAAATGTAGGGAGGACTAGATGAGTATACACAAGTAATTGATTTTGATATTGATGGTGATTTTATACACAATATATATAAGTTTAATTAATTTTTATGTTAAACATCTATTTAATGTTAAAAATCACTACTTATTGATTTTTTTTCTTCAGAACGTACACTTTTTAATTTTCTAATTATATTTTAAGCAATTATTTTTAATCTAAAAATTTGATTTTGAAACACTTATAATAATGTAATAATACATGTTTAAAAACCAATGTAACCTGTACAATAATAAATGTAATATACTAGTTTTGCAATAAAATAATCGTCGTACGTAGTCTAAGAAATATACTATGCTAAATTATCCCATTAAAGTTGGAGCCTTTACTAGATAACATAATACGCTAACAAAAAATATTATTTATCCAACAATTTTTTATATTATTTTTTTCTTAACTTTTTGTTTTCTTCATATCACATATCTATCAGTTGTTTCCTTTTCTTGGCTCTCACCTTTACGTAGAGAGTTGATTTGTTGTAAAATTTTGATGCATATATAACATGGAATATTTAATTACATTGTATTTACAGTCATAAATTATCATGTATAATAAATTTTTGTAATAATTATTTTTAAAATTTTAATTAAAATTATTTTAATTACTTGATTATATAAATAATTTTATACTGATAATAAATTAAAATTAAATTCTTAATAATATTATTATAAAGTTAGTTACTAAGACTACTTCAGTTAATATAAGCTTTGCCTAATAAAAATTAAACTATTAATATAGATATTATGAATTTACATTAATAATATGAATACTAATAATACGATGTGTATATATATATATATATATATATATATAATTTTCTATATACCAATAGTCTATTTAATACAAAAATTATTAGTGTAAATTCGCAATATCTATAATTTAATTCCTGTTAGACAAAGGTTATACACTCACATGCTCCAAAATAAAATTTGTCCAACTTCATTTAATAATTTTTTATAGATATTGATTTTTTTTATTGCCAAAGTGAACACTGTAGAGCTAAGATAGGGATGGCAGAGATTGAGTGCTTGTTTGAAACGATTTTGCATTCTTGTTTTTAGTACTGTTTTTAATTAAAATATATGTTTTAAATAAGTTTCTAAGGCCAAAATTAATAATAATAATAATAAAAGCTTGTTTGAATGAATATCCCATTTATATTTTGAGAGATGACATGGGTACCTACGTTTAATGGCCCACTCTTTGCTGAGATGATGATAAAGTCTTTTTTATTTACAAAAGTGCGATTAATATAATGAATGTTCTTTGTTATCATTATGCCACCACACGTTCATGGGATTTGAAAACAGAAGTTGAAAACATCAAGGTTAAAATTATTTATGTTTTTTAGGTGTTCAAAATTAAAATTCTGAGAACAACTGTTAAAATTAAGAATAAACAATAATTACCGGACAGAAGGTAGACACATTTTAAGTCCAGAAAGTTTCCCTTTGTTTTTTGTGGTTTATATCAGTGCATGGATTTGTCAACTTCTTTTAAGCACAAGTGTATTGGTAAAATAATAAATCCCATCATTATTTCAGGATGTAATTATTTTGGATGGGTTGATTGAAGTCATGCTCTCTGTTTTCAACAGTATTGGAGATTTATTAGAGCCAAGAATACTTATTATAACATCTAATTCTATTGAATGAAATGCTATTCTCCCTACTCCTTGTTCAACGGTTGACCATTAATTTAGTTGTCAATGTAGTATCATTATATGGCAATATGTTACCAAAAAAAGTTATAAGATATTTCATTTACAACAGAAAAAAATGTCACATGTTAGATGCAAATTTTTTTTTTTCACACAAGCTTCGAAGTAATCATGCTCACACTCACTGATGCAAGTTATTCTAATACTTAGGTTTTTTTTTTTTTTTCAACTTTTTATTTGGGAATTAGGAAAATATTAAGGACAGGCCATTTTTTAATATTTGTCTTAACAATTTCTAGAATGCAAATTTTATCTTTAAATAGACTTGATTATGTTTGATAAGCCATTTTTTATCATTTTTAACTAGTTTTTTTTTAATTTGTTTGACTTTAATGATGTTTGGTTAACAATTTTTGTTAATAATTACGTTCTTTTAGTAGTTTGTAATATTTTTTCTTATATATTACTTCAAGTAATATTTTTTAAAATGCTATCTTATAACTTTTAATTTTTTATATTTATTTCTATTTTGTCTTTAAAATATTTATTAAATTTAAAATTTTATCCTTTTAAATAAGGTAAGATTTTATTTTATTTTATTATTATATTTTAGATATCTTTTATATTATATTATTTTTATTTTAACCATTCTATTTACAATATTTATTTTATTAATTCAATATTATACTTCAAGATATTGATAATGATAAATGATAGTTTTTTTCAATTATTTTTTGAATATTTTTACATCACACTATTTATTTTAACTATTACATTATTTACATTATTTATTCTATTATTTTTAATATTATACTTCAAGATGTTTTAAATCATGAGGGGTATGCCTCCACCTCCCCACTCAACCACTGGTACCCGACACGCTAACAAGAGGGGAATGTCCTCCTCTACGAAGGGATCCACTACGAAGGAGCAGCGACCGTCAGGTCCACAAGTGCGATTGACACAACGACGATCGAGCATATATTTATGGGGATGAGAGATCGATAATGCCACCTTGGACATGCTTAACAGAGGAACCACCGGTGGAGGTAGTCTCTGGAGAGCTGATGTAAGCGAGCTCAAAACCCAAACTCGACGCCGAGATAGACGACGTAGCACCTACCGAGCACACCTCGACCTTTATCATTCAACTTGCCTTAGTAGATGATTGGCCAGAACTCATAACAAGAAGGCAGGAGGTTATGTACCTAGAAGGAAGAAGTTCAAAGGTAGGGAGATTGGTGTTGGGAAGTCTGACAGCAACAGAAAGTTGGGAAGCAAAGAAGTGAGGGTAAGAAAATAAGATATTTGCTGAGATCTCCGACACCCTTGTTGACCAATCGCCACCAAATATGGAGCGCGCTCTAAAGGCATGACCATTACAGATAATGTGTCCAAAGTCCATGATACACTATAAAAGAGAACCCAAGTGCTGAACACCATGTATGTTCATTTACTCAGAGAAATACCTCTAGGAGAGATAGCTGACTTGAGCTTCGGAGTGCTTTGTAGGTATCTCACCCCACACCCGTGAGGTGGGACAACTTGAAGATCCATAAGGAGAGCTTAGAGGTTGACAAAAAGAGAGGTTGCCAATGAGAGAATGGAGATCCACTACTATTCTTAGAGAAAAATCTCAAGTAATAACAGTAAAATTACTTTAAATTATAATTTGATCAATAATTTTATGTTGTCATAAATTAATTTCCAAGTTTTAATTATAAAATTATAAAAAACTAAAGATTCAATTATAATTTTTTAATTTAAAATTTTAATTAAAAACTATTAAATAATTCAGCAAACTCATTATATATTAAACCTAGATTATACACGGTGGAATTCAAGGTGGAAAATAATATTACGACCTGGTTAAGTTTCGTGTCGTTTTAAATAGTGAGCTGACTTTTTAGCGCAGATCGAGGAGTAGGTAAGCAAAAATATAGATTCTCCTGTCAAATTATAAAATATTTATTTAAATTCAACGGATAAAATTTGTGGTTGAATAATCTCGCTTCCAGACTCTAACTCCTGTGAAAATAAATAAATAATTGGTAAACAGTCAACTTTGCATTTTTTTTGGTACACGAACTGTGCATTGAGGTGAGTTTGGATAAATAAATTCATTAAATATTTATTTAATAAACATTTATTATATGAAAGTTTATGTTATAGATTTAATTATAATTTATTAAAAAATATATTTAAGATATATTTTAATAAATTTCACATTATTTTAAAGTAAATTAAAAAATATAAAAGTTATAAATAATTTTTATAACCTCAAATATTTTTTAAGAACTTCATCAAACGCCTTTTCAAATTACAAACAAAATAAAATCCAAAGTCTGGTCAATTCTTCCTAAGCTGTGGTTTGTTATATAATACCACTTACATAAGTGCTAATTAAAAAAAGATAGATTTTACTTACATGTTTTTAATTATAAAAATACATAAACTGTATTTAATTAATAAATACAATTTATCTATTTTATATGATAAAATGTATAAGTTAAGTTGCATATACAACTCAGAAAATGTAATAAAATTTTACTTAATCATATTTGAGATATATAAGTTTATAAAATATTGTTAAGAAATAAAAAAGCTATCTTTAACAAATACAAATTACGTAGAATGATTTATTTAAATACGACTTATATTATTTTGATTAATAAATTAAAATATATATTGATAAAATAACAGAAAACTAAGCTACTTAGCTAAAAAGAAAACCTTTTAAAATCCAAGGTATACATTAAATTTGATCCTTCCACAATAGTACATGACAAAAATTATGGAGTCGTTGGAACAAAAAATCATTTTAGGTTCAGAAAGCTCAACCAAACGGAAACAAGTTGATTTCAACATTAATTACACGCTGCTGATTTCAGCAGTACTAAATTTTAAACGCAGAGGAAGTGCCGTCTGTATTCTGCAACAACCATCAGAGCTTCGAGAAGAAGAAGAAGAAAAGTAAAATGTAGAGGTTCTATTGTGGAACCCAAAAAAAAAAAAAAAAGTTGAGAAGGAGGAGGTCCAAAAACATGGTTCTGTAGAAGAGTAAAATGAAGATAGTGAGAGGGGTAGTATGACACTTCTATTTGACAGTATCCGTGTCCAATCTTTATTAAACACATTCAAATCAAGGAAAATATTATAATAATTAGAAATCGATAATTATTATTAGATTTTCAACAAAGAAAATTTGAATTAAAATATAATTTATATAGCATGACATTCGAAAGTTCTTGTTTTCCCAAAATGTCTTTGTTGTGCGGTAATAATCAACGTACTTGATTATTCTCCTAGTATGATATCGTCATGGCTGATATTCATGGAACGCCGCTGTCTAATTTTATACATTTTTTTTTTGTGGGATATTCTAATTTTATACATATTATATAGGTTATCTTCAAATTTCATGTCTATAATTTTTAGTAATATTTATGAAGTATATTTTCTAATTTCATGAATGTGACAGGGTATGCTTAAATTTTATTTATCAGTTTTTAATAAATATTAAATATGAAATGCATTTTTGAATTTCATAGATATGATAAGATAAGTTTAAATGTTATGTTTATAATTTTTTTTAATAAATATTAGATATGAAATACATTTTCTAATTTCATGAATATGATAAATTATGTTTAAATTTTATGTTTAAAAAAACATTAAAAAAATACTGAGGTTTATTTAATGTTTATGAATATAAAATTGAAACATAATTTTATTATAATATAAAGATATTGATTTTGGCAACGCGTTGAATTTGGGAACAATAATAAGTTACATCTTTTTACGAGGCACCTCCCACCTTCTAAAATATCAGTATGCATGTCATGAAACGAAAATAGAATTTTAGTAGTTTTTTTTTTATTTTCCTATGAAGCAGAATAAATGAGTCATGAAAAGTATATATATATATATATATATATATATATATATATATATATATATATATATATATATATATATATATATATATATATATATATATATATATATATATATATATATATATATATATATTATAATAAAAATATTAACAAAAATATAATTCAACGTCTTATTTACACCTATATAATAACTTAGTTTTTAACCTTTACATAAGAGGAAGATAAAATCTATAGAGAAATTATATTTGTATAATTTTTTTTTTAAAAAAAAAGAGAAGAGAGAAAGATATATGTGATGAGATGATATATATAATATATAATCAAGAGACATATTAATGTTATATGAATAATATAACTTATTTTTTTACGCATGTTTTATCTCATGTAAACACACTTTTTTAATTTTAATTTTAGATAATATATTGTATGAGAGTTTATAATAAATTAAATTAATATATTTAATTAGTTATTCAATTAAAAAATAAATTTCGTTAAGTTTTGCAATTAATATTCAATTTTTTCATTTAACATTAAGTATAATAAAATACTATAAATTATTATTAAATAATATTTTATTAATTAAATTAATATTTTAAAATTTTAAAATCAAGATTTTAACACTTAATTTACATTTTTATTAATAATAAAATAATATTTTATCATTTTTTTTGAATATTTTCGTTTATATATTTTTAAAAATTTTAACCTATAATAAAGAAGTGCATCCTCTATCTATATATGGTTTGAAATAAACTAGTACATTTTTTCTATTCAGACCCTTTATTCACACTTCCTACTAGCTAGCGTCAAAAGCAGGATTACGTACGTAAGTAATATTTGAAAAGAAGAAGAAAAGACTTGAATGGTCTAATTTTTCTAGTCATGTATATTTCTTTAGAAAAGAAAAATATAAAAGTAAACTTGATAAATTTTATATGAATAATTATTGTTTATATATATATATAAGGGAGTTTGAATGATTCTAAAAAGGAGTATATAATACATATATAGTTAATTTATAGCAGCTTTCGTTCCTCTACCTTAAAAATTGTAACTAAATTATTTCTCTATTTTTCGTACACTCTTTATTTTCTATTTTAAATTATGTAATTAGCTTAAAAAACAAAAGCCTAAATATTTAGTAAGATTATTAAATCAATTATTAGAAAAGAATGTGATCATGATAACTAAAAACTGTCGATCAACTAGCATCTTATAATGTTAAGAGTTTACATAATATATAGTTTTTTTTAATATTAATTATTAGATTAACTTATCCAAAATATCAAAACTTGTATAACTATTTTGCAATTTTACCAAAAAAATTAAAGACACTAATTTTGTTGGTTACTAAAAAGAAATTGATATTGATTATTTTTTTAATTTTAATTAGCCAAGATTCATTGTGAGTTCTATAGAGGAGTCCCAACGACTCTGGTAAAAAGTTCAAGAAAAAGAAATAAAAGATAAAAAATTAAGAAGAAAGTATGGACAAGAATTAAATTTCGCTACCTCATTTGATGTTTATAGCTCTGATTTAACTACTAATGAAAGAAGATGTTGATTTAATTTAATGTATTAACATGACACTCTACTAGGGTGTATGAAGTTTATAAAAAATAGAGATATCCTCCCTATAACATGCCTATAAAGTGCCTAATGAAAGCTTGAAGATGAACTGCAGGTTAGATGTTTGGCATGGGACCTAATGAAACTCCCCTGACATAATGAACAAATTAGAAAAGAACCCTCGATACGGTTGCAGGCTTGAGGGACTTCACGCACGTAGATGCTTGAAGCAAATTCTGTCTTATATAATTTGTAATAACTTCCATTTTACGTGTGAGGGAATTAATTTTTGAACTCATCACATCATGAACAAATTCTATCAATTGATTTAGGGCGGTTAATTTTTTTGGACTTAATAACTTCCATTTTACATGGGAATTAGGATCAAATCTGTATAATTTCAAATAGGTCAGAGATAAATATGTTACTTTTTTATTCAAAAACAGATGAATGAACATTGCAAAGTAAAAAATAATACATATTAAAGTATATCTATCTTATTATTTTTATTAAAAATAATTAATTTTTTCAAATCAAACTTATTTTCAATGAATATATGTTTCTGTATTAATTGCACTCTTTTCTTTTGGATGAAGATTTCATTCCTACTCTATAATAATTCAGTTTATGTATGTTTCTTATTCATGCCTTCCCTAAACTAGAAGTGTGGATGGGATTTTAAGCTAAACTTCTCCATTGATTCTACAAAATAATAATGCTAACCATGCACAACTAAATATTTCCGATCAATATATGTAATATATAATAATAATCTTTTTTTCTTTTTGAAGATATATATATAATGTTAGTCAACTGATCGAATGAAAATTTTCACACGTATATAATGTAAATATCCCACCTATAATAGATAAGAAAAGCCTTTTTTTTCAATTGTATATGTAATGTAAATGTCATCGACTAAGATTTTCGGCCATCTCTTTGAATATATACATCTCATTAAATAAGAGTTAAAAAAAATGAGAGGATCGAGAGATATTGAAAGAATAACTAATGAATGTAAAAAAGATATTAAGAGTAAGAGGAATGAAAACATCAAAGTTAAAATATAAATAGAATGTTATTTTACTAATTTTTTATTTCTTTTTACGGTAAGTATCAAACGTGTTTATAAGAAGAAGGATTTGTAAGAAAATATATCATAGCAATTCAACCCCCAAATATAGATCTTCCAATTCCATTAAAAAAAAAAAGGGATAGATTGTTGTGCTTTTGCGAATTGAAGATTCTATAAATAGGAACCAGCCCTCGGCAAAATTTATAAACACTTAATTAAGAGCTTACTCTATAAAGCCATGGAAGCTCAAGCCTTTTTCTTGGTTATTGCCTTCTTGTTCTTTCTATTGAATTGGCTTGCAAAATGTTACAAGCTCAAACCTAATGTTGCTCACAAACTTCCCCCTGGCCCAAAAAAGCTACCTCTCATAGGGAACCTGCATCAACTAGCATTAGCTGGTTCACTTCCACATCATACTCTCCGAGACCTTGCCCACAAATATGGCCCTCTTATGCACCTCCAACTTGGTCAAATTTCTGCGGTGGTTGCAACCTCGCCCAAGATGGCTATGGAAATAATGAAAAGGCATGATGTTGCTTTTGTGCAGAGGCCACAACTTCTTTCTGCAGAAATTTTGTCCTATGGGGGAATAGATATTGCTTTTTCTCCATATGGTGATTATTGGAGACAAATGAGGAAAATATGTGTGTCGGAACTCCTAAGTACCAAGAGAGTTCAGTCTTTCTCTTTTATCAGAGAAGATGAGACAGCAAAATTAATAGAGTCAATTCGAACATTAGCAGGTTCACCAATCAATCTTACTAATAGAATTTTCTCATTGGTAAGTGCTTCTGTTTCCAGGGCAGCATTTGGTAGCAAATCTATGGACCAGGCTGAATTTGTGTCTTTGATTCAAAAAGTAATTGCATCGGCAGGAGGATTTGACCTTGCTGATTTGTTTCCTTCAATCAAATCCATACATTTCTTAACTGGGAAGAAGGCCAAACTAGAGAAGTTGCAGAAGCAGGTTGACAAGGTCTTGGAAAACATTGTCAAAGAGCATCAAGAAAAGCACAAAAGAACAAAAGAAGGTAGAGTTGAAATACAAGACGAAGATCTTGTCGATGTTCTTCTCAGAATCCAACAAAGTGACTCTCTCGACATCAAAATAACTACAAGAAACGTCAAAGCTTTGATATTGGTTAGTAATACCGCAAGACACATGTACTTTAAATCTAACTACCTCAATAGGCCACATGCATATTTCTCTTTATTTTGAAATCCTGGAACACTAAATTTCTTTGTTGAAATCAACAAATACATTTTGTCAATGAAAGTGACTAAACAATTAATCACCAAATAATCTCTTCATAGTTAATGATTGTTAACTTTTAATATTTGTATATATATTAAAAACCGAGGGTTATGAAATCAACTTGGCTCCACCACTCATTAATTGTTATTTTTCTCATCTTTCCTAGGCTACATCAAATTTCTATTTTGGATTTTGTCATACACTAACATTTGTTTTAACATTATAATTTTGTATAGTATTAATGATTTTATCTTACATTTTTCGCTTTCTTTATCTCTTTTTTATAATCCAGAAAGTTATATTTTTTTATTGTAGTTTTATCAAAATTTATTTATATGAAAATATTTTATTTGTTTGACTAGGACGTATTTGCTGCGGGAACTGATACTTCAGCATCAACCCTAGAGTGGGCTATGACAGAAATGATGAGAAATCCAAGAGTGAGGGAGAAAGCACAAGCTGAGTTGAGAGAAGCATTTAAAGAAAAGAAAACAATTCATGAAAGTGACATAGAGGAACTTAGTTATTTAAAGTTGGTGGTGAAAGAGACATTAAGGTTACACACACCTACTCCTTTATTGATCCCTAGAGAATGCTCTGAAAGAACCATTATTGATGGGTATGAAATACCTGCCAAGACTAAAGTCATGGTAAACGTTTGGGCAATTTGTAGGGATCCCCAATATTGGACTGATGCCGAGAAGTTTATCCCAGAGAGGTTCGATGGTAGTTCTATCGATTTCAAAGGAAATAGCTTTGAATATCTGCCATTTGGGGCAGGAAGGAGAATGTGCCCAGGCATGACATTTGGTTTAGCCAGCATTATGCTTCCACTGGCTCTATTACTCTATCACTTCAACTGGGAACTCCCAAATGAGTTGAAACCTGAGACTATAGACATGACTGAACGCTTTGGATTGGCTATTGGAAGGAAAAACGATTTGTGTTTGATTCCCTTTGTTTATCATCCTTGATCTCATCATTGATGCGTCCATTTTTATCGAGCTAGCTCACTTTCAGGCGTTTATGTTTTAACAAAATAAATATTTGTTTTATTTCAAATTATAGCTTTAGGTATCGTCTAAGTCTATAGAAATAAAAGCCTGTTCATCATTGAATCTATATTTATACAATTATGCCCTTTCTCATCAATCTTTACACGTATCTGGCTTCTATGATTTCTTTGGGCGTCTTTCCTTTGTTTCAACCTTTTTTGTTCTATATATTATAGTTTTCTTAATTATAAACGAGAATGGCTTAATATCTATAATATTTCGGCTAAGGAAAAGTTAGAAGACAAAATAAAAAAGAGTAAAAAAATAAACCCTACTATTCATGAGAAAAACTAATATTTTATCTATCTACACTCAAGAAAGGGGTAACAGATGAAAATCTAATCTCTAAAATAAATTGCAACATTAATCTCTTGCACATTAAAAATTGTTTTGTGCACGCCCATGACTACCGTGTATATATATATATATATATGGGTTTGTTGACAAGGAAACTGGAAATATATTTTTACAATGCATTTGAATCAGTCTCGATCTTTGTGAATATATTTGAGAAATAATATTTTTATTTTTTCTACTTTTGGATCAATCATCACATCTATATTAAAAATCAATAATATATATATATATATATATAAACTAATTAACATGAAATTACGTTATATTTAAATTTTAATATTTTTATTACGATTATTTTCTATATTGAAAATTTGTTTATACTGTTTTTTGTTGAAATTTGAAAATTTGTTGATTTTTTCACCATTTATATGTAAAATACATAAGTTAGTATATCTCGACATTACTATCTACATGAAAATCTGTTAATATTAATATAACCTTATGACACTAATATCTACATCAAATTCGTGTGAAATAATTTTGTCTAATCGTATTTTAGCTTGAATGTAAAACAAATTATATAGAAGATAATTAAACATAGAAATATTGTTAATCTGATAAAAAACACTTATCATATCATTTTCAAAGAAATTAATATTTACAAAAAATGTACAGGCCGGTAATATAATTTAAGCATTGACTATTATTTTTTTACTTGATTTTATTTAACTTTATTTCTTTTTTTTAAATTTTAATATATTGCATTTTTATAATTTTTAAGATTTTTAATTAGTAGATATAATTTTAAATATTTTGAAATAATTTGAAAAAAATTAAAATAATCTTAATAAGAGAATTAACATTGACTTAAATATAAAATATTGTTATCTAAATTTAAAAGTGTGATAATTTATATTATATCATTTTTTAAACGTGTAATTTTACTTTAAAATTTTATTTTATATTATATTAACTTTTTCTATAAATTTAACTATAATAGAACAAATAGATAGTCAGACAGGTGGCAACTGTTAGCACGAATGCCTTTGTATAAATACTAATTGTACCTTTCAATTCAGTGAGAAAAAATAATTTCATTATGGATCCCTTCACTAAAGGAAGAATTAATTTTATAGTTAAAAAACTATATAATATAAACAAATGTTATTTATATATAAGCATTACCATAAATATTAAACTATATAATATAAATATTAAAATTAAAATATGTTTTATTGTATATATATATTGGAAGTGTACTTATATATATAATAGTAGTAATTATTTTATATAATATGTATATATTACATATAACAATAATATAATTTTTAATTTTTAATATTTCATAATTCTAGAATATTTATAATATGTATAGATTAAATAAAAATAATCTTATTAAAAAGAATATTAATATTAAAAATTCTAGAGTAAATAATAATAATTTTATATGAATATTTAGGCAGATCCAAAACTATTTGTTATGTTTTTAAAATTTGCAATATATATATATATATATATATATATTGGCATTTCTAACTCTGGAATTTTTAGCAAGTGACTTGAGAAAATTTCTACTTATGACGGGAATAGAATCCATAGGCGATGCTTGGTTACAATTTAGAATTATATATATATATATATATATAAATTCACGGATATTATAATCCGCAAGAATATTACTGGCAAATTTTGAAATTTATAAGAAATTTTGTCATTTTCTTTTGTAAGAAATTTTTCAACAAATTTTTTCACAGAATATTTTTATAAATTTTAAAATTCACAGAAAATTTGTTATCCACGAAAAAATAATCTGTGAAATAAAAGCTGTAAATAAAATCACATGTAATGTAAGATAAATTCGAATAGTAGCTCTCTTACAATACATGGTAGTGCAGTAAGGAAAGTATATAAATGAAACATTCTTTTAGTTTCATTTGATTGTTTAATTGTCCGTTTTAACTTTGTATGTCTCGGGTTCTCTAATCTCTAGTTTCTTTCTTTTTATTAATTTCTAGTCAATTTTATTTATTTGTGTGTGGTTACTATAAAAAGCCTTTATTACCTTTACTTTTATTATTTAAATTTTTTTTGAATAAATTTCTCTATTATTATTTGTAGGGAAGAAAATAAAAAAAAAAATTGATTAGAGTTTTTTTACTGGTTAAAATCAACTTATTAACTTTAATTTTTATAAGAATAATAAATACAACAAACTTCTCTAACATTATGTTTCGAAAAGAAAGAAAAAAAAGGAGGAAATGGAACATAGGTTTACCCGAAACTTTTTTTCCCTTTCCAATGAAAGAAATTATAAGAGGAAAGAAAAAATATTGAGAGACTCACCAAAATTCTTCTTTCTTGCTAATTTGAAAAGAAAAGAATAAAAAAGACTTAAAATTAATAAAATTACTATTATACTCTTTAGGATAATAAATATAAATAAAATTATTATTCTTATTTTAAAGAATAAAATAAATAATTTTAAATTTAAAAATAATTTAAATTTATCTTTAATTCTATCTTGAGTTTTTATTGATTTTTATTTTATTTTTCAATAACTTTTTTCTTTTTTATTATATAGTATAGATATTCACTATAAATAAATAAAAATAATTATCTTTTTTTACATATCTTATTTAACACATAAAATAAATACCTTAAATTTATCTTAAATTTTGATATAATTTTTATTCTATTTATTATATCTCTTTTATCTAAGAATATTTGTGTAATTTTATACATATACTTATTTCTTTCATTCTCTTTTTCCTTCTACTAAATAATTAAATAATTATCTCATTTTTTACTCTTTTTCTCTTCTTCTCACTTTCTTTTCTTTTACCTTTTTCTTCTATTTTTTTAAACCAAACAAAGTATTAAAATTGTGTTTATGCTTAAAAACTATATTCGAAAATACAAGATTTCTCGTCGAATCCAAACTGTGATGTAAATCACTGTAAAAACCAGTGTTAATGTATTTATATATTAGTATCATTTATTTAAATTTACAATAGTTATATTAATAATTTAAATTTAATTTTTTTAAATAAGTGTTATATAAATAAAAACAATCGATTTTCTAACATTTTTTGTTTAGCACACTATTAGCATTATTTATATGAATTAACAATATTAATAATTCATTAACTAAAATTTATAGAAACAAAAAATATTCTAACATTTAGCATTTTTTTTGTTAAGTATATCTTTTTATCGTAGATTAGCCGGTAGAATAATGAAAGAAGAGTTACGTGTATCCTAATAAATAAAACTATTTTGGTATAATGTTTGTTGACCAATAAATATACAAATAATTGTGACATCATTTATTTTATTATTTATTAAAGAAATTTTTATTTATTTTAGTTTAATTCTAAATTAATTAAAACATTTTTTAATTTAAAATTATAATTATTTTAATTAAAAATTAAAAATTATTTTAAAAATACTTTAATAATTTCCGTCATTGATAATAATAAAAATTTTAATTAAAATAATTATAATTCTTAGTTTTATAAAATTAATTAAAATAAAAAATAAATTAAAAAATATAATAATTTTATTATTAAATAACAAAATAATAACATAACTTAAATATTATTAGTCTAAACATCAACTATTTTAAAATTCCTTAAATTTATAAGGGACCGTAATTTATAAGAGAAGCATTGACTGGACTGGGTAAATAAATTATACATAGTCGAATTCAAGGTGGAAAATAATAATATATATAAACTTAATTACGATGTGGTTATGTAACGTTTTGAATACTGACTTTGACTTTTTAGTGCAGAGGAGTACGTAAGCAAAAACATAGTTTCTCCACTCAAATTATAATTTATTAGTTTAAATTAAACCGATAAGATTTGTGGTTGAATAATCTTGTTTCCAGACACCAGTGGAAATAAATAAATAAATAGATAAGTAGATAAATAATAAATAGTAGGTAAACAGTCAACTGGGCATTAAGATGAGTTTGGATAAATAAATTGTTAAAATTTTATTTAATAAATTTTTATTATATGAAAATCTATGTTATTTCTAATATATTTTATAAATAAATAAATCAATCAAAGTTATTTTCATAATCTCTAATATTTTTATATAAAAAAAAACTTCGTCAAACGCCTTTTCAAATCACATTACGTTTAATTAAAGAGGCTTAGGTCTAATACAAGAGGTAAAATATTTCAAAGGTAATAAATCAAAATTCAAATGTGGACTGTATCTTTCGAAGAAGGATACCTTTAGAAAAACAAAAATAAATCACAATAAGTTCCAACAGAATAGGATTCAAAATTAGCCAAACAAAAAATAAGATAGATTTTACTTAAATATTTTAAACTATAAGTTATGTTTAATAAATACAGTTTATCTGTTATTTATGATAATAAAGTGTATAAGTTAAGTCGTATCAATACAATACACAAAATAGAATAAAAATTATTTAATCGTATTTTAGATATATAATTTTATAAAATAAATAACAAACTATACTTAACAAGTACAATTTACGTAGAATGATTTATTTAAATACGACTTATATTACTTTGATAAATAAATTAAAAAAAGATATCATGTTAGTAAAATTATAACAGAAAATATAATTAAGCGACTTAGCTAAAAACTTTTTAGAATTTGAATAAAAAAGTCCTTTTAAAATCTTAAACTAAGGTATAATTAAATTTGATCCTTCCTTAATAGTACATGACAAAAACTATATAATTAAGGAATCGTTCACAATTTCAAGTTAGGTTTAGAAAGTCCAACAAAACAGAACAAGTAAACTTCAACAGCTCATGAGTATGACAGTATCAATTGGGCACTGATTTCAGCAGTACTAAATTTCAAACGCAGAGCAAGTGCCATTTCTTCAACAAACCATCGAGCTGCAAGAAGAAGAGAAAAATGAAAATAATCAAAGTGCCAATTTGTCTTTAAGGAAGCATGACACTTGTAGACTTAGGGGCTAATTTGACGCTATCCATATCCAATATTTTCTTTAACGTCCGTCAAAAAGTTCATGTGAAATAAATTTCTAAGGTTTACTAATATTAGGACAAATTTTAAGATTTTTTAAATGCTTTCAAAAATATTTATAAATGATTTATAAATAAGATCTTCACATAGATCACGCTTAGTTGGATTTGATTCTAATTTTTATCAACTGTACTCATTTTTGTAAACTCCAATATTTACTAAACACATTTAAATGGATTTGTAATTTTTATTTTTTATATGTATCCAAGAAAAATATTATAATAGTTAAAAATAATATTTTATTATATTTATAATAATATAATAATAATAATAATAATAATAATAATAATAATAATAATAATAATAATAATAATAATATTATTATTATTATTATTATTATTATTATTATTATTATTATTATTATTATTATTATTATTATTATTATTATTATTATTATTATTATTATTATTATTATTATTATTATTATTATTATTATTTTAAACAAATAAATTAAAATTAAAATATAATTTATATATCATTCATTCGGAAGTTCTTGTTTTCCCGTAAGTCTTTGTTGTGAGGTAATAATAGACATATTTGATTATTTGCAATTTGCTCCTAGAATGATATCGGCTCGTGAATATTATAGGTTATGTTTAAATTTCATGAATATGATAGGATATGTTTAAATTTTATGTTTATCGTTTTTAATAAATATTAAATACGAAATACATTTTCTAATTCATGGATATAAGTTAAGTTTAAATTTTATGTTTAACATTTAAAAAAAAAATTAGATATGAAAGAATGTTCTAATTTCATGAATATGATGAGCTATGTTACAAAATTCATGTTTATACTTAAAAAAAAAATTTAACTAAGTGAGCTATATTTGTTTAATGTTTATGAATATAAAATTTAAACATAGTTTTATTATGATAAAGTTTAATATAAAGATATTGATTTTCGCAGAGCCTTGAGTTTGGGAACAATCGAATTGCGTCTTTTTATGACCCACACTTCTAAAATCTCATGCAACAAAAATGGAATTTCGGCAGTGTTTTTTACTATCAAGTAGAATAATTTAGTCATATAATTATAAAGTATTTTATTTTATAATAAAATATAATTCAACATTCACACAAATATATATGACTTCTTATGACATTTAAAAAATATTATAAAAGTGTAAAAAATATTATCTATTAGTTTTTAGAATTTTTCACAAATATTATATTTCAACTATATTGTAAAATATTAATTATAACATTTAAATATTGCTAAAAATATAAAATATCACTAATAGAAATATTTGTTACTAAAAGTCATATATATAATAATAGCCTAATATTCACACTTACATATTAACTTTTTCAAGTTTTTAATCTTTAAATAAGACGAAGATAATCTCTATAAAGAAATTATATTTGTATATTTTTCTTTTTTGCAAAAAAGAGAAGGAAAAAAATGACGAAAATGATATATTTAATGAAGAGAATAATGTTATAAAAAGTGTTATATGAATAATTTAACTTAATTGTGTACGAATGTGTTTTTTTTGGTCATGTAAGCACACACATTTTTTTAAATTATAGATCAATAATATATTGCATGAGATTTTATAATAAGTTAAAGTATTTTAATTAGTTATTCAGTTAAAATTTTTACTTTCCTTACCTTTTCAATTAATATTAAAAAAAATCATTTAACATCAAATAATTAAATAAGATGCTGAAAGTTACTTTTAAAATAATTTATTAATTGAATTAATCCTTAAACTTTAAAATTAATAATTTTAACACTTGTTTTACATTTTTATATTAATAAAATAATATTTTATCATTTATTTTAAAACATTTTAGTTTATATAATTTTATATTTAATTAATTTATATTAACACTACCCGTGTAGTGTTGGATAAAGAAGTGCATCTAATGTATATGGGTGTGAGTATATCTTGTACTTGTTTTTAATCATTTATATATATAAGTGCATCTGTATGCATGGTTTGAATTTTGAAATAAAAAAAATACATTCTTTCTATTCAAACCCTTATTCATGATTTCGTATTAGCGTAAAAAGGAGGATATTGTACGTAGTAACATTTGAAAAGAAGAAAAAAAAGGAAGACTTTAATGGTATAACGTTTATAGTCACGTATAATTTCTTTAGAAAAGTAATATATAAAATTAAATTTAATATATTTTATATGAATTATTATTGTTTATATTTGTCATCATCGTGGTTAACCTTTTTTCTTTAGGATCCCATGAAAGTAAAAAAAAATTATAAGAGAATTCGAATGATTTAAAACAAAAGTATATAATAGTTTAATAGCGGTTAATTTTCCTTCCTCTACTTTTAAAATGGTAACAATTTTATTTCTATATTTTAATTTGTACTCTTTATTTTTCTATTTAAATTAGGTAACTTAATTTGTTTCATTCACTTATAAAATAAAAAATAAGCCCAAATGTTTAGTAAGATTATATATTAAATCAATTATTGAAAAAGGATGTGATCATGACAACTAAAACCCGTTGACTAGCTTATAGTTTTAATTAGACGCTGATTCATTTTTTTTTTTAATTCTAATAAGCCAAGACTCATTGTGAGTCTGGTAGAGGAGTCCCTGAAAGAAACTCTTATATGGTCTCTTAAAAGGATTCAAGAAAGGGATAAGAATGAGAAATTAAGAAGTAAAATATTGACAAGAATTAAATTTCGCTACCTCGTTAGACTTTTCTAGCTCTTACTAATTGAACTATTCATGAGGAAGGTGTTTGACTCAATTTAATATATTAACATGAGACTCTACTAGTGCGTATGAAGTTTAGAAAAAATAAATAAGGATATCCTCCCTATAACGTGCCTATAAGATTAGAAAAGGGAGCATGCAATCATGTAAATTGTAATCGATGTTGTTCTATCGCACAAAATTAATAAGAGTGCCTAATGAAAACTTGAAGATGAATGCATGTTAGAGGGTTGACATGAAACTCCCGGGACATGACGAAAATATTAGAAAAAAACCCCAACTAAATATTTCGATCAATATATGTAATATATAATGTTAGTCTGTAACTGAATGAAAATTTTCACATGTATATAATGTAAATAACCCACCTATAATACATAAGGAAAAGGCTTATTGTATGTAATGTATATGTAACCGAATAAAAGTTAATTTCTGGCATCTATTTGAATGTATACATCTCATTAAATAAGAGTTAAAAAATGAGAGGAGAGAAATTGAAAGAATTAATAATGTGAGTGAAAGAAATATATCGAAATTAAAACATAAATATATTTTATTTTTCATATCTCTTACTTTTTCATTACATAAATTATCATATCTATTACTTTCTCTCACTATATATTTTTTTTTTCTCTCTTTTTTCACCTTAATCTTCCTCATTAATTTTAGAGGAACTTATATCATGAATCTAGTGATTAATCAATAATGCTTTAAATTGTAGTCAACAACATGAACTATATACAACTGTAACATCAAGTTTGTAAAAATTATAAAATTGTACGATTTTCAATAGATTTTAATTAATTATAGTGTATTAAATAATGTGTTATTATTATTATTCTTATCGGTAGTTTTACGCAATATAAAAAATGGTAAAAAAAGTATAACGTTGCCCAGGAAAAAAAAAAATCAACCCCAGCTTTAAATCTTCCAAAAACGAAAAGGAAAGATTGTTGTCCTTTTGCGAATTGAAGATTCTATAAATAGGGAGCAGTCATCGGCAAACAATATAAACACTAAATTAAGGAGGTTACTCTATAAAACCATGGAGGCTCAAGCCTTTTTCTTGGTTATTGCCTTCTTGTTCTTGCTATTGAATTGGCTTGCAAAATATTACAAGCTCAAACCTAATGTCACTCACAAACTTCCCCCTGGCCCAAAAAAGCTACCTCTCATAGGGAACCTGCATCAACTAGCATTAGCAGGCTCACTTCCACATCATGCTCTCCGAGACCTTGCTCACAAATATGGCCCTCTCATGCACCTCCAACTTGGTCAAATTTCTACAGTTGTTGCATCCTCCCCCAGGATGGCCAAGGAAATAACGAAAACGCACGACGTTGCTTTTCTGCAAAGGCCCCTACTCGTTGCTGCAGAAACTTTGTCCTATGGGGGATTAGATATTGCTTTTTCTCCATATGGTGATTACTTTAGACAAATGAAGAAAATATTTGTGTCAGAGCTTCTGAGTGCCAAGAGAGTTCAGTCTTTCTCTTTTATTAGAGAAGACGAGACAGCAAAGTTTATAGACTCAATTCGAAAATCAGCAGGTTCACCAATCAATCTTACTAGTAGAATTTTCTCAATGATAAATAATTCTGTTTCCAGGGAAGCATTTGGTAACAAATTTAAGGACCAGGATGAATTTGTGTCTTTGATTCAAAAAGTTCTAGCAGCGGGGGGAGGATTTGACCTTGCTGAGTTATTTCCTTCAATGAAATTCATACATTTCATAACTGGGAATAAGGCCAAAATAGAGAAGTTGCACAAGCAGCTTGACAAGGTTTTGGAAAGCATTGTCAGAGAGCATCAAGAAAAACAAGAAAGAGCAAAAGAAGACGGTGGTGAAGTAGAGGACGAAGATCTTGCTGACGTTCTTCTAAGAATCCAACAAAGTGACACTCTCGATGTCAAAATGACCACTAGGAACGTCAAAGCTTTAATATTGGTTAGTAAATACTGCAGAACACTTATCTTTTAAATTTACCCGAATAGGCACATGCATGTGTTCTCTTTGTTTTCCTGTGCTTCCCATATTACAAAATTACACAAAACTATTGGAATAACCTGAAATCTTGTATATATCGTGTATCTACGATCAACACACAATTAAATAAAACCAAAAATTCATGGAGAAAGAGAAATTCGAAAATTGAAAAGAGAAAAAAATAGAAAAAAATAGAAAATAGATTGAGGAAAAACATGAACACATTACTAATCCTATTAAATTAGATAAGAGAAGTAGAGATTTATTAGAATCATCTTGAAAACTGAATGAGAATTAAGATTTTTGTTGAAAAAATTAAAAAAGAGATAAAATCTCTCACAAATACATAACACAATTCTATGTCATGTAAAAAGTAATTATTTTAATTATATTTAGGATTTTTATAATAATTTCCTAATCACTAATTAACACTTAGCTAAGACAAGGTCCAAGCCTACCCATCCGGAAACCCAAGTCCAATTTGGCCACAAGCACACCACATGGAATTAGTGACTGAATTTATCACTAGGGAGAAAATCCTATTTTGGGTCTTTGGACTCAAAAATAGCTATACTATTGATACCTAAATTTGTTCTCTTCCTCTTTTTTTTTTTTTAAAAAAAAAGGTAAGGAGTGTTGAGGAAGTTTCCCTCTGCTGACAAACCCTCCATTTACGTATCTGCACGATTATCGAGCTGCCTCGAGTGAACAAATAACAATTGATGGTCACATGGTCACCTGTTATTCTTCTACTTTTCAAAAAAAGTAAATTTGGTTCTAACCCCTCATAAGCATTTGAGATAGAAAAGGGCATTCTTGACAAAAAGACCAGAAGGGAGACGCAAGGGGGACGTAAGGGGTCACTTCGCATTTAATGAAGGTTTTGTCACATTTATTAAAAGAACATCGTGAAAGCACCTCACATTAATGAAGTTCTGCGAGGAGTTACCGCAATAATGACAAAAGATCTCCTTGAAAGATTTGGAGAAGGTGAAATTGGCCTATAAAAGGGGCAATGGTAACGTAGCAGGGGGCAATGGTAACGTAGCGGGGGGGATTTTTCAAGTGGTGAGAATAAAGTAGAGAAGAAAAGAGAGGATACGGAAGAAGTGATTTCCTTCTACGACAACAGCGACACACTCGAAAATAAGGTGAAATCCTAAGACATTCTTTTATTTAGAATACCATTTCATACATCTCCCCTCCACAACCAAACACTCAGCCAAAAAACCTAACAAATGGGTCACCAGTAACACCAGCCAGCCATCCGACACGATCGGTGTCATCCCTAGTCAACACCCCATCTCCTCCTAGCCAACACCTAGTTGGCACCTCACCCCACACCTAGTCGACATCTCCTCCCAGCTGACACCTAGTCAACACTTCATTCCAACTGACACCTAGTCGACACCTCATCCCAACTATCACTTAATCAGCATCTCCTTGCAATCGACTAACTGTCAGCATTTTCACTTAGCCCATAATCTTAGCCAGAATTATGTAAACTTTAATTTCTCCATTGCATCAGGAGATACGTAAAAGTAAGAGACAACTCTTATCAACTTCTTTAGTTAACCCTGTTTTATTTATTCTTAAAAGAAAAATATTGTAGTTTGGAAGTCATAGTTAGTTTCATGCATCTAAGTAGGGTAACCATTTCAGGACGGACGTGGTAGGATGCTAATACCTTCCCTACACGTAATCGACTCTTGTATCCTAAATTTGTTTTCAAAAGACCACTCTTATCCATTCTAAAGTTTTTCGATATTTTTTTCTTAAAAATGTCGATAGAATTCCATTAAATTCCGTTTTTCTTTTCCCGAAAAGAATAATGAATTCTTTTCTTTTTTTTCGCTACAATGAAAATACAAAATATATACATCCTACAAGTTACTATACAAAACTAATTTGTCAACCAAATAAGTTATAAAGTTGGGCTAGGACTCAATTCCTTATGCAGTTTCTCTGTCTCGTCATGAGGTTTTATAGTGCAATATTCTTTTCTTTGACTTGAGTGTGCTTTAAATGTTTGTTAATATTCACATCAACACCTATTTTTAATATATACCTTGAAATAAGCATTTTTCATGACTTTTTTTTATAACAAAATTCAAACTAATCCCACAGCTACTTTTCCTTTTTTCCTTTTAAAGTTACGAACATGAGCTACCAGAGCTACTTTTCCTTTTATAAGCAATAATTTCTTGGATATCTTATTCTTCTACGCGCTTAATTAACATTGACCATTCTCCCTTTTCTTTCTGACGCTACATTATATTTCTCTTTTCGAGTTTTGTTTTTTTTCATACCAACACTTTCTTTATAACATTATATTTTTCTATTTTTTTATTATATTAATCATTTGATCTTAGATTTTTATCTCTTTTTTTATACAGAAAGTTACACAATTTATTGTATAAATGCAAATTCTCTTTTATTTTACCAAAATTTATATGAAAATATCTTAATTGTTTGACTAGGACGTATTTGTCGCTGGAACTGATACTTCGGCATCAACAATAGAGTGGGCCATGACAGAAATGATGAGAAACCCAAGAGTGAGGGAGAAAGCACAAGCTGAGTTAAGAGAAAAAGAAATAATTAATGAAAGTGATATAGAGCAACTTAGTTATTTGAAGTTGGTGATCAAAGAGACATTGAGGGTACACCCACCTACTCCTTTATTGCTCCCTAGAGAGTGCTCTGAAAGAACCATCATTGATGGGTATGAAATACCTGTCAAGACTAAAGTCATGGTGAATGTATGGGCAATTTGTAGGGATCCTCAATATTGGACTGATGCGGAGAAGTTTATCCCAGAAAGGTTTGAGGGTAGTTCTATCGATTTCAAAGGGAATAACTTCGAGTATTTGCCATTTGGGGCAGGTAGGAGAATGTGCCCAGGCATGACATTTGGTTTAGCCAGCATTATGCTTCCACTCGCTCTCTTACTCTATCACTTCAACTGGGAACTTCCTAATCAGATGAAACCTCAGGATCTGGACATGACTGAACGCTTCGGATCGGCTATTGGGAGAAAAAACGATTTGTATTTGATTCCCCTTGTTTATCACCCTTGAATGCATGATTCACGTGTCATATTTTACGTCCTAAGAAAATAAAAGCTTCTGTTTTATTTCGTATATAGCAGCAATATATATGTAGCGTATAAAATATAGAAACAAAAACCTAGTTATTATTGGATCTTTATTTATACAATTATACCCTTTTTTTTATCTCTCTATAGTCTGTACATACATAAAAGCCTAGTAAGACGGGCCGGTTGTTTAAAACTTTTTTCTTCTATATATTGTATTATATTGTTCTTAATTACAAATGAGAATGACTTAATATTATATTTTTTTTCATAAACAAACCGTCCAACGAGAAATGAGCCTAGTTGTTTGATTGTATCAGAATGCAGTGAACTTGTTGTGGCCCTTTTGTGATCAAAGAACGACCAAGGAATGAATAGGGATTTTGTTACAATGAAGTTATTAGGAGGATGTGACAGATGATGGATAAAGGTGTTGGTGAGGAAGCGTTACGTTTTAGGCATGACACAAGACACCCTAGAGAAGTATGCTCACGAGGGTTTATCATATGCCTATTGCTTTAAGAGGAAAGACCTAACCGGCATCCTAGCCAAGGGTAGGGTTGGTGCATCTTACTTTGTATCTCAATTCCAACGTCTACACTTATGGGGTTGTTTAGTGCTACGGCCGGACGATGAAAGCGATTAAGAAAAATAGACGAGTCTGTTATTAATATTTATTAAAAATATTAGAAAATTTTTAAAAACAAAAATAGTATTTGAAAATTTTAGATTCGATAATTTATCTTATGATTATTATCTCTAACTAATGCACAAAATTTATAATTTTTAAATATTTATTTTACTTTTTTTAGAAGAAAATAATTTTTTGACGTTTTATTTATTAAATTTTTATGAGAATTTTCATTTCATTTTTAAAAAGTTGATTATTATTAATATATTATTATTATTATTATTATTATTATTATTATTATTATTATTATTATTATCTTTTCAACTTGCTAAGGATAGTCTTTTTATCTTATTCACTAGTAGAAAATTTAAATTTTGCTACCAAATAATTTTGTGACTAATTTTAAAATCAATAGTTATTTTGTACCTAATTTCTAGTAAAAATAATTAGCTACACAATTATTATAATATTAATGGTAGCATGAAGTAAGTAGCAAATTAGTTAAGAAAATAATCTTTGTTAATTTGTAGTAAATTTTTAAAATTTGTAGTTATTTTCTAGTTAATTTGTAGTAATAAGAAGTATAAATGAATATAACTTAAATTTAGTTAGAAAAAATAATATTATAGTTAATTAATAGTTAATTAGTTAGGATTAGCTACTACTTTAAATTGTAGCTAAAATTAGTAGTAAAATCAAAAAAATCTTATAATGATCTTTGAATCAATCAAAAATCAAAATTACATAATTCTTACAATTAAATGTTTGTGTAAAACGATTAAAATTTTTAAATTGCATTTAAAAGACTCTTGTGTGGTAAAATAAAGAATACACTCAAAATGACTATCATTACCTTATAAGTCTTTTTTAATATCAAATATGAAGTGCTTACAAAATGAATATTATTAAACCTTTATTTATTTTATTTAAATATTTATTTTAAATTTTTAAATATTTTTATTTAAAATATTTCACAATAACCAAACAAAAATACATCGAAAATACTTATTATTACACCTTTTACAACTGTTGTAATATTCAAATAGAAAATGCATCAATATGAAATGGCTATTACTAAATCTTGTTGTAGTTCTAATTAATTTAAAATTTTAAAGAGTTCTATTCAGAAAAATTTCAAAATAATCGAACAAGAAATGCATTGAAAATAGTTATTTTTAAATCTTTTAAAGTTTTTTTAATATCCAAATTGAAAACACGTATAAAATGATTATTATTAAATAATTATTTTATTTATGTATTGTTTAGTTAAATTATCAATTTATAATTCAATAATTATACTTATTTTAGTATGGGATAAATTATTGCATGATGAATGATTATTTTAATTAAAATTTTAACTTTTTATTATTTTTATTAGGGTAAATATTGAGAATCAAGCTTTCTTTGCAATGCTAATTTTATATATAAGTTTTTCATGTTCGTAAATGAGCTTTAAAGAAATAATTTTATATCAATTTTTTCTTAAAAAATATGAACTGAAACTTAATGAGATAAAATAAAATTCTTATTTTTTATAAAGTGGTAAAACTCAACAACACCCAAATGGATATTGCCAATCTCAGTACCATGCTAATCTTAAGAAACAAAGACAGGTGTTCAAAGACCGTTAATGAATTCTCATAAGAAAATAAAAATATAATTGAGTCTAAATTAAATAAAATTTAATTTTTAAATTTAAAAATAAAACTTAAATATATTGTTTATCTCACCACATATAACAAGATTTGTTTTACCCTTCATTCATTTTCCGAGCATTTTTAAAATCTTTTTCTTTTTTCTTTTTTTTCAAGATAATTAATCTATGCCATTAAATATAAACTTTTGATGTGACTGTAACTTTAATACGTAAACCTCTATCATGTAGACATGTTCCTTGTATATAAAGGAACAAAACATATTTTTTACTAAAGATTAAAAATATAATTTAATTTAAAATAAAATAAATTTAATAATCATTTATTAACTGTATAAAATAATTTCAGTTATTTAATAACAATTCATCATTGATATGAAATTAAAATAAAATTATTCTAAAAATAAATAAATTCTATACAACATTTATTATCTCAAATAAAATAAATTTAATTTTTAAATTTAAAAATTAAACTTAATTATATTTTTTATTTCCCAAAATATAACGAGTTTTATTTTTATTCTCTCATAAAATTTTTAAACACTTTTATCACTAACACTTCGGCCTGGGCCATGTGGATCTGATACTTGTTTATAAAATAAAATGTTTTTTTTTTCTGTGTCTGATGCTAAATCAAGAGCATTCGGTATTTTTTTTTTGTTTACACTCAAAATATTCGAAAATTGACAGCGAAATATTAGGGTCAAATTTTTTATTTTTAATTATAAGTTTTAAAATTTTAAAAATCAAAAACAGTTTTTAATTTTTGGTTTTATTTTTTTGGATTTTGAAAATTAATTTTTAGTTTTTAAAATAAATTTAAGTTAAAATTTTTTTATTATATTAAAATTAGTTTAATAATGTGTTTGCGTGTTGGTAAGAATAGTAGTAGTAATGGTGGTGGTAGCAGCGATAATAACAATAACGATGATATAGTGATGGTGGTGACGACGACGGTGGAGATAGTGGTAATAGTAATAATAACGACGATAGTAATAATAATAGTAGTGGCATCGATGACAACAGTGTGGTAGTGATAGCAGTAATGATGTAGTAGTTGTGGTAGTGACAATATGACAACAGTAATAATGACGATAATACGATAAAAGTGACGACAGCAACAACAATGAAGATAATAGTAATAGTGGTAAGGGTAATAGTAGCATAAAAATAAATGATAATTATTAAATGTAGTGAGAAGATATATTTTAAGATTAAAAATCAAATTTAAAAAAAATATAATATATGTAAAATTGAGTTATAATTAGTTCCATTTTAGTTAATAATATTTTGTTTTGAAAATTACATTTGAAAATAAAAATAAAAAACTGACTACTATCCTGAGCTTGCCTTAATATTTTCAAAATTTAGAAATATTCGAAGTGAATATTCCTTCAAGGCGTTTAGTGTTTACGTTGCAGCTTTTCAGTGTTTACGATCGGAAGAAGATTTGAATGAATTTGGGGATTGGAGAAAGGATTTGGGAATGATAACAAATACAAGAATTTGCTTTATTTATTTGAGTAATGCTGAAAACACTCTCTCCAACTGAATTACAAGAGAGTTACTGTT
This sequence comes from Mucuna pruriens, assembly GCA_025330945.1. Classification (NCBI taxonomy): domain Eukaryota; kingdom Viridiplantae; phylum Streptophyta; class Magnoliopsida; order Fabales; family Fabaceae; genus Mucuna; species Mucuna pruriens. The sequence goes on from JAENHJ010000202.1 coordinate 593,254, forward strand.
TTGACGCTTCGAAAGGAATCCAGTGGCTATTCCCAAGGGAGGATATGCAGTAATTCAGTTTAACATATCTTGACGAGCATGCATGTCAGGGTCTTGACATGTTGGGGGATAGAAATTAACTCATCGAATAGAACTCTTATTAGTTTTGTATATTAATTAGGCTGGTGTAGTATATATAATGGTAGTATATTAATTATTTAGTTAATTTTTAATTTATTTTAATTATAATTTGATTCTTATATTTTTAATTTTTAAAATAGGATAAGATTTTATAAGTACATTTAAATACTAATAACTTAATTAAATTTTAATTGGTTATAACATATATAACTTGTTATATAGTAAAAACCTATATACCTTTTTTTCTCACGCAAACATGTTGATAAGACTAAGTGGGCGACTAAAGAAAGTTGTATTGTATTGGAGGAAGGATGAGTGGACTGAGTGCATAGCGGATTTGAACAGTTCAAAAATTATTTAAAGCTATCCACTGACTTTCAAGCGCAGAAGCGGTCAAATAATAAATTATTTATTTAAGACAAATGGATAAGATTTGCGGTTTATTTATGAACCTGTGTTTACATTACATACCACAATGCCGCGAGGCACAGGGACCAATTTACTAACAACAACGTGGAAACAGTTGTCCTCGTTATATTTTGATTTTTATTGAATATAATATAAAATTATTTTTTTCAACGAAATTGAGAGGTTGCTTTCATCTCGTAGTCCCGCATGACAAGAGCGGTTGAACTGAAACATAATATGTACATAATATGTCCCTGTATAATGTTTCTTTACACTATTTTAATTTTTTTTTTATATATATATATATATATATATATATATATATATATATATATATATATATATATATATATATATATATATATATATATATATATTATCTTATAATTAAAATTTTCTGAATTCATTATTATACAGGAGCACATAGTATATAATTAAAGAAATTTAAACATTCCACTTCATTAATACGCATATATGCCTGTTAAGCTATTCATTTGTAGTTCATAACGAATTTTAACCGCATATACATATTGTTTTTTCCCCATTGATTCCTGATTTTTTTTTTCTGCATGGAGTGCCGTTTGGAATCAACATGAAGCGAACCATTAGAGCTGCGAGACTGGATGCCTTTCACCACCTTCAAAAGACCCAAATCAAATTCATAAACTCTATGTAATTTATTTTGGAGAGGAAAATTGCTCCAAAGTTATAAACCTACTCTTTGCACACTATTTATTACTTATTTAAGATTATGACACATGTATTAAGAAATGTAATTAATCTCTTCAGTTATATTAAAATTATTTATAGTTTCTTAATATATCTTTTATATTTTCTATTTATTCCTTTGATATTTTATATATAATTTTTTCTCTCTTTTTTGATAATGATGTAATTAAAATATAACAATTAATGTTATGTTCAAACATAAAAAGTTTATCTTTGTCATGTTGAAATTAATTATATGTTTTTTTAGATTTTATTCTTATTTTTAGATTGAAAATTCAAAAGATGGACAAACATAAGGAAATACTACTTTTAATTTTGCTGTATTTATATAATTTTCTCAAATTCTTCAACATTCTCAATTTTATGGAATTCAACCTACGCTGTCATCACTCTTCTGGACAATTTTTTTTTTCTTTCTCAATTTTTTAAGTGTTCAATATATCTTACCTTCTTCATCAATCAATTCAGTCATATATCAACTAATTGTAAATTAACCAATTTCTTTCTAATTGAATTATCCAATCCACTGTATGCTATTTTAATTAACTCTGCTGTAGGGATTTGGGTAGAGCACCAAGTCATATATTATCTAAATCGATTGAAAAGTGTGAAAAGAGAAAGAGGAATAAATTGAGGCCATATTGTAGATACCTTTTGAATATTCGAATTCCTTTGTGTAAATAAATATGCAATTGAGAATGCAATCTGTTTTCAAATATTTTGAGCAAATAATCTCATTTTGTTAAAGAAAGGAATTCTAAACGCTTTGCAATAATAAGAAATTAAAAATAATTTAGATATTAGGATCAATTAAAAATCATACGGTGAATATTTTTATCATATTATTTTTTTCTATATCTAAAACAACAAACCTGATATCTTTGTTAAATAACACCAGTGGTTACTACTTATATAACTAATGGTAGTATATTGAAATTACTAATCAATATATAACTAAGAGTTGTGATTTTTAAAGTCTACTGTATCGTTGTCGATGTACGTAATGTAAATGAATCTATGATGTTCAGATTGAAAAAAATAAAATAAAAAGTCATACAAATCAACTGTTGAATTGAACGAACCTAAACCCCAAAAAATGAAATAAAAGTCATACAAATCAAATGTTAAATTCAACGGACGCATAGATCATTAATAAGGGGTTAAGAGGGATAGATCGTTGAACTCATAGATTGAAGATTCTATAAGTAAGAACCAGAACTCAGCAACAATTATCAAAACACTGAGAGTTGAGTCTCCAATAATACCATGGAAGCTCAAGCGCACATCTTGGTCATTACCTTCTTTTTCTTTTTGGTATTGCATTGGCTTGCAAAGTATTATTACAAACCAAAAACCACCCTTTCTCACAAACTTCCCCCTGGCCCAAAAAAGCTACCTCTCATAGGGAACCTGCATCAACTAGCATTAGCAGGTTCACTTCCTCATCATGCTCTCCGAGACCTTGCATACAAATATGGCCCTCTCATGCACCTCCAACTTGGTCAAATTTCTTCAGTAGTTGTATCCTCCCCCAAGATGGCCAAGGAGATAATGAAAACCCATGATGTTGCTTTTGTGCAAAGGCCCCAATTTCTTTCTGCTGAAATTTTGACCTATGGGCAAAAAGATATTGCTTTTGCTCCATATGGCAATTACTGGAGACAAATGAAGAAAATATGTGTGTCAGAGCTTCTAAGTGCGAAGAGAGTTCAGTCTTTCTCTCATATTAGAGAAGATGAGACAGCGAAATTTATAGAGTCAATTCGAACATCAGCAGGTTCACCAATCAATCTTACAAGTAAAATTTACTCGTTGATAAGTTCTTCTGTTTCCAGGGCAGCATGTGGTAACAAGTATAAGGAGCAGGATGAATTCGTGTCTTCGATTCAAAAACTGATAGCAGCGGGGGGAGGATTTGAACTTGACGATTTGTTTCCTTCCATGAAACTAAATTTCATAACTGGAAGGAAGGCCAAATTGGAGAAGTTGTTTATGCAGGTGGACAAGATCCTAGAAAACATTGTCAAAGAGCATCAAGAAAAGCGCGTAAGGGCACCAGAAGGAACGATTCAAATAGAGGAGGAAGATCTCGTTGATGTTCTTTTGAGAATCCAACAAAGTGACACTCTCGAGATCAAAATTACCACCACAAGCATCAAAGCTATGATATTGGTAAGCATCTATACCTGAATGGGCAACATGATTTTTCTTTAACTTTTGTGCTCCCTCCTTCTCCCACACTTGCAAATCCCACATAATCAGTAACTCAACCCCATACACAAACGGATATCTCAAAGTATGGATGTATGTGAACAGTGACTTAACAACCTATCCTAATAATTAATTTTTTACCTATAGAATCTTTATTAGACCATTAATAAACTCCAAATTTTATCTTTGAAAATTTTGATTGTGTTAAAACTCACATAAACTAATTTTATAAGATAAAATTAGATTTAAACTTAAATGTTAAGACCCAGGTTTCACTTTTGTGGAAAAAACTGTTTGCATGACATTTTTTTTAGCACTCCTGCATCCATACTAGTAACGGTTGGGAAAACTATTGTTGCAGATCAGATAACAAAGACCCAATTTACTAAGCACCTGGAAAGAGTCAATACCAGGCATTAATCATCCTTAAAGACTCAACTTGATAAAGAAGTTTACTAACATCAAATAATAGGATAGTTCCTATTGATAAAAAAAAAGTCAAGTTTCAAAAAATGCATGCTGACTGACGCATAGGTGGTTTATCAAATTCAATTGACAGGATATAATAGGATACGTAAATATGAAATGATGAGATAAAAGCAAGATATAATAACAGTAGAATAAATTTTAATTTTATCTAATATTTGATATATACGGCATAATAATAATATAAGATATAAATTATATTTAAATGATAAAATTATTGTTTGGTTAAAATTATATATAATTTTTTAATAGGTAAATTTTAATTTAATTATTTAATTTTTCAAATCATAAAATTATAATTTTTATTAAATTATACAAAATTAATATTTTATGTATGTAGTTACTTTTCTTAAAATTATAAAAATTATATAACATTTCTAAAATTATTAGTATTACTTAAATATTTTTATAATAATAATTTAGTTTTTAATATTTAATTAATAATATACTTAAAATTTATATGTCAAAATTATTATAAATATATATAAGATCATTTGTTGAATACAAATTTTATATAAAATATATTGTATAAATTAATATATATAGAATTTGCTGACTTACATTATACTTGGTTTATAGGTAAAGTTACCCCTTATAGTTTAAAAAAATTAATAATTATAACTTCCTAATTTACTCTTTCTAAAACAATTATTGGGATACATTAATAATTGTTACAAGTATTTGCAATTGCACACCCACTTATATAGAAGGTGTATATTAGCAAGCTATAATTTGGATATATTTTAAGATAATTATAATTATTAGTCTTTTAAATTTTCCATAAATCAAATGAGCGTAAATTAGAAAATCCAATATATATTATATTTGTTATAATTTTGTTATTTCTTACATATAGTATATTACTATATTTTATTTATAAATTATTATATATTATATAATTCTAAAATATATAAATTATTATATTATAATTATATATATATATATAATAATATTATATCTATTTATATATATTACATGTTATATATTGTTATGTATAAAGAGAAAATTATAGAGAAACCATATTCTATTTTATTACTTCCTAATTCACTATGCTCAAGATAAAATTTTATACACTAGATTATTAAGAAAGGATAAGATAAAATTATCATATATTTTACAAGTACAACAAACAAGATGTTACCGTAACTGATCAATATAAATTATTTAAAGAATTAAAATACAATATTCTTTAATATCATTATTAGACTAAAATTTTGTTTTTAGTCATTATAAAATAAATATTTTTTAATTTTTATCCATAAGAATATTAAATAATTATTTTGGTCATTGTTATTATGTAATACTCGTTAAATATTTATGTATTTAATAAAAAGTTAATTAATTAAGTGATTACCTTATATAATTAATATTTACTAACATTTGCACTGCTAAGTCATTATATGATATTCTAACAAAATTTATAAATTTATAAAATAAACATTATTTATCTATCTTATTAAGAATCAAATATAATTATTTCATATTTTGAAGGAATGGAAGTAATTACATGAACCAAATTCAAAGTTTAATATTTTATAATAATTAAAAATAGTAATTTTAAACTTTAAAATATAAAAATAAAAAATTTCTTTTACAATGACAAAACTTTTTATTTTATAAATACTAAAAAAATATTTAGCCTAACAGTTAACACCAATTCTTACATATGTTAGATTCTATAGGGAATTTTGATTGACTAAATGGACTCAATATTTTCTTCAATGGCGGAATCAGGACTACTAGTGAATAGGGGATAACACTATTGAGTATAAAAGGATAAGACACTAATCTACCAAAAACATCATTATGTCTATATAAAAGATAAATAACAAATAGTTATTGTCAATGAAATAGGGAGAAAACAAAACTTCTATAATTGTTTAATGTAAACTCTCATGCTTTGAAATCTACGAACAATAAATACATCCCAGTCAATGTAAGTGACAATTATTCACCAAATCATCTCTTTTTTTTTTTTTGTTAATATTCAACCTGACTACCCATGTTGGAAATCCTTATCTTAATCTTTAGGGTTCCTTATTGTTCCTTATAATTTACTACCGTTACACTAGATTATCAAAGCTGTAAATAGGATGAAAAATAGTTAAATACATGGATCCAATTGTCCAATCTTCAATGTCATCTGTTTGATTGAGAACCGTTGGTTTGTGATCTTCCTCAACCAAACCGCCTTAATTCCTCTTAGAATCTTAGCTTCTCTCTTCAGATGGGGAGAATGGAGAATATATTTTGGTTTGGTGTATTGGGGACCATAACCTTTCCTTATGTGTCAGCCTACATATAGGGTTCCCATTATCCCCTAACGGGCCAACCTGGTATCCACTCATTAAGCCCATATCAAGTCTTATCAGGAAGTCTTTTGATTACTTAATTGGATCACTTAAGATTATAATCACTTTAAATAAATAGCCATATAATTGTATTTAAAATATAAAGCCCACATGATTACAAGAAATTATAAATTTCTAACAATCTCCCACTTGGGCTTCATATTTTCTTGAAACAATTATATTACTCAATTCCTTAGGCGCGCCAGTATGCTATTTATTTTAGACTTCCTCTTGATACAATCTGGTCCATCTTGTACATTAACAATGGAACCATTGCATCTTTAATCACTATTCAAGCGTGACTAAATAACGATGATCACCATATTAATATACTCAATGACATAGATCAAATATGGATGAGTGACATGGAAATTACATGCAATGTGATCTCAAACATGTCTATTTCCAATTGGTCCTGATTTTTAATCTTAATGGAGATCAATCCAAATTCTTGTAACATAATTAATATATACAAGAAAGCATGTTTAATTCAAAATATAAATTTAAACCATCAACTTTATTTCAAGAGAAAATATACAACAATTAAATTGTTCAAATTGAAACATAAAACATATAGGCTCCCACTGAACTAAAGTACCCTAAGGAATAATACCCATACGAGTAGTGTGCTCCTCAAAGAATCTTAGGTATTAGCCCTTTAGTCAATGGATCAGCTAGCATAAAACTTGTTCCTATATGTTTTATGAAAATTTGTTTATTTTGAACTCTGGTTGGATGCCTCGAAGCAAGCCACAAACTCTATAGCTATGGTCAAAGAGACTATAAGAGTCTGTTCAATAAACTTCTAAGAGATAGCTCCTCCAGCCAACATACAGATGTATCTAGACATGGGCGTTGCTATCTTAACATCCAAAGAAAATCGAGTCGAGTACATGATGATCTCCAAACCTTCGACTACCGATAAGTAAACATGTATCCTTTTGTTCTCTTTCAATAACGCATCACGCTGCGTTCAACCTGCCTTTCAATCTTTGCATTCCAAGATTACTTAAATATCCGCCCAAAATTCCTACCATAAAAGCAACACGGGGCGAGTACAAACTTGAGCGTACATTAGACTCCCCACTGCTAAGGCATAGGGAATCTTTTGCATCTCATTTCTTTCAAGGTCATTGTTGGGGCACTGTTTTAGATTAAATTTGTCTCCCTTAGCTATCGGGGTGTCTCCTAGTTTATTATCTTTCATGTCAAATCTCTTTAAGACTTTGCTGATATAGTTCTCTTGTGACAACCTTAGGATACCTTGAGAACGATCTCTTAGTATCTGAATGCCTAACACAAAAGAAGCTTTGCCAAGATCTTTCATCTCGAAATTCTTCGTCAGAAATCTCTTGGTTTCATGCAACAAGCCTGTATCACTACTAGCAAGTAGTATATCATCGACATATAGTACCAGAAATATGTATTTACTCCCACTGAACTTATGATATACACAATCATCAACTACATTTGCCTCAAAACCATATGAGGTGATGACTTCATGGAACTTGTGATACCATTGACGAGAAGCCTGTTTTAGGCCATAGATGGATTTCTTTAGTTTGCAAACCATAGACTTAGATTCGTTTGAAACAAAGTTTTCAGGTTGCATCATATAAATCGTTTCATCAATGTCGCCATTTAAACGCAGTCTTAACATCCATCCGATGTAGCTCTAAATCAAAATGAGCTACAAGTGCCATTACTGGTTCTAAAAGAATCCTTTGAAGATACCGGAGAAAAGGTTTCTTTGTAGTCAATGCCTTCCTTCTGAGTAAAGCCTTTAGCAACTAGACGAGCCTTATATCTTTCGATATTACCTTTAGAATCCTTTTTGGTTTTAAATATCCATTTCCAACCAATAGGTTTCACACCTTCAGGTAATTCGACGAGATCCCAAACGCATAGACTTCAACTCATCTTTCATGGCGTTAATCCATTTTTGTGAGTTAGAACTTTGCATAGCTTGATAGAAGTTGATTGGATCATCTTCTGTCAAACCAATGCCATCTTCATGTTCTTGGAGAAAGACAATGTAGTCATCTGGAATTGCGTGTCTCCTCTCTCTAATGGATCTCCTTAACGGCACTTGTTGAGGTTGTTGAGGTTGCTCTATTGGTGGTTGAGGAAGAGCTTCATCACAGTCTTGTTCTGGAATAATGTCGGGAACAATTGTTTGAACATTGTCTCCCATTACTGGAGTTGTTTCTTGAATAGTAATAGGCACAAGGATTTGACCAATGTCATTGACAGATTCTTCCTCAAAGACAACATTCCTTATGTTCTCTTCCTTCCCAAACTCAACTTCCTCAAGAATCCTCGCATTTTCCGTTTCAAAAAAAATGATCTTGAAGTGGGATCGTAAAACTTATAGCCCCGAGACCGTTCAGCATAGCCAACGAAGTAACAACTAACTGTTCTTGAATCCAGTTTTCTTTCGTGTGGCCTGTAAGGGCGTGCTTCAGCTGGACAACCCCAAATGTGAAAATAATTGATGCTTGGCTTTTTTCCAGTCCAAAGTTCATAAGGGGTTTTGTTAACTACTTTAGTTGGCACCCTATCAAGGATGTAAACTGCGGTCTTTAAAGCTTCTCCCCAGAGCGACTCTGGTAAAGAAGAATGACTAATCATACTTCTTACCATATCCTTAAGAGTCGGGTTTTTAGATGTTCACACACCGTTCATGCTAGGTTTACACGGCATGGTATATTCGGAACAATTCCACACTCTCCGAGAAAAAGAGCAAAAGGTCCCAGGACGTTGTTCTCTCGATCCGTCATATCTGCCATAGTATTCACCACCACGATCAGATTTGACGGCCTTAATTTTCTTTCCAAGTTGAAGTTCAACTTCAGCTTTAAAAGACTTGAAAACGTCTAGGGATTGGGACTTCTCATGTATCAGATATAGGTAACCGCATCTATAGTAATCATCTATGAACGTAATAAAATATTGTTGTCCATTCCATGAGGCTGTAGGGAAAAGGACCACAAATATCTGTATATATTAGTTCTAAGACATCCTTAGCTCTTTCGTCACCTAATTTTCTTTCATTGAGAAGACCCTTCCGCAACATCCTTAATGTTCTTCCTTTTCTTATTTTGAGAGGTCAAAGCAAAATGAGTACTTTCAGTCTTAACTCTCTACAACCTCTCTTCCTCTTGCACATAGTGATATAAATTCACTAAATGACCATTTATCCTTTCTGGGTATTATACCTCACTTTGAATTACCCAAAGTGTGTAAGAAGCAAGATCAAAACCAAGTGCACAATCAAGTCTTCACCAGACTCTAACTTGAGTTTTGCTGCGAGATTAGACATCTCCATTATGTACTCTCTCATATTTTCTTTACCTTTGACTCTCAAAAATAAAGCCCTGAAACGCTTCTAAAATCAAGCACTTCATGATCATAAGTCACATTTGGTTAGAGCATTTCCATTTCTCAATTTTAACCTCTTAAAGGTTATCCGGAGTAAGAATAGGTTTCTCTACCCAAAGCGCTAGATCAAAATCCGTACAGACGAGTACTGTTGCTACGACTTCCTTCCAGATCTTGAAATTCGTCCCATTCAGCATTAGGATACTATTAATTTGAACAGATATGTTGACCACACTAGTAGTGGCAATTGAAAAGAGAACATTGAATGTACAAAACATAATAAATCTTTATGATAAATTTAAAGACCCAAACAAGATACCTAGCGCACCATTAATCCTCAATCGTTGGATTGATAGAATTAACTGCAAGTGGTACTCTCAACGCAATAATCAAATATTGACAATTAGTTCTGTCAAATAATAGTCTTTCGTTGGACCGACTATTATTCACATGAACAATAAAACTTTATAATTGTCACATATTTATTATCACAGGTATGTTATTATTTGGCCAAACTGCGTCTTCCGTTGGGCCGATCACAGCTCGCATAAATAATTTCATACGTCTATGTAATTTAAATTAAATCAATTTTCACAACAGGGATTACGTTGGCAATTTATTGCTACAATTAATTTAATTTTTAAAAAAAATTACTAGACTATCCAAAATGAATGAGAAGGGTCCAAAATTCATCAAATTATATAATACACTCTAGGTGCTTTTTATACCATATATTATTATTATTCAATAATAAATAATAATAATGAGAAGCCCAAAAATGAAAGAAAAAAAATTAGGGCTTAATAAAATATTAAAATCCCGCGGAAGACTTCATAAAGCTGGAATAAGAAATCCCTTTCCAAAGACGCCCTCCGGCAGTGGCTAATCTTCCAATCAAAGAGTTTTGAAAAACCTCCGATCAAAGGCTTTTAGCTCAAGTCTGGGTGATGTCATTTTTCTAATTCCGCTGCCACACAGTACGTCCACGATACGTGAATGAAAAAACTGCACAATGCCATATAACCGAGAAACAGTCGCGGTTGGTAGCATTCAGAACATCCCACTCTTCACGTCTGCCACGTATCACAGCGTACCACGTAATACTCGTAATCACGCCCCACGAGCTGGAATTGGAATAAAACTGCTCCAGAGAATTCTGGATCCTCCAAATTGAAATCGCTGGATCCACCGAATTGAAAACTGAAAGCTATGCAATCACGAAATCGCTTCCTCAAATTGAAATCGCTCGTGCTCCAATTTCCGGAAAAAGCCGCAGGCAGTGGGAGGAAAAATTGCTATTGTAATTCATATATCTGGATCCAATTGCCTACGTTCCACGTATTGATCGAAATTTCACCAATTACGTGATCTTAATTTCCAATAATTTTTCAGATAATTAGCCGCGGTGGGGAAAAAGCCGTGAGCAGTGGGAAAAAAAAAAAATCCAGACAAAATGCAGGGAAAGAAAATTGCAATAAAGTATTGTAATTTAATGGTTGGATCCAGTCAAACAATCGGAAAAAATTACAATAAAATATTGCAATTCATATATCCAAAAATTGCAGTTTTAAACTCTAATCAAACTGCAGTGTCCAGGAGCTTCAAATAAGATATCCAGACAGAAAAAATTGCAATAAAAATTGCAATTTATACCTACTGTGTTACAACTGAAAATTCAGTGGAGTTTGTATTAATTCTGGATCCAAAAATACGATTTTCCATTGTATCTATATCATGGCTCAAATTCATATAATTAGGTAATATATTGATAAATCATTTTAGAACCTAATTATTTTTAGAGTCAATATTTATTTAACCTATTATTTAGCCCAATGATCTAATGTTAACTGTAGCTCTGATACACTACCGTTATTGTTCCTTATCTTTAGGGTTCCTTATTGTTCCTTATAATTTACTACCGTTACACTAGATTATCAAAGCTGTAAATAGGATGAAAAATAGTTAAATACCTGGATCCAATTGTCCAATCTTCAATGTCATCTGTTTGATTGAGAATCGTTTGGGGAGAATGGAGAATATATTTTGGTTTGGTGTATTGGGGACCATAACCTTTCCTTATGTGTCAGCCTACATATAGGGTTCCCATTATCCCCTAACGGGCCAACCTGGTATCCACTCATTAAGCTCATATCAAGTCTTATCAGGAAGTCTTTTGATTACTTAATTGGATCACTTAAGATTATAATCACTTTAAATAAATAGCCATATAATTGTATTTAAAATATAAAGCCCACATGATTACAAAAAAATTATAAATTTCTAACACTACCCATTCATTTATTGTTTTTTCCCCACTTCTTCTCCAATAATTTGTCATACTTTCATTTTACCACAAAACCTATGTGAAAATTGTATACTAGGACGTATTTGCTGCTGGAACCGATACTTCGGCATCGACACTTGAGTGGGCTATGACAGAAATGATGAGAAACCCAAGAGTGAGGGAGAAAGCACAGGCTGAAGTAAGACAAGCATTTAAAGAAAAGGAAATAATCCATGAAACAGATGTAGAGGAACTTTCATACTTAAAGTTGGTGATGAAAGAGACATTAAGGTTACACACACCTACTCCTTTATTGATCCCTAGAGAATGCTCTGAACTAACCATCATCGATGGCTATAAAATACCTGTCAAGACTAAAGTCATGGTAAACGTATGGGCAATTGGAAGAGATCCCAAATATTGGAGTGATGCTGAGAGGTTTGTCCCAGAGAGGTTCGATGGTAGTTCTATCGATTTCAAAGGGAATAATTTTGAGTATCTCCCTTTTGGGTCAGGGAGGAGAATGTGCCCAGGCATGATATTTGGTTTGGCTAGTATTATGCTTCCACTGGCTCTATTACTTTATCACTTCAACTGGGAACTACCAAATCAAATGAAACCCGAAGATATAGATATGGATGAACACTTTGGATTAGCAGTGGGAAGGAAAAGCGAGTTGTGTTTGATTCCCATTGTTAATGCTCTTTGACTGCACCATTCATGCTGTCCGCCCAGGAGTCATTTTCTTCTACTTAGGAAATAAATCTCTGTTTTAAAACCTAGCTTATCTAATTAACTACCCCTCTGAGCTCTATATTTGTATAATAATCATCTTTACCTAATTTTATTTGGATAATTTTTTTCAGAAAAAGTAAAATAATTATATACGTGGCAGGCTTATCTAATTAACTACCCCTCTAATCTCCATCTCTGTATTATCACGCCACGAACACAACATGGAACCAAACCATCTGGTTATTTGACTGGGAACTACCCTATTAGGGTCTCTCTAATGGTGGGAAATAATAAATAAATAAATTATCTTTAGAATATTTTAGAAATTGTGAAGAAGTATATTGTTATTGTTATACTTTTAATAAAAAGAAAATTTTAATTCTTTAAGGACATGGATTATCATTCAATACAAACATTATATATGTAACCATGCTCTAAGTGTTTGGATACAAATTCATTGTGTTGAGAATATACTTAATTTGAGAATAAATTCAAGGTCATTTAGTTAAAAATTTTAGGGTATTAAGTGTGTGAAAATTTATAACTTATATATGGCTTAATTTGATGATTTGTAACTAATGTGAGACACTTATATTCTACCATATTATAATACTTATAGAAGGGGATTCACAAAATTAAACTTTCAATTTTATCTGTTTCAATATAGATTTTCTTCCTATATCCCTAACTTGAGTAAAGAAAAGAGAGAGAAAGCAATGAATGTGACCAATAATTTGATAAAAAAAAGAAAATATAAGATAAAGTGATAAAAGAGAATTAATAATAACCCACTCTCTAATATATTTTTTAAAATATATTATTTGTTGTTGACTAAAATTTATTATAAATTATAAAAAAGCATCAATTCTTATTTAATAAATCTTACTTATAATTTTATAGTTTTTAATAAATATTAACTAATAATTGAGAATGTATTAAAAGAAAAATAATAAAGAGTAAAATTATTTATAATCTGCAGGAACCACTTTTTATAATTTTAAATCTCATTTTTGAGTCACATCAACGTGTCATTATCACGTTATTTAACAAAAAAATTGATAATTAGATTTGATTTCATTAATTGTAAAAATATGAATTTAATTTAAATAACTAAAATTATAAAAACTAAACGTATGATAAATAAAGTTGTTACTTGCTTACTATACTTGGTACCTGCTTATGATGCATTTCACGTGAGCCTTTGATCAATAATAACTATATGTATCAGCCCAATGGGCCAATAAGGATTTTCTATGTGGGCCAAACTGGAGTGCACGTGGTGTGCCTGGGCCGGGAAAAAAAGGTTGAGGTTGCTTCAATTTGTATGCGTACCAGATCGTAAGTGAATCCAAGTAGCATGCTTGCTTGCTAGTTGCTAGCATCAAAAGTTCAAGTTCCTTTACCAAAGAAACAAAAAACTCCAAGTTCAACTTGGGATCATCACAACTCGTGATTGATTTGAGCCTATTGTTCCCACCTTTGTGTTTATTCATTTAATCACTCGTGGCCCCGCTCATTCATGTACATGCACACCAAATGTTTGATTATTTGCGTCACCCATCGCAGGACACAAACTGTTAAACTGCAAGCATAAACAACTTGGCAGTGGTGAATGCGGATGCACTTGAGTCCGTTCTTTTGCGAGGCTAATCTGTTGAACAGGTTAACCTTGCAAGTGCAAGCTCGTTCCTATGCCCGTCATCGTGAACCATTTCCCACCAAAGTTTGTCACTACCTCAACCGTGCCAAACTCATTGACTCCATTCGACTCACTCTACGCTCCAACACCTCCAACTCCTCCCTTCCCTCTCTCATAAACCACCGTCTTTTGGACTCTTTCGTGGTCACTCACGCCCTGCGTTCTGCCCCTTCTGCAGATTCCGCTCTCTCCCTTCTCCATGCCCTTGAAAAAAAACTCTCATTTTCCCACACCCACAATACGCTCCATGCACTTGCCACTGTTCTTGCCAAGTCTGGTCGATGCTCGGAGCTCAAGTCCCTCGTTGATGCTATCCGAGCCAACCGGTTCGGCACTGTTCGGATCAGCTTCATGAATCTCATGCAGTGGCATGCTGCGGCTGGGGACCTTGACACTGTTCTTCAAGTGTGGGAACAGTATACGCTTGAGAATAACCATCTCTGCACTGAGTCATATAACATTGTTATGGCTCTTTATGCTCAAATGGGGAAGGACTCTGAGGCTGTTCGAGTTTTTCGCAGGATGGTTGATGAAGGGTCTCTTCCGAATTGCAGAAGCTATACTGTAATAATCGAGCACCTTGTGAAGTCCCGGAAGTTATCCAAAGCCATGGAGGTTTTTAGCCTGTTGCCTTTGATGAGGATCAAACGCACTTTGAAACAGTACTCCGTTCTGCTTGAAGGTTTTGTAGGTAGCAAACGGTTTGATGAAGTCAAAGTTTTAGTTGAGGAAATGCAGATTGATGGAATATTGCCTAGTAGAGGTGTGGGTTTGTTGCTGCAGCAGATGCAGGAGGAAGGAATTCTTAAAGACAGGGAGCAATTATTGAGAGAAATTTTGCCAGATGAAAGAATCAAGAGTGTAAGTTATTCTATTGATAGTGGTGATGAGGATGAGGATGAGAATGAGGGCAAAGACGAGGGTATAAGTGGTGCTTGTCAATGTGATCATGTTGATGGGATTCATTTAAAACCGTGGTTGGACCCGCGAGCTTTGGCCAGTGCCTTGCAGAATTGGAATTCTGATGAGGTAGCAGCACTAGAGGGTGCAAACTTTGTGTGGACAACAAGGTTGGTTTGCAAGATGCTTAGAAATTTCAAAACACCAGAAGCTGCATGGAGTTTCTTCTGCTGGGTTGCTAATCAACGTGGATTTACTCATGACATATACACAGTACAAAGAATCATGACCCTTCTAGCACGCCATGGACGCACTGACTTGGTTGATACACTGATCTCCAAGATCAGAATGGAGGGAATGAGACTACCGTTAAGCACTATCAGGCTAATCATTGACTTTTATGGGATTTCAAAAAATGCTGATGCTGCTCTGAAGGTTTTCAACGATGATCGAATACTTTGCGGTCCCATATCAAATGTTAACCTGATGCTTCTGTATTCCTCTCTTCTAAGAACATTGACAAAGTGTGGAAGAAATTCTGATGCCCTGGATTTGCTTGATGATATGATTCTAAATGGTATTTGCCCAGATATCCAGACATTTTCAGGCCTAATGCACTATTTTTCACAGCTTGGAGACATAAAAACAGTGCAGAAGCTCTTTGGAATGGTTAGGCAGAGCGGTGTAGAGCCAGATGCTTATTTGTTTAAGGTATTAATCCAAGGTTATTGCAAGTCAAAAAGAGCAGCTCTAGCATGGAGGCTGTTTGAAGACATGAAGAATTCGGGTTTGGTGCCTGACTCTGCCACCAAAGAGTTGCTAGTAAAGAGCCTCTGGAAAGAGGGGAGACGGAGAGAGGCTGCAGCAGTGGAAGAGAGCTGTGAGGAAATAAATACGGTCCTTCCACTTGCATTGCAGGGTCATGTATGGACAGCCAGCTCTGCAGATCTCACAAGAGTTTGTAATATTTATTCAAATTGTTTTGCTTAAAATGGGGGCTAGAGTAATCCATAGGTCTATACGATAGGTGTGAATTTCTTCATGCAGGATACATTATTACAGGTGAAAAACAATCAAGGCTTTAAAAAACATTTCACAATTGCAATTATTGCCACAATATCAAGGTTTTTTTATTATTTACAATTTTCTGCCATATCAAAGATTGGATGAAATTATAACCACGTTTACAATCGCAATTTAAAACCTTGAAAATGTCCATAGTAATTGGATTTTTTTTAGAGGGGAAGATTGGGTACAAAATTTAAGTTGCTGTATTTATAGAGTTCTGAATTTGTTGTTAGCTAGAAATGAGCCCTTGTTCTGATGGCTAGCAAATGCTTCGTTGTATCCACTTAATCAAGTGCTAGAAGTCATCTTAATCACAAAACTAATGAACCTCTAGTTAACGTGTGGAGAGCTTGATTCAGTCGGCTGCTGACTTATGCAATTTGCAGGGCATCTAATAATTATCAATTTTTAATTGTTATTGGTTATCTTGTTGCAATTTTCAATTCCTTTTATTTTTCTTACAAAAGTAGTTAGCTTGCAAGGTTCAGTTACAGTGTGTTTGGAACTACATTTAGGGGAAAGGGATCCACGTCTCTTCATAGCTATTGCAAGTAGTTTCTGCGTCTTCTTGCTAGTTGACGTGAAAATATTCAAATACACAAGTCTCAGATGAGTTTCCAAACATGCGTTTAAGATGAATATACAAAAGATGCACTCAGATGCACTCAGATGCTTAAAAAGGGGTGAGAGAACGGCGTTAAGAGAGAGTAAGATAAGGACGGCATTTTATTCTATTTCATTTAGGAGAAGGGTAGCTTGTGTGGCAATGCAAACCAACTTACTATACGAAATGGAGATATCCCACAAATAGGGAACATTTGATGAATCTGAAAGATATTTTATCAAGTAGAAGAAGGCTACTGCACTCATAATCCTATTCTTTGGTGTACTCTTCGTCAGCTGCTAAAGACAGCCCATTCTAATTTCTTTTACTAAAGCTTATTTAATTTATGAATAAACTAGTATTAGTTCACGAAAGAATCTTATTTTCTTGCTAAAAGTCTAGCCAAACCTACACCTACTCCAAGAGATCATGTTTAGTTGGTCTATAGGTGTCAGCTTGCTGGCTAAGATCGTGCATAGATAGAACTGATAGGAACATAACTGGCAGTCCAAAAGTTGGATTTGACATTACATTTTTTATATCATGCGCATGAACTGCATACAATACAATTTGGCTAATATAAATATTGACGTGTCCACAGTGTCTACGATTCGGAAAGCCAAAAGGAAATATAGTTAAAGCTAATGACACAGACAGGAGCAGATTTTTATATTAAACCAAAGAATATCTTTATTGACAACGAATGCTACATATCCACAACGCCAGTGCCTGCGATAATAGACTCCCTCGTAACTTGTATTTGTTCACAACTACACAGCAATGGCTGTCTTCTTTCCTTTTCTTCCTCTCCTTTCCAAGATTCTTTGTCTTGCACTCATGTTGTTTTTCACTAATATCACAGCTCAATCACAACACACCAATGGAACAAACTTTTCATGCCCTTCTGATTCACCTCCTTCATGTAAAACCTATGTAGCATACATTGCCCAGTCTCCAAATTTTTTGAGTCTGACCAGCATATCCAACATATTTGAAACAAGTCCTTTATCCATTGCAAGAGCCAGTAACTTAGTGCCCGAGGAAGACAAGCTGATTCCGGGCCAAGTCTTGCTGATACCTGTAACTTGTGGTTGCACTAAAAACCGCTATTTTGCCAATATCTCCTATGAGATCAACCCGGGTGATAGCTTCTTCTTTGTTGCAAGAACTTCATACGAGAATCTCACGAATTGGCGTGTAGCGATGGATTTAAACCCCGGTCTAAATCCATATGTGTTGCCAGTAGGCATCCAAATAGTGTTTCCTTTATTCTGCAAGTGCCCTTCAAAGAACCAGTTGGACAAAGGGATAGAGTACCTAATTACTTACGTGTGGCAGCCCAGTGACACTGTTTCCCTTGTAAGTCACAAGTTTGGTGCATCACCAGAGGACATATTGAGTGAAAACAACTATGGTCAAAACTTCACTGCTGCAAACAACCTTCCAGTTTTGATCCCAGTTACAAGCTTGCCAGTTCTTGCAAAACCTCTTTCAGTTGGAAGGAAACACAGAATTCTTCTTCCGGTTATAATTGGTATTAGCCTGGGATGCACACTTCTGGTTGTGGTTTTAACAGTATTATTACTGGTGTATGTATATTGTCTGAAAATGAAGAGTTTGAATAGGAGTGCTTCATCAGCTGAAACTGCAGATAAGCTACTTTCTGGAATTTCAGGCTATGTGAGTAAGCCTACCGTGTATGAAACCGATGCAATCATTGAAGGTACCATGAACCTCAGTGAGCAGTGTAAGATTGGGGAATCAGTGTACAAGGCAAACATAGAGGGTAAGGTTTTGGCAGTAAAAAGATTCAAGGAAGATGTCACTGAGGAGCTGAAGATTCTGCAGAAGGTGAATCATGGAAATCTGGTGAAACTAATGGGTGTGTCATCAGACAATGATGGGAATTGTTTCGTGGTTTATGAATATGCTGAAAATGGGTCTCTTGATGAGTGGCTATTCTCCAAGTCTTCTTCAGACACATCAAACTCCATGGCTTCCCTGACATGGTGTCAGAGGATAAGCATAGCAGTGGATGTTGCAATGGGTCTGCAGTACATGCATGAACATGCTTATCCAAGAATAGTCCACAGGGACATCACAAGCAGTAATATCCTTCTTGACTCCAACTTTAAGGCCAAGATAGCAAATTTCTGCATGGCCAGAACTTTTACCAACCCCATGATGCCAAAAATAGATGTCTTTGCATTTGGGGTGATTCTGATAGAGTTGCTTACTGGCAGGAAAGCCATGACAACAAAAGAAAATGGTGAGGTGGTTATGCTGTGGAAGGACATTTGGAAGATCCTAGATCAAGAAGAGAATAGAGAGGAGAGGCTCAGAAAATGGATGGATCCTAAGTTAGAGAGTTATTATCCTATAGATTATGCTCTCCGCTTGGCCTCCTTGGCAGTGAATTGTACTGCAGATAAGTCTTTGTCCAGACCAACCATTGCAGAAATTGTCCTTAGCCTCTCCCTTCTCACTCAACCTCCTTCCGCCACATTAGAGAGATCCTTGACTTCTGGATTAGATGTAGAAGCTGCTCAAACTGCCACTTCCATAGCAGCTCGTTGATTGAGTGAAGACAATTTAGTTTCTCAAATTCAATATGCTATTTCACTATTCTGTTTACATGATGATTATATCTTTAGTCAATAATTAGTATATGGTGAGTTTGGTTTAGGGAAGTGTTCAAAATTTGGTTTTTCCATCGCTGTTATTCTTTAACTTGAGGTAGAGTTGGCAAAACGAATAGCAATTGTAATTGACCTCAGACTAAATTTGCTTATTTCTCTGAATTTCTATTTTTTTTATGACAATTGAAAGTGAATGGAATGATGGAGTTGTTTGTTACATGTACAAACAAATTCAAGTGAGAAAGATAATTGCGTTGAAATATATGTATCTGCCACTGGTTGCATGAGCTTATGTTTCATACCTCAAAGTCACAACATTTCACAGTGATAGAATTTAGGATAAGGCCTCAACTCTGTTAAATTATCCTGAAAATTGAAGTATATGGCCAATAATATCCGTCACTATTCTTGACTACAATTAGACCCCGCACTAAGGGACTAAAAGTTTTCCCTACTTAAAAGACACTGATAAATTGAAATATTGTTGGTTAATCTTAAAAACAATTCACTAGAGAATAGAGAATTTTAGATAGACACTATTTATGTTAAGCATTTCATAGTTGATTTGTGTGGTAAATGTACTCTTTAAGGATAGATGCATTTTTAACGTATAATGATGCATGGAGTAACCAAGGTAAAAAGTGGAAATTTGTGCAATATGGTATGTCTCTACGTTTATATTATTCTATGGCCAGCACAAAAGAAAGTAGACTCTACCCTTAAATGCTGCTGCAAATCAACCATCTTTTTCTTTTCATTTTTGTTTTGTTGGTGGATGGATATTCATGTGACGCGAAGGGCGTTTAAAAAACACAAAAGAAAAGTCGTCCATGTTGTTCCAATCATTGATGAAGGTACCTACCTCTTAGAGAAAAAAAAAAAAAGACTAGTAGTACCAACAATAGGAATCGTTGAGAGTTGACCATGTCTCTGGGGGAAATATTCGTAAACGTTAACGGCCCGTGACTACTGACTTGCGAGAGTTCTGCACAAAACTGCAGGTGAAGGAAAATTTTGAAACATAGTCTATATGATTGAGGCAATTGTTGTTGGTTTTATTCTTCAAGGAATGAAGAAGTTCATAAAGTAAAAAAAATACTTTAAAAATACTCCGTTAATTTATACTGTTCAAGTATTATAAGATGACAATGAAATTTTTCTATTATAGTATTTTAATGTAGTAATTACTTTTTTATTTTTTATTTTTTAATAACTTTTAGATCTCTAATTTCACTTGCTGCTAGAGACAAATAAACAATCCACTCCTTATGTTATGATCAGACGAGCCAAGGCCACGGTCTCTGGCATAAAGGGTTCATTGGTTTTCAAATCTTCAAACTCAGAGATTGAATCTGATGCTAATCGGTTTCTGTTTTTCGATTCAAACAAGTTTTTTCTTTTCTTTTCTTTCGGTATCCTTTTTCTGTAGACAATTCTTAAGATACAGTAAGATATACTTTTTTAACAAAAATTCAAACTTAAGTGACCAAAAACACTATGCTCTTAAAAAGTAAAAAAGATGAAAATAAAAAGGTGATTACCAAGTTAGAATAACATGTCACCATAATGATAAAGTTCATTGCAATGCTACAATATTCAATCCGAATAAATTAACGAGTGACCAAAATATTAAACTCTAATTAATTAACCTAAATAAAACACATTCCCGTGATTTCGAATTAAAATATCACCTAAACTTAAATTATACTCCAATATTATAAATTTGACTACTTAATAAGGACAGTCTCTTCACTTTTTCCATTAATGTATTTTGTATAAATTTTCTTTTCTCTCGTCGTACAGTTATCTCTACGCATAGTTATGAGATTGGAATTGATTTTTTTAAATTTTACATTTTTTAAGTTATTATTATTATTTATGAGGTGTTATTATTTTATTATCTTCGTATTCAAATTTAAAGTAAATCATTTTATTTTAAATTATAACATTATTACTATTTTTAAATTTAAATTAAATTATATTAATTATTATTATAAGTATAATATTATCTACAAATTCAATTTTAATTTATTTTATTTTAAGTTTAAACAAATCTTATTATCTTTAAAATCTTATTGTTATAATTATATTATAAATAAATAATACATACCGACAATATAAAGATCTTTAACATTGTCATCTCGTCATAAA
Source organism: Mucuna pruriens (assembly GCA_025330945.1). NCBI lineage: Eukaryota > Viridiplantae > Streptophyta > Magnoliopsida > Fabales > Fabaceae > Mucuna > Mucuna pruriens. The sequence goes on from JAENHJ010000202.1 coordinate 615,020, forward strand.
TTACAATTTATAGTCATTATTTTTACATTTTTTATGGCACAAAAATTTAATACTTTTTTCTTTAATTCTAAGTCATGCATATAGTAATATAGTGGAATTAAAAGACAAACATGTTCAATTCTATTCGAAATAAATAAAGTAACGAGTAGAATGGGTTACTCCTTCAGTCTAGTCTAGTTTGACTATCATTGAGGAGGTACAGCTAACTAGTTCGGTCCAATTCTCAATAGGATAGGGCATAGCCCAGCAAAAATAAAAAATCACAAAAATATTAAATTATTTTAGTATTTAAATATTAAAACAAAACATTTCGTACAAATTGATTTTTTTTTAATGATAACCGAGTCTACTGTAATGGCATGTTTGGTATAAAAAAATAGAAAAAAAAAGATATTTTTTAAGTTGTTTGGGATGAAAAAAAAATTATTTCTTCTTATCTAATTGTATAAAAATTAGAAGAAAAAAAAAATATATATATATATAAATGAATGATGAAATGTGATATAAATAAGAGTAATTTGTCTATGTATAAAAAATAACTTTCATTCTCTTTTTGTTTACTTCTAACCAAAGATGAAAATGACATCTGACTTGTTTGTACTCCTTTTTTTTCTTTTTGTTTCATTCCCTAAACAAATAAAAAATTAAAAAATTAAAAATTTTCTTTCTTTTTTTTATCATTCTTTTCACTTTTCACTTTTCATTGTAATAAAGGAAGCTTTCAATTTGAGAAAAAATAATAATTTCTTTAAAATAAAGAAGTATATAAAGTGAGAAAGTAATCATACTTATATTATTAATTTAAATTAAAGTATATTAAATGAAGATATATCCTTAATTTTTACTTTACATATGTCCTCATTTTAGGAAAATTAAATCTAAAAACACAAACTTCATAAAACCACTGGGGAAGGCAGTCCAGCCGAGTCCTGGCACAACAGCTCCTTCAGTGCTTGGGGTGCCTTAAATTGAAAAAATAGCAAAAATGAAAATTGTATATATATTCTTCTTCTTCTTCTTTTTTGTTGATCTATTACCTACTACTAAGTGCATACTAAAATTTAGAGGCCCCGTTCCATACGAATTATATGAGCTTTTTTTTCTTCTTATGTCAACTGGTAATTGGAATGAGTTTGGTGAAATTCAAGTTAACCAATCGAGAGGTATGTGTCTTTAAGTCAGTGAAACCCATTATCGATCACGTTTCTTCCACGGTATGATATTCATCTTCTTAATCTTTTCTGAACTGGAAATTTGGAATTGAGTTTTTCTATTTCGTAATTATGAAGATATTCAAGTTAACCAAACAAGGGTGTGTTTTAACTTTGAGAAAAGCCACCAATATATTTTTTATTATTAATTAAAATTATATTTTTTAGTTTTACTTAATGAATTTTTCTTAATTTTATAATTTCTAATGAATTTTAATGATTGTATTAACAAAATTAGGTTAGGAAGTGTATCGATAATACTTATCACTTTGAAAAATGCTAGCAATACTTTAATTTTTGTATTCAATATTTAAAAAGTCTATTTAAATATTATTTCTTTTAGAAGAAATTATTACATTGGATAATTGGGATCATGTGATCTTTAACTCATTTTTACATCATATTTTTAAATTTATGAATAAAAGTTAATAATATATTTGATATTAATAAGACTAAACAATCTTAAATCATATAGTAATTTTTTTAAATTAAATTTATTGTTCATAATAACTAATCGTCATCTGAATCACAACATCACTTTAAAAAAAAATAAAATTGATTTAAAATCTTAACTAGTATATGAACACAGTTTAATAAGTAGTTCATAGTATCAAATTTGATCTCTATCGTGTAACTATATTAAATACTTCTAAAAAAAATTTTACCGTATAATTCTTCTATTAAACTTAAGCTTAGTAAAAGATTATATATGTATTAAACCAAAAAAATTAGAGTATCTACCCAAATTCAGGGTTTTATGTCACATAAATAATAACTTACAATTACATAAAACTACAATTTCATTAATTTATGATAAAATCACAATATACAGAAATGCATTTCTGGAGGAGATGTAAGAGAAATTCTCATGCTCTTTAGCAGCAGATCCCTTGAAGATAGTTAGCGAATAAATTCTTATTCATTCATCATAACTACACGTATCATATAAGTTTATCTATAAAAACTAGTTGAACAAACACGCTAATACCCATATACTACAACATAATTGATGAAGAAAACACCAGAAGTTAACAGAAATACAGAACATGATCGACTGATTGAAGCATCCTGTTTCAATTGCTTTAACATCAAGAGAACCTAAAGCACTAGTTTCCTGAGATGTTCACTGAGTTTTCCCAACTCAGTGAAGAGTTGAGGGTTCTTGACAGAGATTGCACAATCTCATGCATACTAGGGCGACTTGCCGGATCTGTCGTTATGCAATTATCAATCATTTCAATCACAAACATAGCAAGTTGCAATGGACAATTTTCTCGCAAAGAGGAATCAATAAACTCCTCCAACCTCTCCTCACCAAGTACAACACTTAAAACATGTGACAAGTTTGTCTCATCTTGGGTTAAAATAGCAGCAACCTCTTTCCCAGTGAGCATTTCCAGCATGAGCACCCCAAAAGCATACACATCAAGCTTTGTAGACACAAGACCATTATCCAAATACTCTGGAGCCATATAGCCTCTTGTCCCAACAATGTGCCTAGTGGCAGGAAATTGATCATCCGGTCCTTCCAAACACCTAGCAAGGCTCAAGTTTGCAACCTTTCCCCTGAATTCACCATCCAGAAGAATGCTACCACTCGTAATATCCTTGTGGACATGAGGAGGAGAAGTGAAACTGTGAAGATAGTCAAGTTCTGTGGCCACATCCAATGCAATTCGCATTCTCTGCGTCCAACTCAGAAACTTCCCATCCACGTTGTTGAAGTAGATCCATTCACTTAAGGCTCCATTAGCAGCATACTCATAGACAAGGTACCAACGCCCCTCGTGGAAGCTAACCCCAGAGAGGCGTATAACATTGGAGTGGTTTATTTTGTTCAGTATCTCTATCTCTTTTGACACATCTCCTTCTACCTTTTTAATTGCACATGGATCTCCATTAATAACACCGCGATAAACAGACCCTTCGATCCAGCAGCTAGAACTAAAGTTATTTGTTGCACGCTGCAGTTCCTCAAAACCATACACTTTGAAAGATTGAGCTATGCCAGATATGATCTCTGACAATTTCTCATTTACTTCACCTTTTGGTTTTTTCTCAATTGCCTCAATTACCACCGAAACCGAATCATCTTTGTTTTTATTTTTGCGATAGCGTGTGAAGAAAATGACAGCACAAAGAACTGACATTAAGGCAACAGCTCCTACAATAACTCCAACAACTACATATACCCATGTTTTGTTTGAGCCATGATCAGAAGAGGGAGGTGAGGGTGGTGGAGTGCGTTGAGCTGGCGAAACGGTTTGAGAACTTAAGGGCTTATCATGAAGGGGAATAAGAAGTGTGGTAAAGGGGTAGATAATGGATGTCAAAGTAAGGGTATTAGCTTCAAGGGTAGTCATAGTGTTGACACCAAATTTCTCACTTATGAGTGAAACAGAATCACCCCAGTTAACAAGGTAACTTAAGAGGTACCTGATGCCTTTATCGGTTTGGTTCTTTGTGGGACAAGCACATCTAAGAGGCACTACGAGTTTCCTTCCGGGGTATATATCTGCAGGGTTGGGGTTTTCATGCTCCAACGCTTGACACGTTGTGAGGCCCTCGAAAGTGTTGTTAGCAATCAATAAATAAGTTTCTGAGTTCTGGAACACATAGGATGTGTTTGTCTGGTAATACTCACCCGCACAGGAACAGTTGACCGGAACAAGCACCAACTTGTTTGTTTCAAAGGTGCCATTCAGGGAAACGGAGTTTATTTTAGCAAGCTGGGATGGGTTAGAACCCAACAAAGTAGATATTGTGGAGACTGTGTTGTAAATGGGTTGAGATCTGAAGGTAAGGTAGGCTTGGCAGCTATGCTTTGCGCCATTACAAGTGTAACCGCGAATAGATTTTGAGTTACCCCTTCGAGGGCACGCTACTGTGCCTAAACCAATGTAAGGTTGCTGCCCCAGAATCAGAGAGAAGCTGTGGATCAATAGGTTGAAAATGATGATGGGGATGAAGGGAGAGAGATGCATTGTTGTTTCAGAGGAAGGGTGTAGCCAAAGTATTTCTTAATCAATGCAATTATGCACCACTTTTTTTTCCTTTTTGTACATGGCCTAATCCCAGCAATTACGTAACACAAATAATTTAGGGAGTGAATGTTTCAATTTTTTTTTTTAATTATTTGATTCTTTGTCATGATTTCTGACGGAAGACAATTTCTGAGAAGTTACCAGCCTGTTGATTTGCTCTTCTTGAAGTTGAATTGGGAGTTAAAATATTTTCAAACAACAAGTTGGTTTGGATTGTTGTTGACTAAATAGCATTACAAAAGTAGATTAAAATATTTCTAAGATTTGTTTACTCCACACTGCCTAACGCCTGTCATATCACTTCACGAGGATCAATTTTAAAACATCAATTAAAATAAAATAAAAGAAGAAAAGACAACTTAAATTGACTGACGCGCTGAATTAGTTCTTTTTGTTTTGCTTCTATGTTATTTGTGTGACACTGTTGGATCGATAGTTATTATTTAACCTTTTATCTTAATCTTTAACCAAGCAATTATCTGGGCTGTTAAACATGATAACGAGTATGTTTAGTAAACTACGAGTAGCTAATAAATTGGTTTGTTTGAATAAAATAAGTTTATAATTTATAGTTCATTATCTATAAGTTATTAATTTTTTATACTTATTAATTTACTTAAAAAAATTACTTTTTTTAAATTTAGAAATTATTTTACTTATTTTATCACTCTTAATAATATTGCTTTTTTATCTTTTAAGTATTTTACTCTTACATTCATCATATATTTTTTTATGACATCTATAATTGGCTTGTTAACGGTCGTCACTGCAACATTCTTTATAAAATTAAGAAAACATGTAGTCAATGAATTATTATTTTAATTTATTTGCAGTAAAATACTTTTAGTTAATTATTTAAAATAAAATTATGATCGCATTATACTGCATTAAGAGTTTCTATGGATATAGTGATAAGAAATTATTGTTGCAGCTTCTATGTTTCTTCCAAATCTTTTTTTTATGTATCTTTCTTCATTTACTAATTTATCATTTTCAATGCCACGATCAGGTGGAATCACTTGCTTAAGACTTGCGAGATAAGCTAAGTTAGTTGAAACTTGATTCATTCATGAATTATATTTTACCATCTTGTGTATAATAGAATTTGTACAATATTATGTTTTTACTATCACATAATTTATTATATTTGAAACTTTTTTTTTAGTTATTTTATATATTTTGATGTTTTTATTTCTAATTACGTTCTTTTCTATTTTTGTTATTTTTCTTTTTTATTATATCATTCATAACTCATTACATTTTTTATTATTCCCTCTTTTGTTCTTATCTTTTTCTTAGTTAATAAGATATATACAATTTAATTGAGTATAAAATATATTTGTTTCTTTTGTTTTATATACCTTTTTCTACACAAGGATAGTGGAAGTTATGAATTGTAGTTAGACCTGTCTCTCTCTATATATAAATAAATAAAATGATGTTGACATTTGGTGTGGAAGGAGTAGCAAACTTATCTCACTTATTTTTTATCTTTGCGATTTTTTCTTACTTATAATGAAAACTACGACTAAACTTAAATCATAGATTACATTATATCATCATTTTCAATATATTAATTTTAATTAGGATGATCCCAATATCACATTAATTTATTAAAGATTAAAATGTAAGGAATTCATTCCTACGAGTCACTTTTATTTCTTTTTTACTTAATTCAAAAGTTGATAAATTGACCCTTTAAATATATCAAATAGTGTTGTATATTATAAAATTGAGTTCCTATAAAAAAAAATTTAGTAAAATGCACATATGTATAATTTTTTATAATCACATTATAGAATTTAACTAATTATTATTAATGGAGTCTTTTTTTAATTATATTTTTTTCTATTTACAATTGTTTTAAAAAATTGAAATCTACTACTATTCATATCAATATAATAATGTTGGTACATATGCATAAAATTTGATGAGATGAACGAATTATTTTCTTGAGAAATCAAATAGAAAATTTTTTGTGTTGGAATTTTTATTGAAATTTTGGCATAGGTTAGTTGATGTTTATTTGATTTTCTATTAAAATAAAATTTAGCAGAGGTTCTGAAGAAAATATAATTAATTTTAACATTTTTCTATCACAATATGCTACCAACAACTCCTAGTAAATAAATAAAACATTCAGTCAAGTAATTTATTTCCATATGCACACAATGTCACTTCATAAGCATATAAAATAAAAATAAAAAAACTTTTTTTTGTAATTTTTTTTATAAACACTCATAAGAATAAAAAATATGAAAAAAAAATAAGATAAACTTTTCCATAAATTAGAATTAACTTATGTATAAGTTAAAAATTATTTTTTTATAAGCTAAAATGTATAAATTAATTTTACAAAAAAAATTTATCCAAATAAATTTAAAATAATAAATACATAGATAATTTTTACTAGAATAAACAGATAGATATTAATTTAGGATACTAAGTCAATATGCATATTTATTTTGTAGAGTTTAATAACTATTCTCTGTATCTGGTACATTGTGAATCAAAAGAAAAAAAAAGTTAGTATAAATTTTTAGATAGTTATTATAAAAATTAATAAATAAATAACTTATTTGTTATCACATATTTGCATAACTTATTTATTATTAAATAATAGTATAAAATTATTTTATATAAGTATATATCCTATTTTCTTTTTATTGCATCAATTTGTTATCACATATTCGCATGTCTTTGCTTGCACTCCAAGCAGCATACAAGCTTTGATTTATTCTCCTTCATAAAAGTAAAATCTCGTGATTATCTTTAGCGAGAATTGTAATTTTATATCAATCTATAATTAATATATATATATATATATATATATATATTATAGTTCGTGTAAGTACTGTTTTGCATCAATCTAAACAAAACGTATAATAAAAAGTTATAAGAAAATACTCAAAATAGTAGCAAATATCGTTAGCTAGTGCATTGGTTAATAAATCATAAATGAAAAGTTTTTATAATAAAAGTATTAGTTATCAACCCATTGCAAGTTTGCAACCGTATATAACTTCAATGTGCTTTTTAATAAAATTATTTTATCTGTTAATTCTTTAACTAATATCTTTACAGCTTAGCATAATCTAAAAGTAAAATATACTAAATTAATTTTAAAATATAAAGAAAAAGTATTCAATTAATTATGAATAAATCTGATGATATTAATCAATTTTTCACCCAGTCTTGTACGAAGACGAACTTTTTTTAAAATTTAAACTTTATGTACAATATACATGGAAAGGACATGTTAAGTGAAAATGTAAAAGGTAAGAAGAAATAATTTTAGTGACATAATTTTATATGATTGTTGAACTACTTTTCCTTAAATTTAAATAATTTATTATAAAAATATCATATACTGATAGTTTAACTTTGGCTAGCGTAACTTTGTCTAACAAAAATTAAAATATAAATATAAACACCACGAATATACACGTAATAATATGATGTATATATTAACAAACATTTCTAATAGCATAAAAAGTATATATATTATTAATATATCAAATATTAGTACCATAAATTAATGCAAATTGTATGGTTGAAACTCTTCTTACACTTTCCATGAACACTGTTTTCTAGTGATTCCCATCTATGCTAATCACTTTTAATCACAAAAAAAAAAAAAAAAAAACTTACAAGGTTGAAAGAAAGTAAAAGAGCCAATCACCTGGTGTCCTTCAAACTTATAAACTGGCAAAGTAGGCAATTAAGCTGGAGGTAATATCTAGGTAACCTATATATTCTTTTTTTAAAAAATGATGATTTGTTTGTTAATATCACAGGATTCATTTGGGTCTTATGACTTAAAGGATCCTTAGTAAAAATAAAAATTAAAACTGTTATTATAATATTCTTCAATCATAATAGTTACGGTGTATGAAGAATTATTCTAACTTTCTTCTATTGTATGTTCTTTCTTGCTCCGCACGAAATATCCCGAGAATCGGCAACAATATTTGCAATTGGTCAACTTAATAGCAAAGTGGCGCTTCAATATATAGCATTATTCTTACTTGAGAACTTCATTAAACAAAATGGATCCCTAAATATCAATTGGTTAATATATTATTATTCTTAATCGGCACGAAAGATTGATCATTGACGAAAGGTGACAATATTTGTAATCGGTCAACTTAGGACAAAGTTAATATTATGTTTCTAATTCGGTTATGAATAAAAGAGCATGTGAGTATAGTAAATTTTTGGATATTGTTTTTAACTTTTATAAATAAATAAATAAATAAAAAGTCATTATCTAAAGCCTAAATTCACTTAACGAAGTGGGTTCTCAAATACACTGTTTATCACAAGCAAGTGCACTAGCGTGGCTGAGATATTCAAAATCAAGCAATGACGATACAGACAAATGAACTTCAAAAAAGCTGAGAATAGACCACAACATTTCCATCACATCCATGTGCGAAAGAGACAAAGCGCAACAATATTTGACTACTATCTGCACCCCCACAAAATTAGAAAGTTTCCGCGTTTCGTCAATTTCCCTCGTACCAAACAATTAATGCAAAAGTGGTGTGAACGAGTATTAGAGAGAATCTCATTTTCATTGAATTGAAGATATAAAACTAAAATATAAATTAATATATAGTCCACCGGATTACAAATTTAACCTAATTCCACTTAATCACCTAATTCCACTTAATCAACTCCTTAACTAATCGATAACCAAAAATAATTAATTTTAACATGAAATATAAATGTCTATACACCCCCTCAAGTTGAAAAGAAGTTTAGCAAGTGTTTTTGTAGTGGATCAGTAAGTTCTTCATTAAGAAACTGCATGTACCAACTTGATGAACTGGGATTGTACATGCATACTTAAGTATGATAGCCTATATCAACATGTTTGGATCGCTTATTGCAACTGAGGTTACTTGCTAATTGTATTGCAGATTTGTTGTCACAAATCACTATTAGTCTATTACACCATGAACAGATACTTCAAAGGCTGCATAAGTTGTTTAAGACAATGTAGTTAGTTACATCTACTCCATTATTTTATCTTAGTTAACAAAAAAATATATATTTAATATGATCGTTTGTAACCACTTTAAAAATGTTCTAGAATTTGGAGTTTTTTATTCTGATCTATATTTAATTAATTTCTTAATATGTTTAAATGCTTAAGCCAGATAAAAAAGGTAATTTTGATTGGAATGTATTTGAAAAGGATACAATATTATCGTGTAATATAATTTGAATAAAAGAATGTGTTTCACGTAAAGTCCCTGAAGGTCGAGTACGGTTGATTACCTTATCCCAATCTAAGAGTCAACTGGTAATTAACTAATTATAAAAATGATTTGTTTGCATTTAGACTTTGTCCTTTATAATGGAAAGACAATTTTCTTAACTATTACTCAGTTATTTTTTGAGATACCCTAATTCAATTTATTCGATAGTAACCAGTTTTGAATTGTTCCCTTTGATCAATTTCACTCTATATTAGCGATGTAAGCTCGTCAAGTTCATCATCCAACTATATGGGACTCGTGATCATATGGACGAGATTAATTCTTATTACTCGATTCATCGTGTTTAGGTAAATATTAGAATAAAATTTAGTTATATGAACAAATATTTATACGTTTAATGGTGAAAAACTTAATAAAATAAAATTTTGGAATTGTTGGTCGAGCGAATTTAAACATGACCTCGCATCTTACACATTGCAATATCAATTTCTCACCTGTCTTTTAAAAGTTTTTTTTTTTATTATATTCATTAAATGGTCCGAAGGCCAAACCAAACTCTAAGAAGAAAAGACACAGCTGAAGAACCAGCCAACATTTGCAAAGAAATAAAAGCAGGGGAACCTCAAAAATCCTAAGAGTGAAAAGTACATATAAGTTCTTTATAAAAGTGAAGTACATGTAAGTTCTTTATAAATATTCCTTAAATTTGAATGTTTTTTCTACCTTAAATTAGGATTGTTTTATCTCCTTAAAATTATATTTATTAAAAAAAAATAAGTTAAGAAAAAGCTTATCGCAACATCGTAGCTGAAAAATCAAATTTCAAATATAATGGAGTTTTAATACATATGAGAGAATTTAAGTACTTGTCATTTAAAAAGTTTACTGCCTAGTTAATGCCAACTTCACTTCAAGATCTTTTTTTTTAGTTGATCAACATATGGAGGTTTTACTGCATCGTAATACACCTGATGAGCTTGTTAATGATCTCACAGATTGGGCATTACCAACTTTAAAATATTGTTCCTTGGTATAATTTGGCTTTGGCACACGTGCTCCTTTTGTTACTGTAAAAGAGGCTCCATTTTCAAAAGCGTCTCTCACCGAATGAAATTCCCATCTATCTCCATTTTTATGACTACTTTTTCTCCATGTTACCTACACACATTAGATAGCAAAATACTAATAAAATCACTTTATATGTATACACAAATACCCAATTTCTATAACACGTGATTAATTAGATATTAAGCGATTGAAATGGAATTGCTAAAATTGATTACCTCCTTGTTCCCTGTTGTTGGTGCTATAAATAGGTTAGCCTCACTTTTGAGGCTGGGCTCCATGCTTCCACCAATGGCATATTGAACCCATCCCATGTAAAGATTGTTGGCTACATGTGCATATCCATGGCGAATTCTGAAATTTTATTTATTTATAAGATAACTTAATATTTTTTAATACATTTAAACTTGTGTGTTTTAATTTCTTAATTGAGCAATTAATTACCTTGGCATGCGTTGATTGCAATTAGGTCCAAAGTGATTATACACAACAGTAACCTTCATGTTTTGATCTCTCACATATCCATCATCATGCCCAAGAAGCATAACTTTGTCTTGGTTTTTGAACCAATTATTAGATATAGTCACATCAGTGGAACCCCGTGTTACATCAAGTAAACCATCTTGGCAATCGTGAAGTGTATTATGATCAATCCATATCTTTGAAGCAGTAACCAATCTGATTGCATCTCCATCTACATGTCCTAAAGGAATCACCTTCCCTTCAGGTCCCATCACAATCGCTGGGGCTTGAGGTTTACAATGATGAATCCGAATGCCATGGATGATTATGCTAGTGACCTAGAAAAAAATTAATTGAGAAGAATAGTGTACAAAGTGTTAACTCATGCAAACAAAATTTCCAATGTATAGTGTGCATGCATGTTTAATCAATAGGAGTTGATCATTAATTACCTTAAAAATCATTAAGCATGCATTATTAGCAATGTTGACATTAACACCTCGACCATCAATGGTGGTGAAACTACTAATAAGAAGGGGTCTCTCAAGTTTAATGTCCATGTCTCTTTGAAATGTGATCCACACTTTACCTTGAATCACAGAAGCTCCATACCTCAAGGTGCCAGGTCTAGGGTTTACAGGATCATCACTAGGGTCAGTAACTTTATAATGGATGAGGTCCTTACCAATGTTGTTTATCATCTTGCCAGCATAGCCCACAGAACATGTTGCTAGTTGAGGTCTATGCCTCCTCCATTCAAGATTCGGTCTCCAACATCGATCAATCACATTCATTTTCAAGCCATTTATCTTAGATTGCTTTGCGAAACTAAGGTTTGGAATGCAGAGGGTAACAATTGCAATAGCCAAAACAATGTGCAAAGAGATAGGATTAGTACCATGAGAGGCCATCATGGAGATAGTTGTTCTCGATGAATGTGAATTGTAGATATAAAAGAAATAAGAAAAAAAATGTTTGTTATTGTATTTTGAAGAAGTTGTAACATAAGAAAGTGATTATATAGGAAAGATTGGTTTGGAATAAGTTTAAGTTGTTTTTTAAAATTATGATAAAGAGAGTATCATGTGACAGAAAGAAACTACAAATAGAAATAAATAAGTAAGAAGGTTTAAACTAGTTTTAAATTTTAGTCTTAAGTTGTAACAATTATCTAAATTTATAGGTGTGAAATTAAAAATTCTAATATGCTTTAATAATAATATTTTCAATCGCTGATATTTTATTTAAAATTTATTAAACAATATTTAAATTTTATTTAACCTTGTGTAATTATATAGCGTATATGTCATATTTTATTAGATTGTGATTCTCATAATACATAAAAAAAAAATCTAGGAAATAGGCAGATAGATATTTAGGTCTGTTTTATATACATCCATGTAATTGTTATATTTGTAAGAATCGGATTCTTCAATTGATATATAAATAGAAAATCTCAATAATTTCGTAATAGCCTATTAAACAGTATCATTTTTTTTATAAACATTTAGGTGCTTATATGTTAATTTGGACAATTATTCTGCCAAGAGAACAATAGATTTTGTTAATTACATTACTTTATAATTAAAAATGGTTATAAAAAATTATTCCATTTTTATAAAATAGTTAATTAGTATCTTTTCAAAGTTATTATATAAGAGGTTATGCAATAAGTTTTTAAAAGTTATTTATATTTAAATATACATATTTATAAATTTTTTAAAAATTTTGAAGTGTTTAGATATCTCATTGCATAAATATTTATACAACTTCATATTTTAAAAATAAAAAATAAAAAATAAAATAAATCATGATTAAAATTTTAAAAGTTAACTAAATAATTTATATTGTAACTTCGAAAAAAATAAATTTGAGATTTTTTTTTTACATAGAATTTTTTATATGTGTAGATAACACATAATTTTTTCTATAGATACATTCGAAATCTTTAATTAGTACTCGATATACTAATATTATATATATAAAAAAAATATTAAAATCAAAGTCATCAGCTACAATTTACGTTTTTTTTTTAATTATGTATTACAGATTTTAAAAGATAATGTCACACATACAAAATCACAATACACCGTACCTATTCAACCATTTCATACCATTTAAGAAGGGAACGTTAAAATAATTCCTAAAATTACTAACATATAAAATTATTTAATTAAGTTATAATTTTTAGTGAAAAAAATTGTAAAATATAAATAAAAACCCAAGTTTACTAGCAACAAATAATTATAACTTGTTTTATATAAATTTTAATATTTATATTAAGAAATAAAAAATAAAATGTTTAATTTAAAATAAGAAATAAAAAATAAACACCTTAATAATTTTTATTCTAGTAGGATTTAAAAGTGGATATTTCAATATTTTATAAGCTCCATGTAAACTATTTATAAACTATTTTGGAAAATTCATAAAAATAAATTAAATTTTTTTAACTAGTTATAAAATATTTTTATAAACCCTTTTAAATATTTTCACAAATATTTAATTATAACATTTGGTTTCAAACATATTAAAGTCATTATATTTTCTTATTTTACTAAAAAAAACTAATTATAAGATAAAATAAATACAAATAAACTATTTATAACAGTTATAATTAAAAAGTACTAGATGAGATATCACAACAATATATTCTACTCAATAATGTCAACGCTTGAACAATGATACTCCGACCATCTTTGAATAGATAGTAAGATAAGAATATATATATATATATAACCAATCAATCAATTTTTTTTGTACATTGCAGTATTTAAACGGGGTTTAGAAAATTTTTGAATATAATTTATTTAAAATAAATTGGTTCTGATTCATTAAAAACATATTAAAAATTCAATTCATCTATGAATTATTTTAAAAATTATTTCTAGGAAAATTCTACAGTAGGTTTTTGCTCCTATGTACAACCACCGTTGGTCCAATATTTTAATTCATTAGTTTAAAAGAATACAATGAATGATTTATTCACCATCTATAATTATGTAAACACCCAATTTTATCTCAATGGTATGATTTATTGACCATCTAATAATAATGGAAGGATAGAAATTAAAATATTAATATTAATAAATCTTATTTTTCGTATTATTTACATCATACAAAAATTAGGATGTTGCGACTTACATGATCTTTTAAATATGATTCAACTAACTCAAGGTACTTTTATATAATAAATATATAAAATAATAATATTGAATAAATTAACTTAATTTACAAATTTTACATATATTATACAAATATTAATTTAAAATTGAAATATTATGATATTATAAATTATGTTTTATTAAGTTAAATTTTAAAATTTTTAATTATTTATTTAATATAATATGTACATGTTTTTATTCTATACTTATTATCTCTTGTTTTTATTAAAAAAAATATCGTTTAGGGAAAATAACGATAGCATATTCATGGCGGGCAGTCTTTTAACTTTTAATATTTTAATCACAATTCAATTTTACTGTACTTTTTAAAAATTTTAACTTTATACTTAACAAACGAATAGATGAAAACTGAGTATCTCCTTCATAGGAGTTTTAGTGTTTTACGTTATTATATTAATAAATAATTTATTTTTTAGCACTAACAATTAAATTACGATTAAATCTCTAAAAACAAATTGGTGGGCATTAAATCTCTCAATTAGTTTTCAAGATTTTATGAATCAAATATTTCAGTCGTTAATTTTTTTTTTAAATCTTTAATTGTTTTCATAAAATGTTATTCATTCTTTTAATACAAGACGATACTAAAAAGTAAAATAAAAAACTAAAATAAAATTATTTACTAAAATTAAGAGCGAATGAAAATTTTATAATATTTAAAGATTGAAATAACTGATTTATATAATCTAGAATATTAATTTAGAGAATTATCTGGTAAAGATTGATATCAATTTCTTAAAAGCTTAAATATATTTTTAATTCTCGTACAATAAGTGAGTTTTTATTTTAGTTACAATAAAAAATTATCAATTTTCATCCCTCTAAATTTTGAATAAATTTTTTATTCACATGATATTTCTTAATTATTTATGCATTCAGTAGAAGTTTAAGTGATCATCACAAATTACACACCCTATTAAATGTACGTGATATTATGTTAACATATGATATCTTTAAAAAATTATAAAATTTTTAAAATAAATATTATTTATTTATCTTAAAATAAAATTAGGGAGTAAAAATAATTATTTCAAATTTTAAAGGGATGAAAATTAAATAAAAATATTTTACATAAATCAAAACAAAAATTTACTCATTTTATAAGAAAAAAATCAATGATTTCAAAATTTAGATCGATGAAAATTAATCAAAACTTTTTTTAAATACTAAAATCAAAGCTTAGTTATTTTTTAGAAAGTAAAAAAATATTTAAGTCATAAATAGATGAATATTAATTAACACAATATATTTTTGAATGAATAGAGACCTAAGAACCAATTCCTTGAGATATTAAGATTTATTTAAGGAATTATTCATACATACACTTCTAAAAATCGAATTCTTTACTACACGTTTAAGTAATAAAATAATATTGTGGTGAATCCAACTATACATTTTTATTATTGTGGTAATTCACTATCATAATATAGTTGATAGATAACTTTATTATTTAAATATGTAGTTAAGAGTTTGATATTTAAAACTGTATCTATAAAAAAAAATTCTAAATAAATCATAACAAAAATATATTACACTAATTGGTACTATTTTTTTAAAAAAAGAAATCAATATCAATTTCACAAAAGGAGTATAATTAACGTTTTTCATATTTTTTTAGATTATACAATCAAATGTTTTTCTTATCCTATGATACATACAAATCTTATGAATTTTTATATTAAATTAATCTCTAATATTATTTAAAATCAAATTAACTTTTAATTAATATTTAAATTTCTTCGCTCAATATTTTTTTATATATATATATATATATATATATATATATATATATATATATATATATATATAGTACTATGTAATTTAAGACTTGAAAAAACAGCAGGGCTTGTGTTTCTGTAATATACAGACCAACCAACCTTCAATTGAAAAAAAGCCGTTTTCGGTTTTGGTATGGCCTCCAAAACTTGTTTGCCCATGTACAAATATTTTCCCAGTAACATAATCCACAGGCCGCGGTTGTGAACAAGCCCACTAACTCTAAATAGAACAGTTCAGTGAGAGAGAACTATGCAATATGTAGGCTTCAGTTTCTGTATCGGTAGAGTATGTTTAAGAACAATAATTTAGACAAAAAAAAAAAATAGAAGAGTAAAGTTTTTATTTTAATTTAATAATATTTCAAATAAATGAAAACAAGTTCTTTCCCAAGTAGGTGTGATTTCACTGGTGGGTTTGCTTCCTATATTGTGTTTTTCGTAATTGTCCCTTCTATCAATGTTGTGAAGGAACGCCACAACACATCTATTGTCGCGTGTGGCCAAACATGAACAATGGGAGTGTGTTAGGTATTTTTATTTATTAGTAGGTTCTGCCTTCACCTAATGCTGAATTTTATTTATGCTCCATGAGGGACACTTTCTCAAATTTTTCTTTTGAAACTCCATTTTCAATTTCAGTCCCAACTTTTTCCTATTTTCTGAAGAATGGATTTGTTTGCTGTTTTAGAAATGTTCACGCCATGTTTTCACCGTTGATTTCTTATTATGTTTTTTGGGGGTCTTTGAAGTTGACGGGTCTAGTTTAGATATGATTGTTTGAATTGGACCATAGTCACTGATGCAACCGAGACTAATTTCATGGCTACTATCAGTGAATGGTGTGTGGCATGGTAGATAACTTTCTCACTTGCACAAAAAAAGTGATTTGACCATTGGTTTTTGTAGCATTTCAATTTTTATACGTAATTTGTTTTTTAAAATACACTGTATAAGTAAAAAAAGACATTTAAAAATCATTGCAGCGCGGATATAAACAAGTTAAGATGCGGCCAGTAGCAGCTTGGGTTGTCAGGTTGGCTGGGACAAAGTCAGTGTCGCAATGATACTAATTTTTCTTTTTTCATTTTGCAATCATACTAATCTGCTAACATACAAACAAAATTAAAATGATAAGACTGAATTATGACTGCAACACGCATATTCCATTGTTACTTCCTCGTATTCTGTGTGATTTGAAAGGTTTATTCACTCTATTGGTATACACGATATGCATATCCTCACAACTCTAGACCTTCCTTCACATCTACATTTGCAATCTTGAAGAATTTCAACCGAACGCCTGTCAAAGAATCAAGTAAGGATGAATAAAATATATATATAACAAATAGACGTCAAAAATCTTTTCCTTTAAATGAATTTAGTCGTATTCAAATTGATTACAATCTAATAAACTTACACCCTGAAATGGGATATAGAGAGATTGAAAGAAGTGAAAGAAAATGACAATATCACAAGTGGTGTATAGAAAATAAAGGTATCATACAAAGAGATAGAAGAAAAAAATAAGGTGCGTGTATCAATCATTCACTTTTGATGCAATCATATAAATTTATGTTAGTTATATAGTAGTATTTCAGTTAATTTGTTATTTTAGTCACTCTGTTACTGATAATTACTGATACACAATATATATATGCCTTAAGATAGTGATTCCACAAGTTTGCAACCACACTGTCATAAGTTATGGGTTCAAAAAATGTTCAGTTGATAACTCACTCTTAACTATGGGCCCGAGATCAAGTCTTGTCATCCTACTTGTATATGTAGATGACATCCCATTGTTGGGCCAAATGTTAGGCAAATATTACCAATATTGTTAATATATTAAGCCAATTTATGTCTAAATCCTCGTCTAAATGTTGTGCACCACTTATTACAATACTTGAAGGCTAACCCAGGATAAGGAATTTTATTCCCTTCTGCATATTCAGATGCAGATTAGGGAAGTTGCCAAGTCACCCCTGGAAATCTACACTGGATATCGCGTGTTCTTAGGCACATCGTCAATCTCTTGGAAGTAAAAAAAAAAAAGAAAAAAAAAAAAGCTATATCAGTAAGATCATCAATTGAAGCAGACTAAAAGGCATTTACTACTATAACTCCTGAGTTGCTATGGTTTAGACAATTCCTTTGTGCTTTTAAATCTCCACCGATTTTATCATGGTGTATTATGATAACAAATCTACTATGCAATTAATTGGCCACTAATCCTACTTGTCATGAAAAGTCCAAGTATGTAGACATTAACTGTTATTTCATTCGTGAACATGTCCGATTTGGATTCATTAAATTGGTGCATATAAAATACAACATTGTCCCCTCACCAAAGCACTTCCCAAGCCTATTTTCCAATCATTGGTATCCAAGATGGGAATAGTTGACATAAATCTCCCAACAACTTAATTAAGAGTATTAACCACTCAGTTCAGATGCAATTGAGTTGGTTTATGTTAGTTATATGCTCTGATAGTGTTAGTTACTGATACCAAATTATTCTTTCCTCTCTCTTTCACTTTGTATGAATTCAATCCTTCAATCCTATTAAATAATGTCATACATTTCTATTGCAGTGTGATTGTCGTACTTGATATTATAAGAAATTATGAATACAATTGATGCAGTCATAACTATGAACATATTACAGTTGCAGAGACCCTGTTGATGATATAACTAAAATCACCATGTAAACCGTTATTTAAAATATTGATATGAATAATAAAATTGATTAGACCATCAATTTAGTTTTTCTAGTATTACCTTTTCTTCTAAGTAATCTTTAAAATAATAAAATAATAAGTAGTCTCTAAAGTGAGTATTAATCAGTTTAGTATCTAAGTTGATAAACTTTACCGACCTTCAAGGACTAAAATGAATGGAGGACTATCATCATTTATGAAAGACTTAATTGCTACGTTACAAGGTGATCATGATCCCTGATTTCCCCAAAATATCTAAGTGATTTGTAATTTTCAAGATTTTTTATTATGTGACGCCTATATATTTTATTTCTAATCTAGCTGTTCCAGGGTGACCAAGATGCATACTCAGTCCATCCCAACCTGTCTTAATAAGATCATGCAAAGTTCTTTCAAATGATAATGGCGGTCAAACTTGTGTTGAGCTTACTTTCCGATCTCACTTTAATGTTGACCCTTACAGAAATGTTAAAAAATTAATAAATTACCATTTTAGTCCGTCAAATACTAATGTAATAGTTCCTGAAAATTAGAAAAATATCAAAGTAAATTATTAAAATTGAAATGACTGTTGATCATTTTAGTTTTTTTATTGTACAATTCATTATAGTCCATAAATTTTATAGCTCAGAATTAGGGTTAGAGACTAACATAATATGTGAAATTCAATTTTTGAGACTTTTCTAAAATTTTGTTTGATTCGAAGAATATTATAACCGTGCGTACCAATATTAAGGACAAAAATGAATATTTATTTTTATTTAATTTATGTAAGTTTTGAAATTAACCTGACAAAGTCCGGATTTAATATTCGTTTTGTTGCAGCTCACGTAAATATTTATTTATGTTAGTGCTGGAGTGTGGCTAATGATAAATCAAGCAAAGAACTGTCAATTACAAAGAGAATTAAAGTGGAGTATACATACTCTATCGACTTGAAATTTCGTATCCAATGTATCGACGAGTGATGTACTGAAGAAATAGAAGTAGAATTGGATTGGTACGTATACGACAATTGGTAGTAGTGTGTGGTTAGGAGAAGGGATAAAGATGAAGGGGACGTAACGGGATGAATTTGCAAAGAGAGCACATGAAATCAGAGATTTGCGACGCATGGACGCCGTTATTTTGTCCGTTTGGTAAAGTGCTTTGTGGATGAGAATATGGTGTCACAGGGTAGCTTTCTCTTATCTTCTCTTCCCGGCTCACTAATGCCAAACGTCACTAAACTCCATCTCCACCATAGCCTCCACTTGTACATACGGACAATCATTCCCGCCCTCAAAAAATATTTTCTTTTTTCTTTTTTCTTTTTTCGCCCCCAACTTCTTTATTATTTAACAAGCAAGGATTATCCTTCGTTAAAAAGGAATGGTTAAAGAAAAAGAAAAAACCACAGCTATAGCTATAGTTTCAGGCTGAGACCCGTTCGTTCTTTTGGAACATGAACCTTGACGAGTTTCGAGGTCAGGTTCACCACTGCTGTTTGGTAACGCCCATGGCTATTTGGGGTCCCGTCTTCAACTTGCTCATATTCATTGAGGCATACCTCTTTCATTTGTCTAACTCTTTACATTGTACATTCTTCTTTACCTCTATGACTTCCATCACATGACAAACTCACACAAGCAAAATAATAAATGAAATCATCCTCTTAATATCCATGAATTAGTTGTCATTTTGTGTGTTAATTTATGTAGTGAATGAAACATGTGAGACTCACTTCTACATATTCAAAATTCTCAATTTTATAAATATATACAAAAGCATATAGACAAGTATTTATATCGGAGATCGTGGAAAAGAAATTTAAACTATACAATTATTTATATTTGATTTGATTGTTATGGTACATATTTATTTTTTCATCTTTTATCTAAATATTTTTCTTACTTCTTCATATATAATAAAATATTATCTGAATGTAAATGGTCTCAAAACTAATATATAGGAAAAAAAAAATATTTTTGGGAGAGGTCCTGGCATTGTTATTGGGGATTCTCTTTAATAATGCAACTAAAACAAACTGTGCATATAGCTGCCATGAACAATGTGATAAAAGGAGACTAAGATGGAGATCGATTTCTATATAATCCCCGATACATATTTTTTTTTTCTTAAAGAGATCGTCCAAAAAGAATAAAGTAGAAAGGTTGGAATAATCAGCGTAATTGGAGCAGATAACTTAATGGGACCGAAACACTGATAAACCTGTTTGATCGATTTAAATAAATTATAAAACCGACTTTGAGAAGAATCTATAAGAATTGGAAACCGATACACTGAATAAAAAAACTTTTTTCAGGGGTAGAAATGAAACTAGGTTAGATTTTGGCAAGTGTGTCCAATATTATAGTTATTAAGATTAAGTCTACCTTGTTTATTTGTGAAATGTATTTTTTAAGATTTAATTTAATTTATTTGAAATATTAATCTAGACTAAAAGTTATTTTATAAGACATGTTTTGAATAGGATCTATAAACGAATAAATAGGTGTTCTAAAAAGGCCAATAAAATAAATTACTAATTTGATGATGAAAATCAAATTCTAAGTTGATTTTATTGTATAATAAAGGGTTAGGTTACCAATTTATTCTGATTATGCATTTATTGCATTTATTCTTAGGAACATTTGATATATGAGAAGTTCTTACTTTCATAAGAATCTATCTGAAATTGATATAGTGGATTTTCTATATTTAATATATTATTTTAAAAAAATTAAGAAACATTGTTTTTTGGAATTGATTTTTGCCTACATTTTTACGAAAACATTGTCCTGAAAGGTAAGAATATAATTTTTTTGGAGTAAGAGAAAAAGTTTTATTGATACAGAAATATTGCGATAACCTTATTAATTTGTTTAATATAATTATAAATTTAAAAATAATTTCTTACAAAATGTGATAAATAACTATATTTAAAATAATAAATATTAATAAATATTTTAATATATTTAATATAATTTTTAAAATAAAGTTATTTTATAAAATAAATTATTTTAATATTTTAATATATTAAATATTACAATTTTGAATTTTTTTTAATTCTTTAAAATTATCATGGTATTAATTAATCAATTGTTTAGTAATATTATTATTGCAACATTCAAAAAATGTTTTAGTAAGAATTATATAAAAAAAAATTAAATAGACAAAATGAAAAAGTTTGTTATGTTAGTAAATAAAAAAAATTACAAATCATGCTAATATATTTATAATTTTAAAATTTATATATGAAAATAAATTTTTTTACAACAAAACTTATCTAAATTTATAATTTTAAAATTTATAAAAAAATATTTTTGTAATAAAATTTTTCATAAATTTATCTAATAGAGTTATTTTTCTAAAAAAGTATTTTTTTAAAAAATCACTTATATACCTAACAAATATCAAACATAAAAAAAATTATTATGCAAACATTTCTAAAAATATTTATAACTGAACATTTTAGTTATTATTAAGAATCATAATCTCTGCCATGTTCTACAATCATCATAATTTTCAAAAAATTATGATTCTTGGTATTTATCTTATACCAAATACTTGCTTGAAGTTTCTAGAAAAACAAAAAAACAAATATCTACAATCTTTATGCGAAGTTACAGGAAGTGCATAAAGATACATGGGATAGAGATGCAAGGGGTGACGAGACATTGTATTCCGACAAAGAATTGAAATATAATGTGTATTGAATTATTATCTATTTGGCAGACTTAAATTTTAATGATAGAAAATGTAAAAATAGAATGTAATACAAATAATTTATATAAATTTATTTTATTAAAAAATTAATAATAATAATAATAATATAAATTCAATATAAATATATTATTTTTAATAATATAATATAAATATATAACTATTTATATAATTAGACTTATCTATCAAATTTAATAAACATTTTTTAAGCGTAAAGTATGTTTGCTTAAAAAATTGTCCTTACCTCTTTATTAAACACGGCGGATGTCTAACAAACCATCTTTTGTATTTTCCTGGTTCACAAAATATTCTTCATCCACCAAATTTATCATCTTGGGAACATTTTTTTTTCCTTTTTGGGTATTGGGAAATCACTTTCCAGTATATCATGTGAACGTTTCGAATATTATTTTCTTTTCTGGGCCTACTGGTCAGACCTACTAATTAATTTCTGAACAGTGATTTATGTTAAAATGATAAACAAAATAGTACGAAAAATTAAATACTAGCTACAATGTCAACACTTTCTTGACATCTGCTGTCCATTTTAATTTTGCCCAACACTGTAAAGAGAAAGAAATGACAACATTTATTAATAAAAAAAATTGGCGCAATAGAATTTTCTTAGGTTTGGTGCAATGTCAACATGGTTTTAAACAACATTCTTCTGTTCGTATTGTCATGTGTGGTGAAACAAATATAGTAGAGTAAAATAAAATAAATAAAATTTTAATTATTTGATAAAATAAAATATAATATTAAATAAAATTACTAATTTATGTTTTATCATTATAAATAAAAATATTATATAAAATATACAATATTATATGATAATAAAAAG
Source organism: Mucuna pruriens (assembly GCA_025330945.1). Taxonomy (NCBI): domain Eukaryota; kingdom Viridiplantae; phylum Streptophyta; class Magnoliopsida; order Fabales; family Fabaceae; genus Mucuna; species Mucuna pruriens. The sequence goes on from JAENHJ010000202.1 coordinate 638,256, forward strand.
AAGATATATATCATTATATATTATAAAAAAAATATAATTAAAAATATTTATTTATTATTATATATTAAATATATATAATTAAAAATTATTTATATAATGCATTAAATATATAATTAAAATATATAAATATATATAATCCATCATTTATAAACAAAATTGATTATATATTAAATGTATATAGTTAATTATATTTATACATAATCAATTATATAGTTAATTAATTATATATATTTCATATATATAAATGTAATCGATTAAATATTATCGTTTGATATATATATATATATATCTATAATCGATTAGAATACTATTCTTAATCAATTAAGATTCTGTCGTGGCATGCAATTTTATAAAATATAAATATAATTTGAAATTATTTTTATTTTTTAGTTAATCAAAATAATAAACTCACATTTTTCTCTTCTTTATTTTTACACAACTATATTAGAGTCCATGTTTCTTTCTTCTTCTTATTTTTTTCTATTTTCACTGAAACAATAAAAGCGTCAATTTTGATAGCACGACTTGGATAGTTTTGTCTCAAAATAAAAAAATAATTTAGCAATAAGCATAGACTCACATGGAGGTCACTTGGTGACAGTATCACTGAAGAGTCAAGAGAATATGCCACACACACGTGGTAGCAATACTTAATTTTAATTTGTTTCCCGCAAATTATGCAATTAAATTAACCGGGATAAGGACAAGATAGTCCAATCAACACAGACGCACTATTCACATTTTCACTAACTGATTCATTCACGGCTCTAGTTTCGTAAAATTCAGCAGACTATTCCTTTAAAACCAGCTTAAACCTCTCGATCGGAGTGAAAGCAAAAGGAGAGAAAATGAAAATGCCTTCCTCATACTGCGTGAAAGAGAGTAAACCCTGTGTGGGTTGGATTGAGAAATACTTGGATGATTGTCTCTGCAATTGGAAAGATGGAATCTCCTTTGGCTTTGGCTTCATCAGTCTCATTTGTTGGGGAGTAGCAGAAATTCCTCAGATTATCACCAACTTTCGTGCTAAGTCTAGCCATGGTGTCTCCCTAGCCTTTCTCCTCACTTGGGTCGCAGGGTTCGTGCCACTTTAATTCTTTTTTTTTTTAATTATTTCTTCATTTTCTTATCATTTTAATTAGCCAAATCTTACGTTTATTACTTGAACAATTACTCTAATACTCTTCATTATTTGCATGCAGCGACGTATTCAACCTCGTTGGTTGCTATTTGGAGCCAGCCACGGTATGCCAGTTTTAATTATATATAAATTTCATATTAATATGATTGACTTACAATTTTCTTCTTTTTGTCTTTTATTTTTCTTCTTGCTTTTTGGATGGCTGCGAAACCAGTTGCCCACCCAGTACTACACTGCTCTGGTAATTATATATTTCTCCCGAATTTCCTCTATGTAAATGATTTCTATTATTTTCTTTTTCCTGCATATTCGTATTTTACATCTTAAAATAACATAAGTCTCAAGCCTCGGAAATTGCATGTTTGGATTTGTCAATTTGACTGATTGATCTTAATTTTATAAATTTACAGATTCTAATAAATGCATTTCCAACGTACTGCTGAATAAAAATATTTTATTTTATATAATTACGAATTTATTAAATGCATTAAATTCTTATCAATTAATACAGTTCAGACATTGGTTAACAAAATCCTTAATATAAATTAAATTGATTTGTTTTATTTTTTTTCTCAAAAGAAAGATTACAGTAACTTGATATAAAATTCTTAGTCTGACTCAAAAATATATATTTTTTATTTTTACTTAAATGTTCTGAATTTTTTTTACTACAATCAAGCATATCTATTTTTTGTGAGATAATTTTTGTAAGTTTTAAACATTCAGGAAGTATATATGCTAGGTCCAACATACTATTACGAAGGTTGAAAACTTTGAAACTAATGTCCATTGACACAAAAAAATACTTGCAAAAAATAAGTAGGCCAAATTGTTACAATTTAACAACAAAAGGTACGTGTAATAATCCTTTTCCGTTTTTCATTTATTACGTTTCCTTTATATATATATTTAAGTTGTATATTTTATTTATATAAAAATTTAACTTGATTTTTTTAAAATCAAGAAATTATGTTTCGATATTTTTTTTATATTAAAGTGTATATATAGGTATTTATTACCTAATAATAAATGCTTTTTCTTTAAAACTTAACAGTCAATTTTTTGGTAAATACATTTTAACAATATTATGTCAATAGGTAATATAATTTACCTTTTTTATTGTTGTTGTAGTAGTAATTATTTATTTATTTTCTTTTTGTAACGTACTAATAATCTGTCAGTACAAGGATTGATTTTTGTTATATATACAAATAGGTCCTTAATGTCACTTGTTACTGTGATCCGCAGCTTTACTCAATCACTACGATCGTGTTAGTAGTGCAAAGTTTCTATTATGATTACATCTATAAATGGGGCAAGCGTCATCGGAAGGTCAATATCGACGAGGTATAGTAATTTCCAATTTCTTAATTATGCCCTGCTTCTTGTAATGAAAATTGTAATTTATAGAGACATTTGCAAAAATTGCTAGCTTCCCCAAAGAAAATAAAGGTATTCTTTGATTTTGTTAATAGGCCCAGGAAGAAGAGAGAAAACCTTTGAAACCGAAACCATGCGGCGAGTCTGGGATTCAAATACAAAATGACGGGACTCGACGAGAGTACTACTATAGGTGCGTAATTACGTATCCATTTGGTGTAGCAATTGGTAACACTATCTTTTGCAATCTTAATTAATAATTTGATGTTTATGTTTTTGAGTTAATTAAACAGGTCAGCTCGATCTTTGGCTGCTAATGATACTCCACCATTTGGTACTTATTTGAGAGCTGCTAAAAGTGTCCCTTCGAATTTGAACACGGAAATGAACAATGATTCATCTTCTGATGATGAGGCACCTCCACTTTCTTTTACCAAGCCTCCAACACAGCCTAGACCCATCCCCCGCTCTGTCCCTGTCAGTCTTTTTCCCTCAATTCATTTTTTTTTTATTAATCACTCAAATTACTTATTTATTATCTATGTTTCAGGCAAGCTATGGAACTTTTCTAGTTGCATCTTTGAACTTGCCCCGCCAGGGTAATGCTTTCAAGGACAGTTACTTAAGATTCAATGGAAGAAAACTACTCTTTCAGGTACCCCTAGCCAGTGCTACCTGTTAATTAATTAATTTATTTATTCATGCACTTGTACAGTGTAATCATTACTGAGTATAATTGCATTATCTTGCTGCTACTTAATTAGTCATCACAGGAGCACGTCATGCACAGTGCTTTGGGTCAGTGGTTAGGATGGCTCATGGCTGTTATTTATATGGGTGGCCGCCTCCCTCAAATATTGTTAAATGTATGTCTCTAAACTTTTTCTTTATTTCTTAATATTATTCATTTCTTCTCCACTTGTTTTCTATTTTTCTGTACTGATAAACTTGTTGATTACGTAACCATTGGCCAGATTAAAAGAGGGAGCGTGGAGGTAATATATATTTGATCTTAATCATTTTTATTTATTTTTTTCCAACTATAACTCACTAGTACATAGATTAGCTTGTATTTCCGCTGATTGTTTTTTCTCTTTATATATCATGATAATAGGGCTTAAATCCTCTTATGTTCATCTTTGCACTGATCGCCAATGTAGCTTACGTGGCAAGGTTACGATTTCCCTCCCTCGCCTATATTTTTCTTCTCGTTATTCTGAATAAAACTAAAATTAAGCTCTATCTAACTCCTCTGTTCTTCTGTGCAGTATTCTTGTACGAACTACCGAATGGGAAAGCATCAGAGCCAATATGCCATGGCTGTTGGATGCCATAGGTTGCGTGGCATTGGACCTATTCGTATCCTTCATATGCAAATTTTAATTTTTTGTTTCTCAGAGTCTTTAATTTACTTGTTATTTTTGCTTTCTTTCAAAACTTAATTCTTAAGCATGTCCTTAAAGAAATATGTTTTGGACTATAAAGTTGCTAAACCTTAACAATGGCAGATCATTTTGCAGTACACCAACTATAGATACCTTGGGAAGAAAACAGCAAGTGATGATGCTGATTATGGAAACTACGAAGAAGCTAGCAAAACTTTTGTGTCTTGATTTGTGGTTCCCAAAATTGAATCAATATTGCACTTCAACAATTCCACCGTGACATACAGCTATATATATTAGTAAGGGTCTGGCTATAAAATTGACGTGGGCTAATTAGGAAACGCGTCTATTCGCGTGTTAAAATGGGCTATATGATTTACCAGCTATCAAATTTATCAAGTTTATGAATTTTTAACCGTTCAGGATTCAGTATTTCACTAACAGCAAATAAAAAGGGGATTGATTACTCCTATCTCAAGTGTGTAAATTATGAACCGTTCATTCACAATTCATTCTTCAAACTGTATGATTGCTAATCTCTACAAAATGAAAAGTTGAAACCCTCCATTTGATGTAGCTATTACAACGACAGAATAACAGAGTGATAGCTCGAGTGGCCAATATGTGTCGAGGCCTACAAGGCTTTAGTGGCTTGATGTGATCATATACAGATGTTACTATAGATAGTTAAAATTAAAATACATAATTTATGTGAATTTTTTTAAAAGTTATATATATATCATTATTTTTTTAAATATTAATATTGACTATTTACACATCTTACTCTAATATAAAAATGACGTTTTTTTACTAGATAGATACATTTATATTCTTGGTCTGCCTCGAATACATACACCACCTCTGGTAGCTTCTATCCGAAAGAAATAATGTAGACATCCAAGATTCTTTATAAGGTATAATTGCTCCCTATTACTAGCACATCATCAACATAGATAAGAAGGAAGTTTATATGATGCTTCTCCTAAAGAAAGAAAAGAAAGGAATCACTATTTGTATTCTGAAATCCCCAACTTAATAATTCATTCTTAAGCCTTTCAAACCATGCCCTTGGAGCTTATTTCAATTCATACTGAGTTTTTGTTAATTTACAAATGTGGTGTGGCTTGTTAGGCTCAGTTAAACCTTCTGGTTGGTACATGAACACAATTTATTTAAGATAACCATTTAAGCAAGTATTATTTATATCCATTTGTCTAACCTCCCACCTGAAGTGTAGTGCAACTGATAGTATCACTTTCAGTGTTTGCCTTGACCAATTAGTTGCTAAGGCCTGGGACAAAAAACAAATCCTGTCCGATAAGTGTTGAAGCCGGTTTCTGCTTCTGCTATATAATTAGATAGGCCTAAAGCTTATTAGGCTAGATAAAAGGATACCATAGTCCATATACGTATGGGCCGAGGGGTGAAGGTTTTAGGTGTTGTCCAGTCCTGAAGAAAAGTTGAAGGCTATTGGTCAATTGATTTTGGACTTACATAAAACTCCAAATTTAATATAACAAAATGGCAATCACCACAATAGAAATTAAGGAACCGCAGGCATATACTTAAAATGTTGACAGATTATAGATATAAACGACTATCGAGGTTTAGATATTGGATTTCATAATTGCATGTTTGAAGCTTCCATTAGCTCCTTTACTGTTAGGTAATGTTTGCGTATCTTTATGTAATAATCTTCTTCTTGATTCAATTTTCAGCTTGCAGGTTGAAGTTGCTTAGAACTCACTTGTTGTAGCGGTGAAAGAAACAAACACAACCAAAATAGATTGCAACACCTGTCGCTGTTGCTTTTGGTGTAAAAAACCAAGGAGAAATGAACCCGCACGGCCCACCCAACAAATCCTCACAAAAACATTGTAACAACCCAAAACTTATTATTAGAAATAATTAAACTCTCAAAAATTAAATATAATTTTAAAGTTTAAGGGTATAATTTTATATTTTGATAGGAATATAATATTATATATATATATAATCTATATAAAATATTTATTATATTAAAATATATAATTTTTCTTTTCATATAGTTATACATATACAACTGAAAATTTACTATTTAAATAAATTTAATTTATATGATGTGTATATCACATAATATTTATGTTCTCTCGTAATAAATATGTTAAATATATAAAACTTTCGTTATTATATATGTGTATATATGTAAATGATATTTTTTATATATTTAAGTGAGTGAATATAATTTAATATAATAAAAGATGTTTTTGAAAGAAAAATTAGGATAATTTCTTTGGACAATATGTGACTTTAACATAAAGTAATAAGGTGAGAGTGTATTGTGTTATATAGGAAAAAAAATGAAATTATCCTCACAATTATAAAACCTACTTCAAGCTTGAACACGAAAGAGTGCTAGAAAAATTTAAGAGATATCATTGCATTAGAAAGATAACATTAAAAATTCTCAAACTTTTTTTATCAAAAAAGTATGAGAATTTTGTTTAACTTAAATCTTGCGTTTTGATAAGAAAATTGGAAATTGTAGGGAAACCTAATTATTTGTCGAAATTCAATTGAATGTTGTTTATCTTGGTGGGAATTTTATAACTATGGAGTTTGATAACCCAATTTTCAATCATAGGAGGGGACAAAGTTATTATTGTGGGAGTCACTTTACCTTTCAGGAAGGAATGATGATAGACATTCTATTTGAGAAATAGGATAAGAGATATCATCATCTAATATGAGATATCTAATTTATTAAACATATCTACATGTAGATGAGATATGTGATCCTTCGTCTATGATGCAGAAGGCCATGAGACACCATTGCATAAAGATGAGCTCATAAACCTTAATGAATATGAGATTCACATTAGTTATGAGAACAAAAAAATAAATAAATTTAGGATTCATATTAGTTATAGGAATCAATGAGTCAGGTAGGATGATTATGAGAATTATCAAGTAAAGTATGCCTTATAGTTGATTTTAACAAAATGTTCATTTTGACAAATGATAATACTTTCATCCGAGAGGGAGAAAGAGGTATCATAAGATATATTACTTTATCACATATTTATATTTAGGACGAGTTATGTGATACCTTTATTTGGGATAGAGAAGTTGAATTTGGAATTTACATTAGTTTCAAGAATCAAGAAGTTGAATTAAGTGATTCTAATTAAAGTTTTGGGTTAAGATTTCTCGATCATAAAATCCTTTATTTTTAGCAATGATGATTTGTTTATAAGTTTAATTTGCGAATACCATGGATAAGTTTGATAATTGTCATATCGATATGGAACAAACACTTTGTGAAAACTCTTATTTAACTTGTTTCTATTCATTAAGATTATATTTCATTAAGAGAATTGTTTTTAAAATATGATAATGATAATTATTAAAATTGAAAAATTTTAAAAGACTTAGTATTTATTTATTTATTCTTTAGAATGCTAATGTTTGACTGAATGAAGATTATTTATGATTGAATAAATTTGTGTATTTATTATTCACATTTGTTAATAGATGTTTAGTGTTAAATATTGATTACTTAAGAAATTAAGTTTGAGTATATTATTTTTTTATTTTATGAAATAAATTTATTATTATTAGTCATTTTATCTTACTTGAAGCAGTATTTTTAATCTTTTTAATTTTTAAATTTTAACAATAATATTTATAATTTTATATTTGTTGTAACAAAAAGGTGTTACATGTGACATTTTCTTTGTTTTTCTATCTGGAACTCATCATGTTCCGCGTCACCTTCCCTAACAAACCCTCTCACCTCCATGTGCTATTCCCTTTATTTCTCGGTCTATAAGTTATGTTCATCCATCTTATTCCTCTATCCAACTCTCCATGCAAAACAGACAGTTTGACCATATAATATAAAACCATTAAGATACCATGCTTTTCATTTTTAATTTACAATACCACAGTAATCCGCGTACCCCATGTTCTATCACGCTGCACGTGTTTATATTGCGTAGAAATTTAGATACATTTACAAGTTTACTTAAAATAACGAGTGCCTAATTGCAGTAGACTCATGCCAATTTTTAATGTCTCAACTTTCAAGTCTTTGAACATCTACTCTTTTACATTGTCCGGCCGCTGAAACTAACACGCTACTTATGCCAATTCATCTACGATCTCGCACAAAGAAATTACATTAAACTTATTTCTAATTTCAATGGCTGCCTCGGAATTCCCCCCTTCTAAGTGATATATAAACTAAATTAGTTTGAATCGAGTACTCTGGTTGACTTAAAGAAATATTATAATATATCAAATGGTCCTCTTCCAAGTTTAAAACAACTAGCCTCGCGTATACTCACTTCATAAAAATAAATAAAATGTAATTTAAAATAATCCAACGAGTCCAAGATCATTTTTAACAGCTTTTTGTCATCTCTCATGGAAATTTTATTATATTTATGAACACGACAAAATTTAAAAAAATCATTAAAATATGTATTTATTATGTAAAAATAAAAAATAAAAAATAAATTAATGATTATTTATAAGCAATTTGGAGTATTTAATAAAATATTTTAAATATTTTTACGTATATTTATAGACACACAGCAAATCATTCCAGTTAAGAAAATTAAAGTTGTTAATAACCGATCTATTTGTATTTATTATATAACAAATATAACACTTATTTAAAAAAATTTAAATAAAAAATAAATCATGCAATAACTATTAATCTGATAAGCTGTACTATTAATTGTCTGGATGTTTGCGATATCTTATGTGTGCGTGTTCAATGTATATGCATTTATTGCTGCAGCGAGTAAATTTATAGATGAGTTTTGACAGCGTGAATACCATATGCTGCTTCATTATCTATTTGTATGTTATAAATATTAAAGTATGCTAGTATAGTTTAGACAGTGAAATTTATTTTTTCATTTCTAAAATTAAATATATATATTTAATTTTGAAATTTTATTTTATACAAAATATAAATTTGGTTGTTTTAAACTGAAATGTACACTTTAGAAGATAAAGTTGATTTACAATCATTCATTAAAATAAAAAATCTAAGTTTAATTATTATTTTAGAATTGTTTCAATAGTGAAGATGATTAAAGTGAATATCACGGTGGCAGTGGCATGATTACTTCCGTTGCAGGATGGGAGAATAAACACATACATCCAGGCAGCACCGCTGGTCCCACCACACACCACACCATTCTTATTATTTTTTTCCTATTAATGTTTCTAGCTGAGTTGCCACTTGTTTGCATGTTCTCCAAAAGCTTACCACCTTAATTTTATTATTTTTTTCTTTTTCTTGTACAATATATTTGTATTGACGGTACAATATCAAGTTGATTGGGTGAGAGGAGGAAAACTATAAAAGAAAGAATGTAGATAATTTTTTTGTGGGTTCAAAAATTTAAAAAGAAAAAATAATTTAGGAAAGAAAATTAAATTTTTATTTTCTTTTTTTATTTAAGTTTTAATTTTTTATTTTATTTTATTTTCCCTAGTCCAGCCAAAAACTTGATGAGTGGAAGTTGGACGCGTGGAGCCTTTTAATGTCGAGTTAATGTTCACGTACGTTCTGACAATGATTCCCCCGTATTCATTCATATATACATGCATTCAAGCCAGGACTCTCCGTTTTCTCATTTAGTAGGAAAGCTTGACTTTTGCTTCCATTTTTTCACATTTATTCACCCATGTACTATTTGGCAGTAGGAATTGATTATTCTAGAATTGAATTGAAAAATGGTATTTTAATCCAAATTAATCAAATGTAAGATATTATGTAAATAAAAACAATGTTTTATGCTCGAAATGCTAATCATCGTCACTGCATCAACAATGTTATGCAGCCGTATTTTCCTGCGCTTAAAAAACAATTACAAGATCCAATAATTATCATCTAACGGTTTAAAATTTTCTAAGATATATTTTATTTTATTGTTTAATGTATAATTTTATTTATGATTAAAATCTCATGTAGTCACTTTTGTAATTACAGAGAATCCAGACGCTGACGCCATTGTTATCACCGCTTCATCTCACACATAGATTTTCGTTTTAAAAGTCTCAGATAATGATTTAGAAAAAAGCTTGCCCTTATTTATAATTCTTTTTTTTTTCCAATTCTTAATTTGAGACTTTCCAACTGAAATCCAAAAACAACTATCAGATATCTTCATCTCAAATGAGTGGACGACATATTAGCAGACAAATTTGTAGCAAAAGATTTCAAATATTAAAATTAAAAGGATAAGAAAATCAGATCGATAAAAATTAAAAAAAAAAAGTTAAAAGATGTCAAGTGTTAAAGCCCGGTTGGTTGTTCTTTTCTTTCTTTCTTTCTTTTTGAAAGCTATATAGTTTCTTTCGTTTTTTGAGTAAAGGGTGGTGGTGTTTTTATTTATTGATAGTTAAATCTCAGTGCGTTTTATTGACAATTGACTAAATAGTCGGTGTCAGTTTGAGTGATTACTTGTTTCTAGCAGCAATTGACTCCTATTTACCAAGTATAGATGATTCCAACTTGAAATTAAAATTTTGGATTACCAAAATGAAGATACGACAATCATCATCAATGTGGTCAAAACCTTCAAAAGCAATGTTTGGCTTTGGCCAGACAATAGAAGCATGAATAGAGAGAAACGAGCGATTTACTTGGACAATAGAGATATCGGCATCCTAAATCTACACACGATCCTTTTCAGATCCGTAGCTATGATAAACAAAACCCAAGCTCACCGACACAACACACACTCCCTTTTCCTTTTTTCCTCTCATACATTTATACTATACAGGCAACCACTATTCCAGTGGATTAACAAGTTCATGATTCTCCCTCCACTCCCTCTCCGATTCACACGTAATAACGCGTCGAATATTATTATTTCCCAATTATCATTTATCAATTTTGTATACACTTGTAACAAAAATAGCAACCTGACATGATGATGAGTAGGGGTAAAAAAGGCCATTCAAGAAGTGAAGAAAGAAACTATATTTAAACCTTTGCCTTTCGGTTCACTGTTAGTAGTTACAAGCCGTAACAGTCATTTACTGCCTCAAAAGATAGGATAAAACAAAAAAATAAAAATAAAAAAAAAAGTAGCACGATGTATGTACCTGGCTGTACAGTGTAAGATGAAAATGACCATGGCGAGGAAGGAGTGACTCCAGCGCCAACTCCGCTGAATCAAAACTACTTGGGCCAAAGCAAAAAAAGATAATTGAGTTTATTTTCTGAAATTAAAATGTACTAATTAATAAGGAAGAGAGCTAGGCTTCTAGAGCGAAAGGCGTCTCGAGAAGATCGTAGGGAGCCCATAAGGCATCCAAGGGGCAAGGGCGGTTGGCATCGAGGCGGGCCCACGGCTTGCCCTTGCCACTCCAATGCAGGAGGCTAACCGGGCCCGGATGCAAGTCCCTGCAAAGCCCACGGAAGTTATCCCCGCCGAGCCCGTGCTGGTTCCACCTGTGATCCACCGGGCCTATGTTCCCTGCGAAGACAAGCAAAAACGGAGGCAGCGAGCCCAGCTCGTAGATCCGTATTCTCTTCTGGAGCTCCATCCACTCCTGGATCTTGGTAGTGTAATCCCCGGCCCGCCAGCGCTGTAAGTCGATCACCATGACGCCGGTGTTGAAGTAGCAGGCTCTGCGACCCGCGAACGTGAGGGAGAGCGAGGGGTTTGACCAGAAGGTGGGAGTGAAATAGGCGCTGAAGTTGGCGTTGCAGTACTCGGGCGCCGCGAGGACCATGTTTTCGTTGTCTCCGAGGGGCGTGGCGGCGAGTTTGGCGATGTCGTCGACAAGTACGAGGTCGGAATCGAGGTAGACGATTTTGCGGACGCAGGAGGGGAGGAGGTTGGCCATGTAGTTGCGGGCGTAGTTGAGAGGGCAGTCGAGTGCGGAGCGGATGGAGGTGGAGATGAGGCCAGCCACGGCGGCGTCGTCGAAGGGGTAGATTTGGAATTTTAAATAGGGGAAGGAATTGGAGAGCGTGTGATTGAGGAGGGCGGAGGAGGAGGTTCTAGAGGCGGCGGTGACGAAGTGGAAGATAGTGTTTTCGGGACACGACGAGTGTTGGAGGACGGAGAGGATGGCGGCCATGGATCCGCGGAGGTAGGTTATGTCGAGAGTCATGGCCACGTGGACTGCGTCGTCGGAACACGTGTCGGTGGGTGGGAGGCGAATGGTGGCACAGTTTGGGGAGTTGTAGAATTTCGGGGCTTGTTTGAAACGCTGCGTAGTGGCAGTGGCATAAGTGGAAATGATAAGGAGGAGACAGAAATGGATTAACGTGAAGGAACAATGGTTGGGTGCAGCAGTGGCCATGGCCTCTCTTCTGGAACAAGAGATCCAAGCTTAGATGAATGGGATAATTATATGGCACAAGGAATCGTGGTGTGCGCGAGAGAGAGAGAGAGAGAAAGAGAGAGAGAGATCATAATATCATATCTCTCTCTGCGTCGTTCTCAACTCCAACTTGCTTCAGAAATACCTGCCTTTATGCATTGTCAATCATCTTCTCTATTCCTCCCTCCCCATATTTCTACGCGGAATTAATTTTACTCTATCTACCTCTTTTGCCTATGTCGTCCAAATGTGAAACTGTTCAATATTTTTATTCTGCTACGGGTACTTATTACACTACATGCTTCAATTTTATCACATGTACGTAATAATCTTAGTTTATGTTTAATATAAATTATTTTTAGAGAAATAATTATGTTTAACAAGTGAAAATATAATAATGACAATTCATGGTTGTCAGCTCAAAGAGTAAAATTAAAATAATCTACGCTGGAGGAAAAAAATTGGAACCATTTATACAACCATGATCGTATCATTATTAATACGAATATAATACCTATTTTTAGCCATTTCGTCACTTTCTTTCCTCTTCTTTTATTAGTTAAACCATCCACGTCTGCGGAAAGCTCCAGCGAAATGTTTACAAATATAACTTGCATCTCAAACCAACAATTTTTGGAAAGGGAAAATCACTTTTACGACTTGCTATATATATGTATACATAACCACGAAAATCCCAGTGATCAGATCAACCAATTCAATTAGCATCGTGACTATTTCCTACCCAATGAATCAAGATCTCGGAGTCGGTGATACAAAAGTTTTGGTGAGTGAGTGAGTTACCAGATCTAGGAGTTACCTTGTGCAATTTTTATTTTTTTTTCAAAAACTGTAGAGGAGCAATGATGCAGTAAGAATACTACATAAAATAAATTGTATTTGACTCTTTTAAAATAAAGAGATACATTTAAGATGTTGGTTTTACTTAAGAAGGATGTAAGTATAATTAATACTAACCTTAAAATATGTCAATATAAAAGAATGTAAAATTAATTATCAATATTTAAAACAATCTAAAAGCTACAGTGACGATTATATTAAATTAGAGAGACAATGTAGGAGTGAAAACGAAAGAATCCCTATAATTGAGGAATTAGGATGCACAAAGGAGTCATTTTGCTGCGAGGACAGAGATGAGACACTTGGTAGCATTACTCAAAAATTGTAATTAAAAACATAGGCAAGCCACGTACTTAATTTAATTGGCCGGTTGCAAATAGTAGTTTTTGACATACTAGCCACGTACGTTGCGTGAAGGAGGGACCCCAAAATGGTGCCACTTAAACATGAAATGTCAAAAAAAATATAAAGAAAAAAAAAAGAGTGAAAGAAAAGGTGTTTTGGTGTTGGTTAAATTGAAAGGGAAAGGGACGTCGAAGCTAGAGATATCGTAGGGCAAGGAGTTCACAGTGACAACTTTTCTCTTTTTCTCAATCTATATACTGCTGCTTTCGTTCTTCTACTCGCATCACCAAGTCCATGACCTCATGTAATTTTCGTAAATTTCACCCATTTTGTTTCTTCAAGAATTCGTTATACTTTATAAAAGTGTCAAATAAAATCTTTCACAAATTTAAAGTACCAGGTAGTCATGTCTCCATTAAAGACGAGGGACACGCAATTTAAGCAACACTCCTCTTTAACATAACCAACATAAATATCACATGGTTTCTCTCTTAACAAATAAAATATAAGTTTAATGATATATAATGTAAAATAAGAGTAAAATATTTTTATATTATTATTTAATTATAGATAATTGTTGATATGAACTTTAAGATATTAATTATAAAATTAATAAATTTATTATATTATAAAATAATTAACATATCCATTTGGAGGAGAAGGGGTAGTTTGGGTTTAAAATAGAAAATATATAATAACAACAAAATTAGAATTTACGAATTTATGTATATTATCAAAACCTCTTTCTATTAAGTCATCTCAAAGACTTCATACTCACAATTTATTTTTATTTAAAAGTAACATATTAGTTTTTTAACCAATACAAATCTTGTCCTAACTTTTTTTTTAACATGTGATAAGTGCAAGATATATCTATTAGTTTCATTGATTATTAATCTGTATAAAAAAAATCGGTTGATATGAATTTTTTTCAACCATAAAACTCATATATGGACCCACTCGTGCAGTTGAGGGGACCTTGGCCACTAACTTTTTTTGTTTTAAATACTTTAATATTAATTTTGAGATTTAATAGTATAAATAAGAATATTTAAGTATTTTTTTGACAAAATATTTTATTCCTTATCTATAGTTTTCATTGGGAAGTAAATGATATTTCCTGTCTTTCTTTTTGACAAATGTTCTATTTCAATTCTCTTTTATAATCTTTGTTGTGAAAATAATTTTATTTTCCTTTTTTTAAAAAACAAATTACTTGAACATCATTTTTTAATAGTTTTTTCTATTTATAATTTGTTATTACTATTTTAAAGAATATAAATGATTGTATTTGATCTTTCCTTTGTATTAATTTGATTGTATTTAATTTGATAATTAATCTTAAAAGTTGTCATCTTGTCAATGAACAAACTTATGAACATTATAAAAGATTCACAACTTGAAACTATGAGAAGTACTAACAAATATTTTTTCTTTCTATTACTATTTTTCGTTTTTGTTTTTGTTTTTTTTCCTATAGAATATTCCCTCTTCTTACTCCTATTGTGATGTAACGAAGGTTTAACGAATTTGTGTTTAGGACAGTGATCATGACCACACACAATATTCTCTCTTTTCTTAGTTTTTAATCATCTCAAAGTAATTTTAGTAATCCAATTTATTCTATTTTAGTATCTTTTTAGAACATAATTAAAATTATTTTTATGATTTTTTATGACATGTGAAATAATATTTATAATTAATGATGATTTTTTTTTAAAAAGAGATATTTAATTTATTTTTTTGTGTAAATATACATTTTATTGCATGTTGTTAAAGAATAAATAACTATAGATAAAAAAGAGATATTTAATGTCTTTGTGTAAATAACTATAAGTAAAAAGAGATTTTTAATTTTCCTTCTGCGTAAATATACATTTTATTGTATGTTCTTAAAAAATAAATAACTATAAATATTTTTCACGAAATAGATATTTATTAATTGGATGAGTTTCAATTTCTATAGGTGGCTTCTCCTACTATTTTAGTTGTGTCAAATTAGTCAAATTATTCTTTAAATTTTTTTTTTATATAAAATTTGTAAAATTATATAAATTTAGAGTCAAAATATGTAAAAAGCAGATAAAATTTATAAAATTTTAAAAATTATGAAGTAAAATGTGTAATTAATATTTTTTAATTTTGTATGTCAATTCGATGAATCATTACATTTTTAAGGACTAAATTGATAGATAATATCAAATTCAGCGATTATTTTGATATTTTATTTATTTTAGTGACTAATTTAATAGTCTATTATAATCTTATAAATTAAATTAAATAATAATATATAATTTGAGAAAAATATTTATTATTTTATTAATTTTAAGAAACAAGATTTTCCTTTTCACATAGCACCAGAATTACCTTAAATAGGAGGTTTTATTATCTAGTTTTTCAAAATAAGTTATATGGACCGAGGTTTGCCATATAAATAGCATGTGTTTAGGATTAAGATCTAATTCTAAGATTTTTTACAACAAAAAGTCAGTTTTAAAATCAAACTAATCATAAATATTTTACATTGATTCTAGTACTGAATTTAGATTTTATAATTAAAGTTTTGGGGTCGAGCTTTATAATAAAAAAATATTAAAAAAGACTATTAAAAATAGTCAACTAATTTTTTAATAAACCTAGCTATTTATTGAATACTTTACATTTAATTAAATTAAAAGTATCATTCTAACTCAACCTACTAACCTAATAGATAAACTCACTAAATAAGAAAAGAAAAAACAATTGAATCTTTCTTTGTTTTAATTTTAAATGCTATAATATTAGCTTTTAAAAGAACTCTCAAATTAACCCTACGGGTTAAATCAGTTTAACTTGCAGATAACTGTGTAAGTAAAAAATTAGGCATGCATTTGAAAGAAAAAAATTAACTTAACTTATTTAGAACTCAGGATGAGCCGAATTCATCACAAACCATAACCTATTTTTTAATATAGAATCCGATAAGCTGATTTCCTGTGTTTGAACCTAAATTCAAATTCAGGTAAAATAAAACAATGCATAAATTGATAAATTGGTGAGGTACCGACTTGTGTGTGCATGATACACAGATTTTCCTCTTTATATAACAATACTTACCTTAAATAGGATATTTTATTGCCTACTTTTCCAAAATAAGTTACATGCACCAACTATCGATTTAGGTAATGTTTGGGACTTGATCAGAGATCCAACTTTTATATTTTTGAGATCAAAGATTTTTATAATCAAGAATTTTGCATTTCTCCAAATCCGAATAGTCAAACCTATAAGCCACGTTCTCGTGTGTGGAGCTGGATTTGAATTTCACAATAAAAAAAAGCTGGATTTGAATTTAAGTCCAAAATGTACGACACATAAAACTGTTTTATAGCATTAGTACATAACTATTAAATTTTTTTATTCTTATTTTATTTTTTATTTGTAGTTTTCATTTTTTTTTCTTACATATTGTTACTTAAATTTTAACACAATTAACAAGTAAACATACACGGAGATTGTGTCATTTTTATACAACGGTCATAATGAAGTTTGAGAAATTATACATCTTAATTCAAATATTTTATTTACGTAACTATTTTTTAATTTTTAAATTATTTTCTGTTTATTTTATTTCTATTTAATAAATTAAATTATTTATTATTGATAATAAAGACAATTTTATTACACTTTTTCTTAATTCTACCATTGACAAAACCTTTCATACATATTTATTTATATTTTATATTTTTATTTAAAATTAAAATTTTCCGTATATTGTAAAAATGCTCATTACTAAAAGCTACAAACTCATGAAAAATTATAAATTTTTTATATTAAAAGTTATGATATCATTTTGAAAGAAAAAAAAAACAATGATACAGTGCGGCAAAGGACGGGAAGAATTTAAAGAGTGGTGTGGTTAAATTGACTTGTTGAGCTTTGGGGAAGACCAATAGTCCAATACCATGTGTCTGGTAGGACATAGAATAAATTGGCCCCACTTCCTAATAAATGAGGATTGACTTCGTGTCCATCAACCTTGAAGTTGATTCGTACCAGAACCTTGATATTTCTTTTTCTTGTTTGTTTCTGCAAATTTGGGCCCGATCAATCTGCAACTTCAATAATTTCAGCTTTGAATCACGTCAAGGAATTCCTTTTCTTAAATACAATTAAACGTCCATAAATTTGCTGCATATTTTTGTCAATTATCACTTTCTTTTATTATTAACTAAAATTTAATAATATAAATTTTAGTATATTTTATTTTTAAATAAGGAGATAAACACATTGCATAAGAATTGAAAAGTGTTTGAAAAAATATTAGTAACATTCATCTTGAGTACATTATAAGATATTCACAGAAAATAGGAAAATTTTGTTATAATTCACTCATCATTTATGGGTAAATGATGCATTGTACTATCTTTTTTCTTTATTTCAAACTTGTAAATTTCATTCTTTGAGAGTAAAGGTAGAAATGCAAAGGTTGAGTCTTATTTGATATAAGCTTAACTTTTTAGTTCAAATTTAATTTGATTCACACACACTCAACTTATCTATTTAGTGAATTAAATTTCCTGGACCAACTAATTTAGTTTATGAATCAATTTCATTGGACTAATTAATAACTTATTTAGTTGAACTCATTTATTTAATGAAGTAAATTTTTAGGATAAACTTATTTAGTTTAAGCCAATTTGACACTCAAACTCAAGTTTAAACTAAATTTTCGGAATCAACTTATCTAGTTTATGATTCAATTTCATTGGACTGATTAATCACTTATTTAGTTTAACTCAAGTTCAACTACTTTATTTAGTGAACAAAGTTTTTAGAATCAACTTATTTAGTTTATGAATTAATAACTTACGTAGGATTAATCTCAAATTAGTTGGATTCATTGGTTAAAAAAAAAAGTTGGATTCAATACATAATAAAAAATTTCCTTCTTCTCTATTTCTTCCCATCCAAACATTCTACGCAAATATATCAATAAAAATCAGAAAATATGTGAACAGGATTGCGTCCATTACTCAAAATCCAAAACAGTGTTATGTAAAACAGCAAAAGGGATGAAGTATTGACTCTAGTGGAAATAGTGTACGAGCAAAGCCAGCTACGTGCCTATATCACACTAGATGAATTTAGTATGCCTTCAATGCAAATTCAAATTACACCTACAGTAAAAAATATGTAAATTTAGTAGCATACCTCCATCTTGAACCTTTTAAACACCCAAGAGTTTCCATATTTTTAAAACCACACCCTCAATTTGCCGTTAGGAAGGAGGCAAATAACATTGATAAGTTTCAGCTATCATTCACAATAACTCTCCAATAATGAGATACAAATTGTCATACAAAATTTTTTGACCATGCAACAGCACAATGAAGCTACCAACTATTAATCCAGATACTAGAAAAATCAGCTACTTTTGTGAAACCGACAACCAATTTCAAGACCAAACATTAGATGACATAAGGAGAAGCTGTTAAAAGACAGCAAAACAACAGGCAAGAGATAAAGATCAAACAGGCAGCATTCAAGTTCACTGCAGATGCTTATAATACAATTAATAAAAAGCCAAACAGGCAGCATTCTGAAGCATACAATTCCCTCCTGAAGTCAGCAAAAATATTTACACACACACAACTCCTTTAAGAAGCATTGTAACCTCAACACAAAATGACATCACCACACAAAAATAACCGTAAGAAGGACAAGAAATCCAATCAACAAGAGCAAATTCTTCAAAACATTGTCCTCCTGCCGCTGCACTTGACCAGTTGCCTGCGGAAAACCCCGCACATTCCCTCCATGAAAGGCATTAAACCCAAAAGGGTAACCAGACGTTGTCCCATACACAGTGGCATCCTGAAAGCCATGGAAATGAATGTTGAGCAGAGATGGGATAAATCCACCAAAGGCAGTGGAAAGCGTGAAGTTCCCAAATCTGGCAGTTGCCATGGGAATGAAGCCCCCCATGAGTCCAAACCCATAATTTCCAAAAGGGTTGGCCTCCGGTGGAGGCGGGGGCGGTGCCGTTTGTGGCCTCTGCCCGGAAGGACGGTGAGGGATCTCCATTCCAGGATACAATTTAGTCCTGGGATCGGTCTGTGATTTGCCCCTTCCATAAAGAGGCACCAATTTCTCTTCTTGCACAAGGGCCTTGCAAACAGGGCACTCCTGAGAATGGGAGTGATGATGGAGCCACCTGTAAAGGCATGGCCAACAGAATAGATGTCCACACAGAGTGATCACAGGGTCTTGCGCCAAATCGAAGCATATGTTGCATTCGAAATCGCCAGCATCGTTAGAACTGTTCCCAGAGCATGATGGGCTCGGTGCAGACGCTCTCGTTGATTCTCCAAAACCACTCATCATTTGCCTAACCCCTCAGATCTTCAGATGCACCAAACAGAATCAATTACAATGCCCACCAAACCCTACAATGTCGCCAAAAAGGGCGTGATAATAGGAATATTGCATCATCCTCACCGATAATGTCGTACTAAAATACAAATCAGCGAATTGCATCAAGATCCACAATTAATCAATCGAACAAACAACGGATAAATCTAGAGATTGAACGTTGCAATTAACGGAACGAGAAAGCGAAGCCAAAAAGAAAAATATTAAAAATAAAAAGATAGGGATCTCGTCTCAGAAATCAAGGCAGAAAATTATAAACATGAATTCTTAACGAAATATGCAATCTGATATAAAACTTACGATTCGCGGAGACAATTTTGATTGGAAAGGTAAAACCTGCGATGCAAAGCCCCAAATTTGGTTCTCCCGGAAAACCTCGTGGAAGATTCCAGGTTCCTCTACATATTTTCTTTTCTTTTCCTTTCCTACAATATTTAATAATCCCATCAGGCTACACTATTTATATTTATACAAAACTTTAAATATTTTTTAGTCTTTTAAATTTCAAACAATTTTTGCTTTGATCTTCAAAATATTTTTTTTTTCTGAAATATAAAAATAAATTTTTAGTTTCTTTTTTATTATTACATTTATTGCTGAGGACGCACACACGATCATATATAACGTGGATTAAAAAAAATCTTAAATATCTTTTGAGTCATTTAAATTTGGATAAAAAAAATTAGTTTTCTAAATTTAAAATTAAGTTTTTAGTTTTCAAATTTAAAAATAATTTCTTAGTCTTTTAAATTTAAAACTAATTTTTTTTAGTCTCTAAATAATTTATTTTGATCTTGTTATTAAAAAGTTTAATTACATAATTAACAATGTATTTTTCACAGTTTTAAAATATAATTTATGAGAATTTTATACTTCAGAATTTACATTAATAAATAATATTTTAAAATATATATTGTGCCAATTTTAAACCTAATTCAACCTTTTTTCTAATCTAACAAATATGGGCGATTTTTTTGTTACATAGGTTCTAAATGTGCAAAGTGTCCTCTAATTTGTAGTTAAAATTTTTCATCAGTAAATTGTAAATTTTTTAACGAAATGCTGCCACAACCTTGTATTCCAAAACACACTTAAAAGTCAATGAACCACTACACTAAACATAAAATCAATAATATTTATAAAACATTTATTATATATGTTTTATATTTATAATTATTAAATAATGTGCATATTTTATAATAATTATTAAATATATAAACATGTATATTATAAATATAAAATGTATGTTATAAATTATGAATATAAATACAATAAAATTTAATATACATTTATATGCCTAACATAATAAGTATAGCGTATGCACCAAATCCAATTACATGACAAGATATTACAATGGTTAAAATAAGACTATCATAATAAGTATACCGTTTGCACCAAATCCGATTACATGACAAAATAGAACAATGGTAAAAAAATATATATATTACTGTGCTTTATTCAGTAAATTACAATTTTTTCATTGCAGAGGAATTAAATCGAATTACAATATAATAAAATAGTTATTATATTTTGTTATATTTTGATTATCAAATAAATTTTTAATTTATTATTTTATATTTATGTTTTAAATTAAAATAATACTTTTTAAATTATTAATAATTAAAAATATTTATATAATATAATTTACATGTTATAAATTTTAGTGATGTAACCATATATTCTGTATATAGCATAACTAAAATACTAGTTTTATTTATTTATTCATTTATTTTGGTCTATTATATGATCTATCGGTCGTTCTATGAAGAATCACCGGTCACCACCATGCGAATCTGCCAGTTTCTTTTGAAATCCAATGAATGGAATGAAATCACGCTACTTATCAACCCAAACATCTTTCATTTTTTGTCAAGTTCCGGCCTCTAAGCATTGTGTGAACCATGTCCAGGCATGAGAAGTTTAATCAACTTTGGAATAATGAAACCACATCAATAATAGAGTCAATTTTTTTTATGAAAGTAAAAAATAAATAAATTATCTTGACAATTCATTTTTATATAAATAGTTAAAATTAAAATTCACTTACAATAATTTAACATTAATCTATTTGTATAAAATAACTGTATACCATCATTTAGTCACAAACTACCCTATATAATAAATTTATTGATTTTTATAATAATTATTTTAAAATTATATCAATAATAATTTATTATTAAATAATAATATAAAACTATTTTATATTTTCAGTGTGACTAATAAACTTTTTTTAAAGATACATTTTAAGTAAAAATATATTAAAGAATCTTTTGATAATGGAATAAGTTTTCTAAGTAGAGACATTAAAAAAATAACTAGCTTTTAGTACTTCTCTCAAATTATAAAAAGATTAACTGTTAAAAAAATAAAACGAACGTACCTGTTTAAAAACTTTATCTAAATATATTGTTTAATTACTTAAAACAAAACTACTTAACTCACATTTTAGTGTTCACAAATATGCAAAGACATGTTTAACTAAATTTCTTCTTTATTCATAAAAAAAATATAAACTAAAATTAACTTATAAATAAACTAATTTATAAATATTTTCTTATATTAATTAAAAAATTGATTCTTAACTTATAAAAGATTTATTTATTTTTTCTCTTCTATTTTATTTATGTGTAAGTACTTTCAAAAAGTTTATTAAAATATTCCCATAATTTAGACAAGATTTGGTTTTCGTATTTATACAAAAAGCAACATCAATTCTCCCTTTTAATATTCTTGCCAACAATTATAGACTAATAATTTGTTCTAAGAAAAATTGTGAATGTGGGTGTAAAATATGGAGAATTAGTAATTACTTTGGTTAATCAGCTTGAACATGCCCACAAAAAGATTTGGCACAGTGATAATGGATCCTATCACAATTTCAGGGAAAAACAAATATTCGAAACTTCCATGCGTTACTTGTCGAAAGACCTAACGTAAAGGATAGTGAATTAAATATTTTATTTATTTTTCTAATTAAATTTACGTAATAAAAATAACATAGTGAGTTTAATATCTTAATTTTCTTATACTTTTCAACTATGTCATCAGTATAATTGTTTTTAAATCCTGTTAGAAACAAGCTGCCCTTTTTTTCTGATAGTAACATTTTTTTAACTGTTTGGTCTAATCAAGTTAGCTTTTAATCAAAGGTGAATGAGATTGCAAGTGACTGTGAGTTAAAAGAAAATAATGGTGGATGCACACATTCACAAAGTTTGAATTGCTCCATGTCCGCATCTTGCGTGGAAGCATAAATTGATATTTAATAGGAGGGTAAAATATATTTTACGTTGTTTAATTTTTACAATATATTTTTTAAATTGATCTTAATCTTTATAGTTTAAAAATGATAATTTTAGTTCTCTTATTTTTTATAATTGATAAATTTTTTATTCTTTTTATAAAATTTAGAATACTGAGATGAAAGACAAAATTCACCATTTATAAAAAATACAAAAATTAAAATTATTGTTTAAATAAAAATTAAAATACATTTTACCTTTGAAACAATGTAACCTTGTCACTAACCATTACATGCAAGTCACGCGTCAACATATTTGTAATGTTTTTAACAAAGAGTGTTGTTTATATTTATATTCCTGTCAACGTGATTTTAAACAAATAATTGTGTGTTTGGAACGTGATAGATACTTATTTCTTTGAAAATTTTCACATCAATTTGATTAAATATACAAAAACAATTTGTAGTTTATATTTGGATGTAGGTGAAGTTGTACCTAACACAGAACTAAATAAATACTATATGTTTTTTGTATCAAGAAACTGATTATAAATTTGAAGTTAATTTTAAATGAAAGTAATTTTAAATAATTTCTACATTTGATAAAAAAAAAATTTTATGCTATTAACTTGTTTTTAAGATAAAAATATTAAACATAAATCACTTAATTTTAAATTACTTTTAACTAAAATTAAATTTATAAAATCAAATTTTATTTAAAATTAATTTTACATTTCTTCATCCAATCACACACTAAATATGTCCCTATATTAATTCAATTTGTGATGTTGACACAAATCTAAAACTAGGTGCGAAATTAGTTATCTGTAAAGCTAAACTATAAAATTATAAAAATTAAAGATTCAAATTAAGAAATGTATCAATATGTTGTGCAAAATATATCAATTTAAGTATAAGAATTATTATTTATTATCGATTAAAAATAATAATAAAGTTTAAAATATCATGTAATATTACCACCATTCTTTTTTATTTATCTTTTCTAAAAGAAATTTTGTATTCATATTTATCTATTATTTTAAAAATCACAATGATAATTATTTACTTTTTAGTTACCTTTAGTTTTATTTAATTCATTAATATTTTACTCATTTACTCTCAATGAAGAAAAAAATATAATAAAACAAATGCTAGAACTTATTTAATGAAAGAGATAAAGTGTATAATGGTTAAAAAAATTAAAATATATAAATGAATGGATTAATTGTATTTCTTAATTTGTATATTATAATTAAAAAAAGAATGAAAATATTCTTAAACAATGTCTCAATTAGGATTACTTTTATACGAGGATACTTGTGGGGAATGGTATAGCAAACCTTATCTAAAACTACATACAATTAATTTATAAATCCTAAACATATTTAATTCCAAATTGATTAATGTCATTGAGACGGGCAGGTTTGGATACCTTCACGCTATGATAAAACATCAATTTTAAAATCAAAATCAAGATAAATAGAAACAATTATCTTAGTTCGGCAAGCTTTAAGTTTGAAATCTTAAACTTATGTTGCAAATGTGTTTGAGAATATTTGGTGTCTACGTGAAATTCCAAATACTGTATAATTACCCCATTTCACAGAGCCTGTTAATTGTAAAAATTTTACACATCAAGCCGAGATAAAACAAAAAAGCAAACCATATACACTATCTATCAGTCAATAACATGTTTCACGAACCAGGAGGACAATGCCTAAACTTCTCTTACGAGTTCGCCCCATCAGCTCCCAAACTAACTGCGTGTTTATTTTGGCGTCTTCATGGCATTTAACGTACCCCCACAGAAGCAACAAATTACAACTTCTACATAATTCACTCGTTTTGATCCGAACTGCACACTATACCTGTGTGTTGGATGAGTTTCGTTGTCAAACACGTATGCACCAAGCAAGCGTTAGTTATTTGGTACTAGGAAGGTCATGCAATGTGTCTTGTATTTTTAGTTTATTAGTATC
Source organism: Mucuna pruriens (assembly GCA_025330945.1). NCBI lineage: Eukaryota > Viridiplantae > Streptophyta > Magnoliopsida > Fabales > Fabaceae > Mucuna > Mucuna pruriens. The sequence goes on from JAENHJ010000202.1 coordinate 663,339, forward strand.
CTGTCTTTTTCCGCAAAAATGAAGATACTATTAATGGGGTGCATTATCATCATCCTCATTCTTTACCTTCTATGTTAAGGTTTCTTCATTTGTCAATTGTCAGTTTGGTCGATTACTTGTATGCCACAACTTGCTAAGCATATTCATGTTTTTTCATACATCAACCCATCGATAATTACATCACTATTCAATTCTCATATCGAATCGAATAAACATTATAAAAATTAATAAGTACACGTAAACTACATATACATATATTTTTTAATTTAAGTCCGACTTAAAGGGAATAAATTAAAAAAATAGAAATTGTTATAAATATGTATTTAATCTATTACGTTATCCTAAATGATATTTTATTTATTTAACAAAAAAAATTAACCCCTCTCCCCCACACACCCCCCCCCCCCCAAAAAAAAAAAGTTCAAGGTATGTTTTCACCAAAAAATAAACAATAATTTTTGTTTACATATGTTGTTCCATGCATGAATCATGATTATGGAGACAAAGAGTTTACGATGACTCGGGTAGTAGGAGAATTTGGTTCCCCTGTTTTTGTAAATTAATGGTTGTTGAGATTTAAATAATAGTTAACAATTTAGAGGTTTAAGGAGTGAAATTAAGGTGAAAGAGCCTGAAGTTGAGGAGTAGTTTTCCGTTAGCTTATGTGATTTCCGCGTGGCTAACGGCTAACCCCTTGTTCATGTCGATTATATTTGGCCACGTACAAACTACGCCAACGCTATGTACCATGTACGCCACAAACTTAATGAATACATCTCCATTCTCCCCTTGACTCTCTCCACTTTCCAGCTATCACCGACAACAAAAGAAAATTACAAAAACCCCC